>OX371223.1:111376409-112576409 GCA_947310385.1 Nephrotoma appendiculata
GTAGCGTGAAAATGCCACTCAGCTGCGATGCTAAAATCATCTTCATGATGACTTAGATTAATTAAATTATTTTTATTTTTATATTGTTGTGTAGCTCCGTCAGACATATAGAAAATCTTTTTGATGTTCGATGTTATTTCTTTCTTTATAAAATGAATCATTTTACTTATGAAGAGATGTACTGCGATGCTATTGTGTTCCATACAACTTGAAATAATAATAAAAGTTGCATGTTTCAATGAAGTGCTCTCAGGATCCTTGTAATAAATGACGAACGGATGAATGGTTGCTTGTGCATTATTCCAGTGATAACCTTGCACTGAATCTTGTACGATGAAAGAATAATTTTCAGCGAAATCACATTGAACAAGGAATTCACCGTCTTGAAGAGATTCCTTTTTTTCTTTAAGAAATTTTGATTGCTCTTTCGATATAAAATGATGTGGTATTAATTTTTCTGAATTTTCAATAAATTTTTGTATAAACTTTTCCAAGCCGGTTTCTAATGTATCCAAACTGCATTTAACAGCTCCAACACTCCATTGCTTAAATTTTATTTTTGACAGCTGATTGTTATTAAAGTATTCACGCAACAATTTTGGAAGTACTTCCTCTAATTTGTTACGGCAAACTCCACACATTTTAATGGAACATTCGTCAATTTTTTCATCACCACACATAACGAATGAAATTAAGTCTTTGTAATCTTTAAATGGTAATTGACAATTTTCTTGAGAGTCAACTGCATTTATAGCGCCTTCGATCAACAGCTTCATGTTTTGGTGTATTAGACAAACACAAACATTATGTTGACTCTTTGCACCCAACTTTATACAATGCTTTGGGCGTAATTGTGTAAATTTTGTAAATCCTAATTTTGCTCCAAGGTAACGAGTTTTAAATTCGACGTAGGCCTCATTTAGAGAACATTGTAATACCCTCTTCTGAATATTTCCAACAGCATCTTGCCTCCCAGGCATCATTCGACTTATTTCATCGTCTTCAAAAAAGCTTTCCACTAAGCTTCGTGTTGTGTCTGATATCTTATTTTTAGGTATACTACTTTTAATTATTGAAGAAAACGTACATTTCTGACTCTGAAGATCCTTGCAGTGATCAATTAAATGACGAGTAGCACTTTCTTTAAAATAACCTTGTATTTCGTGATGTTTCATTTGCTTTGGTAGTAATATTAATAATTTCTTCTTGTCTTCATAATCTCCTGCATCGAATTGGTATTTGATATTATTCATAATCTCTTCATAATATGAAATTATCTTTTCCTTTTCAGAGCACGTTGTTTCTTGCTCGCAATTAAACACCTTATGAATGGCTGTCGAAATTTCACTTGATTTTCGTTTAGCGTATGCCTTCTTCTCAGATAATTTCCTTTTTATTGGTGAAAACTGCTCTATCATATGGGGTTGCAGATACTGGTTGATACTTTGAATGACTTCAAGCCGCTGTATTTTCACCAAATCTGATTGTACTAAATCAGAATCTTCTGAGCTGATTTCAGCAATCGGATCTTCGATTATTTGTTCGTTTTCAACTATCATTTCTTCAGTGCTTGTAGCATTCTGCTTTTTTTCTGCCAGTTTAAAGTAACAGGTAGTACAAATTTTCAAATTTATTAACGTGCTTAATTCTCGAGCTGGATTCAAATTCACAATTTTTTCTCCCATGTTCTTATTAACAGTTCTCAATTGTTTACTGCACTTTGCACTACCATAAGGTTTACAACAAACCATATTTCCTGGCGCCATCTCAAGATAATATTAACACACTTCACTAAGTAACAACTTTAACACAATTTCAGAAACAATTAATTTAAATATTCACAAACACTACTTTTCACTATTCACTGTCACTACGATATACGATTACCGAATGTTTTACATTTTAAGTACAGTAGTACTTATATAGTTTTTCACAGAAACTCCTCTTTTTTTTAATTAGTTTAGTAATAATATGGAACCTGGTAATGTCCTTTTATTTTCTTATTCTAATGAGAAACCTCCCTTTATCTCAGAACGTAGATTTTGGCAAAACTACTCAGGTACTCAGGAGTCGAGAGATATTTGTATTCGTTTTGTATACAAATATCTTATGACTCATGAGTATTTTTGCGACCAAAATCAACGTTCAGGTAGTTTAAGATTAAATAAATATATAGCGTTTATTGTGCATTAAAAAGATTTAAAATTGAATCGTAAATACTTTTTACGCTATTTGCCGTAGGCACTTGGCGAAACATACTTATACTTAATAAACACATTTTTTATTAATCAGAGCTTAACATAATTCTTCAAATAGCAACGAATAACGGATATGCAACTAGGACTATATTAAAGTTATTGAATAAAAAGCTAAAGCGTAAAACTCTAACGGGTATTTATCCACCGGATAGTCCAACGCGGGAAAATTGGCGTCGCTTAGAGTATCTAGGAAAAACGAGCCAACGGATTAGCAACATCGTGTCCAATTATACCAATATTAGTTTTGCTTTTTATAATAATAACACAATAAAGAAAATGATTTTTAACAATAAACCTAGAGTTGATCGCCTTTCCAAATCTGGTGTCTATAGGATCAATTGCAATGATTGTAGTTTCTTCTATATTGGTCAGACTGGGCGCAATTTTGGAGTTAGAGCTAAAGAACATTTATCTGGTTGCAATCAATCAACTTTCCATAACCATTTAACTTCAGAAAATCATACAGCTAGCTTGAACAATTTAGACATATTACATATACAACCCAAAGGCAGACGTTTAGATACCTTAGAATCTTACGAAATTAGAAAATCAATATATCTTAACCAAAATATCCTTTACGAACAGAGAGAAATCCGGTTCTCACCAATTACAGATCCCGCCCTTTTCTATTCTCACGTACGCAATAATATACCTTGAATTTTTTTACTCAACCTATGACTCATCGCCCACCTGTGCGATCCGTAGATTAATTTTTATTGCTTATTTTCTGTCCCTCCTTCTTTTATTTATAATTTGCTTTTTTCTGCTATATAACAAAATTTTTACTAATACAAATCAGTAGATACTCCTGATGATGACCTAACAAGTCGAAATCGATCGAGTGATTTTTTAAACTTTTTGAAAATTATTCAAAATAACTGCGAAACAAAAAACAAGTGATTAATAAAAAATGTGTTTATTAAGTATGAATCGTAAATTTTATTTTGAGGGGAGGAACATGAATGCCAGAACACGAATTTTGGTCGCAGTTTGATTCGGGTGCTGGTCAACTTTTGTGTATGTGATATGTGTTTAGCTCCTAACCCTTGCATTTATAAAAAAAATTATAAAAAACTACCGCTATTATTTTCTAGCATACGAGTAAATAATTACATCATAAATTGTGAAATGAATGGGAGGAGGTACCATCAATACTTAAATTAGTGTATTTTAAAAACCAAAAATAACACAAGATAAATTTTTGAGTATAGTATAGTTCTTTAATCAAGCCTTGTATTGAGCAAAAAAAAAAAAAAAAAAAAATAACTTTTTTAGTATTAGCTCTTTTAATATTTTACCGTTATATTTGAGGTCGAAAACTTTTAATTTTAATTAAAATTTTATAAGAATTTATAATTTCGATATTTACTCTAATAAACACCAAAATTTCGTTTTGATCGATTAACTGTTTATATCGAAAATTTACCTTTGAACTTTACTCAATTTGATGAATTTCTCACTTTTTGCTAAATTTTCGGATCGCCCTGTGCGCTAACTACACCCTATATAAAAAAAATAAATTAACAGTTATTTTTCTTTTCTCAAGTACTGCTCGTACACCGAAAATTAAATTAATCAAAAATCATGAAGATTTCTCAATGTTGCCCAAAAATGAAATTACTGATATATATATATATATATATATATATATATATATATATATATATATATATATATATATATATATATATATATATATATATATATATATATATATATATATATATATATATATATATATATATATATATATATATATATATATATATATATATATATATATATATATATATATATATATATATATATATATATATATATATATTGCATAACGATAATTTCCACGATAGTTTTATTCCCGTAACGCTCATAATAACATGATGCTGGCTAATCAACTAAAACGGTCGATTGTAGCCAAGTCAATTTTTAATTCGTTGTCATACATTTATAATAAAACTTACACTAATCTAGAATTGAGATTGGCAAACCACATTCCAAACGAATATCCTGCCCAACTTTCAAAATTAAAATGATGACCGAGGGAATGATTTGATACAAAAAACGAGAAAATAATTCCCGATATATGCGTACACAAGTGAGAATGCAACAACAACGACTATCCAAAAATTAAATTCATTAATAAATATTTTACGATTTTTATTTGAATACTTTTAATTAAAATGGGAAAGTGTGAACGTTGTGTATACCTGTGTAAAGTGTTTCAAATATCAAACTTGGGCGGAATGAGGGAAATACTCGTGTACGGTGCGAGATACATGCTCAAAAAATATTGAATGACTCCGCAGATTTTATGTGTTTTGTTATTGTGGTAAATCGATATTTTAACGATTTCATTACATCAAATTTTTAGGTAATTAATTTAATATGTAAAGGTGGTAATGGATATGGAAATTTGTTGCTCACATGTCGCGTGATTGGCATAATATAATTTTTACCTTATACACTCGTAATATATGGGAGGGTTTTTGATAAATGAAATATTGATTAAATGTTGAATCTTTATAATGGTTTTACTTTTACTGTTAACTTTTACCCAAAGGCGATTGATAACGCGATATCCGGTGCTCCAAATTTTATATTACGAACATATCCGCATTTGACAAACTCATCGATTGTGAGAAAATCGACCAGAATGCCATCGAGTCGAGCAATGATGGATTGTTACTATGGTACTGAATCTAACTACTTGTAAAGCTATCATTTAATTTAAAGTGTTTTGGAAGACGGATATGTCTTAGCACAAAGTTTTTGCTGATATCGCGAAATTCAACCAGGAGGTTATTCGCCACTAAGAACACAATTACTCACTATGCACATTATTGTGTTCACTTACTCGCACTTAAATAAAACAAAAAATTATCAAGCGGCGAAAATTTGATACCAGTGGGCAGTGGCCCTATTCTGGTTTCCCCGGCGAATTGAGAATTGGGAAAATATTTTGCTGTAATTACAAATTGCACTAATTCACAAATATTTATCTCCCGTTCCCAAATGTATATTCTGGTAGACAGGGAATATTTTTCTATGGATTTTTTTAAATATAATAATGGAATTATTTTTTCCCAATAAAAAATTTCCCAAACGTCAGAATACACTTTGGGGAATAAAAAATTCCCAACGGCTAGAAAAACGTCACTAATTCCCAATTCCTTATCCACTGGAAATGAAAATTAAATTAATCATTCCTTGGATTTGTCGTTCCTTTATTCTCGTAGTGATGTTATAATACGCCAAATTTAAACTTTACTTCCGGTGGTCTTACGTTGGCGCTTTAATAACCCTTTGCGTCCTTGTAGTGTATATTCTATATACCACAAATTTAAAAATTAATGCCTAACTACCTTATGGTATACTCAGCTATATCATGTTTCAAATGCAGTGCTGCTATCACCCTCTACTCCTCTCTCACCACTCAATAAGAAATATGGTTTTTGAAATTTTCTTTGTTTATTACATTTACTAGAACGGAAAAAATAATATAACAATCCAAAAAAAGTTTGGTTCGCATTGCGGCCCGGAAAGGGTTAAATAAGTTTTAGTTTAAATTTTTCAGAACATCATTCTAAATTCATTCTTCATTCAATCCTTATCGATTAAGAAATGCCTTCAATTCAAATTTGAAATGTTCAAGGGTCACGTTCAGAACTTATATTCGATTGATGGTGGAGTTTTTGAAATATTTTGAAACGTTCCTATTTTCGACTTTCCGAATTGGATTAAACTGTGCATTGTTTTCCCAACAACTATCAAACGGGACAACAGTAGACCGTTCATCCATCGAATATGAAGCTTCTGACGAGCTACAGTCTTCATTGGTGCCGACTCCAGAGCCCATTTTATGGTAGATTTTACGAACGTAGAACGTATCCAAGCGATCTATCGATCTAGCAATACCGATGTTGTTCGGAATCCCTTTCCTTATTGCTGCAATGTTGTTATGTTTGTAGAGGCTGATTTTTGCACCTTAGCCATCTATCCCAGGTATTTAAATTGTGCCTGTTAAAAATTATATTCATACATGCCTTATCGCTTTAGCCATTTACTTCATTTTCGCTTCGTTGATACGGAGGCCGATTTGTTTTGCTGTTATTTCCAACGGGAGTAGAACTTCTTGGCAAGACACGATGTTACGACCCATAATGCATAAGTCAATCTGGTGCGCTGCGTTATGTTGAGCTGGAGAATGAATTATTATATTGGATCTCGTTGCCGCACTCCTGATGTTATTTTGAAAACCTGCGAGAGCTTGCCTTCGACCATCACCTTGCTTTTAGAGCTATATTTTGCACATGTTTATCAATTTTGAACGAATACCCAAATGCGACAAGACAACTGATAATTTGTTCCTCTGGATGCTATCATTCGCCTGCTGAAAAACTATAAATAAAAAATGTAGACGGTCCTTTGCACAAAACAATCCGCATAGAAAAAGTTTGATCGGTTGTCGACCTGCCTGAACGAAAGTTTAACTGGTATGATTGTAAATTCCTAACATGCTAGTAACTACATTGGCCAAAACCTTGCAACCGGTATTCAGCAAATCTATTCCGCTCTATTTGTTTCAATTCAGCCGGTTTCCCTTTTATGGAGTGGATAAATCAGGGCTATTTATGTTATTTCAGTTAGAAGAGGTAATCGCAGCAGTTTTCTTCGCACTACATCGTAAGATTAAGCTAGCTCGGTGGTGCCTATCCAGTTGTTGTTTGATTCTTGGTGTAGGGAGTCTGGACCAATGGTATATCACGTGCGTTTAGATTACTCAAAATAAACTTTACATCGCGTTGGGAAATTTTGCTCAAAACACTTTCAAGGTGGTCGTAGAAAGTGTCTTTAGCATGATCTAATTTCACCTCTGATGAGACATGTACGTTCACAAATATGATGTTGAAGTGACGCGTGTGCAATCTGAGTACGCGAATTCGATTTATCTGTTACGAATTGGAGTATCTGATCTGAAAACTCACTCCTAACCTATATGCTTATCGAAATTGTTGCTTTCACAGAGAAGATCCATAGCGATTGTAATCGAAAATATTGATGCCGATTAGTCTAGTTTCTTGAAGTGCAAGAGGTCGTTGTTATAAATCCGAGTCAATTATGAATGTTTTGACGTGTCAAATCAATTTATGCAGGCAAGAAACATTTATCAGTTTCAAAAGCAAAATATATCAACTGTTATATTCAGCTTCATATTTTTAGTTCGACCAAATGTCAGTTGATGTCAGATTGTTCAAATTTTTTCCTAGAGACCATTCCTAGAAAAAAATTATATTTAGCCAGAAATGAACGTGCGTGATACCATTTTTGACTTAATTACTGACAAAACTAATTTAATGTTAGTTCGTATCATCTACTAATAGATGGCGTACAAAACAATACACTAAAATTTTATTCTAACTTGAAAAATTCAATTTTATGTGTATCAATTATAGATGTATTTATTATCGATGGTAGATTATAAACAGTTTATTACGCAATTTACGATTAAGTATTTTTGTTTCGTTTTGACGAACCCTGCAAAGAAAACGGACAATGGAAAGAAAAAATAAATTGCCACGCAATCGAAGAGTCGCTTAAAGAAAACGAAGGAAAAATATAAAGAGAAACGAGTCAGGGAGAGTCAAGAAGGGAAGTAAACGATTGCAGAAGCGAAGAAGACAGTTGGAACATGAGCCGTTAGAGCAACTCACATCAACATTTGTAAAATGGGGGGCCGATTTGTATTCGTAAAAACATTAGTGTCACGAGGCAGCATTGAGACGCGTCATTTCAACATTCGAAACCATAATCATTTTATGCCATAGCATTTGCGAGGTCTGAACCAATCGCAGTTACCCGAAGTAAGTTTCAATCTGACAACACTCAATGCTGCGAAGTAGGTTAGGTTAGGTTAGGTTAGAGTGGCTGCTATCGCACACTTAGGCCAATAATGGCCCATTGTGATACCACAGGATCCAATCTCCCCTTACTCCCGCTGAAACCACCCAGAGCTACTAATGTAGCGTAAAATATCTCGCACCCTACAGTCCGCGAGTTCAGAAAGGCTGTCCATGTTGTACACACCCAAGTACTTACGTCTTTTGTATGATAGTGCCGGACATGAGCATAGGAAGTGAACTAGCGTCTCTTCCTCCTCTTCGTCCATACAACTTCTACAAAAGTCATTCGTCTCTAGACCCAGCCTTCTCGCATGTTCCCCAAAAAGGCAGTGTCCTGTTAGTATCCCTACGACCAATCCTAAATCTCGTTTTCCCAGGGATACAAGTGCCTTGGAGCGCCGCAGGTCCAGTTTTGGCCAAACCTGTTTTGCTACCCTGCACGTGAGAGTGTTGGTCCACCTCTCATCTGTTAAGGCGATTGCCTTTTTACTGAGCGTCAATTTGAGCGCTGCTATAGGCCTCCCCAGACCTGCCCTTTCCGGTTGCATCTGGAGAGTCGTACCGTACCTAGCTAGTTCGTCTGCCCTGCAGTTTCCCGTGACGTCCGAGTGACCAGGGACCCAGATCATCTGGATACTGAAATACTCGCTCATCTCATTAAGAGATGAGCGGCAATCCAGCGCCACCCGTGACTTCAGAGAAACCGCCTCTAGTGACCTGAGTGCCGCTTGACTGTCCACATAAATCGCGATATCCCTAACAGATACCACGTTATGCTTCAACCATGTCACGACTTCCCCTATCGCCACCACTTCAGCCTGGTACACGCTGCAGTAGTCAGGGAGACGAACAGAAATATTAACATTGAGCTTCTCACAGAAGACTCCGGCTCCTACTTTGCCGTCTAGCTTAGAGCCGTCCGTGAAAAATGTCAGTGCCTCGTTTTCCCGTATTGATCCATTCCTCCAGGATTCCCTAGAAGGACAGATGATCCGGAAACCTATATCAAAGCACAACGTTGGTTTAATATAATCTAGATTCACCAGTTCTTCCCTTAGTGATCTAACTATCGTCGAGTGTCCCACCTGAAGAGACTTCCACTGAGAGACAGCCGAGAGCCTTGTAGCCACATTGGCTGCCATCTGTTTACCAAAAAATTCGATTGGAATAAGGTGGAACATAACCTCTAAAGCGCGTGTAGGTGTTGTCCTAAGCGCCCCGCTTATAAGCATACAGGCCGTTCTTTGCACCTTCTCCAACATCCTTATGTAGGTTACCTTTTCCAGAGCTGGCCACCACACGCCCACCCCGTACATCAGCACAGGCCTTACCACTGCGGTATAGAGCCAGTGTACCAGCTCTGGTTTCAAACCCCATTTCTTCCCTATTGCGTTTCTACACGAGTAAATGGCTACATTAGCCTTATTCACCCTTTCTACAATGTTAGGCTTCCAGCTGAGCTTACTGTCCAAGATTATGCCCAAAAATCTCGCTCTGTCAGCAAAAGCCAGTCTAATGCCGTTCACAGTAGGAGGGCTAACTACCGGAATTTTATATTTCTTAGTAAATAGTACCAGCTCTGTCTTGGACGGGTTGATCCCTAATCCGCATTTGCCGGCCCATTTCGTAACGATCAGGAGTGCATTCTGCATAACATCCCTAATCGTATCCAGATATTTGCCTGAGACAGCTATCGCTACATCATCTGCATACGCTACAACCCCCATCCCCTCTTTCTCCAGTTCCAACAGCAATCCATTCACCACTGCACTCCAAAGAAAGGGGGACATCACTCCTCCCTGCGGAGTTCCTCTAACCACCCGCCTTCTAATGGTGGACTCTCCTAGTTCCGAGATAATAATCCTGCTTACCAGCATCTGATTTATCAACCTACTTATAGGATAATCCACCTTCAATGCTGCGAAGTAACTTCTTGGAGGGTTTTCATCAAAACCTATATTACTACCTGCTATCGTTGTAAGAGACAATCTTGACCCAGATATTATTCAAGACGTGATCCTGCAATTCCGCGGCCGAACGATGAGTTAGTTAATTGAAATTTAAGTTTAAAATTCAATTTCAATTTCAATTTCAATTTCAATTTCAATTTCAATTTCAATTTCAATTTCAATTTCAATTTCAATTTCAATTTCAATTTCAATTTCAATTTCAATTTCAATTTCAATTTCAATTTCAATTTCAATTTCAATTTCAATTTCAATTTCAATTTCAATTTCAATTTCAATTTCAATTTCAATTTCAATTTCAATTTCAATTTCAATTTCAATTTCAATTTCAATTTCAATTTCAATTTCAATTTCAATTTCAATTTCAATTTCAATTTCAATTTCAATTTCAATTTCAATTTCAATTTCAATTTCAATTTCAATTTCAATTTCAATTTCAATTTCAATTTCAATTTCAATAAATTTTATCATAGAGGTATTAAAGAGGTCGAAAGTCAAATCCGGCGATCATATGTACTTTCTTTCCCAATATCCCTTTTTCAGTCAAAAAAATAAATGGCTCAATTTAAGTCCGAACCACCCAAATGTGTGAGTAAAAACCACAGTATGGAATGGTGTTTTTGATAAAAAAAATTCGCTTGATTTGTATAGCTATAGTGTTTTTTTCGGACGAACATAGAAAGGAATGCACAAATGTGTAAGTTGGTTCAAAAAACATACAAAAATAAATGTTTGACATGATTCTTTGCCATACCCACACAATTGTGTTACTGGGCAGGAATAGGGATACAACAAAAAAAGTTAAAAGTTACACGAACTCTTGCATAGTTTTTGTAATGCACATAAATATGACAGAAACCCCTACAACGTAAAGATATCAGCAAGGCCGAATATTAATAAACCATTAGAGAAGGTACACCTCGAAATATTCAGTGTCGATAAATCAATCTTTCTGTCAGTAGTCGATGCCTTCTCAAAACATCTTCAGATCGTACGACTCGAATCGAAAAATTTAATTGACGTTAAAATGCCATAACAAAATATTTCACATCTTTTGGGTATTCCAAAGTATTTAGCATAGTTTCAGATCATGAAACAACTTTTAAATCGATCCAATTTCAAGAATTTCTAAGTAAACTAAATATAAAAATTGAATACGCATCGTCGTCAGAATTCAACGGTCAAGTTGAAAGAATTCACAGTAGCATAGTCCAAATATTTAACCTGAACAGAAATAAATTCGCCGACAGCACTACAACCGAGATTATAGAGTTGTCAGTAGAACTTTACAATAATAACTTGGGATTGCATGAGACGCATCTAAAATTTCAATAATATTTGGTACCTTGGAGTAGAATTAAAATACTGTGACAACATAGCTATAATTTACCAAATAATTGCGAGTTATACGATGCCTTCCTGTATATATTAACGAAAGTGTGGCAGCTTTTGTTCTTTTGTATTCAACATTTATGACATTGAATGACGTTGAGTTAAGCAAGAAAAATCGATTTTTTAACAACAATAAATTTTAGTTTGAAGATATTTTTTTGTATGTAATTTTTTTTTATGTGCGGTTTAGTTACGTACAGGGATCTCTCTTGAAACATAAAAGCTGAAAAATATAAGAATCGTTATGGAAAAAAGACTCCTTCATATAATAAAAATCCTCGTATACAGGTAGAAAAAAGCCACTCGTCAAGTATTTATATTTTATTTTAAAACTGCGAAAATTTTCATTTTCAAAAGCTGAGTGTTTAAACGTAATTTCCAAATACAGAGCATGCAAATTGTAATTTATTATGAAATGTTGCCATAACCCATTCGTTCCGGGGTTGAACTTTTGTATACATATAATTCCAAATATATTGAACAAACTATATAATTTGATGTTTGTGTATAGAAACGCTTTAATTCGGTTATAATTATAGCAAAAACCACAAAATAGGCTAAAACCGAAAATACCACATACGTTTAAGACGAATCGATAAATAATGAATATTAAAATGGCATTAATTTTATGTGCTTGTGATATATCGGCAGTTTTTCGATCCCTATACATTATATATGATATCTTCATATACCTTCATCGACCAGATTAAATCGCGGCATTTATACTTTAAGGACCTAAATCGATTGCAGGCGCACATCACATGTTTATATTTTTATGCTACTGTTTTGAGACCGAGACATATATTTATGACATGAATTGAAGCAAATCTTTTTTTTTGTTGCATCGCGGTACTGGCGTACGTGTGGATTTAATTTAATTTTGAATTTTTATTTGCAACATGTTTCCAAATTGATTTATTTTCATTGAGTTTGGATGTATGACGGTAGTTTGATGAAATTTAGTACAGATTTTTCAGAAAATTTATGTTGTTTTTTATGACCCAGTTGATTGCAAGGTAAATATATTAAATTAGTTGAATGGGCTTAATTTTTACATGTGGTAGTCGATGAGTAGGGCAACATGGCTAAGTCAATAACAATAAGAGGCGTACGAATATGTTAGAATGCCCAAACGCAAGGTATGCGAAACAGGCCATTATTTTCCGAGTATTCCCTCCGCGGTCTATACCCTACTCCCACCTACCCCAGCAATAACTCCTCATCCGGGGTGTGGTCAGTACCCCGGTCATTATCCTCGCCATAATCTCCATTCCAGTCATTACCCACTTCCCCATGTTTCAATGTTAAGGGTTCGTTCAGTTGGGGCTCGTCAAACCCCGCCGAGACTAAAAGTAAATCATCTAGATGTACAAAAACGCTTTCTCGAAGCTCGTGTGTTCTTATTCGATCATTCATTACGACTATCAATTTGCGATGTGTCGTCTCACGTCTGTGATGAACATTTTCGAAACTAATATATTACTTCAAAACAATAAATGAGCTTTTTATGGATTTTAGTGTTAAAGTTGTGTTTCGATCCAAATTAAATAAAAATATCAAAAATAAAAATTGCACCAGTATTCAGTTGGGGGTAAAACATTCAATTGGGATTATTTTAAGGCAAGCTATATCCATTTTGCCTTTTTTTACTCAATTTCAAGCATTTTTCTGTCAAAAGTCCAAGGGGAAGGAGGGGGGGGGGGGATGAAGCTTTCTGTGTAAAGCAACCGCGTATAGCTGCGTGTAGTCAGAAGTAGTTGTATGAGTAGTTTGATACGATAAATGGAACGCAGCACTTATAGTTGCAATACTAAAACTACTTTCTTAAAGTTCAGTAATAAATTACAACGCACTCGATGAAACAGATTCTTGTGAAATCCAAAATAAGGATTCTGTAGAAATTCAACTGAATATTTTCAACAAATTCCTTCATTTTTATTCTCAAAGCATATTTCAAATCAAATTATACTATTTTGTACGTTCCGCCCCAGGTGCAGGCTGTATATTCAAATTCTTTTCGATTTCCAAAAAATATCAATTTTATTTTGTGAGCGATTGACGAGCTTCTAAAACACGGCGATATTTTGTTTATGTTTTGGTTTACTTTGACATAACTTTTTATATGTATCGAAAAAATCTACGAAAAAATAAAGATTTTTTAAAAAGGATTTCGATCCTGTGTCGAATTTCTTGTTGAAACGAATTTGCCATAAGTTTATAGCGCAATAAGCGATTTATCATGGTATTCGCCCGTAGTGTTAGGATCCCATTTTGGTTAAATAGGGACCCGGATCCCGTTTGAGAATTACCTAAACAAATTTTCCTAAATTTAGAAATCATCACAATCAATTCTTAGCAAACACTCGAAAACTCATCTCACTCATTTTTATAAAAATCGTTCGACCAGAAAATTCCCGATTGAATTTTGCCAAAACTAGGACTTATCGCAGTCCATTACTGGCATTAGAAAACAAGTCGAAACAATTTCCCCACCAAATGACTCAATAAACGAATTTTCCCGAGGGACCAGGGCCAAAACATCAATTAGATAGCGAATGTCACAAATAAAATATTGTTACTCGTAACAACCAACAATTACTCATAACAAAGACGCGATTATTACACCCATATAATGTGACGGTAACGCAACCAACATTACATGATACCGATTTAGTCAAAAACACAAGGCACAACACGAAACAACATGGCGAAACATAGTACATAACGTGCAGCATGGTTACATTATGCAATATGGTGCAATATCTAGCAATATCTTACAACATGATGCAACTTGAAACATCAGGATGCAACATCACGCAACATCGTGCCATATACCGCATTATGATACAACATAACATTGTGCAACACTACACAACGTGATGCAATATGACGCAACATACTTCAACGTCCCGCAACATTATGCAACATCCCACAAGATGTTGCAACATAATTTAACATTGTGTAATATGGTGAAACATAATGCAACATGATGAAGGATGACCGCCAATCCGGAGGACTCCTAAATGAATTAACCAGAAATCAGAACTCCTTGTAGTTTTCTTGCATTCAAAAACCCTGTCACGTTACATTTTATCAAAATCGATCCATATAAAATGTTAAAAGAAAGCTCCAACCAAACATGCTGCAAGATAGTGTACATCACACAACATCCTTCAGCAAGATGCAACATCAAGCAACATGGTGCAACATCACGAAAAATGGTGCAACATCATGCAACATGTTGCAACATGTTGCAACATGACGCAACGTGCTGCGGTGCAACATGACAGCCTATCCTGGGATTCCAAAATGAATTATCCCGCTAAATCATATCAAAATTTTCCAAACCAAATAAAATGTTAGAAAAGGCATCAAGCCCCCTGGCCCCGATCAGATGACCAACTAAATTAATTTTCCCGAAATCTGTACCAATCAGGTTTAAGTACTCGAAAACGCTCCTCCTGATTTTTTTTTTCAAAAGCATGCGAGATGAAAAACTTAAAGAAAGGAACCCACTCCTTACCAGACGACCTTCTGAATGAATTTTCCAGAACTTAGCAGACATCGCAATCGATTCCTCGCACTCGAAAACCTTCTCAATTTACTGCACAACAATTTATCGTAGAAAAATTGTCGTCTGGACGAAGGTAATTGGAATAGGCCATTTGGGATGAAACTAAGCCATATTTTAACCGGTTATGGCGCCATTGGGTATGTTAGAAGGAAATGGGATTCCAAAACTATTTTTGAAAGAATTCTTTAATATGGCGATGCTGGATTAGGCCATTGAGCTGAATGGAAATGGGTCTGGAAGTTCAGGGTATGGCCATCTGGGATGAAACTCAATCATTACTTAACCGATTAGAGAAAAATTTTTAAATATGGAATATATATCGAAAAAAAGTTAAGTAGTCATTAAACTGAACGGAAATGGTATTCAAAAATAATTTTGGAAGATGTTCTGGAATATGGCTATTTACAATGTAACTCGGCCATTTCTCAACCGACCATGCGATGGATTTAGGCTTATTGAATGGAAACGGAATTCTAAAATAAATTTTTGAAATCGTTCTGGAATATTGCAAACGGAACATACCTCGGACATATGGCTACCTGTTATGGAACTCGACCATTTCTCAACCGATCATGATAGGATGGAATGAATGAAAACGATATTTTAAGTTGAATTTTTGTACTGGTTTGTTGGAATTGTAAGGAGATAAACCGCACCCATCAGAACGTACGTTTTGCGATATATGTGAATATAAGGATATCGAACTACAACTTTACGCTAAAATCACTATTACAGTACGAACATTGTTAGGACTATAGATAGTGGCTCTATCTTTACTGCATTATGGACAAATTCGGAAGTTCCTTAAAATCACTAAAATAAAACCACTTAACACTTATACTTGAATAGCTGATGGAACTTTGATGCTACTGTCGGGATCGTGACTTTACTAGTGCCGTTCGCAAATCAAACTAAAACTGTTAAATTTTCTGTTGTGTCCAGGCTTAAATCAGAAAAATATGTTGGAAATGATTTTTGGTCTAAGTTCAAGATAGCTCTGGATATACTTGGTGAAACTAATACCTTTTTATAATGGCCAATATTTTCTTGACTCTTATAAAAAGAAAATAATTAATGGTCTTCTGAGAAGGATGCAAAGTACAAAATGTATGACTATGATCACAAAGATGCCTTTTGGCAAAGCACGCTATCCAAACAGTCACAAGAGAACACGGCGTCTACAGTTTTAGACCGCCTTTTTATCAATTATGTGCCCTGCAAACCATACGTAGACTGATTGATCGAGTAATACCCCACGAGCATTGAGAAATCGTTTTTCTATCTTTGTAATTTTGTTATTGTTGCTTTACGATCACCCAGTAAAATCAAAGTCAAGTTACAATTTTATTCGTGATGTTACATATACTTTATTCATCATTTGCCTTTGGTGCCCTATCAGGCTAAGTTGTTTGGTTCATCAAATTTAGTTTAATTGTAAATTATTAAGTATCGCAATAACCGAACAATTACTACAATATTGCTAAATGTACACTTGCTATGTTATTTATACTAGCACATATACAATACTATCTAAGAATAGAAAATTTGACTACACTAAGCCCAGACAAGTGAATTTGTTCCTAAAAATAAACCTAGTAAAATTTTTCGAATTTTAGCAAATACTTTCCGTGAGAAGATCTTCACCATTTTCATCAACTGAATCACCGCAGAAATGCATTATTCAAAAATCCTAATTTTTGTTACTGACCTTAAAATGTCTCTCTTAACAATGGAGAACATATCAACGATACTCACAAATTTCAACAATTTATTGATAACCTCTAGTGACTTGGTGTGATTGCAACTGGCTTATAGTCTAAACAACTCAAGAAGTATCTGAATGTAAAAACCTAGGGGTTACTTTCGTTGGAAATATACATTTTTCTAATTACATCGAGCAGTGCATAGGTAGAGCTAACTCAATGTTTTGCTTTAATAAACTGATTATTAACTTGAATTAACTTGACTGATCGGTAAAGATTCGCTGACATGTTTGCAGCATTTTTTGAAAAAAATTTTATCCCTTCCCTAGTAAAACTCCAATCATTCAATTTCAGTTTACTACTGATGACGATCTGCATGCCATGTTGAATGTAAAATCATTAACTGCTCAAGAGGAAAAAAACCGAGCTCTAGAAATTTTGCCAACAAAATTGATCGATAGCCAACATTATGCTGCCGATGACGTACCCCAAATATGCGCTATGTTATTGGCTCGCCGGCCATTTTTTTTGGAGAAATCAACCCGCCGAACCTTACTCGAAGATTCGATGCGGCTTCAACAGTTTGAGCGCCAACCAATCTAAGTGGAAAAATACTGATTAAATTAATTCACGAATGCAACGAATCGTAACCCTCTGGGAAACGATTGTTGAAGCATCCGATAAAAAGGGTTATAAATTAAAAGAAGCTTCACAATCGAGGGTCAACTCATGTCAGTTGATTATTGCAAAAAATTGTCTCAGCACAAAACTTGCAAAAGAAACACGCTCTTCTAGAACCCGATGTTATGTCACCTCAAGGTCGTATCGAAACAATTATTTTTATTAAAAATGGCCATTGGGATAGTATTCGCGATAAAAGCTCTGCTCTATAACGGTATGAAGCGCTCTCCGAACCGATGTACGGCCGTAAAAATCGTTTGTACGATATTCTTCAAGTTCAACAATTGTTCTGCCGATCTCGAAGATGAAACCGCTTGGGTTCGTGAAAAGGAACCAATCGCAGTGTCAACAAATCGTGGTCGGGATTTAATTGGGGTAGAAAGTTTTATTAAAAAACATCCAACCGTATTAGCAGAAATAAATAATCATGATATAGTCGATGTGTCGCCGTAATTAATGGCGGTTAGCAGATGCTTGAAAAAAAATCATTTACTTCATTCGACGATATTCGTAATCGTTCCGATTCGCTACAAGATCAATTGAAAGCGCAGACCCTTTCTTACAATTTTATTTAATGAACTTTTTTACATTTTGTTTTCAAACGCTAGACTTTAACGACTTATATTTTATTATTACAAAAAAAACTAACTTCGATCGAGCTTGCACAACTTCGCTTAGTTTGAGAGGTAATAACAAAATATTAAAAGAAAATTTCGAGAAATGGAAAAACTAAGCACGAATTTTTCATAACAGCTGTTGAATATCAAAAAACTCTAGAAGAAAATGTTCCCAAAGTCGTTATACGAACCTGCACAACTTATTGCAAGGAACCTTAAGTAAACATTATATATTTTAATCTTCCGCGATTAATTAATTTTCGTTTTCAGAAATATAATTTTATCGGAGACATCCTACGGGCCTTAAACCATCCCGATTCAATTAGATGGAAGAAGGAATATCTTGTGTATCGGCCCTTTTAACTATCCAGATTTTGTTTTAACAGGGACGACGCGGACTTGGCTATCGAAACTAGGATGAGTCTCCTCAACCTTACCAAGTGTCCAGTGCGTTGATGGTAAATTTTCATGTTTTATAGCTATAGCAGTACCTATAGCAGTACGATGTCTCCTTGTTTTATCTCAGATCGATTCTTATACCATTTTGATCGGCCTTGTAGAATGTTAGGTATTCATCAGATCGGCGCATCCAAAAATATTGTGAAATTTGTTTCACCAGTTATAAAGGATGCGGCCAATTATGAAATAGGCTGGCATTAACGTATCTAGATCATGGGCAGATAAAACGCACAATGGCCTTAAGTTTAATATCGCCTCTTTTTCAGGTAGTCGTGTGGCCACCTCATCGCAGTTAAGTGTATTCCGCCCAATTACACTTCGTAGAAGGAATTTAGTAGACTTTACCACAGTTTCCCATATTCCACCAAAGTGTGGGGCTAGATTTTTTATAGGAAATCTCTGAACTTCCGTAAAACTTCAGTAAATGTCTGACACAGAAAACGACCAAGAAAAAACATTCATTATGTTGGTGTTACAATAAATGTATATAAAGTTTCAATTAAATATGTATACACCATTCAATCGAGAAGACCCTGAAATATGGTTTACTCCAATTGAGACGGAATTTAAAATAGGGGGTATCACTTCAGATCCCACTAAACACGGTCATTTTAAACGTTAATAGCTTCAATTATCAAAAAATTAAGCGTATCGGCAAAAATAAAGCTCGATCGCCTTCTTTCGGGGTTGCAGTTAGGTGACAAAAAACCATCTCAACTATTACGAGAGATGAAGTGTTTATCTACCGATCAGGTTACTGAGTCGGTTTTAAGAAATTTGTGGATGCAACGTCTACCAAGCCGTACTCAAGAAATATTATCAAGTATTTGGTTCAATTAGGAAAGACGGCTGATAAAATCGTTTAAATACAAAACCAATTAATTTATGCAGTGTAAGCTCTCTTAAAAATATAATATTCGACATCGCAGATTATCGCGATCCAATGACAAAGTTAACAAATATCAAAATTGCTGGTATTATTTTATATATGGTATTCATGCAAAGAAGTGCATAAAACCGTGTAATTTCGTTCGGTTTAAGACGGTAGTTTCGAAGTCGGAAAACCAGTAAACCCTTTTTACGGCGGATGTTGGGAGTGTTAATTCTAATAGCCATTTCAAAAATACCAATCGTCAAAATAAATTACAATTCTTAGTTGATACGGGCGCCGAAGTTTCAGGGACTCCTCCAATTAGTTCGCAAGTAATTAAATCACCAGAATTTAAGTTATTCGCAGCAAATTCGACAATCATTGATATGTTTGGTCAAAGAAATTTAACTCTTGAATTAGGGTTGTTTCGAAGACCATTCAACTGGAAATTCATAATTGCTTAAGTCGACAGATGCATTTTAGTTGCTGACTTTTTGGCTCATTTCGGTTTAGTAGTTGATGTTAAACGCAAACATTTAATTGATAGTTGTACTAATTACACTACAACGGGCGAACCAAAATACAAATCAATTCGTACGGTATTACAACTATCAAAACCGACGAATACCATCCGGGTTACAACTATTAAAAAAATGCAAACCAGTGACTCATGCACCACAAAGACTTAACATTGTAAAATATAATATTACACATTGTATTGAAACTTCAGGTCAGCCATGTCATGCAAAAGTGTGAAGACTAAGTTCAGATAAAATGCTCATAGCCAAATCGGAAATCGAGATTGACAAAACTAGATCGGAATCCAGTATCATTTGTCACGGACTTTATTCATCAGCTCGGATCATATACCATATTTTCTAAAATCGATTTAGTTAGAGCTTATCATTAAGTACCGGTGGAACCACAAGATATCGAGAAGACAGCAATAATTACACCCTTTGGATTGTTTGAGTTTCCGCGTATGACATTTGGTTTACGAAATTTTCAAAGATTGGTTCATTCACTGTTCAGAGATTTCATTTTTCCATATATCGATGATCTACTCAGAGCATGAAAAAATATAGCAGAACATCTTAAACATGTACATATTGTGCTTCAAAGATTAAAAGAAGCTGGTCTTGTTATTAATTTGAACAAATGTGAATTCGCCAAAATTTCTAATCAAAGTTTATCCCCAGACAAGCAGAAAATGGAAATAATTTTGTTATCTTTTAAAAAGATTTTTATCAACCGAAAACCATCGATGGTTTACTTAGATTTCTGGGGATGATTAATTATTACAGAATTTTTCTACCTATAGTCCAGCATCTGATCAAGCTCCATTATACGAATTTTTTAAAATGTTGAAAAAAAGGACAAATCAGAAATTCCCTGGACTGAAGAAACATACTTATATATAAAGCTTTTGTAAATTCTAAACAAACTGTTTAGAATTATGTTAGACAAAATAAAGTATTAAAAATCTCCGTACTATTTCGATGTGTTGTTGAAATTGACTAACAATTTATTTTTTAATTTCTAGGTTTTTATACACAAAAGAAAACCTAAATTATGACTAACTTATAATAGAACACGATAACAAGAAACTGCAAAGAATGCAAGCGGATGTATCATTTTCACATATACGTGTTGCGCTGTCTATGCATATCAAATGATCATCCGCTCACACGTTTTACATTGTTTCCGGTTATCGTGTGAAATAAACTGTTCAAGATTGAACATACTCCCGGGCGACTATGGCAAGGTTGTACTATGCAGCAGCGGCCGTTGATTGTGGTCGAAGTGGATCTAATGGGCGCCGGCGCCGTATGTAAGCTATGATCCAGACTATTCCGACGATAAGAGCGCTCCAGAATAAAATATGAATCATGGTGTAGTGATGAACATGATGTTGATTTTGGTTGGTGAAGAACTCATTTCTCTGGATCAGGTGCTCATTTTCCCGAAGAGCTGCTATTTCATCTTCCAACTTTTTAGTGTCCAGACCGGAGATGAGGTCAGCCGCAGCGTCATCACGCACCTTGGTTTTGATGTGATTTCCAAGATTTTTCAACTGCTTGGAAGTGGTGATGCCCGAGGTTGATCTTTGAAACGCCTTGCTTATACTGTTGGTTGCTGTGCCCACAGCTACATTGTATGACTCCCTGTCGCGTAATATACAGCCTGCATCAATGCTAATTATTCCCGAGCCTTGAAGAGTGAGCGGACTAGATTGGGATCCACATAAGACATCGACCGTAGTTTCGTTGGGAACTGCATAAATCCATTGATTGGGTGCCTTGAGGGGAATCCATCTATTAGTGGAATTCCTAGTTTGAAAGCTGCAGAATTGCTCAAGAGCGGCTTTCCGCTGAAGGATGGCTACCTCGCATCGACCGTTGTTAGAGAATGCGTTGAAGACGGGTGATGTCTCGCATAGGAAATGTGCTGAGGAAACAATCTGACAACGAGATAGTTGTTCCGTAGAGAAGAACGCGAAATGTTCGCGATGGCTGTCCATGGCCAGATACTCAGTTGAAGTTACTATGCTTGACTGTGTGTGGTCATGCAGAATGTCCGGCACGGCAATCACGGAGAGAAGCGTATACTCTGTTGCGAACGCCAGTGGAATGATGACTTCGATGATCACGTTCTTCTTGGTCATTCTACTTCTGACTGTTAGACTCTGATATACATGTATCAGATCAGACAATTGGTGACCAGGGACGCTGACGGCTGTCGGTACATGTTGCCGAATCAGCGAAAGTTGTTCTTCTAATTGGTCCGGCGTGAGTATGGTGGGATGCAAAATCTCATGATGAGCGGAGTACACTATGTTAAGCAAACTGTGTTGGGTGTCTTCCAAGTTCTGTAAGATCAAGGTTAACTCGATTATGTTCATTACCACCGAGCGAACCCTGTCGTCATAGCTTCGATACTCTTGTAGTACCTTTAACTCCTCCCTTAATCGCCTCTGCTCTTGTAATAGGTTGTTCATGGACATCATGGTGAGATTGGAATTATGCTTTATCAATTTTACCGTGTTATCTATTATTGATGTTTGATTCTGTATTAATGTCAGTAAATGATTTTCGTTGGTGTTGATCGTGTTAAACTGGGATTCGTATTGGGCTGCATCGCGTTGCGACAAGATGCCAAATATATCGCCCAAAGCAATCCCCAACGTATCTCCTAATCCTCGCTTGGATCGCTTGCGTTCCTTATTGCTATCTTTTAGTAACTTGTTTTCAGCTATTAGGTTGTTGAGTCGCCATTGCAAATGTTGTAGGGTAGTATTACAGTTGAATCCTGGCAGATCTTTACAAGCTCCTTGTAGTTGGGCTACGGCTTGCTTACAGTTTTCTACCTCTTTCCAATAGTCGGTCAAGTTGTAAAAAATTACTAATTTCCATTTCATGGCGACGGCTTCTAGGGTTCCCATTTCCTCAAAGTATATGCCTGATGGATGGTCGAAGGGGCGGATGTTAGTGATACCGCGCGCCAAACCTAGAATGGTGCATACTGATAATAGCGCCAAGGCTAAATTGCTAGCCCTTAAACCACACTTTGCTCTTCTCGGCGGTTGCTTCCTGATAGGTGGGGCTTCGTTGTTGGCGGCTTCGAGTTCTGGAGTATTTGTCATCTCCGCTTCTATGGGGAGCTTGCATAGTTTGGTGATTGGTCGTTTGTACACATTGTCCTTGCATTTAACCGTGGCCACGCGAACTAGACCATCAGCACCAGCTTGAGTTTCAATAATTCGACCTAATTTCCAATATGTTGTCGGTAGTTGATTGTCTCGCAAGAGGACTAAGTCGTTTATCAATAAGTTGGGTTGCGGCGTTTTCCATTTGCTGCGTTGCTGTAATTGGTGTAGATATTCAACTGACCATCTCTTCCAAAAGTCTTGAATCATCCGTTGTACTAGGTGCCATCTTGTGGTCAGAGGTATGTTCTCGACCATGCCAGAAGGCTGGCTCTTGAGAGCTTCCCCGATCAAAAAATGGCCAGGAGTTAATGCCTTAAGATCGGATGGATCATTGGTTAACGGCGTCAATGGTCTCGAATTTAGGCAAGCCTCTATTTGAGCGGTGATGGTACTTAATTCTTCATAGGTAAGAGTAGTGGCACCTATGACTCGTTTTAAATGACCCTTTACGGATTTAATTCCGGCTTCCCAAATGCCTCCAAAATGAGGGGCGAATGGTGGTATGAAATGCCAAGTTGTCTCGCCTTCGGCTATTGCATTTGTTATATCGATTGGCAATGTGGTCAAGGCGACGTGAAGGTTCTTCTTCATTTCGGCATCGGCACCAACGAAGTAGGTGCCATTATCCGAATACAGATCCGTGCATAAGCCTCGTCGTGACGTGAATCGTTGGTAAGCGGCAATAAAGGCGGCCGTTGTTAAGCTACTAACTATTTCTATATGTACGGCCTTGGTCACCATGCAAACAAATAGGGCTATGTATCCCTTATATGATTTATGACCTCTGCCTTTTGTTGTTCTCAGCTGAATTGGTCCAGCATAATCGATCCCAGTTTTAGCGAATGGTCTGCCTGGCCATACTCTGGAACCTGGAAGATCACCCATAAGTTGTCTCGTATTTTGTTGTTGGTGCCGGAAGCATGTAACACATTTATTTATCACGAGTCGTACAGCTCGCCTTCCATCCAGGATCCAATATCTATCTCTTAGGTGTGATAGCGTCAGCTGTACTCCTCCATGCAACATTAACTTGTGGGCTCTTTCGATGAGTTTCCGAGTAATTGAATTATTTTTACCCAAAATAATGGGATTTTTGGTGGCTGTTGGGATGTTCGCGTTCTGCAGTCGCCCTCGCATTCGTAATACACCATTGTCATCTAGAAAGGGGTTCAAAGATAAAAGCTTGCTGTTATTCGGCAATCGTTGTGTGTTTCTCAGACATCTCAGCTCCTGGTAGAAGTCTTCCTCTTGACTCATGCGGAATATAATGGTTTCAGGCGCGATCGCCTTAAATGTTGGAATTTTCCGTGCAGCCCGATTAATGAACGTTGCGCAGATTGCTACTACTCGTTTTAATTTGTCATAACTGGAAATCCTTTGAAACAATCCCCACCAGACGTTGGTTACATTCGTTGTTGCTATTAAGGTTATCTTCTCCTCGTATTCCTCAGGGAGATAGGCTTGTGGGTCCGTCTCACTGTTTTGCTCGATATCTTCAGGGAGTCCCCATAGAGTTGAATCATGTTGTAGAAATTCTGGTCCATGCCACCATAACTTGCAGTGGACTAATTCTCTAGGAGATGTTCCTCGAGAAGCGAGGTCTGCGGGATTCTCGTGGGACCTTACGTGATGCCAAGTGGCTGTTGGTAGCTTTTGTTTTATGCACGAGATGCGGTTTGCAACAAATGTTTTGAAGCGCCTTGGTTCTCCCTTGATCCAGCTTAGCGTGATGGACGAATCGGTCCAAGCGTGCGTTTCACACTCATTTAGCTGCATTGCAAGTTGCACATGCCTTAATAGTTTAGCTAGTAGTCTAGCTGCGTTTAACTCTAACCGAGGAACTGACAGCTTTGTTTTGATGGGAGCCACCCGTGTTTTGGCCATTACAAGATTAGTGGTTACTTGTCCTGCCTCGTTGGTAGTCCTGCAATATACTACAGCGGCGTATGCAAGTTCGGAGGCGTCAGCAAAGCCGTGTAGTTCCTTTCTGGTGCTTCTTGTTGTGTTGACCCACCTAGATATTTTTATGTTCTTCACAGCGGGCATTTCCTTCTTGTAGATCAACCATTTTTTACCTATTTCTTCTGGTAGTGGTTCGTCCCATTCGATCCCGGAGGCCCACGTACCTTGCATCAGAATCTTAGCAGCAATGGTGACGGGTGCTAACCAACCGATTGGGTCAAATAATTTTGATGAATCAGCCAAGAGTGAACGTTTGGTGGCCGTCCCCTCAGACAATTCCAAATTGTCTACGTGAAATTCAAAGGTGTCTTTCGTGGGGTTGTAATGAATCCCCAAGGTTTTGATGCAATCGCTTAATTTTAACAACACGTTACCGGTAGCTTGCAATTCTGTTGGTATTTGCGCTAATAGCTCCGGACTATTGGAAGACCACTTCCTTAGTTTTAGTCCACCTTTCTCGGAGAGCCCTATTAGTTGTTGTATCATGGCCGAGGCTTGGTCTAAGCTGTCGTTTCCTGTCAGCAAATCGTCCACATAGAAGTCAGACAATATGGTTTCGGAGGCGATAGGAAACGATCGCCGTTCGTCTTCAGCTAGTTGCCTTAAAGCACGCACAGCCAGAAAGCTGGCGGCTGTGGTGCCATATGTGACCGTTTTTAACCTGTAGATGTCTATGGGGTTTGTTGGTTCCGTCCTCCATAGAATTAGTTGATAATTTCTATCTTGCTCGTGAATCCATACCTGCCGATACATTTTTTCTATATCGGCCGTCAGCACGTACTGATGTTTACGCCAACGAAGGATTATGTCCGCCAAATCTTGCTGTAACTTTGGGCCGATCATCATTTTCTCATTAAGGGATGATCCATTTGTGGTTTTGGATGACGCATCGAACACTACACGTAATTTGGTAGTAGTGCTGTCCTGCTTCATTACACCATGGTGTGGAATGTAGTAACTATTATAGTTTGGCTGCTCTTCTAACTTGGGAACCAGCTCCATATGGCCTAAGTCTAGATATTCCTTCATGAAGTCTTGGTATAGTTGTTTAAACGGGGCGTCTTTTTTAAATCTTCTCTCTAGTTGTAATAAACGAGCGGCAGCCGTTTTCTTGGATTCTCCTAACTTTGGGGGATCCTCCTTGAACGGAATGCTCATCGAGTACCTGCCGTCACCGTTTCGTTGAACTGTTGATGAAAAGTGTTCCTCCGCTCTCTGCTCTTCTTCGGTACGGACCCTTTCGTCTGGAATATCGTCGTTTTCCACTAAGAGTTTTAGTTGATTCTCGATGGCTTTAGTGGTCACCATTGTAAGCTTTTCTCCAGAACGTTGACCCATGTTACCCATCAAAATCCAGCCCAGCTCAGTTTCTTGAGCCATCGGGTCGTTGGGACCCATCTTGATTATGTTGTTGATAGCTATGGACGCATAATAGTCGGCACCGATTATTAGGTCGATGGGTTGTGGATGATTGAACCTCGGATCGGCCAATTTTAGTCTACCCAGGTGGGTCCATTTGCTGTCGTCAACCTTGACTTGTGGTAGTTGATGATCCAGGTTATCGAACACTAGTGCCTCAATAGCTAAAGTGAAACTCCCAGGGAAATTGGGTGATAGCGTAGTGTTCACAGCATGTCTGCATACTCCTGCCGCTTGACCACCAATGCCAGAAATTTTAACATTAATTTTCTTCTTTTTGAAATTGAAACGATTTACGGCTCTGGATGATATTAACGTTGCCTGAGATCCAGGATCTATCAGGGCTCGCAGTGTTACGAGCTGACCGTTGGCGGTTGTTGAAAGGACCACGGCAGTTGGCAATAGCACTGCCGATGTTTGCTGCACCATGAATGTTTTCGGACCCTGCTCGGTTTTCGATGCAGAGTTGTTGCAATGCAAGAGGGTGTTGTGTTTACCATTGCAGACTACGCAGAATTCCGTGGCGGAGCACTTGAACTTATCATGACCTTCCAAGCATCGCACACAGAATTGTAGATGGTTGACCAATTTAGCCCTCTCCAAGGTTGGCATATTCTTGAAACGTGGGCAGATCTCTAACTTG
Organism: Nephrotoma appendiculata; assembly: GCA_947310385.1. Taxonomy (NCBI): domain Eukaryota; kingdom Metazoa; phylum Arthropoda; class Insecta; order Diptera; family Tipulidae; genus Nephrotoma; species Nephrotoma appendiculata. The sequence goes on from OX371223.1 coordinate 111,403,565, forward strand.
TGATTTCCGCTACAATTGGGTACCACGCAGCGTACTGAAGCTGTCGCGACATTTACACGTTTGATCGGCTGTGTGACGATTTGACGCGGTGTTGCTACATGCTTGTTTTTACCCATGGCTTCTAAAGACTGGAATCGTCGTTCTAAAAAGTCAAACAACACGTTCAAAGTGGGAACTTCCTTGGGCTGTTGCAAATTTGTCTCAAACAATCCTATTGACTCTGGATCGAGCCTTCTAGTGACTAAAAATACCACAAATGCTTCGAATGTGGACTTCAGTTCGAGTTGCTGGATGTTATGCAACACTTCCTTAAGCGTGTCATGCATCGAGCGGATTGCTGGCCCTGTTGCTTGTTGTAGCGTAGACATCGACAATATTGAATTGAAGTAATTGCTGGACAACAACCTCTTGTTGTCATATCTAGCTTTTATGGCTTCCCACGCCATATCATAATTATCACCTGTTGCGGCTAGATGAGCGATGAGCTGAGCCGCTCCCTTTTGCAGCTTAGATTTTAAATAGGTCATTTTCATTGTGTTGGACAATGAATCATTGTTATGAATTATTTCAATGAACAAATCCTTGAACGAGGTCCATTTATCGTAGTCACCATAGAAGGTTGGTATTTCTACTTGAGGCAACTTGACCTTTTGTTCTACATGTGGTTTACTCGTAATACGTTCTGCCAGTTCCTGGCACTGTTGTAATCTTATTATCGTATTTTCCACTCTATTTTTGATGGTGCCATAGAAATCTTGGACGAAATAGTTTGTTGTTTTGTCCTTTTCATCCGTTTCTATCATGATGGTTGCATGCAGTTGATATATATCACGCATTTGTCTCTGCAGCTGATTTACTTTTAGATGAAGGTATTCCTTCGGACAACTTTCTTTATCCAATCTGCAGTCTATTGCGTATATGTCTTGATGTAATTGACGCATATAGAAATCTTGTCGCTTGCACTCGAGGGTTAAAGATGCAGTTGTCGTCTTATGATGCTCATTACTGCTAGAGTGTGACGAGGAATCGGTTTCCTTGAAAGGCGGAGGTTTACTGGATTCTTGATTGTCCCTGCTAAAAGTTGGTTCCGGCTCTTCTTGATGGCTCTCCGAATGAACGTCGTTATCGATGGAATCAGGCTGGGAAATTGTGGTCCAGCCTAATTTTTCGACCGCTGTACCCGTTGGAGTGCTTGGAGGTGCTGCATTCAAGCGTTGGCGCATGTCTCCTAGAAGCCAGGTGCATTCATCCGGTGTAGTTTGTCTAGTTGAACGATATGGGTGCGAATTCTCCATTGGAGGGGATATCGCTAGAATCTTTTCATCATTGGTGATGAACTCCTGATGTGCCGCCTTCACATATGCTATTTTCTTCTCCAAATAGCTTTTTGTTTTCCGGGAGTTGCCGTCCTTTTTATAATTGGAAAGCAACTGCCTTATGTTGGTAGCAATTTCGTGTTGTGCGAGCAATATTTGTTCCATCTCGAATGGCCTGTTGTTGACTGGCTAAGTGTGATTCGAGATGTTGCCGTTTGTTGATGGTTGGCGCAAAAAACTCGTGTCAACGGTTTAAGGTGAGTTAGATTTGATGGCGTGGTATTACCGGATTGCCGTTGTTGTATGCTGGTCACACCCGCTCAATGTTGTGGGCAGGCAGATTTACTCGAAATACCAAGCTTACAATTTGTTTATAATAGACTGCGGTTTATACGGCGGTTGTCGTATATCGTTGTTGTTAGGCCAGCCTATGTGGACTATAATTGACTTCGAATCTCGTTGTGCTGAGATCCGGCTCGAAGGACCAATGTAAATTCTAAACAAACTGTTTAGAATTATGTTAGACAAAATAAAGTATTAAAAATCTCCGTACTATTTCGATGTGTTGTTGAAATTGACTAACAATTTATTTTTTAATTTCTAGGTTTTTATACACAAAAGAAAACCTAAATTATGACTAACTTATAATAGAACACGATAACAAGAAACTGCAAAGAATGCAAGCGGATGTATCATTTTCACATATACGTGTTGCGCTGTCTATGCATATCAAATGATCATCCGCTCACACGCTTTACATTGTTTCCGGTTATCGTGTGAAATAAACTGTTCAAGATTGAACAGCTTTCGAATTGTGCAAATTTATAAATTAGCAAAATGTAATCAAATAGCATATCCGGTTCAAAATGCGAAGTTCGGAATATTCGTTTCTTAGAGAAAAAGGTTGCGAACATTTATTTTTCTTCTCACGTAAGTTACAAGCGGCTGAAATACGTTACAGCACATACTGCAGAGAATTACTGGCAGCATATGTAGCAATCAAACATTTTAAAAATTTTACTGAGGGAAGAGAGCTCATTTTATTCTCGGATCATAAATCTCTAACAATTGCGTTGCATTACAATTTGGACAAAGCTTCACCTTGACAATGACTCCATTTAGATTTAATTGCACAATTTACAACCGATATTAGACACATCTCAGGAAGTTCTAATGTTGTTGCTGACACACTGTCACGTATATTCAAAGAGTGAACGTTGGAACCACAATTGATAACGTTTTGTTGGCAGAAGCACAACAATCAGATAAAAAACTTATTGCATTGATTGAATCAAATCCAAGTTTAAATTTTAAAAAATTACCAATATTTGGATCGGATAAGTGACATCGCAAATGGCAATCAAAATTTTCTGATTTAAGAATAATTTTGTGTTGTTTTTTTAAAAAAATTTAAAAGCATATGTTTGGGGTTCCTGAGCCTATGAAAACCAATAGAGGAAAATACAAATAAAACATCCTTAACAATTCGGCATGTGCGTACACGATCACAAACCAGAATGGCGAATTTCACGGACGATCAATTCAACAAATTGTTGGAAACTATCAAAACTATGGGGGTGGTACAACAACAAGCGGCTCCAGTAATTATCAACACGACTGGTAATTTCGCGAAATGTTGAGAGAAACCACAGTACCACTGAGCGGGAAGCACTCGCAGTGGTTTGGGCACTAAACAAGTTCCGAGGCTACATTATAGAGGGTGCTGATATCGTAGTTCGAACTGATCATCAACCATTGAAATGGGTCCTGACTACAAAGTCACCCGTCGGCCGTTTAGCCATATGGGTCATGTTAATTCAATCATTTAATGTAAAAATAATGTATACCGCAGGAAAATCGAATGTAGTAGCGGACACCATGTCCCGGCCACCTACCACCGAGGAGTTTGTTATCGAAACATGTGCTTTCGAGAACGATTTTCCACAGCGGGGACCAACGGATTTGGGGTTATTGCAATTGGAGGATGATGAGGATTATTAGTAGTCTCGAGAAGCACGATGACCCGAATTGTGAAAATTATGTTTTACGTGGATATATTATGGAGCAAGGGAGGAGCAACAAACCGACTTAATTTCAAGAAAACAAATTCGTTTTGAATACAGGGTATCGTTCTTGCTCAATCACTGGGCTAAGGATAGTGTTCAATCAACAATTGTATTTACTGGTCAATTCGTATAACAATTAAAGTAGCAATTCCTAAACTGAGTGTTTCAGGATTTATTTGCGGTCTCACTTTGGTACAAGCTAATTCCATTCTAGTATAGAATTAATTTGTGCTCAAAGTAACAACCAAAGATATTTTTTAATTTATTTTTATTAGTTGGTAACAATTACATTTTGAATTTGAAAACAACGTAAAAACGCAACTAAATATATTCAATTAAATAGTATGTGCTAGAATATTATTGAATATTGTTACAAATCATAACTAATTTCTCGTCTAGGTTAGAAAAATGCGATGTCAAATTAACCAAAATCACTTTTATATTTTTATTGCCAACATTTAAAAATAAAAGTATTCAATTAAACTGCCCTGGTGGTGAACATAGAAACACAACAGATAGAATAGAATAATTCTATACCAGCAGAAAAGTAGGTTTAAAATAATTCCAAATTGGAATTACATATATGGGATTGTTGTTGTAAACTTCTCAAAGTAAGACCGCAATTTATTTATTTATTTATTTATTTTATTTAATATAAATGTTTGAAGTTCTTATGAACTTATTACATTAGTGGCAACTACTTATTTTAATTTATTTCTAGTTTATTAATTGAATTAACCTATAGGTGTGCAGCAACATTTTAGCGATTCATCAACTTGAAATTGGCAAAAAATAGAATTTTGATATTATTAAGGTGAAGAAAAGTATTTTTTCCGAAACACGGCAGGGGATTTAGATTTTTTAACGTTATTACTTAACGAATTCCACATGCTAACTCCCCTCACAAAAAATGATGAATTCATCAGATTACTTTTGTTTATAGCCGGAGTCAAAAGATGAATGCGACGATTGGAAGACGAAACCAATTTCCCTACAATATAGGTGGGTTGTTTATACTTTAAGAACTTGAAAATGTATAAACAAACTCGAAACTCATAGAATTCAGCAAGAGAACAACCAAGTAATGAATTAGCAAAATTCGAGATGTGGTCGTACTTTCTTAGCCCATATACATATCTCACACAAGAATTAAATATCAATCGAAGTTCATTAAAGTACTTCTTCTTTAATTCAAAGAAGACAATATCGCCGTACAAAAAATGTGGAAGGATGTAAGATTTCACCAATTGGAGTCTAAGATTGGTATTAAAACACTTCGTGGTAGCCCATAACATTCTTAATAAAAAAATTACTCGATTACAAACTGTTTCGATGTGGTAACTCCAGCATAAGCACTTGTCAAAAGTTAAGCCTAAATTATTCACAGAATCAGAGAAATCAACCTCCTCTCCTAGTACGCTGATTTTAGGTAGGGTGTGCGTATCACGAATTGTAGAAGATATAATAATAGATTTGGTTTTCCCAGCATTAAGTTCCAGATTATTTTCTATAGACCATTTTGTAATCAATTGAATTTCGAAATTAACAGTTCCGATAGAATTTGTTATCTCGTTGGGCCTACAAAATCTATAAATTTGCAGGTCGTCTGCGAAAAGGTGATATTTGCATTGCGTGATAACTGCAGGTAGGTCGTTTATATACATCATGAATAGAAAAGGACCTAATACCGAACCCTGGGGAACGCCGCAATTAGTATAAGAAGAGCTTGAGATTCCTGAATTAGTTCTAACCAATTGCGATCGATTTGATAGATATGACAAAACCAAACGACAAGCCGACATTGAAAATTTAAAACTGTTACGAAGCTTGCTAACCAAAATTGAATGATCAATTTTATCGAAAGCTTTACTGAAGTCAAGAAGAACCAGCGTACAAAGATAACCCTTATCTATGGCCCTGCGGATGTCGTCATTGATATGTAGTAAAGCACTATTAGTGCTGAAATGACGTCTGTAAGCAGACTGGTACATTGATAGTAAATTTTCCGATTCAACGTAAGTTAGTATTTGTGACTGTAGTATTTTTTCAAAAACTTTAGACAAAGCAGGAAGCAGACTAATAGGGCGAAAATCAGATAAGCATTTGGGATTTTTATTCTTGGGAATGGGAATAATAATTGATTGCTTCCAACTCTCTGGAAAAATAGAAAACGTTATTAAGCTATTGAAAATATGTAGTAAGTAGCACTCAACCTTTGGTAAAATAAGTTTAACAAACTTAATCGGTATTTCGTCAACTCCAACAGCGTTTGATTTAACGGAATCTAAAGCATCCATAAGGTCAGTGATATCGATGTTTTTAAAACTAAAGTTACCTTCCATCGCACGAGAGTTCATTAATACATCAAAAGTTAGTAACCCCGCTGAACCTGCACTGTTAAGAGAAAAATAATTATTGAATTCATTTGGTGAAAATTGTGGTGATGGTTTTTCGTTGGATGATAGAAAGGGACCAACAGATTTTAAATTTTTCCAAAAAACTTTTGATGGTAGGGATGAGTGCAATATAGATGAAAAATATTTGGCTTTTGCGCGTTTTATAATATTATTACCCCTATTTCGTACAGCTTTATATTCTTGGTACAGTTCAACTCTTCTTGTACGCTTCCACCGACGTAAAATAAAATCCCTGAAATTTATGGTATCCCTGATCTCATCATTGAACCAAGGCAGCTGTTTAGGTTTGGGTGATATAGTCCTTAGTGGTACAAATTCTTCAAACAAGTCTACAACTAGTTCTGTAAAGTATTCTACTTTATCGGCAGGGTTGTTAAAATTGTAAACCATGCTCCAATTTAAATTATTGCATTTATCAAGCAAATCTGATGACCTAATGCTATTGTAGTCACGAAATGAAATTTTAGGAATAGATCTCTCATGTTTAATATCATAGGAAAAATAAAGAAGATCGTGATCACTAAATCCAACCGAGATTTGGTTATGAAATACAATTTTATCCGTATTAGAAATAATACAGTCCAATAATGAACTAGAGTGTGACGAAAAATATGTTGGCTCGGTGTTCACAGGAGTGAGAGAAAATTCAGTTAGCAACCTTTTAAATTTCTTCGTAGTTGATTTAGTTTCTTTGAGGTCACAATTGAAGTCACCGCACAGTACAATATCATTATAGTTAACACTATAATTTTGCAAGAAGGCCCCAAAATCTTCAAGGAAACGTTTATTCGGCGGTTTATATGGAACAACCAACAACACCTTAGCTGCTCCGAATAATAGTTCTATGAGCATTACCTCCAAATTAGGTGCACAATGACCATGTACCAGTTTATATCGAATGCCTGATTTCAGAAAAACGCAAATACCACCTCCCGTTTTTTTTGCATCCAAATTTCGGTCCAATCGTAATATATTATATCCAGAAAGACAAATTGAAGCGTCCGGAATTCGATCATGGAGCCATGTCTCAACAAAGCAGAGAATATCAAGTTTTACGCCGCACACTAAATCTCTTATTTCATCAATCTTGTGAAGAATACTACGAGTGTTAAGAAAAGAAAAATTCAGACCTTTGTACCTATTAATTGAAGATTTGAGAACCACATTGTTTACTATTGAGGAGAAAGCATGTGAATTAACACGTAGATTATTCATGTAACATCCCAGTATGCAGCAATTGAATTTGAATGAAAAGGGAAGTGCTATGAAATTCTATAATTAAACAAAAACCGTAGGAATAAAAATGTATAATAATCAGATTATAGCTGCTGCTCAGCAACATCATTCATCAAATGTAAAATCAAACGAATGTTGTTAAAAAAAAATATTAAAATAAATTATATCAATAAAAGATTATAAAATATAAGTTGGACAATTAAATTTATGATGTATCAATATAACACCCAGAAGTCTAGATATATTATCACCAATACATTGATAATAATTATAAAGCTAGTACAATTTTAGATAATGCTTCATTACCTTATTTAAGCGAATAAAGTTTTCCCTAAAATCGTCATAAATATAACGATATCATGTAAGTCAAAGTTAAGATATACTTCTTTGGCATATTTAAAATTATGAGCCAAATAATTATTAAATTTAAAAAAATATATATATTTTCATTAATTATTAAAATTTGTAGACCTTTCCTAAATAAATAACCAAGCGAATTTGAATTTGCACGAGCAAACAAAGAAAGTGGCAAACGATACAATCTGAGATCAGGACCAATTAATTTCAGAATTTTAAAAACGGTGTTGAAAAACCGAACAAACAGTTCAACAAAAATTTAAAAATTTAACAAAATTTCAATTTTAACCCAACCACCATCGTTCACATTCCAATTGATCATTATTCTCAACAATTTTTATAAATTTTAGCCCGGGACTAATTTAATAAATTACAACAAGAAATTTATGGTAAAAATTGATTTGGGAGATTGCGAAATTTGACAACCAAAAATAATACAAACAAATTATCACCGCACACCAAAAATTTACATAATCACAATTCACAATAGATTTGCATTAAATCGTTTTCAAATCACTTTTCGCGTATAACAAACATCAAACACAAAAATCACAAACGCAAAGTGGTTTTTCCGTTGTATCGTGTAAAAATCATATACACCTGTACCCACCACACACACAAGATATAAAAACAACAGAAAACGCATAAATTTTCTTTTTTCACTCGTTTATTATAAATTTGCTAGCATAAAACAATTAAAATTGTTAAATTTGCATATTTATTACTATCACTATTATCACACAACTAGCAAAAAATAATAATTTGTTTAATTAACTTTTTTTTTTGTTGTAATAAACTTAATTTGGAATGACGCGATTTCCCGCGAATTTATATGAATAAGCCGCACGCGCCCAATAAAAAATGTTTAACAGCAAATTATTTCTATTTTGTGTGCAAATTGGTGCTGGATGATTAGTGTGTGCCTGTCGCGTTCGGTAACAACTAAATTATTATTATTAAAACCAGAGAAATAAACCGAGAAAATGGAAAATTTAGTTTTTCGTAAATGCTGGTATAAAAAAATAAATAAATGAACGAAGAAGGAAAATATAACAAAACAAAAACATTAAGCACTTGTCATGTATATACCTGAAAGTCGATAGATTTTCTACATACACAAGAGTATATGGTTTTAGTATGTGTTTCATCATGAGGTAGTGGTTTTTTGTGCGCCCGATTTGACCCCACCGCCCCCTATATCATTATGCGTTTATATAATTTTGTATTTGCTATGCGTATGTACATATGTATACGTATGTTATGTGTACTGGTTAGTTTTTCTTTTTTAGTAAATCATAAATTATGAAAGTTGGATCAAATTTCGAAGAATTTTACTTTGATTTAATTATGATATTTCCGAAAACAAATTTTGATTTCCACGAATTTTAATTTAATTTTTTCCAACTTTTGTTTCTGCAGAAGAGTTTTTTTTATATTTATTTTATTTTTGGAAGAATTTTGCTTAAGGGTGTTGCAATTACATACAGATATTTATCCATCCATTATTTCATACGTACGGAATGTACAAAAGTTTTCCAGTTTCTAAGTTTAAATTAATTTTGTTTAGGGTGAACTAAACATCTGCGTGGTTTTATACGAATTATGCTGCAAAGCGTGGTTAAATGTTGTACAACGTAGTACTACATTATAATAAAATGTCCACTTCTAACCACATTTGTTCAATGGAAAACTGAATACTAGCGATATGAAGTTAGCACGAGAAGAATTTTTTAAAATTGCACCTATGGTAATATTCATACCGAGTCTGTACCCAACATTACAAAATTAAATACATAAATGGAAACACAAAATTTAAAAATGTTCTTAATAGATAAGATAGAGATAGCACGAATTCAAATGTTAGGAAAAACCGAGAAGAAAATTCAATAATAATAAAATTTTAAATAATAATTTTTCTTTTCTCTGCCCGTATTGGACTAATCAGACCATAGTGAAATGACAAACTAAAAATGACAAAAAGCTTTACAGCAGTCCAGAAAGTGTAAATCTACACTTAAAAAAAAACGGTTATGCAAAAACAAATAAATTGTTATAAATCAAGTCCAAAATGGATAGCTAATTTAGCCATAACCATGTGCCATAAAAATTCTTTATTTAAGATTATTCATTCGGATATCGGACAAAATATTGTTGTAGACAAATCATCAATAATATTAACAAGAGCAGTAGTGGTACTGTAACCTGATTTGTACCCCGACTGAAACTCACTTAGGAAATTAAACCTATGGAGATGTTCCTGCACTTGACGTTGCATGATTTTTTCTAGAACTTTTGACAGAGCAGGCAAAATACTAATAGGACGTATATCTCCTATATTGGAAATTACATCCTTCTTTGACAACGGAATTGTGGACGCCACCTTCCATAAACCAGGAAAAACAGATTTTGTCAGACATTGGTTAATAACGAAAGTTATAAGGGGGAGAAATAAATCGTAAGATTCTTCATAAGATCAGATTTAGCATCAGGTAGTGGCAAAATCCCCTAGCATCACTAGTGACGCAAGAAATCCCCAATTTTTTTTAATTATTACAAGTTATTTTCGAATTTTTCAAATTTCCAAAATAATATCTTTCTCTGGCTTGGTTGATGTGTATATTTGTTTTATTTCTAAAAAATCTAAAAGATTGTAAATCTTTAATCTAAACCTTTTATGTTTTTTAAAAGCTAAACCTATACGTTTCATTAATTTAATAATATGAGCATTCAGCCATGGTACAGTAGAGCATTTATTTATAACACTTTTACGAGGCACACAAGTCTGGTCTAAATGTAAAAAGTTTGAGTTGAAATTGGCAACAATATCATCAACTTCAGAATAGTAATGCATGGTCTGCCAAACTAACAAAAAGAAATTTTCAATAAAATGTAGTTGATTAATCGCCTTATAATCAGAAACAACAGTATACGATATCTTAGTCCAGATGTTACAAAACTTATAATGCAAATATTAAATTATGGTTAGAAATAGCAGGAACTTCAATTTGACCAAAGGAAATAATATAATGTTTATCAGGCTCATAAACAATAATCAAATCTAAAAGGTTGTTCTAGTTGGACTAAACGGTAAATAATATAGGTTATTAATTTTTAAGCAATCACTAATTCTATTATTGCTCAACATGTTATAGTTGAAATCACCACAAAAATAATTCTTTCATATCCACATAATTGTTCAGCAAAAAATATCTTGTATATTAACTATGTCACCGGAATAAACAGGAGAAGGGTTATAAATAATCAAAACAAGTATTTTTCCAAATACTCCAACATGTTCAGAAGATAAGAACTCATTAACTCAACTTTACCTAAAGAATTAGAAGGAAGTTTGTTTATTTTAAAGGATAAACGATAATAAATACAAACACCACCTTGTTTATTTGGAATGACTTGTTTCTATTTTTCTTAGTGAGCCAAGTCTCAGACAGCAAGAAAATCAAATTGATACATATGTAAAAGAATAGTTACATCATTAAAATATTTCACCAAACTTCGAACATTTAAATGACGAAAAGTCAAACAAAATTTTTTATTTACAGACAAATTATCAAATGGAATAGTTGTGTTATTGCTTATCGTAAAAGAATTATTTAAAGTATTATTTAACATGGATCTATAGACCCAATAGATGCCGACGTCCAAAATTTTACTTTTGTAGGTCGAGTAGGCCGAAAATTTTTGAACTCGAAAAGTTTAATATATACACCAACAGACCAGGTAGGAAGATCCGGAGCTTTCACTTTCAAATCATCTCTACACCCCAATTTAAAACTAACGTATTCCAATTTCTGTACGCTAGAATTTTTCGGGATCAACTTATGTACTTTGCAAACTTCAGTTTGTAAACAAGATTTGGCCATGACCAAGATATCTTCTTCCTTAGTAGTAGCAAAACATCTTAGGAACAGGAATAGTTTTAATACCGAAGCTCTCAACTGACTCATTAGTTCCATGAATCACCTTTGTATGTTCCAGATGTATAATTTTAGTATTTTTAGTAGGAATATAAGAGCATTACTGTAAGGTACATCTAAACATTTAACTTCCATAGAAACAGAATTAAATATTGCTTGTTCACTCGCTGCAGGTTCAGGTATAACGGAAGTAGAGCCTCTGGACATTACCACTTCTGCAAAATGAAAATGCTCAACGACTACTTATTTTTTGATATTATAGGAACAACAATGAAGACAGAGAAAATCCCAGAAGTAATCACTAATATAATAGATACTCTTACTATTGAACTCTATTATCATAACCAAGACCAAACAAATGGTCAAAACAACTAAACATTCAATGAAAATAATTCAAATAAACCTGCACAGCATAAAAAATAAAAAATACATATTTGAAAAGTACATAACAGAACAAAATGCAGAAGTGGCAATTATATGCGAAACGTGGACTAAAGAAAATAACAAACCATACTTTAAAAATTATAAGACATTAATAAGTAGTAGGGCGATGGATATGAAGGATGTGGAGTAATAGTAAAAAAACAACATTCAGTTATTATGGTATAAACAATACACTATAATAATTACCCCCATTAGAGCAATAGCTCCGCCAGGTGAAGAGTTCTTTGTCGAATATCACACAGTAGAGGAAGTAGACGCAGCTATTAGTCGATTGAAAAACGGCAAGGCACCCGGTCTCGATGGAATCCCCGCAGAACTAATTAAACTCGGAGGCGCTACTCTTGCAACAAGTTTATACGATCTCGTCGTTTGTATTTGGGACCAAGAAGAGTTGCCGGAGAATTGGAAGACCGCACTCATATGTCCGTTGCATAAAAAGGCGATCGTCTTAAATGTGAAAACTTTCGTGGCATAGCTCTATTGAACACTGCTTACAAAGTGTTGGCTAATGTTGTACTTGCCAGACTCATCCCTTTCGCTGAAAACATCATTGGCGACTATCAGTGTGGTTCTCGTCCCAACTGATCGACCACTGACCAGTGTTTCACCATGAGGATGATCTTGGAAAAATGTTGGGAGTACAACATAACCATACATCAGCTATATATAGACTTCAGAGAGGCGTATGACAGTATAAACCGCGACAACCTATGGGCCGCGCTCATATGCCTGAGAATCCCAGAGAAACTCGTTTCTCTGTGTAAATTAACAACATCCGGGTCTGCATGTAGAATCGTAATTGAAGGATCTGTGTCAGACCCCTTTGAAATAACATCTGGTGTTCGACAGGGTGATGCACTCGCGCCTTTGCTGTTCAATCTGGCGCTTGAGTACGTATAGTGAGGAAAAGCAACATCGAAACCTCGCGCTGTATATTTAATAAGTCAGGCCAAATTCTTGGATATGCAGATGATATCGTGCTTCTTGGCCGAAGACCTAGCGATATCAAAGACAGTTTCATACCGCTCGATCGCTGCGCAAGAAGACTTGGTTTGGAGGTGAACAGCACTAAAACCAAATATTTAGTAACACCTAGGAACATCTCTACGGCAAATCTCGGAATTGGCGACCACAACTTTGATAGCGTCGAAAACTTTAAATACCTCGGGTCAGTTATAACATCGTCGAATGATATGCAGGCAGAAATAAAAGCCTGAATCGCTGCCGGACAACGAGTTTTCTATGCCCAATCAAAATTATTGCGATCTAAACACCTATCGCAGTCGTGCAAGCTCGCACTTTATAAAGCACTTATAAGACGTGTGCTGGCTCTCGGAAGCGAGAGCTGAACCATGACCACTAACGATTGTAGATTATTATATACCTTCGAAAGGAAGGTCATCCGTTCAATCTTTGGTCCAATTAAAGTTGCGAACAACGAATATCGGATTCGTATGAATCACGAAATAAAGCAACTCCTCGGAGGCAGCGATATTATCGGATTCATCAAGGTCTCCCCAACAACGGATGATAAATAAAGTGTTCCACCAACAACCAGCCGGAGTACGTCGTAGAGGAAGACCCCGACTACGCTGGCGCGACGACATCGAACAAGATCTACGAACATTAGGATGTCGAAACTGGAGGACGAAAGCGGTGGAATGAGATGGATGGAGGGCCTTAGTGCAGGCGGCGAAATCCCTTCATGGGATGTGAAAGCCAGAGAGAGAGAGAGAAATACACTATAATATCATTTTATAATTCTTCAAGAAATAAAAATAAAGTGCAAGAAGTAAACAATCAATTTGAAAAATTCTTAAAAAATATGAAAACACTGGCAACACTATTATCGGAGGGGACATAAATGCACATAGCAAATTGTGGGGAAACTCAAGCAGTAACACACCAGGTTGTAAAATAGAAGACGCTATAACTGACCATCAATACTATATTTTAAACGACGGATCACCAACATATCAAGATCTATATAATTTTACGGATTTTGCAGTAGATATAACTTTGATATTTTTGGATCTAGTAGGGAAACCCCAATGGAGATGCACTTCAAAAAATATTGGATCGGACCATTTTGCTATTGAAATAATAATAGATACACTTAAACAAGAAGACCTAAATAAACACAGCAAAATTATAAAAAACAATAATAAAGTATTAGAAGATTTAGGGAAGCTCAATCCATAACAAACTAGTAGCATTGAAGAATATGAAAACACTATAAGATCGATAACAAATAAACACAGTTGCAGAACATCCAGACGGAGATTTAAAAATAAAAATAAACCTTGGTGGAATAACAAACAAACCACTTACAATAGACTAAAAGATATCCATTCTGCGATAGCTATAAAACGGACAAAATCTAAAGTCAACCTAGAAATTAAAAAGCAAAAGGCGAAATCATGAAACGAACTAACAGAAAAAATTCAAAACAATATTGGCAATTTTCATCGAATGTAGATAGGGTTGATCTCTACGTCTACAAGGGAGACCAGAATTGTCAAATCCATTGTTATGATAGTTTTAATCCCCCTTGCTTCATAGCAATTCATAGGTAAAAATTATGAAAATATAATATAATCAAAAAAATTGGAGAAGTACCACAACATCTAATCAAGAGACCGGACAATCATCACATATATACCACGCATTAACCAAACACACAAGCAAATCAGATAAAAATGAATTACAACATCAAAAATAATACATGTGGAAAAGGAATTTATATCTGGGATTTTTCGAATATGGCTATAAAACTAAAACATGAAACGAGTATCAAGACAACCGAATTAATAGGAATCTATCTAGCATTAATAGTTAATAGTGGCTCAAAAAGTTCTTGTAAGTTGCCAGAGAATTGTATCCTAAATAGGAAGCGTAAATATTATGAATAAAAAAATAAAGGAACTAACAAACAGTCACCGAAATACACACTGCTCGTCAAAAAAACCCGGATACTACATTTTTTCAGTAAATATTTGTGTTAACGGTAGCTATTCGCATTATTCGCGTTATGGTTGTACGAAATAATATAATGTGCGCCAATAGGCACTAACGGATCAAGTTTTCGTTTAATAAAAGTAACCACTGGATCAAAACATTTGAAATAACAAAATTACCGAAAAACGGATTTTGATATATCGTCATCTTTATTTAAATAAAAACCAACAATCAATCTAAGTGGTCGGTACTCGAGTACCGAGTATTTCCGCCACGAGCTCTAATCACATATAGCATTCTTTTTGGCATACTGTGCACAAGGTTTGCAACGTACTCCTGAGGTATTATTTCCCATTCTTCCTGCAGAACCGGTTGAAGATGATCCAAGGTTTCTGGAACGACTTCCCTTTGCCTTAAACGACGCCCTAGCATATCCCACATGTACTCAATGGACGAAGGTCAGGGCTGCGAGCGGGCCAAACAATTCGATCAATTCTCACCTCATCCAAATAATTGTTGACCACGTTTGCAACGTAGGGCCTGGCGTTATCATGCATTTGTTTAAATTGCTGTCCAATAAATGGGGCGTATGGAACCACAAATTCTTCTAGACATTCCACGATATACCTTTGGGCAGTTATTGTGCCTGCCCACACCATTAGTGAGCGGCCATGAAATGGGACTCTTGGGGATATGGCACATTGTGAATATCGCTCTCCGAATCCCCGCCATACTCTTTCCCGTCCATCCGGTGATCACAGACTGAACCTTGATTCATCAGTGAACAACACGGACGTCCAGTCGTCCCTAGTCCAACTGACGTGGTTACGAGCAAAAGTCAAACGGTTTCTTCGATGAGCTGGGAGAAGCTCTGGTCCTGTAGCAGCCCCCCTGGACTGCAATCCATGTTCATTTAATCTTCGCGATGCTGTGCTAACTGAAATATTGACACTACGTATCTGTCCCAATCGTTCAGCGACGATTCTAGCTGTTTGGAAACGATCTCGCAGTACCATTGATACCATAAGCCGATCGTCCCGCTCGTTTGTTGCTCTTTTACGACCTGTTTCATGATATCGTTTAATAGCGTCTTGAACTGTACTTCGAGGGAAATTTAGGTGGGCAGCAACATAACGCACGCTACGGCCATCCTCACTCAAAGCGATTACTTTTGCGATATTTTCTGGTTTCATAATTATAATATTTGCTAATAATAATAACTAAGCACTGTTAACGTTAACTGTAATAATAATACTAACAATAAATGCTACTTTAAATGTTTCAAAACAATTGATAGATGCCCATTTATTTAGAAACGTAACAATCGAAATTTTGAATATTTTTCATTTATTACACTTTGTTGCTGTGATTGGATTTTAAATAAAAAAAAAAATACGGTTTCTGTTACACCTATTTTTCGGTTATGTACTATTTAATGTGACAGTGCCTTTAAAATAGTGTAATTGATCTAGAAATTGAAGATTTACGGAGAAATTCAAGTGTCCGGGTTTTTTTGACGAGCAGTGTAGATATAATAATACATTGGATACCAGGACACATGTGGATTAACGGAAATCTACAAGCAGGGATGGGCGGCTAGATTACGTAAGGTAATCTACGTAGTTGTCGACACGTAATCTAGCACGTAGATTACATACCAATTTTTTGCTTTCCAAACGTCAATAACGTAGACAACGTCGATAACTAAGAAAATGATATTAAAAACTTAATTTTTAATTATTTTTCGATAACCGCACTATTAGAATTTGTGAAAAATTATTTAAATCCAATTCTGACAGTTACAAATAAATTTAAAATCTCTGAACTAAAGACATCTATCTAAAACTATTGAATATTTCAAATATTTCAATAGATTTAGGCTTTACGCACCCTCTTCTCAAGTCATCTTGAGTCTGTATAAAAATTTATTTATTTTAGTTATAATAATAATTTAAACATATAGCTATATTTAATTTATCTAGCTAGTTAATTTTATTGCAGTTGGCTGAATTCTTAACCGCCGTTATAATCCTATATCGAAACCATCCGTAGCCGTACATTGTAACTTTGTAAGTGCCTTTGATTAAATATTCTCTTAGAAATTTATTAGTTTTGGTTTTTGTAGTATTGCTAGCCAAAGACGAAATATCACGTGTACGATTATGTGCACTCGATACATTAACCGCGTATCTATGCATGGTAGGGGTAAATGAATTGCCAAGCAGCGATGTTAACTTTTTCCCAGAATATGTTTTACCTGCAATAGCGCCTCTTGCAACGGAGGCTTAGACAATTGTAAAAGTACCATTCGCTAAAAATTTGCTGAAACAGCCATATCTTCGTCTAGAAAATTAACGGTAGAATTCGTAGAAGTTTTGTCAACATCACAATTATCTAGGAGTATTCCAAAATTACATTGGATTCTAACTTACAATGATTTCTAAAATATAAATTCATAGTTATAGCATTGACCAGTAAATACGTATGAAAGTCATTGAAATTACGTGTGTGCTTCAAATTTTCATGCAGCCGTATTTTTTAAATATTTTTTGCATGCTTCACCTCTTATTTATTATTAATTTTCATTAATTTAGTTAACAATTTTTAAACAAAACTAATAAATTACTAAGCGAATATTTAATCAAAGGCACTTACAATGTACAGCTATGGAGAGATTTGATATAAAGTTATATCGGCGGTTGTAAATTCAGCCAACTACAATAAAATTTATAAGCTAAACAACTTCGAGTTACAGAGATGCAATCCTCGAATACATAAAGAAATATGTGTAATCAGCCGGATTATCTTCGGACAGATAGGTCGGTTGACGGTTTGAACTGTGGTAAGATTTCATTGGCCACTTTCTATCGTGCCCGCTTAAGTCGCTATTGCATGTAAAACATTTTCTGGGAAAACGTTAAAATCACTGCGTGGCAATTCATCTACCACTACCACACATAGACAGGCGGCTAATGAATCAAATGCACATACTCGTACACAAGGTATTTCGTCTTTGGCTAACAATAACTAGAAAAACAAAAACAAAACTAATAAATTTCTAAGCGGACATTTAATCAAAGGCAATTAACATGTGCGGAGGGATTTGATCTAGAATTATATCGGCGGTTGTGATTTCAGCCAACTGCAATAAAATCTATAAACGAGTCAACTTCCAGCTACAGAGATGCAAAAGATTGCTGATCACATGCACATCACCAAGAACTTTGTTTTAATACTTTTATCGTTGAGTGCTTAACACAGAAAAAATCTGTCAATATTTTGACATTACTTTCACTGTTATAATAATATTTTTTTTTAAAGTTTCTTAAAATTTTATAAAAGTTGTCACTAAAATGAATTTTTTAACTAAATAGTGTCTTTTATTTATTAATTTATATATACTCGTATGTAGAAGAATAATTAATCTTATTCGAAGTTACTACAATAAAGCAAAATTATAAAAATTATATAAACCGTCATTATAAATCATAAATTAACTATTCATTCACTGCGTATAGTTATGAATGGCGCAGAAGCTTGAAAATTGCATACGAGCTAAATCACAATACACTCAAATTTTATTAAAATTCGCAAATTTAATTTAACCTTTTTCGATTGTCAAACAATTTTTATATCGATAATGGATAATTATCAATTTATTACGCAATTTATGACATGAGTATTAGGCACAGTACGTTTCATAAATAAATTGTCAGATATCACTCAGTAGTATACAGACAATTCATGCTGAGTTTTATTATAAGTTTCGATAGATGGCGTAAATTATTTTATCAAGTAGTTTTTGACGTTGTCGACGTAGTCGACGTTGTCGACGAGTTGTCGATGTTGTGAACGAGTAGTCGACGTTGTCGACGAGTTGTCTACGAAATCATGTAAAAACTAGTAGTCGACGCGTAATCGCCTATCCCTGTCTACAAGCGGATAGACTAGCAAAAGCAGCAATGAAGACGTGATGAAGCTGTCAAAAACAAAATAGCATTGGAATGGCAAGAGGAATACGAAATGGAAACAAGAACAAAAGGCAAATTCAACAGATTAATAAATAATGCGACACCACCTAAAACAAACTGGTTCAATAATGTTAACATGAAAACAAAAGACATAAAATTGGTAAACAGATTAAGAAAAGGGCATACCTACAATAAATTTTTCAAATATAGAATGAGATTAGAGGCAAGTGATGAATGTAACAGGTGTAATGTAAGAGAAACAGATCTCCATTTCTTTGGCAATTGCCCCAGGTGCAAACAAATAAAATGCAAATATAAAAATATAAAAAACAAACAGCTAATAGAACTACTCAAAGAAGGTAGCAACGAGGATCTTATAGATCTGGCCCAATTCTTCAGGGTAGCAAACACAGAATTTCAAAACTAAGTACACTCAAAAAAATCTCGTAGGTGAAATTGAATAATCGATTTCGTTGAACTTTGAAGAACCGATTTATTCAGTTTAATGGTAATTACTACTGATTTGATTATGAAATATTCAATTAATTGCAAAAAAAAGAAAATTATTCAAATTAATGAGAAATTTCTTCATTAATAATACATTTGATTAAATTTCTTCATTTTGATGAAATTGTGATTACGTTGAAGAATTGGTATTTCAAAAAATTCTACTAAATTTCGTTGAATCAAATAAATTTATTCAATTTAACAAAATTGTTAACCACCTCTAGGAAACAAAACGTAATTTTGAAGAAATTTCTTCAAATTGACGAAAGTTTAGTTATATTATTTTAAACCACGAGGAAAACTAATTTTAAGTCATTTCAATGGAATGGGTACGAAGGGCCGAATGTCGAAGGAACGAATGGGTCGAAGGGCCGAATTTTTTTTTTGTTTTTTTGTATTAAAAATATCATTTTTGGTAAAGCAGAGGAACATTTTGGTGAAGGAAAATTTTATCATGCAAAAAATAATTAAATTAAATAAAAAAATATATTTCTAAACACAAAAAAAAAAAAAAAAAAAATCGGCCCTTCGACCCATTCGGCCCTTCGACATTCGGCCCTTTGAAATCATACCATTTCAATGTGCGTTGTTTATTCGGAAACATTTAATACGTGTGTTAAAATAGAGTTATAAATTTGTAATAAAAATAATATTTTTATGAATAACATATGAGTTAATAATATAGTGAATAATATAACAATAAATAGGTAAGCAAATATTTGCGTAATTGTGATTCAATCTTTATTGTGATAAATTGCAGCTTAATTTATTTTGAGGAGACAAATTGTGGTTTGGCGTCTTTTTTGTATTGTTAATTTTAATAAAAAAAGTGTTTGTGTTTTATATAAACTACATTACAGAAAATACACTGGTAATAATGTATTTTGTTTTAATAGTTCTGCATGCTTAAAAGTTCATCTCAAAATTAGAATCTAAAGAGTCAAACATCAACGAGCAACTGGAAGCGATTATGACTGACTATTGCTCTTGGGCAGAACTAGAACACCACTGGCAAGCAACCAAAATTTTTAGATTGGAATAAAAACAAACTGCTAATTCAACAAATGGAAGCAGTATAAGAAACACATGAGATACAAGTTGGTATGTATATAACAAACAAACATTTTTTGAATTATCATGGCGAGTCTGTAGAAAAAATCGGTTCTTATTGCAAACACTATAGTAGATAGGAAAAAAACATTTAGATTTTTTGATTTCATTGAATAATTTTTGGAGGCATTGTTCAGCAAACAGATTAGTAACATTTCTTAAAACTACCAAATGAATTATAGCTCTCGCATAACACGCTTTTCTAAAATCTATAATAACTTCCGAGAAATTCTCACCGAATTTTCTAACTTAATTTATATTTCAGTTATTTATTAGTGTGTTTAATTTTATAGTCAACAAATTGAATACTGGAGTACCCGAGTTCGTATCATGACGTTTAAACGATGAATCAAAATAAGGGATTCAATATTTTTGACACCTCTGAAGTATTTATCCAACCTCTATGTATTGATCTAATGGAAATTGTATTAGCAAGCAGGAAAAAAAAGCAGAGATGTCAAAATAAAGAAATGGATTTTCAAATTTGAGAACTTCGTGTGGAATGTACAAGTAAGTCTTCTTTTTTGTTATTCGTGTAAATCCTTTCATATATACATTTAAATAAATAATTACTTTTTACTTCATAGGTGATGGTGAATATTGATTTTTATTAATATTCAAATTCGTCGAGTCTTATTTTAAACTTTGATGCATTTGCTTTTAAAATATTGCCAGATCCGTCATCCAAATAACTTGTTGAAGACTTGCAACAAATGAAACATGTCACTGACAGTAAGGTAATAAAATTCTAAGTTTATCAAATTACAACAATTTAATAATTTATTTTTATTTAGATGGTCGATGTTGCGCGATTTTCCATTTACTTCACAGTGTACTGGTTCCAACTACCAGCGTTGTAGAAGGAGCAAACAAAAAAGGGTCAGAACTAAATTTCAATAACTGATTCCCAAGGAAGTTTCTTGATTTTGGGGCGAATTTCCAAGAGTGTGAGGCGAAAATTATACACCGAAATGCAAACAAATTTTGTATTCAGCCGCTGAGTATTTTAGGCCCAACAGAGTTTAAGGTGTATTTCGATGGCGTGAAATACATTTTGAACTCATTTATTGAGGCGGTGGATTTTTGTTTTAAAATATTCAACATTTTTAATTTAGAATATTAATTAGCATCCCACTTAGTGTGGAGGTTCATTCAAATTTTTTTTTCAATATTATAAAAAAATGTGATAAGCATAATGTGCATTTTGTACTACAAGTGGATTCTCAATAAATACAATTTCATTAATCGTATTATTTATTCGTTTTCATTTCATTTATCTCTTTATGAAATATCCTCATTACAATTTGAATTTATACAGGTAAATATCTATGTATTTTATATATATATATATATATATATATATATATATATATATATATATATATATATATATATATATATATGTATATATATATATATATATATATATATATATATATATATATATATATATATATATATATATATATATATATATATATATGTATATGGGGAATTCTTTTTCAAACCAGCCACCCCCTCTGCCCATTTCAATTTTGGAGGAAAACAAATTTTGAGCACACGAAAAAACTCGGCAAGAAGTCTAGTTTTTGATACCGTTAGGTGTTTTAAAGAGAAAACAAATTCTAACCTCAAAAAACTGTTTAAAGTGGGGTATCTCGAAATAAAAAGCCATTTTTTAGACAAAAATGTTCGAAAAAATTATAATTCCTCAATAATTTTGACCAAACTACTCATTAAAAGTATTTTGGGGATCGCTGAACAAGAATCCGATATCAGTTTCTACATTTTCCGACATCATTTCGGGAAATGATTATGAGAAAATATTTGTCCAAAATGGTGGAAACGCAATCTGGAATTTGAAATTAAGGTCCGCCATCTTGCATACGCCATTTTGAATTTAGATTCTGATACCGGATTCTTGTTCAGCGATCCCCAAAATACTTTTAATGAGTAGTTTGGTCAAAACTATTGAGAAATTATAATTTTTTCGAACATTTTTGTCTAAAAAATGGCTTTTTATTTCGAGATACCCCACTTTAAACAGTTTTTTGAGGTTAGAATTTGTTTTCTCTTTAAAACACCTAACGGTATCAAAAACTAGACTTCTTGCCGAGTTTTTTCGTGTGCTCAAAATTTTTTTTCCTCCAAAATTGAAATGGGCAGAGGGGGTGGCTGGTTTGAAAAAGAATTCCCCATATACATATATATATATATATATATATATATATATATATATATATATATATATATATATATATATATATATATATATATATATATATATATATATATATATATATATATATATATATATATATATTGGTGGTATAAGTGGTTATATAAGTGGTTAATCTGAATAAACCGTCAGTCAATTTGAAGAAATAGCGTTCAATATAGCGTCAACGAAGAGGGGCAATCAGTTTGATTACTTTTTATTCAAATTTTAAATTAAAGAGTATTTTTTTTTAATTTAACGAAATTTCTTCGAACTGAATAAATTGATTGAAGAAATGCAATTGATAAATTGACAAATTTTATTCAATTCAATTAAGATCTAGCTATCGAATTGAATAAAATTTCGTCAAATTAAAGAATGTTTTACTGCTGGTTTAAATAAAAAATTCGTTGATTTGAATAAATTTTTTCATATTAATTCATTGAATTTAATGAAAGCATTGTTGAAACGAATAAAACTATCGTCAATTTGAATAAAATATTTGTCAATTCAAAGAAAAATTATTTAAAATATATATATATATATATATATATATATATAATATATATATATATATATATATATATATATATATATATATATATATATATATATATATATATATATATATATATATATATATATATATATATTTATATATATATATATATATATATATATATATATATATATATATATATATATATTTTAAATAATTTTTCTTTGAATTGACAAATATTTTATTCAAATTGACGATAGTTTTATTCGTCTCAACAATGCTTTCATTAAATTCAATGAATTAATATGAAAAAATTTATTCAAATCAACGAATTTTTTATTTGAACCAACAGTAAAACATTCTTTAATTTGACGAAATTTTATTCAATTCGATAGCTAGATCTTAATTGAATTGAATAAATTTTGTCAATTTATCAATTGCATTTCTTCAATCAATTTATTCAGTTCGAAGAAATTTCGTTAAATTAAAAAAAATACTCTTTAATTTAAAATTTGTATAAAAAGTAATCAAACTGATTGCCCCTCTTCGTTGACGCTATATTGAACGCTATTTCTTCAAATTGACTGACGGTTTATTCAGATTAACTACTTTATTTTTTTGGGTGTACACGTTTTATTAAAACATTAAAAATAGAAGGAATAATTAGATATACAGACATAATGTAGAAAGCAAAAATTATAAAAATCAAAATTTACAAAGAAGAACAAATTGGATTTTTACCAGGCTCATAAGTAAATAAAAAAAAAACATAATAATGCGACCCGTTGAAGAATAAATTTTCTATTATGGACTCATAAAAATCAAAAAATTTTGAAATTTTGAAGTTCCGTCACAAAAATATTATTATTTCCATCTTTAAATTGAAATAAAGCATATAATTATAATTGAATGTTGTCTGAAATCGTAGGCCAGGATCGACTCTACAAAATTTGGAAATGATCGAAAATCGAAAAAATCTTTTATCATTAAGACATAGTAGTGTTCGTCAGAAATTTAGCCTATTCGGCCGAAAACATAGAACAGTAGGTATGGTTATCTCCAGAAGACCTCGTAGATTTTTGTAAAATACATCAAAGGTTAGGTTAGGTTAGGTTAGAGTGGCTGCTATCGCACACTTAGGCCAATAATGGCCCATTGTGATACCACAGGATCCAATCTCCCCTTACTACCGCTGAAACCAACCAGAGCTACTGATGTAGCGTAAAATATCTCGCACCCTACAGTCCGCGAGTTCAGAAAGGCTGTCCATGTTGTACACACCCAAGTACTTACGTCTTTTGTATGATAGTGCCGGACATGAGCATAGGAAGTGAACTAGCGTCTCTTCCTCCTCTTCGTCCATACAACTTCTACAAAAGTCATTCGTCTCTAGACCCAGCCTTCTCGCATGTTCCCCAAAAAGGCAGTGTCCTGTTAGTATCCCTACGACCAATCCTAAATCTCGTTTTCCCAGGGATACAAGTGCCTTGGAGCGCCGCAGGTCCAGTTTTGGCCAAACCTGTTTTGCTACCCTGCACGTGAGAGTGTTGGTCCACCTCTCATCTGTTAAGGCGATTGCCTTTTTACTGAGCGTCAATTTGAGCGCTGCTATAGGCCTCCCCAGACCTGCCCTTTCCGGTTGCATCTGGAGAGTCGTACCGTGCCTAGCTAGTTCGTCTGCCCTGCAGTTTCCCGTGACGTCCGAGTGACCAGGGACCCAGATCATCTGGATACTGAAATACTCGCTCATCTCATTAAGAGATGAGCGGCAATCCAGCGCCACCCGTGACTTCAGAGAAACCGCCTCTAGTGACCTGAGTGCCGCTTGACTGTCCACATAAATCGCGATATCCCTAACAGATACCACGTTATGCTTCAACCATGTCACGACTTCCCCTATCGCCACCACTTCAGCCTGGTACACGCTGCAGTAGTCAGGGAGACGAACAGAAATATTAACATTGAGCTTCTCACAGAAGACTCCAGCTCCTACTTTGCCGTCTAGCTTAGAGCCGTCCGTGAAAAATGTCAGTGCCTCGTTTTCCCGTATTGATCCATTCCTCCAGGATTCCCTAGAAGGACAGATGATCCGGAAACCTATATCAAAGCACAACGTTGGTTTAATATAATCTAGATTCACCAGTTCTTCCCTTAGTGATCTAACTATTGTCGAGTGTCCCACCTGAAGACACTTCCACTGAGAGACAGCCGAGAGCCTTGTAGCCACATTGGCTGCCATCTGCTTACCAAAAAATTCGATTGGAATAAGGTGGAACATAACCTCTAAAGCGCGTGTAGGTGTTGTCCTAAGCGCCCCGCTTATAAGCATACAGGCCGTTCTTTGCACCTTCTCCAACATCCTTATGTAGGTTACCTTTTCCAGAGCTGGCCACCACACGCCCACCCCGTACATCAGCACAGGCCTTACCACTGCGGTATAGAGCCAGTGTACCAGCTCTGGTTTCAAACCCCATTTCTTCCCTATTGCGTTTCTACACGAGTAAATGGCTACATTAGCCTTATTCACCCTTTCTACAATGTTAGGCTTCCAGCTGAGCTTACTGTCCAAGATTATGCCCAAAAATCTCGCTCTGTCAGCAAAAGCCAGTCTAATGTCATTCACAGTAGGAGGGCTAACTACCGGAATTTTATATTTCTTAGTAAATAGTACCAGCTCTGTCTTGGACGGGTTGATCCCTAATCCGCATTTGCCGGCCCATTTCGTAACGATCAGGAGTGCATTCTGCATAACATCCCTAATCGTATCCAGATATTTGCCTGAGACAGCTATCGCTACATCATCTGCATACGCTACAACCCCCATCCCCTCTTTCTCCAGTTCCAACAGCAATCCATTCACCACTGCACTCCAAAGAAAGGGGGACATCACTCCTCCCTGCGGAGTTCCTCTAACCACCCGCCTTCTAATGGTGGACTCTCCTAGTTCCGAGATAATAATCCTGCTTACCAGCATCTGATTTATCAACCTACTTATAGGATAATCCACCTTCAAAAATGACAATCCTTCCATGATCGCCTCCGTTTTTACATTATTAAAGGCACCCTCAATGTCGAGAAATGCTACCATACAGAACTCTTGCGAGTAAATTGTCTTCTCAATCATGCGTACTAGATCGTGCAGAGCTGTGTCCACCGACTTTCCCTTACAGTACGCATGCTGAGACATTGCCCAATTCCTCGGATCAACTTTTGTTCGAATAAGTACGTCTATCAATCTTTCCAAGGTTTTCAACAGAAAGGATGATAGAGTTATAGGCCTCAGGTCCTTTGGATAAGCCAGTGAGCTTTTTCCCGATTTCGGGATAAAAACCACTCTGACCTCCGTCCATTTCCTGGGAATATAGACCAATTGCAGACATCCCCTGAAGATAACCTCCAGCCAGGGGAGGATGACCGCAGAGTTCCTTTGGATCTCTGCTGGTATAATCCGATCCGGGCCCGCCGATTTATAAGGCTTAAAACCGTTCAGTGCCCACAGGATTCGTATCCTGTCCACGATGCCATCCACATTCGTTAAAGGTGTTCCTCGATGAGCTCCAGGCTCCATCGAGTCATCAATGCTTCCCGGAAAATGGGTCTCAATGAGAAGCTCCAATGATTCCGCACTTGAAGCTGTCCATAACCCGTCCGGCCTAATTAAGTAACTAGGACTGGTTGGGTTAGTAGATAGAATTTTCCTTAGGCGAGAAGTCTCGGAGACCTCCTCCATTCTACAACAGAAGAGTCTCCAAGACCCCCTTTGTGCCCTCCTCAACTCTTTTTTGTATGTTCTCAGGTCTTCCTTATAGGAATCCCAATCTCGATTTTCCCTGGTGTTCTTAGCCTTATTAAAGGCTGTCCTACACGCTCTCCGATAGGTTCCCAACTCCGTGGTCCACCATGTCGGTTTCTGCCTGCCCCTAGGTTTTATCAGGGGACACGCAGCATTAAATGAAAGATTGCATGCCTTTGTGACAATATCAACCATGCCATCTAATTCCTCTACTGTCGCCGGAAGTCCAGGAACCTCCAGCGGCAATAGTTCCTTCAACACCTCCCCATATTTGTTCCAGTTTGTCCTTCTGGGATTCCTGAAGGCTTTCCGGGCAACAGGTTTGATGTTGAGGTTATATGTAATATATCGGTGATCAGAGAATGAGTGCTCTTTCGCCACTCTCCACCCACTGATCATATCAAAAATTGTTTCTGACGCACAGGTTACATCTAGAACCTCCTGTCGATTTCTAACAATGAATGTTGGTTCACACCCAATATTGCAAACTACAAGGTTAGTATTTAATAAGTAATCAAAAAATAACTCACCCCTTTCATTAATGTCTGTGCTTCCCCAGATTGTGTGATGCGCGTTTGCATCACATCCAAGTATCACACCTACCTTTTTCTGACCTGCTTCCCGGATCAGTTCCCCCAGGTTGTCCGGTGGAACCTCCTTCTCGCGATCCATGTAGGCTGAGGCTAGCCATAGTTTTTCACAGCCTACCTCAGCGCTCACCGCCGTAACGTCCCCGCTACTAAATTGTGGAAGAAGAAAAATATTCAAATTATTTTTCGCTAAGATACACGATCTGATCTTTTCAGAGTTGCTTGAGTATAATAATTGATACCCTTTCATTCCGAGGCCACAGATCCTGTTATTATTAATCCAAGGTTCTTGGATTAACACCAAGTCCTCATCTGACTTAGTCAGTCTGAGCACGAGGGCTGCCGAGGCAGCCTTCGTGTGGTGCAGGTTTATTTGTACAATGCTAACCATTGTAATCTACCTTACTCACCACTTCATGCACTTCCTGCATCAGGATAGTGTCATTTGGCTCGTTGGTTTGGTCGCAAACCCCCTCTCGTCGTGTGTTCGACGGGTTGCCCACATCGGACTTCAGAGAGAGGAGGCTGCCTCCCATCACCAACTTCACTTCGTCCGAAATATCGGAACGGCTATTCTGGTCGGCCTCAGCCCGCTTGACCGTTTCCTGCCGGGTCCGTTCTACGTCGCCCCCAGGCTGGTCTTCCGCGCCCTTATCGACCTCGTCTTTCCTATAAACTTTAAGAGTGATCGACCCGAAACCGAAGTTGATTACTCCCTTAGATCTAGCAAGGGAAACCAAGGATTCCTTATTGATCAGCATGATTGCCAATCTAAAGCCCACCTTAGCCTCCTCCTGCTTCACAATCCTCCATCCTTCCGTTGGAAGATCGGGATTACTGGCCCGGATAATCTCAATGACCTCCTCTGGCTTATCCGGCTCGGTTGGTAACCAGACGCGTGCTCGCGGCCTGCTCGGGATTTCCCCTCTGCTGACTGCTTCCAGCCTCGTGCCCGGCCACACCTCGCCTACCTCGGTCACTGCTCTTTTATAGAGATCGACCGATCTCTGGTCTGAGCACGCAGTTAGCTTAACGCGCCCTTGGTGCCATCCCGCATCTCTGCAGGACGGGGGGGATCCCGTATTTTCTCTAAGGATCATCAAGAAAATGGAGTTTAGTGCATTATACACTACCCTCCACTTTTCCGACGTGATGCTCCCATCTTCCTGACCTTTGTCAATGACGGCTAGCACCAGCACGTGCTCCTTCAGGATTTCACTGAATAATTTCAGTTTCTGCTCCTTAGGAGCACCCGACGTCATGTCTGCTTGCACTTTGGCCCGCTTACTGCCTTCTGCTTCAAGCTCATCCTGGGACCTCTGTCTTATAGACACAAGGATCCTCTCCGAGCTATCGCAGCCGACAGTTTTCTTAGCCCATGCTACAGATTCCTTCTGCACAACTGTAAGCTGCCCCTCAGGGGTCGCAGCCAGTTTCTCCAGTACTCTAAATGCCGACCGTCTTTCTCTGTACCGTCGTTTTGATGGAGGGATCTCTCTCGGTCCCCCACTGTTCTGTTTGGCAGTTCCGCTTCCACCTGGCTTCGATGTCATGGTGTTGCTTACCCTTGCCTCAGTTGAGGGAGCCCCACCTTGTTGGTTAGAGTTACTCCCCTCTATAGTACTTCCCGGTTTTTGGTGGGTACCGGTCCCCTTATTTTTATTATTTTTTAAATCTTCCATATATTCCCACGAGTATCGGAGAAATACGTCCACCTGCGCAGAGATCCGTATACGCAGGTAAGGCTAAATACAACTGGAGGTTGCCAGGTATCCAGAGGGCTCCGTTCACGACTGGGCTTTGTTAAATGGGCCCCCAGTCTAGTCGATCATCAGCACGGGTCGCATAACACCTTAATCCAGCCCATTGGCTCACCGAGTACCACGCCTTCCACGCCCCCGCCCCCCAACATCCACTCACTCATTCACCCATCTATATGGATATCCCAAACAAATAGGACCCATTTCATTCAGGGGATTACCGTTTATAGGGTTCCCTACTCACTACCTGAAGGCTCGAGAGCGCAGGGAGACGTGACGCTCAGTTCACCGTGGTTGTGGTCGATGGTTTTATGGCGCCATCAATTCGCCTTTCCCTACTGGGTATCATAGGCACTCAGAATTTAGTGAACAGAGGTTAACCACTCCCCCGTTCTCTGAGACTCTCCTTCCAGCAGAGCTGCGGTTGGGGACGGCTTATTTAATTCACCACTAACCTACCTATCGATAGGCCGTTCACAATCCACCACCTGTGACCCCCCCGATAGCTGCAGCTCGCCACGGGAAAATACATCAAAACACATAGAATTTTCTATAAATTTAAAAATTCTGTAAAAATCGCAAAAAACCATTTAGAGTTCTGCCCATCCTCGCCACTTTTATTACAATTTACCTAACCATTCCATATAATAGTGGTCGAATTACCTACAACATCTATAGTTTTCCAGGGGTGGTATGTTTTACCATCACTTCATGTTGTACCATTTTCAACTTTTATCGTTTTTTAATCTTGCAATACTTTTTCTGGAATAAGTAAGCCACATTTATTATTACTTTGCTTTTAAATGATGAAACTTTTTCATTTATCGCGAGTCGAAAATGGTATAACATACCGCCATTCGACTTTTTTCATGTCAATTTAAAATCCAGTTGGAGATATGTATTGCTAAAATTTTGTCGAAGGAAATTATATTTTTGTCAAAATCACCGAACATCCAAAAATCATTGAGAGGCTGATTACAATTGACGCATATTCGCCCCATAGATAGAAAATATTATAAGCTATCGAACAATGTAGACAAGATTTCATGGGCATCTCTGAGTAATGGCTGTACAAATGAGAACAAGAATTCTATTATGGACATTGCACAGTCCATTAGAATCGGATACTAATCTCAATAACGGTAGAATTTTGTGTAATCTATTTGAAAACGTGGGTGAGAACCTGCGAACATCTCCATTTTATTAACCAAAGCGAGGGTCATCACAACCCGTGAACATCTCAAGGTTTGACATTTCATTAGGAAGTAAATCCAGTTTATACTCGGTTTGAAAATATTTTGAGCTATTTGGAAATATATGGGTGGATGGCTCTAGGAGCCGCGGTAAAAAAAATTGTACTTAGGCAACAATTTTGGAACCGTTATAATGTGTATAAAATTATTAAAAGGCATCCAACGTACTGTATTGATTACCTCGTGAGAGTGGTATCTCATCTATTTGTAAACACTGTCCAGGACCTGTTAATATAGTGAAATATTTATCAAAATTGTGAAGTTTCTAATATCTTTAAAACATGGTAAAACCCAACGTAGATAAAATTCACTATAGATCCAGTATATTGGATGATCTATCTGAAAATGTTTTTGAAACCCAGTAGACATCTCCAGAATTGGCTAGAATATTATTTGAGAATGATCCTCAAAGGTTTATGCTTTACCTCCTCAATAATGTCAGCTCGAATCTATAGATATTTCTAGATTCGACGGCACAACATAAGTTCAATTTTATAATTTTATTTTGAAAATAAATTTTAATAGGAAAAATAATAAATTTAACAGTGTAATTTTTTAATAATTTTTTTACCACAAACTTCATTATTATTTAATTTGTCGTCTTCACAAGTAATTCCTCGTTAAAAGAAATGATCTTGTCCACATTTTATCCATGATCCTTAAATAGTAAGGGAATATTCTACATAGTTAAATAAATTGTTCCTATTACTGAAAAAGCAAAACTAAATGTTTATAAATTAAACGCTTTGTTTCAAAAGGAATTAAAAAAATTATTAGGTATGTACGTAGAATGAAGTTAAAGAACACAAATTGTTAAATTGCACCTCTGCCTACATAAAAATATGTAAAGATAGTTCACTTGAGTATTACAAAATTTCAGGCCTAAATATAAATGGAATTAAAACAGAGAGCTTGCATAACTCATATTCATAAATAAATGTCAGTCATCAACTTAGTCAACCCTACCCATATTTTCAGAATTTACCGTTGACTGTTTTGCTTTCGCACAGCCGCTTAGCCTTAATATTAGAGGCCAATTTTGGTTTAAGTAATATTTGTTTATGAATTTCCAGTAACGGAAAATAATTGTTTATCATCTGTATTATTACTTTTTTTAGAGTTCAAATTAAGGATACCAAGCTGCTGAACTAAAAAAATATTTTAAAATTTGACAATAACGATGAACTTTAAAATAAAATGAAACAGAAAAAATATTTTTAAGTGTTAAAAAAAGAGTTCAGCAGTTAGTTGAATGATACCCACTGCAACAAGACGAATGAAAATTGTCAGCTAAATCTACTTAGTGCAAGCAGTTTGGAAAATGGGAAACGTCAATAGTGGAAAACTGAAAAAATAAGTAAAAATTGAGAATTCGTAATTCTAAAAACAAAAGCTAAAATTTAAAGTTTAAACAATAAAAAAAAGTATTTATATAAAAATGAATAAAAAGAAGTCTTTCCAAAGACAATTTACTAATATTAGAGTTATTAAACTCAAAATTTTGATTATTTGCGTTGCATTCGAGTAAAACTTTTATTTTCCATAGTCCGATCTGTGATGTGTGATTCTGAAAGCAGTTATTGTTCTTCTTCTCGGCGCTTACCGAATTTTGTTCGGCACTAACCGAAATTGATTAGCTTTAGCCACTCCATGTATTGGTTTAAGACATTCACCCAGGCAGCTCAAGAAAGCAAAACGGGAAAATTATTGATGTACGGCTTTTATTCGTTTTATGTGTATTTCATGACAAGCGGACCACACCTGACTGCCCTAAGGTAGTGTACAGAGACTTCGTAACAAAAGGATCGTGAAATTCTTTAGCCCAGCTTTCATACATTTATGTATGAAAAACAATATCGTGCATATGCCCACCACCACTTCGTTTACAAGCCTGCATCCGAACATCAAAATTTTCGATGGCTTTTTTCAATCAAAGCGGATCAATGACCTCAATTTCAGCTCGAGTGTTGTTTTAAGTTGTTGAATTGTTTGTGGATGTTTAGCATAAACCATATTTTTCAAATAACCACACAATAATCCAGTGGTCTTAAATACGGGCTTCTTGGTGGCCAAGGAATTTCACAATTTCTTGAAATTATACGATCAGCAAATTTTGTTGACTATAAATGGATTGTTGCACGAGTTGCGTGGCATGTCCCTCAGTCTTATTGAAACCAAAGGTCGTTGACACGCTATTCATTCAATTATGGGCCACAAAAACCATTTAACATGTTGTGATAACGTTCCCCATCCAAGATGATTTGTCATTTCGTTCAAGAATCTAATTAAAAAAACGACGACGATTTAAATGGTCTGGGGTCTTCACGTTTTGAGTTAGTTGAATTTTGTAAGGATATCGTAATGTGCTTCGTGAAATGTTTAATTCTTTCTTTCACTATAATAGCTGCCACTGCATCAAGTGTATGAACTGGATGAACACGTCGATAAGACCTCGACTGAACCAGTTTCTTCAAAACAATAAATATGTTTGCCAATTGCACCGATTATTTTCATAATAAATTTGTACAATCAAAATGCTTTGTTGTGTTGGTAGCGACTCCATGATGATAAATGGCATACTTTTGACTTTTCACATGTCAAAAAATTATTTAGAACAAATAACATTAAGTGCTAAAATTCATCGATTGAAAAGGACCAACAGATCTCAGTACAATGGTCCCGTAATTGAGAATGCACACGCTTACGAGAGTATATGTATCGGTATTTCTTTACCTTTAACGCCGGCTGTTTTCATGCAGAATATAACAAAGCTGTTCAAGTCGGCTTGAAATAATTCGTATCAGTGGGGGGTTCAGATGGATCTATATATCTACCTATAATCAGCGTATACCATAAGTAGATGGTCGAATTTTTATTAACGCCCCGTCGAATGCGTTCCTACCATTTGTGGTAACTGCACTTACTTCATTCCCTTCTTCCTTAATGTTCACTGTAGTTGGTGTAAAATTGGCGAGGTTTTTTATCGAAGGTCAAAGGGCGTCTTTGAGGAAACCAAATGTTGAAAGACAGAAAGCAAGGGTTCACAATGAAAGTACTGTGACTCATAAATAATTCTTTCAAATAATTTTGGAATGCAGATTGGTTTTTGATAAATGGCTTTAAGTGGCTTAGTTAGACTAACACTGCATCTTTTTAGGATTTACAGAAGTTCGCTGGAAAATATAATTAAAAACCGAAACTCTGCAATTAATGGCACTATTCTGGTAATTCCCCAGGAATAGGGAACTGGGAAAAGAATTTATTTTTAGTTTCTGTTCAAATATTTTTTTTCCGACCTACTGAGAATTTTTTCATATCTAATTTGGCAGAGAAAATTATTTCTGATTTAATTTTGTTTTTAAAAAAAATCAACACTAGCTCTTTTACCTCAGTATGCCGGAAAAAAAATATTTGAATAGAAATTACATATAAATTCTTTCCCCAGTTCACTATTCCCGTGGAAGTACCAGAATAATGCCACAGAAGAGAATACAAAGTCCAGTCGGCTGTTTAGTTAAATTGTTATTGGCGTAACTGATCTACATCAAACCATGGGCCTAACTATTGAATTCGACGTTCATTTTCGCTGGCTATCGTTTTCCTATAGTAGACAAAAGCAGAAAAAAAAAATGTATGAAATTTTTAATATTCTGTTTTAATTGGTTTCACCGCTTGCTATAGGAAAACGATAGCCGTCGAAAATTAACGTCAAATTCAATAGTAAGGCCCCAAAATTTGTAAAGTTTACAATAATTAAAGTTTCTATTGCAGATCGTGCATTTGCAGCAACATAATGGTATTATGCTCAGATTGAGTTCATATAAGATCCACCATTTAAAATATCCTTGCAATCAAAAAGGAAATCAACAGCATCTACGAGGAGCTGGTAGATGTCCGCATGACTTTTAGAACGTATCGATGCCATGGTGTCGAAAAATGAAATAAAATTAAAAATTGTCTCAGCTCTAGAAAAGCACAATATAATATTAATAATTTATTAATTATTACTTCGTAGAAGCTGTGCCGGGCTAAGTCTTTCCATGATGAAATGTCAAACAATACTGAACAAAAATACAATAACTGTTTAACACAATGGTACTATGCACACACTTATACGTTATCTGTCATAAAATCCCTATTGAAAAAAGTACCTCTAAATGAATCACCCGTTACATTCTCTACATATTGATTTGAAGTCTAATGATTTGTAGATAAAATCATGCGGAAACCACGTTACTCGCGAATGGGTCATAGATAAATTCTGAAAATATTTGAGTAGATTGGCTGACGCTACACAATAAAATAAGCTCTAGAGTTTACAAGATAAAAGTTTTACCACCCGTGAACGATTAGCCAATCACCCCTCGTATCAAAGAAGCGTCATGATTGGTAGATTTAACCATGCAAAAACCAGATTTCCTGTCACAATCCAATAATCTTTGCATCGAATAATTTAAATCGTTCTACTACCGCACACGTAAAAACTGATGCGAAAGACAATATAATAATTGAAATATGCCTTCATTCTGCACGTGTATGTGTGTGTAATTATTTCCATTTCCGTTTTCAATCCTTATATCTTGTGTAAAGCGAACGGCAGCTGCTAGTATCAAATTACAAAGAAATGAAATTATTTAGAGAGCCAAGAAGAAACGACACCAAAATTTAAATAATGATGCGGAAACTGGTAGCAGCTACTATTGGTCGGTCGACAATTACCGAAAGAACAATAAATATTCAATCACTCTGGAATCAAAATTTATTTCATAAATTCATAAACCATTCGTATTACTTGATGAAGTACCTGCCCCAACATATAATTTTCGAGCTACATAAAATTTATGTTGAACATAGATTTTATTGATTGGCTGCTGCTTGGGATACTATATACCAATATGATAAATTGGTTTATTATTAGCGTTACATTATTGTCGTCTGATTTTGCATGAAAAACCGGCATGATGTCATGCGATATGCTAAATAAACTATTTTACTTGGAAAATACATTAAAACATAAACAAAGTTATGCTTTATTTATTTATTTGTTGTTGTTGTTGTTGTTTACGATCAGAAAGGATTAATGGCTTGCCTATAATAAGTGATAGACTGCTGTCATCCAATTTCCTATAAATTATCTCGTGCCAGCAGTTCGTAATTAATCTACACATAAACGACTGCCCTTGAACTGTTGGTCATGAACGTAGAGTAGTTTATCGATTTTGAAATAAAACTGATTTCAAATCGATATTCATGTGACAGACGGAATATTTTATTTACTTTAATTTAATTTTAACACGATTTCATTATACGAACTTATTTCATAGAATGTATCAATCGTAATCAAATATTATTTTCAGCACTTGGACTGAATTGCGCTGTGGACTAATCATATTTACTGTAATAAGCACATTGAGAAGGTCAATAAAATCACCAAACGACATCACCTCACATTTTCCTTTTTGTCTTGATCATTATACTCGAATCTTGTGGGAGTAGTATTAAGTCTACCATAAGCCACATATGAAATAAATCCAGGCGTAGCTCACTCTGGACAACATCCTCATAACAAACATCAATTTGGTTTCACCCCAATTGTACCTGGTTCATATTTAATTGGCTCATTATATTTAAGGAAGAAATGCATCAGCTAATTTATGCATGAAAATAATATTTGTCAATTCAGTGAACAAAACATTTTTGTTCAATGTAACTCCATATTTATTTTAGTGCGGCCAAATGTCAGTAGAGGTCAATAAAATATATATAGATCGAATTTTTTACCATTTTCGACATGACACTTTGAATTCTTAATTATGGATATTCAAACGACCATTTTTATATGTTGTGTCGGCCATGTTTAATAAAAATTTGTATTTAGTCTGAAATTTTTGACTAACTAGATAGATGGTTAACTCATACCAGCTGTTTTTTTATTAAAGCTGCGTTTTTATTAAAACTTGACCTGAAAAAACACGGCTAAAATTTCTGACGAACTAATTCAGAAATAAAATTACAATAAAACTCGGTTTTAACGTATCCTGGTTACAACGTACACCCGGTAAATAATAATAGTTCCGTTTACAAAGTATCAAACTAGAGTAACAAAAGCTCCTATGAATTTAATTTTTGCAATTTTTCCATCATGCCTTTAACGTACGCAAAATTTGGTCCCATGGCTGTACGTTGTGAGCGAATTTTATACTGTAAGTTGAATATTATAAACAGCTATCAATGTAGCCCAGGGAAGTTAGGAAAAATAGCGGAAATTTTTAGGGACAACAGATATCGAGATGCGGTTTTCTGCATTGTGTTCAAGAAGGTCCCAGGAAAAAAGTCTATATATCGTCTGGTTTAGGCATTTTTTGACAAATGCCTTCTGGGCCCCAAATGCATTTTCCAATTGTATCATTACTTGCACCATTACAGGAACGGCTGGAAACTCTGAAAAATTGCTCGGAAATCGTTATTCGGGGGGTTTTCGGGGATGCCGATTTCAATTCTAGCATTATAATTCCCCGGGGGCGCTCAAGGTGGCTCTTTGGGGTTTTCTAGGGGTGACTGGGGGAATGGAAGCGTCCATGAAAATCACTCCCAAATTGTTACTTGGGGGTTTTCGGGGATGACGAATTCAATTCTGGCATTAAAATTCCTCGGGGGCGCTCGGGAGTGGTTCTGCGGGAAATTGTAAAGCAGAAAGTGAAAAATCACAATTTATGAAAATAATACTTTATTCAAATAACAAATAGGAGTTTTTATTAATGTTGAATTATTCATTATAAACTTAAATTTTTAACTTAAATACTAAACATCTTCTTCATCTTCTTCTCCGTCTTCATCTTCTTCCTCGTCACTATTAACGGCCCCGTTGAAAGTGTCTTTTTGGTTTGAGCAATTGCCATCGCAATGCTTGCATGCAAGTGAGCACTCCAACCCACTTCGGCGGCACCCGCACCTCGTGCCACAGTCGGTTTCACAAGAACACAAAATTTTGCTTTAAATTTTCTCGGGACCGGCTTCCTGGGTCATGATGACAGGACTGAGCTTTCCTTCCACTAATTTCCACCCCCATTCCAACGGATCTAAGGTTTCGTCTTGTGAATTATACCAAGCCTGTACTTGGAAATAGATGCACTTGATATGCTCGGTTAACACATTGGCATTCGGGATTATGCGTGCAAGATCGACTTTTTTAGAATTGGTGGCTTCAGCATACATTTTTGCTCGATAGCTGTGGACGAGCTCCATCGCAAGTTTATCGAAAAAAAATATATCTTCATTCTATTCGATTTTGGATTTTGCCGCAGCAACATCACATCGGACCTCATCACTCACCAGCCAAATGACCAAATAGTATTTTATTTAAATAAATTTTTTTATTTATTTTAAAATTTAAAATTAAATTAAAATTAGGTTTTATCAAGTACTTTTGTTTGAGTACTTGAACACCATACTTTTTTTTACAATTTGTTTAATCTTAATGACTATTCTTGATTTATCCCATTTACATTTCATTCAATCTATATTAATTTTTTTTTTGATCGAAGATTTTCATACTTGTATCACATTTGAATTTTCATGATTTGAATGAAGTGTGATACAGTATGAAAGTTTCTCAAAGAAATTAATGTTAGAATCAATCAATCTTTGGCTTGTTTTTTCATGATAATTTTTATTAAAGCAGCAGATGGGACGAGAAAATAATCGTAGCGATGAAAATGTCCATGAATTTAAAATGAGTATCGAAAACCATGTGTACCAGGACGACATACCGCAGCACGAATTAGTTAATCTGATTTGGTATTTTGTAACGGTTAAAGCCGACAAATAACTTAATTAGAGGAAACAAGTATGCCACCTGGAAGCAGATGAAAGATTCATTTCCAGAACGGGTTAGCAGTGCGGAAGGTGATCGAGAAACCAGGAAATACATTCGGAGTCGGACACAATACGCAAAGGAAACTTTTAATGATTTTCTGACCGAAATAGAAAGTGCCAATTATCGGTTAACAAAACTGCTGCCTGATAATGAAATTTTGGAATTATTACTGGACAACATGACCCCGCATTGAAGTGTGCCACGCAGTTCATTAAAATGGCTAATTTTGCTACACTACATAAAACATGCGATAACTTTTAAAGTTGTAGAACGCATCGGGATTTTACTAACAAAAGCTTATCGAATCCAGAACTAGAGGTGCCGCAGCAAT
Organism: Nephrotoma appendiculata; assembly: GCA_947310385.1. Classification (NCBI taxonomy): domain Eukaryota; kingdom Metazoa; phylum Arthropoda; class Insecta; order Diptera; family Tipulidae; genus Nephrotoma; species Nephrotoma appendiculata. Next base: position 111,442,202 of record OX371223.1, read on the forward strand.
AGTTCAACTCTCTACTCAGTGAGAACCCACAAGGAGTTAGCAGTATCACGGTGTCATCAACAAATCTGATACAGCAGAAGAATTGGACCGTGAACAATCACAGGAGATTAGCACAGTTAACCGAAACCAATTTATAGTATGCTGGAATTGTAAAGATCTGGGTCACCGATTCTCCGCGTGCAAGATGGAGAAAACTCACGATTTCTGTAGAAACGACTGTTCAGAAATTTTAACCCGAACGCGACAAACGCTGGGGCTCACGTTCGGAAAAACCAGCGAATCCCAGGTCGACAATCACTCAGAAGTTCGTGAATGTCTAATTTCGTCGAAAATACCACAATCGATACCCGATCAATCACTAAACTACCGACTAAAACCCGTGAAAAATTACTGGAGACGGATAAGAGAAGTTAACCACCTATGCAGTTGTTCAACCATCGCTGAGTTTCTTGAGAATGATGCACGACCGTATGCAAAAATTTTACTTCTGGGGAATGTGAAATTGGGTTTGTTAGACAGTGGGGCAAGTATAAGCATTTTGGCACGGGAAGTCAAGAATTTCCAAAATCCTTTGAAGTGCCGATAAAGAAACTGAACTCAACCGTACAAACAGCGGATGGAACTAGCGATATAGATTGGATATGTATCACTCTAGTAGTGATACGTATCCAATCTATATTGCTAGTTCCATTGGTTCCAGGGCATTTAGATCAAAATCCACCGGAATAGACGAATCTTTTAGGGACAGCAGATATCGAGATGCGGTTTTCTGCATTGTGTTCAGGAAGGTCCCAGGAAAAAGGCTGTATCGTCTGGTTTAGCCATTTTTGAAAAATGCCTTCTAGGCCGGAAAATGCATTTTCCAATTGCATCATTACTTGCACCATTATATAGGAACGACTGCAATTATTTGAAAAAATTGCTCGAAAATTGTCATCGGGGGTTTTCGGGGCTGCCCAACTCGATTCTGGCATTACAATTACCCGAGGGTGCACAGGGGTGGGGAGTGCGCAGGAGGTGAATTGGTGGAGAAATGGCAGCGTGCATGAAAATCGCCCCAAAATCCGTACTCGGGGGTTTTTAGGGATGCCGAATTCAATTCTGGTATAAGACTTCCCCGGGGGCGTTCGGGGTCTCTCTGTGGGTTTGTCTGGGGGCAACTGGGGGGCAATGGCAGCGCCCATTAAAATCGCTCCAAAATCGTTACTCGGGGGTTTTCGAGGATACCGAATTCAATTCTGGCATTATACTTCCCCGATGGTGCTCGGGGTCCCTCTGTGGGTTTGTTTGATGGTGACTGAGGGGGAAATGGCAGCGTCCTTGAAAATCGCTCCAAAATCGTTACTCGGGGGTTTTCGGGGATGCCGAATTCAATTCTGGCATTAGAATTACCCGAGGGTATGAATAATAAAAATTTTGATTGAATATTAGATAAATAAATATTACACATATTATAAAAACTGACTTGCTTTGGAAGTCTTTGTGCCTTGAAACTGGATTAGAAAAAGGCACAAAAGCTATAAAGAAAGTAAAGTATCATTACCACGGGGCCGGCGCGAACCGAAATATTCTGTATCGACTGAAGAGAAAAAATATGGTTCCAGTTCTCGCGCGCAGTCGGCGTCTGTGTAGCATCAGTATTACATCTGTCGTTTAGGACCACGTTGCTTTTTCGTTGTATGTAAATACAGTGCTACAGTAATCAAGTTTCTTGGATTTTGGACCTTTTTTGGTGTGTGAGTGGTGTCTGGTACTCTTGGACTTGTAGAAGTATGATGCGGCAGAAAGTGAAAATTGAAATGAAGCGGAGCGCTTTGTAAAACAATGTAATAATAATAATTTGATAAATAAATAAAACAAACTTTAATTTAATTCTAAAATTAATAAAAGAATTTATTTAAATAAAATACTATTTTGTCGTTTGGCTGGTGAGTGTAGAGCTCCGATGTGATGTTGCTCCGGCAAAACTCAAAATCGAATAGAATTAAAATATATTTTTTTCATCTTCGCCATCTTGTCTAACTTCGATCCAAAAAAATAAAACTAAACCAAAAATTAAAACCTGATTTTCTGGTTTTTAATCGTACACTAAAGTGTTTTTGGTGTACCCGCTGCAAATATGTTTTGCCCAACATAATTGTTTACTATGCCACGTATTGTGCAATGGCATGTTAGTGTGTACGTACGTTTTAATGATTTTTGGTTTTTTGCAAAATCAATACGTTGTCATTTACCTCTCAATGATTTGATTGTAGAGGTATCACGATGAAATTATTGTATAACTAAAATATAATTTTCAGTTATATTTTGCTTACACAAATTTATGCTCACGTGAATTTTGGACCATTTTTTGGTGTTTGCGTTGTGTCCCGCACTCTTGTAAGTCATCTTTGATAGATCACGCGTTCGTGGATTTGTTTTTCGACGGAATCGAATATTGGCTTGAGCTTACAATGGATGTTATGGAGATATAAGGAGCTGCGAAAGTGAAGAGGTATATTGTATCTTTCATTTGTTTTTCTGGAAAAACCGACTGTGGCACGAGGTGCGGGTGCCGCCGAAATGGGATGGAGTGCTCAACAAGCATTGCGATGGCAATTGCTCAAACCAAAAAGACACTTCCAACAGGGCCAAGAATAGTAACGAGGAAGAATATGAAGAAGGGGAAGAAGAAGAAGAGTTTGAACAAGATGTTTAGTATTTACGTAAAAAATTTAAGTTTATAATGAATATAATTCAACATTAATAAAAACTCCTATTTGTTATTTGAATAAAGTATTATTTTCATAATTTGTATTTTTTCATTGTCTCCTTTACCATTTCCCGCAGAGCCACCCCCGGGGAAGTCTAATGCCAGAATATGAATTCGGCATCCCCGAAAACTCCCGAGTAACGATTTTTGAGTGATTTTCATGGACGCTGTCATTAACAATTTATTGAACATTAACTTATTGAAATTCATATTTATTAATTACATGATTAATTGCAAATATTTTTATTTTTATTGACTTATTTTATTAAAAAAGAACTGATTTTAATTGAAATTCACAGTGCAAAACCTATTTTTTAACAATTAAAATTATGTTTCTTTTGTAAAATGTGTATAATGGCATTCCAATTAAAATCTGATAATAGGCGCCCGTCACTATATATTGTGCATCATTGTGCTCAATATGATTTTTCAGCATGAACCTTATAATTGCAGCTGGGACATTATAAAACCTGCTGGAACCATACCCCATATAGCCAAACTAACTAAGGCACAAGAAGGTTAATGGATTTTTCCTCATTGTGCACTATTTAATTTTTCAGCCGGAACCTTACGATTCCAGCCAAAACCTGATAAAGTCAGCCAGAATAATACTACAGACAAACCTACTATATCACAAGAAGCACAATGTATTGTGCATCATTGTGAACTATATAATTTTGCAACCGAGACCATCTAAATCCAGCACTATATGATTTTGTGGTAGGAACCTCTTAATCCCAGCCGGAACCTTATAAAGCCAGCAGAAGTCATACAACAGCCAAACCAACTATGACATCAGATGCACAATCTATTGTGCATCATTGCGCACTAAATGTTTTTTCAACCGAAATCTTATAATGACCGGATTCAGTCGGAACCTCATAAAGCCACCCGGAACCATACCTCTACAGCTAAACCAACTATGACACAAGAAACATAATGGATTGTGCCTCATTGTGTACTACATGAAATTCATCCGGAACCTTATAATTCCAGCCGAAACCTGATAAAGCCAGCCAGAACCATACTACAGCTAAACTAACTATGGCCATAGTGCTTCTTTTGTCATCGTTAGTTTGGCTGTAGGGGGTATGGTTCCCTCTAGCTTAGTTAGGTTCCAGCTAAAATTATAAGGTTACGGCTGAAAAAACATTTAGTTCATTCCATTGCGCTTGAAATTATAATGGTCCGGGTGGAAATACAATTAGTTTACAATGATGCACAATACATTGTGATTTTTATGTCATAGTTGGTTTGGCAGTTGTATGGCTCTGGCTGGCTTTATCGGGTTCCGGTTCAAAAATCATACAATGATGCAAAATCCATTGTGTTGCTTGTGTCATAGTTAGCTTGGCTGTAGAGGGTATGGCTCCAACTTGCTCTATTAGGTTCCGGCCTGGAATTGCAAGATTCGTACCGAAAAATCACTTAGTGCTCAATGATGCACAATCCATTGTGCTCCTTGGGCCATAGCTGGTTTGGCTGTTGTCTGGTGTATTGAACTTTACGCGGCGGTTAATAAATTGAACGGGATGGCAATGCTATGGTATGATTCGGTAGCGTTCGAAATAAACAGTTGGGCAGTTTTACGTGTAGCTATTGTACAAGAATTTAATAAAGTGCATGATGTAGCGGCGGTTCATTGAGAAGTAGCTAGAAAAGTGAAAAAATTAGGTCAATCGTTTATGGAATTTGTGTATGAGTGTCGACGACTAGGAAGCGACGGTGGTTTAGATGAAGAAACAATTATAAATTATATAATATCGGGTTAAATTATTCGCACTGATTCTGAACTTTATTGCCGATTAGAAAATTTCGAAAAAATATCCAAATATGATTCGTTTGGTAGAAATAATAATAATAATTTTCAAAACACTCGAAATAATTCGTTTGCTCGGCGTCTAGGAGAATAATTTGATCGTACTGTAGGCAATTTGGGCATTATGAAATAGATTGTAGTAAAAAGAAAAGTGAGGAAAAATCTGTGAGACGAATTGAATCGGTTACTAGTGAGTATTATAAGAACGTTAAAGTCAATGGTATAGATACGGTTGGATTTATAGATCTTGGTAGTGATGTAGGTACCATTAAACAATGTTTTTTGATTAATCCATCGCATCAAGTTTTCCGTGGTTTTGGTAATAGTGTTGTTAGGGTGAGAGGTGAAGTTTCAGCGTTGATTGTAAATGAAAACGATCAAATAACTCTAATTATGATAGGCGAAAGTGCGTTGAATCGACCTGATATTGTTATAGTTAAACCACCGGGAGTGCTTCAAATGTTAAACACTTCCAAAGATAATAAAATTGAATTAAACGATAGTGCCTATTGGAAAGGTCGAAAATATCCATGTTCCGAGTAGCGTCGTGAGCAACAATTCGACTGAGAATGATCAATGTGTATCTAAACGTAAACTTAATAATTCACTTGAAATCACATGTGGTAGTTGCAAAAATTTGAACACTGAATATTCGAAAGATTTTTGAGTTATAATTTCGAGGGTAATAATTGCTGTGTTTTAATATTAGAGCACTATCCGGAGCCAAATGGCAATTTTCTATTGAAACTGCAGCTATTATTCACTGGTGTCGCTGTACTTTAAAAATTAAAACTAAATTCATCAATAAAACAAACATTTATCACCTGAAATATATTAATTGACATTTATTTTGACATGATGTTATAAACAAGAATTCATTTTGTTGCGTTTTAATTTTTTATTGTAAGATTTAGTTTCTAATGGTTTCAGGGGTTTACAAAATTAAAAGCCTTTTCAAATTTCCCATTGAAATGGATAGCGCTCCCGATAGCGGCTCCCGATAAATAAGTGAGCCGAGATATTTTTTTATCGATTTTTAATTAAAAAGATGAATGAAAAATCTTAGTTTAGATTTAAATAAATTAATTAAATGCAATAATAGCGCGCTAAATATAAGTTTTCACATAGAAAATTGGCTGCTCCGGATACAGCTATCGGGCGCTAATAAAAAAACACAGCAAATGTTGATAAATCAGTGAACACGGTTCCAGCTTCTGGTCTTAATAACGATTTTAGTAGATTTTCAATAGTACCAGAAATTGTGTTGATGGGTTCCATGGAATGTGACATCGACATTGATGTAAAACGAAATCTTGAAATGTTGATAAATAAATATAGAGATTGTTTTGCTTTAGGTATAAAAGAGATAGGTAAAACTAATAAGATAGAGATTAAAATTAAACTATCTAATAATATTCCTGTCAGCTATTGCCCATATTGTTACTCATCAATTAAAAATAATATAATTACGGAACACATATCCGAACTACTTGAAATAGGTGTAACAAAACCTTCAATGTCAGATTTTTCATCTCCTGTGGTAATGGTCAAAAAGTAAACGGGCGATGACAGGATTTGTATTGATTTTCGGCGGCTGAATAGTAAAACGATTAAAGATCTTTTCCCTCTACCAAATATAGAAGATTTAATGAAGAAGTTGTCGAATAAAAAATATTTTACTTTATTGGATTTGGCATCTGGGTATATTATCAAATTCCAGTCGCTGAGGAGTCAAAGCCTTTGAATTAGAGATTAAAATAGTTGTGTACTTGGATGATATTGTTATCCCTAGTTCGAGTATTGAAGAAGATACAAATTTGTTTGAAAAGATGTTAGTCAAGCTACGCGAATATGAATTTTTTTTTTTTTTTTTTTTTTTTTTTTTTTTTTTTTTTAAAGGAAGTATTAATTGTCCAGTGGATTTAATGTCCTTTGAAGGTCAATTAATACCCCCTTTTCATTCACGGACAGACCACCCATTCACACAATTACAGTATACCACCTGCACATTGCAAGCTCCATGTCAACCTGTAAACTGACATGGACGGTGGGTCGGCGCTGAATTCTGCACTCCAACAGAGGGTCTTAGTTGTGTTTATTAACATTACCGATCGTAATCGATGACGAAAATTCGCTTTACAACCAGCCTCTGATGGGATTCGAACCCAGTACCTCCCGGTCCAAGTGCCGAAGCTTTAACCACTGCACCACTTGTCCGGTAATTGACGCTCAAATTGAGTAAATGTAAATTTTTACAAAAACAAATAGATTTTCTTGGCCATGAAATTACCGAAATTGGAATATAGCCTGGTAAATTTAAAATTGCTTCCGTAGAATTATTTCCCAAAACCTACAAATGTGCATGAAGTAAGACAATTCGTTGGTTTTACGAGCTATTTTCGGAAATTTGTTCCACGTTTTTCACTCCTCGCCGAACCGTTAACTAGGTTAACTAAAAAAGATTGTATTTTTCAATGGGGTAAAGACCAAGAGGAAGCCTTCACTGAACTGAAAACCAATCTTTGTAGTAGACATGTATACTAACATTACTTGATAATGCAAAAATCAATGAAATTCACACGGACGCTTGTGCCATGGGACTTGTTGGAGTTCTTTTACAATGAAAAGATAATGACTTGTTTACGCTGGTTGCCTATTATAGTCGAAAGACAACCGAGCTTGAACATAACTATCACAGTTATGAACCGAGGCCTTAGCAGTCGTAGAGTCTTTGGATCGATTTCGTATATTTTAGGAGAAGAGTTTGTTATAGTGTCTGATTGTAGTGCGCTTCAAACTGCATCTACAAAACGAAATATTATTCCAAGAATAGCAAGATGGTGGTTACGATTATTAGAGTACAATTTTACAGTTAAGCATCGTGATAGTAAACAGATGTTACACGTTGATGCATTGACCGAAGTTGAAACGGCGTCCTTAGATGTTTTTAGAATTGAAAGTAATTATAGTATAGATCAAAAATGGATTGAAGTTTTACAAGATTCAGACCCTGAGATTCAAAAGATCAAGAAAGATATAACCAGTTCTAATAGTAACGAGTACGTTATAAGAAATCTAAAACTATACAGAAAAATTAATGATAATGTGTTATTCGTGGTACCGAAGGGCAATCGCAATCGTATAACTTTTAAATTCAACAATAATAAAGGTCATTCTGGGGTTGATAAAACCCTCGATTCAATTCAAACAATTTACTGGTGGCCTAGAATGAGGCAATGTGTAAGAAAGGCTATAAATTCCTGTATAGAATGTCTTTTCCATCGTGAGAATAGATATGCGTCTAAAATATTGTTACACCCAATAGATAAACCACCGAAACCGCTTCATACTTGGCACTTGGATCATCTCGGTCCTTTTATTAAGAGTTCTCGGGGAAATATTCATATCATTGTAATAGTCGATGGGTTTACTAAGTATATGTCAGCGAAACCTGTTCGACACACTGCTACAAAACATGTCATTATATTCATAAAAGGATTGGCTGTATATTTTGAAAAGCCAACGCGAATTATAAGTGATCGGAGTTCCGCATTCACGTCTGAGGAGTTTGGAAAGTTCGGTAGAAAGAATTTGATAGAGCATGTGCTGATTGCAGTATCAACCCCCAGAGCAAACAGCCAGGTTGAACGTAACAACCGTACTATTCTGCATTCTATATGAACGATGTCGGGCAACAACGAAGCTGATTAGGAGGATCATTTAAAAGTTATTCAGTGGTCGTTAAACATTGCTAAATATTCAGTAACGAAATATTCACCGCAGCTGAATAATTATTCGGATTCAAACCACGGTCGATTTATGATGATAAATTAACTATAACGTTACTCGACGAATATAACGAATATAATTTTCGACAAATTTTGGAGCGTCGAGATGAAAATAAACAAAATGCTTCGACAAACATCAAAAAGAATCAGCAATAAGTGGATGTGAATAAAATTGTTAAACGGTGAAATAATTATAAAATTGTTTTAATATTTAAGGTGGATCTTGACCACATAGTTTGTGCATCGAAAATACGTTTTAACGATGGTTTTGGTTAAATTTATCAGGTTTTGGTTTGAATTATACGGTTCCGGCCGAAAAATTATATAGTGAACAATGATGCACCGTGCTACTTGTGCCACAGTTGGTTTGGTTCATGCTGATATAGTCAAGTTCAAAATCAAGGCCTTGCTTTCATACCAAGAAAATTAAAGGTGGCTTAAATTGAATTTCGTGGAGTGTACATATATGTATAAATTATAAATGTAATTGATTGTATCAGTCAATTGAAAAAATAGGTTTTAATTATTAATTTCAAATTAACATCCTAAAAAGCTCATTCACGAATCATATTAAACAGAACTAATTAGTTCGACCAATCAGTCACTAGAGAATTCATAATGAATTCCCGAACCCATACACATAAACCGTGCATGCTACACACATTGATTAATTTGTCATGTTCGAGTAAATGAACAAATTTATCACATTTTCAAATCAAATTTAATATTTTATAAAAGCGTCTGGCGACATTACGTCTACCAACCAACATAAATAATTTACATATTAAAATATGAATAAAGAAATTTTCTTAATTTAAATAATTTACTAATAAATTTAAAAATTGTTGTACACGTTGGAATAAAAATGTTTATCAATAATTTTATAATTAAAAAATAATTGTTAATTTTATACAAAAGTTAAACTTACCCTGTTCATACCATTTCCCATTTTGTTTAAAAATAATTTTAAATTTTTTTTGTTGTTGTTTTGTTTTACCCCGATATGATGAACATAAATTTTAAAATGGCCGAAATTATGTTTAATTTAAAAAAATATATTTATGCTTTTTCAACTTTTTATCATTTTGTAACATTTATTTATGCGTTTTGTTGTTGCTGGTATTTTTGCTTTTTATTTTGGTACTTGGTTAAAAATATTTTATTTGATAGCAAACAAAAAACATCAACTTTTATGTTTTTATTTTGGTTGTGGGCTGTAATCGGTGGACCAAAGATGATAAATTTAAGATATATATATTTTTTGTACTGTTGTAATTGGAGGAGTTTAGTGTTGTGTGGCCGAAATATTTGTTATCTGGAAATATAGAACAAAAAATTGAAAATTAATATAATGGAAATTTCAGGTAATAATTTTTGTTGTTATACAGCAACACAATTTAAATGTAAGTTACGCACTAACTGACGTTTGGATTGGGAGATACCGGGTCCGAGTCCCGAGAAGGGAGGATTACAGATCAGATTACGATCTGTGATAAAAACGAACACATCTATGACCTCCTGTCGGAGTGCAGAACTCATGGAACGACCCATTTTCCATGCCAGTGATATAGGCTGGCATAGATGCTATGCAATATGCAGATTGTTCTAAGAAAATCGGACCTGTATAGCCATACGTTCTTGATTTTGCCGGCAACGGCGTAAAAGTAAGGACGCGAAAGCGTTTGGAAAGCCTCGGGCAGATTGCAAAGATATATAATAAACAAAAAAGAACTACGATAAAAAACGAAAATTGTCGATTTGAAAACACATGTAAAGTTTTCACCCAGTAACGTCACTGAAATACAATTCCAATTATACGGCTAAGGATGGTATGGTTAGAAATATTAACCTCACACAAGCCTATAGTATTTGTGAATCCATCCACTAGCTCCCAATAAATAAATGTATTTCTATCCTATTCCGATTTTCATGTTCATTTTATGTGTTTTACATTACAGCGTAAATTTTCAACATTTGACGAAAGTAATTAAAGCGTATTCTGGAAATATCATAAAAATTAATTTACTCATTCAAATTTAAGATTCAAATTCTACGATGTTCTTCGATGTTCTAAGACAACAGAGGAAGTGGAATCACGGCGAGTCTCGATTAGTTCATAGGCAGCAATTAGCTCAATATGATTCGCAATGAAGCTATTCACTTTTATGATGAACGCGTGAATGCTCACGACACTGGACCATTAAATATTATCTGTCAGTTATGTGCTTCTGCGAATTTGATCGCCAAATGGCCAAAGAGACAAGCAGAATGGCAAAGTCAAACTATTGAATCCAACTTTCTCCGGTCGCTCTTATCTTATCAACCACCCCATACGACATCAACAATTGATTGCGTCTATATGGGAGCTAAAATCGTAGAGCTACCTGAATGTGAAACGTATATGTGTGTTCAAGATTTTTGAACAAACTTACCAGCGAACATCTAATACAACGTCACAAGACACCCAGTCCCGACAATACGCTCAGCTCTAGACGAAATCGATCGCAAAACAGCTTCAACCCAATTACATGAGCGGGTAAGTTGACACAGCAATGGTTGGTGGACTCATACCTTCATGTCAAAGCCATCAAATTGTCGCAATGATGTTATGTCACTCCTTTCTAAATGAGATCCTCCTAATCTGTTAATCACATTCGCGACAACTCCAAATTAGCATGAAATTAAGGATAACTAAGCACCGACTGAGGACTAAACGGATCGACCAGACGTGGTAGCAAGGTTCTCCAAAATCAAATAAAGACTTTAATAGACTATCTGATCGCGGAAATGTAATTTTCGAAAAGGCCATAGCTTTCTGCTTTTTAATTGAGCTTCAAAAATGCGGTCTCTCGCACTCTGACATTTTGGTGACTTTTTGAGCAGAAGACAAATTTGGGTTGCGATTGTTTGCGCCACATTTAAAAATCCCTACTTTCATATACAGATTTTCAAAATCCCAATTTTCAAAAGCCCGATTTTTATTTTTTTTTTAATGAAGTTTTTTTACCCGCGGGCTGGCATTTTGAAATGCAATAATTGTAGAGGTTTACGACTTCTACAACTCTCACGGGCACGCGTGAGGTCACTGCGCTCTGAGGGGCTTTATATTTGAACTCGGGGGCCGTAGGAGTCAGGATCAGAAAACATGTCGCACTGCGTGCCGCACGCACGGAGGAGCGGATTATATAGTAGAATCTATTAATGACACCTACTAGAAAAAAAGCTAAATTTAATATATAACATTTTTAAGGTTTCAGCAAAATCGGGATTTTGAAAGTCGGGATTTTAAAAGTGGAGATTTTGAAAGTCGGGATTTTAAAAGTCAGGAGTTTGAAAGTCGGGATTTAGAAGGTCAGGATTTTGAAAGTCGGGATTTTTTTTGTCGTGATTTTGATAATTCAACAAATTTACAGCATCGGAACGCAGCATACCACGGGTACATCAATATAAAGTTGTAAAGTACATTTTCAAATAATTCCACTGCGCCGGCGTCGTCATCAAGTCATATGCGGCCAACCTGAACTTCACTGTCACTAGATTACGAACTCCATCAATTAATACAATCGAAGCAATGCGGAGATTTCTTGAATCGAAAATTCACAATCGTTCATATACGGTGATGCGAATTCCCGCATTCATCTCCCGAACCACGAAAGAATTTTTGTCCAAGCGGGGTAATGGGTCAAACTGAATACAAACATACAAATGTACTTCGTATATAATAAAGGTATATGGAAAGTACGCTAGCGAGAAGAATAACGTTTGAACCCCTACTAAAATTCAATGATGTTGTATACGGTACATATAAATATAAAGCGTGGACTTCTTACTTCAGATAAAGAATATGAACGTGCTTGTCAGAAACCGTTTTTTATGCATTTGACCTAGAAGACTAAATCTGTGGAACCATCTGGGCCAAGCGATATTGGGTTGCACTATAGTTACGTTCAATTACCACGTATATCAGAATTGCATCGGTCGTATGAAGTTTTTCAGTACCCGTTGATGTTTGCTAGAAAGGGAAGATGGGTACAGCCTGAATATGCCATGCATATTATTACCAGAATTTATTTATCCAATATTGTGTCGGGAATAACATATGATGGGAAAAACTATTTCTATGGGCTCATCGTACCGTGTTTGGCCGGATATTAAGAGGAAAACTACAAGAAATAATTAATGGAAAGCACAGCTGTGTGCGGAATTCACATCAGCATCAAAGATAATAACGAGGCATTAAAAATTCTTCATCAGTTTTGGAAGTGGGAGGAATTAAAATTTGATACCAAGTAGTCATCCGCACGAGAAAAATGTTAAACCCATTACGTCAAAACCACCCAACGAGACCGAAGTGGATGAGATATTGGGCGCCTTTTTTGAAAAGACAAGACGCAATAGAAAAACGGTTTCACAATGGTGAGACGAATAATCCAGAAAGAGATTTTAGCATTACTACTACGATTCAGACTAAGTGCCGTCGCAAAATCCGCTGATATGGAAAAAATGTATCGTCAGGTGATGTTGCATCCTGATGCGATCGCAATTTTCAACGCATTGTTTGGAAAAATAATTCCACGATGGAAATGCAACACCATCAACTAAACATGGTTGCTTATACGGGATCTCTATCGCGTCATTTTTTACGAATCCAACTATCCAAAAGCACCATCCTTCATTCTCAAAAATAATTTTTATGTAGACGACATGCTTGATGGTGTGCAAATTACTCATGAACCAGAATCTACTTAAATATAAGTCCCGCTTACTCTCTCATTGACAGACACCTATTTAAAGAAAACTAACAAAGAGTGTGTTGGTTACACTAACAATGCAACGTAAATTTGAATTTTTTTTTGCTCATTTTTTTTGTTTCTGCACCAACACATTTATACTTAGTTATTTTAAAAAAAATTACTGTGAAAAAAAAAAAATTCCAATACATCTTTACTTAGTTATTGTTTATTTTATATGTGTGGAGTTAGCAGGACTTATATTTAAGTAGATTCTGCATGAACCATCGAAATTTATACAGAAATGTCTGAACTGCTAAAGGGGGTTTTAATATTAAAAAATAAATGGCAAACCATCAAGTTTTTTTTAAAATAGATTCCAGTAAATGATCGTGAATTTATTGTTTTCATTTCAAGTAAATCTACCAAATACCGAAAAACTCAAAAAGCGTGTTATTGTCATAAACCCAGAATTTTTATTCTCTTACCTTTTCCATCAAAATACTCTTTCAAGGTTTTTGGCTACAAGGACTTTTGTGGGATGGTTTTGAGGTACTTAAACATATCTGAAAAAATGGAACAAAATTAAAGCAATCCTGAACAAATTGAACAAATCGAATCTATCCAAGGAGATTTTCAGAAATTTTGGAACACATTTCCATCACATGTTCCGTCAAAACAAAATCGGGCCGATTTAGTACCTTGTGGTTTAATTAGTGATGAGGTAGTACATAGTAGCTTGACCTGATTGGCTGCCAAATAAGCAAGAACAATTTCAAACCTTAAACTTAATCGAAAGCGTGCCAAGAGTGAAGCATGATTCTGGTCATTTAGAAGAAAAAAGAGAATTCATTTAGAAGAAACTTATAAAAGTTTTCACTTTGAACGTGACATAGATGTAGTATCAACATGATTCACAAGGTTTTCCAGCATTTGTTTGTAGATTTTTAAGCAATTCTAGGATGAAATCTATCAGGAAGACAGAAATCAACTATCAAATAAATAAAAAGAGTATACCATCGCCAATAATTTACGAAATTAATCAAGTCCAAATCATTTGCATCGATGGGCTCAGAAAAATGCAGACATTTAAAAACGCACTTAACTTTTACCGCTAAAGCCTCTTAAAGACGGCAACGGAATTCTGAGAGTTGGAAGGAAAATGGAGAAATCGATCGCTGTTTTCGACACTTAGCATCCTATATCATACTTCCAAAGGGCCATAGCAAGTTTGCCTTTGATCACTGTTATAAGCCAGATATTATTTGGCAAAATGTCTGATCTGCTTCAAACAAAATAAAAAAAATAGTAATTGCCATTGACATTGAATTGATGAGCGATATGTCTACAAAGACTTTCTATATCAATTAAATCCCCGAGGTATACCCATTAAAATTCATTCCAATAATGGTACCAACTTTCTGGGCAGCCACCCAGAATTAAAAGAATTATAAGAAAATTTTAAAAATGTAAAAAAACCACTTTAAATTAATATCAAATTTTCTTACATCACAATATCAAAAGCACCACCTAAAAAGGGTCACTGGGAAAACACGTTTGGCATTCGAAGAGATGGCTACACTCTTAACGCAAGTAGAAGCAATACTGAATTTCAGACCTTTGTGTGTAGCATCTCTGAAGACGTACATTACGATTATCAAACTCCTGCTCATTTTTTGATTGCGGAGTTGATGAGATACATACCGGAACCAGAGATAAGTCACATAAACGTATCGCTGTTGGTTATCTAAGTGGCAAAACAGAGATTACTTAACTAAATCTTAATCAGCCAACAAAATAGAAAACCAAAACCAAAAATTTAGAAGTAGATCAGTGGGTTCTGATTCAAGATGACGACATACATCAGTTACATTGGTTGACAGACAAATGTTGACAAATTCATCTACAATCACAGTTGAAAAGACGGATTAATTCGAGTTGCCATCGTCCGAACCTCTAATGGGGAACTCAAGCGCCCATAGTAATTAAGTTGAATCCGGGGAGTTCCGAAAAAGCTCTACAATGCTTTGGTTTTCAATAACTACAATCGATGAGTTATGACATTTTTTGATATTATCACAGAAAGGTAAGTGGCAGCTTCTACAGAAAATGCCTGCGAAAGTGTATCTGGATCTTCATTTATAGAGCTTTTTGGTTATTGTTTAAAAAAATTAAAAACCTGTACTGTAGCTTCAGACTAAAGACCATTCAATACCGTTGCGTACCATTCAGACTCGCTGACTGAATAGTTTTTTGAGCGGTATTTAACTTTAGTATAGCAGCAGTAGTCCAATAGCACACTTCCCACTCCAGTGGTACTGGCATCACACTGTATGTATGAAGCTTTTTGGAAAGTCAGGATTTGCCAAGACGAGATGTTATAAGCGCATGTTTTAGTGCTTGAAAGGATTGATCTGCCGACTCAGACAACTTCAATTTAAAACCCTTTTTAGTAAGATCGGTCAAACGGGCTGATAAAAGAAGCATACTTGTGTATAAATCTTCTGTACCAGCCATTCATTCCCATGAATCGGCGCACTTGCTTCGTTGTTTTACGAGCTTGGTATTCCTTTATAGTTCTAATTTCCTCTGGGTCCTTTCGAAGTCCAACCAAGTATCCCAGATATTTTACTTCCTTTAACAAAAATTTATATTTGCCATATTTATGGTTAACCCGCCTCCTGTTACTAAGTTTGCCACTTGCTTAAGTAGAGAAAAATGTTCTTCTAGGGTGGCAGAAGTAATGAGTAGGCCGTCTATAAATAGACGATCATTCGGTACATAAAGCGACACATCATCTGAAGTGAGTTGCATGACCCGAATGGCATGACCATGTATTGATATAAAAGCTAAACCATAAAGGCCGTCATATCTCTAGATTGTGGGTCGAGATGTATCTGCCAAACTGAGTATTAAAGATCTATTCTTATTATGAGGCGAGTTTGATCCAATCGACGAAACAATCCTCTCACAAACGAACTTTCCCGTCCGTCTTACGCACCAGAGTGACAGGCGAACACCAATAGCTTTGGCTCTCTTCTATGACCCCTAAGCTTAACATCCTATCTAACTCTTCAATTCTACATACATCAGTTTTTGAATAGCTGGTGAAATTGCGTACAAGCGGTGCTTAGTAGGCTTCGCTGAGCCAGCATCAATCATGTGCGTTACCAAGCTTGATTTTCCAAGACCGTTTCCGGTGAACGATGGAAATTTGAGAAATCGCTGCCATAAACGGACATGTAATCTCAATTCATAAGGGACAGACTAGGGGTGATTCCGAACAATCACCAGAAGTCAACACCCAAATATAATGGTTGTTCTAGTGATGGCACAACGTATTATTTCATTTTATACCCCTGTCCATTAAATACAACAAGGGCATTGACATAACCAAATACTCGTTGTGGTTGTCCACTTCCAGTATTTATGTAAGAAGGAAAGTCTGATAAAAAATATTCAGATCCGGAACCTAATACACTGATACTTGTACCATTGTCTATAAATCCTTTATAAGACGTATTATTTACAGATTATAGAGCAAATGGTCGGATATCACCTGATTTGGAACTTATAATTAATGATAATATTGAGCATTTCCTCACTTTCCTCTGCCCCTCGACACGTTTCCTGCACAACGATAACATCTGGACGAGATTGTGTCTCTTAAGCCACAACGATAACAAAATATACCAGTGGGAGGGAGAGCGCAATTCTTAAACGTGTGGCCGATGTTCGAGCAACGAAAACATATACAGGATTATTTCTTAGGCTAAATAAAATTTGTCTGTGACCAATCATGGGGCTGCCCAACGCAGGATTAAATTTCGTAGCAATATCCGGCGGGTTTTGCAGTTTTGTAACCAAAGAGACCGATTGTTCTGGATTACATCGGAGCAACTCGTTTATTGTGTGTCGGCAGGATATTGAATTAGTAGGTAATATGCGAAGCCGTTTAAATGCATCTTCCCAGGCAACACAGCTCTTCAGCAGATCGCTTATATTATCAAAGTATGTCGATTCTCTAATTAAAGTGGTAAATTCTCTGCAAAATTGTCTCCTAAATTTATCCCTGCCGTTATTGACTAAGTAGTGGGATCCATAGATGTTAAGATTCAGAACCTTAAAGAAAAATTCACTGGAACCTATCACATTAAGGACATTCGGACTTGACCCATACCCTAATCTAGAACATTTAAAAATGGTTGCCCGGCGTGAGAGCATTTCAAGTTGTGAGGCGTCCCCACGAATTGTAACTCGTCGCTCCGTCACAATTATAATCGAACTATGCATTGTGAACACTACCCGGTTGATTCAAAAAAAAAATGAAATTGTTTTTAGTGAAAAGCTATAACTATAGATGGCTGTTTAGCGTCGAATAGATCGAAAATGCAAATTGCACGTTGTTTTATTATATTTATATAAAGTAATGGTTATTTTTCGAAAATATAGATGTCAGACTGCACGTTGGATAAAAAAATTAGAATATAAAATAATAAATGAATTTGATGTGATACTACTTCCAGTTTTTTTTGGGGTTCTAAAATGTAAGGAAAAGAAGGAAAAAACGTAAAAAACGCGGCAGTCAGTTGTGAGTCACGAAAAAAAATCTCTTACTTAAATTAAAATAAAATTTAAATTAGCCATTTAAGGCCGGTACGCTGCTGAAGTGAAATGAAATTTGCACTGGTCACCAAAAATAAGTTGATAAATCTGATGTGAAAAATTAGTTTGACGAGTTTCGTTAATATTTCAGTGCGTATAACTTCATGCTGAAATGTCAGAGACATATTTTATTTTGTTGTGTTTTTTTTGACATGCAGGTGTATTGTGTTTTAGTTTTGTTTTTTGTGCTATAAAATTGTTTTTTTTTTGTGTTTTCAATACCTAAATTTATTTATTAATTTTCGTTAAATTAAATTAAATTTAAATTTATTTAAATTAAAAAAGAAATTATAGCGGGTATGAATTTAAAACGTCGATGGCAAATTGACCATCTTATTATAGATGCGTCCCTTTTGCTTTTAAAGAAAAAACTTGAGAAAAAGAGTAAAAAGAGGAATCCTTCAGTTAGGGTAACACCTTATCTACGAGAACGAAGAAAAAGAGGACGCTTTTCGACAGATGTAAGTTTGTTGATAGTCTACATGAAATATTAAAAGATGAATTAGCTCCGAAAAGAGCAACTCGACCTGATGGTATTCCCGCAAAAGAAAAGTTTGCTATAGCCCTGGAGTAAGTAATATTTAGGTAAGTTATTAAATTAAAATGCTTATTTATGAAGCTATACTACACAGATATTTTGCAAGTGGAACCATTCAACGGCATGTGGCAGCTACCTACAGTATCAGTAAACAGCACATCGGGACTATCTTAGACAATGTTTGTACAGCAATATGTAGAACATTGAAAAACGAAATCGGGAAATGGATATGCACTCAGAGAACAACTTGGGTCAGAAGAAACAAAAATCTGAGTCTGTTTTGCCAAAATCATGGTGATTTTCGATCAACCAAATTTCTTAGTTAAAAACGAACAAGATCTTAGTTGAATTAAGTTTTAATTTAAAATAACCAAATCCTGCTTATTTAATTTATAACTTAGTTAATATAACCAAAAACATATGGTTAATTTAATGGATAGAAATGGAAAATAATTGGTAACAGTGACTAACTATTTTGTTAAATTAACCAAGGCAAAAAATTATTTTACTAATAATTAGTTATTATTATTTTACTAGTTTAATTCTACCAAATTTTCTTAGTAATTGTAACAAAAATGGCGGTAAATGTTGCAAACGTTTAAGGTTAAACACATTACATCAAGGTGGGGTTACCAAACCAACACGTTGGAAGTTTGATTTCGAACTAATGAAACTAATGAATTCTTTAAATTAAAAAATTCAAGCGTCTCATCAGAATGCAGTGATCAAACTTCAAAAATAATGAAATTACTTTGAACTTACATTCAAAGTATAATCACAATGATTTAGCGAATTTTATTGATTCGCTAGAATTTAAGTCTTAGTTTATATGACAAAACTTATAGGTCAAAATAACTAATTAAGATAAACCAAAATATTTGTTTAGTTATAACAAGAATATTGTTCACCTAACAAATTTTTTTTGGTTAAATTAAACAAAACAACGTACCAACATCCTGGTAACTCAAATTTCACTCACTTTTTATAGTAACCAAGTAAGAAAATACCAACTTTCTAATTTAAACAAGAGATTTGGTTTATCTAGCTCAGAATTTTGTATTAAAACAACCAAATTAATTTAACTAAGTATTTGGTAGTAATCTTTTTTCTGAGTGATTTATTTTTAAAAAAACAGCAATGATTTTAATGACAAATGGAATCTACCGAATTGTGTTGGCGCCATCGATGGGAAGCATATAGCCCTTAAATGCCCACAAAATGCGGGAAGTCGATTTTTTAAATACAAGGTACTAATTTACATTAAATATTTTTCAATAATTTTATATTAAATTATGTATTTCAGGGCTTTCACAGTATAGTCCTAATGGCTATAGTGGACGCAAATTATAAATTCAATTATGTGGATATTGGAGCACATGACAGCATTTTCTCCCATTGGGGAAAAAATTATTGGTGAATCATTTAGCTTTCCTGAAAATGCACATGTTGCGGGAGTAAAATTTCCCTTTTACATCGTGCGGGAGATGATGCGTTTCCCCTAACAAAACACATAATCAAACCATATGCTCCAA
Organism: Nephrotoma appendiculata; assembly: GCA_947310385.1. Classification (NCBI taxonomy): domain Eukaryota; kingdom Metazoa; phylum Arthropoda; class Insecta; order Diptera; family Tipulidae; genus Nephrotoma; species Nephrotoma appendiculata. Next base: position 111,462,026 of record OX371223.1, read on the forward strand.
AGCAGAAGTCTAAATTGACTGACGAAGAAAGAATTTTCAACTATCGACTTAGCAGGGCCAGACGCGTAGTTGAAAACTCTTTTGGAATTTTAGCAACGAAATGGCTCTGTCTAAGTCGAACGATGAATTGTCAACCTGATCGAGCCCAAAAAATAGTCAGCGCTTGTTGCTATTTGCATAATTGGATGTTTAACAATAATAAATCGTCATATTGCCCGGCTTCTTATGTTGATTCTTTTGATAAAGAAGGTCGTTTAATTGAAGGCGAATGGCGAAAAATTGTTGATTTAACACCAAGAAGAATTTTCTCTGCATCCGGTCGGCATATAAATATTGGCAAACAAACAAGGAACCATTTAAAAGACTACGTTAATTCTGAGATTGGTCGTTCACCGTGGCAGAATAAAGCTGTTTTCTTGAATTAAAACAAATTTGAAATTATGTACATATATAACTATATTTAATGAAAAAATAAATATTAATTAAAAATATAAATAATGAACTTATTTTTCTTTTGAGGATCTTACGAGGCAAGCCAATTGTAAATATTTTAAATTTAATTCGCTTTGTTGGTCACGAGTTAAATTTTCAGTTACTTCGTCTAAAAACAGGTAGGTGGAATAATTTTTAAGCTCCTTTTGATAGTGTGCTGGAGGAAGTTCGACCTCTTTATTCCGTATTTCTATTAATTTGGATATGTTGGAACTCAGCTGCTCTAATTCTCTGTCCGGTCCCGGTACATTTTGCTTACGTGAAGTGGTCTGTAAAAAAAAATAATATTATAATATTAGATACTTAATAATTTTGCCGTATAACTTACATATGAATAGTTAGAGGCTACAGATGACGATGTTTCATCTATTAAGCCCGTCGCACTGTCGGAACTAGAGAATGTACTGTAAAATATAAGGTGGTAATCAGTTTTTACCTATTTTTAAATTCCACCGCAGATATTTACCGCCTTCTTGGTTGTTCCAGGAATGCCATGTGTTCTGACAACTCCCAATCGACCTCATGTTCCACCAACGAAGTGTCGTTTGTATTGACCTCCTTCGACAACCTTTCACTTCCGGATTTCAACCGTTTAAAAGTTTTGGTATGATACCTGCGACTATCCTAGATTCACAAGTTTTTTCGGATATTCCGAGTTGCGACGAGTCGTACCTGTTTGGTGCATGTCATGTCCAACCGCCTTTCAAGCCGCTGCAACGGAATTTGTATTTTGGTGGTCTTTATCACCTAGATTCCATAAAGATGGACGCATTTAATTTTCTAAATTTACGCTTTTTGCCGAGTTTGCAGTTAGCGATTCGCCCTTATTTGATGGTCGTGAGAGCACAACCTCGTCTTCATCCTCCAACAAATATTCCAATTCTATAAACGCCATATTTTAACTATTGGAATAAAAAATAAATAAAATCATATTTTATTATAGGTAATTTAATTAAAAACGTAAAAAAAACCTTTATTTTTGTTTAATTACCCAGTTTGTTTAATTAAATTAAATATTTTAACACTTTTTTTTATTCAAAAACAAAACACAAAAACTCAAATTCAATTGTCAAAATTTTTCGTCACATTTTATCGTCCGAGTCGATAAAAATGAAGTGAAAAATGTGTAGAGATAAAATAGAGACATCTATATTCAATACGAAAACTTCAATTTCACAAGCTAAACTGCGTACCGCAAAGTGAAATTCTGCGGTGAAATTTTCATTTTCGTTTTCGCTTGTGTCATTTTTATATGGGAAATTTCATTTCACATCAGCAGCGTACCGGCCTTTAGCCAGTAATGCATAATTAAATTATTAATCACTTTTTATGATTATTTTTTGTTTTGTTTACAAAATTGTAATTATATTTTTTTTTGAGAGTGAAAGTGCTACAAATATGTAAAGATAGACCGCCAGTGAAGGGAACATTTAAAGTATTAATTATCCAATGGATTTAATTTCCTTTGAAGGTCAACAATTACCCCCTTTTCATTCGTGCACCCATTCACCTACTTAGACAATTGGAGCATATACCACCTGCCCGTTGCAAGGTAAAAATCAACATGTATACTGACATACAGTGGGTCGGCGCTGAATTCTTCACTCCAATTATAGAGTGTCACTGGTGAGATTAGAACCTAGTACCTCCCGGTCCAAGTGCCGAAGCTTTAACCACAGCACCATTTGTCCGGTAACAAATTGTCCGGTAATTAGTTTATTCTCAATAATTATGAATTATTAATATTTTACAACGATCGATTATTAACGATCAGTAATTTTTAACGATTAATATTTTTTTGTTGGTATAGTATAACGCCAATTAACAAAAAAATAAGAATTTCTTACACTTCCGAATTATATAGTCTCTGTTATTCTCGGCGAATATCCAGAATTCAATCTAATATAACATTATTTTGAATTATGAAATGTCATATACATTTTTTAATGATGCTGCACAATGCACCACACTTTTATAAGCAGGGAAATGTCTTATCATTTCTGTTCTAAACCGCTTTTTTCTTTCAACAAATCAAATTAATACGGATTGTAATATTTATGTTCATTTATACCCCACAATGATAAAGTTATGTTGCTAGATAATTATGTCAACATCCCTATGTATGTACCTCGGTCAACCAGTCACATATTCTCTTAAATGCTTTTTCATATATAGACTTACAAAACAAAGTTTAACCTCAGATATTTAGTTTTATTTTATGTTATCTTAAAAATATGAACCCAAATCAACCTCTTTGCATAACATTAGATACTGATTATCATTATTTTTATATATGACAATAGAAAATTAAGTTACAAATTATCATATAACATTTTTGTTTGGTTAATCTATAATGAGGGAGTTTTTCGGCATAATAAAACTACTTTACAGTTACTCATATGTAAAGCGATGATGTATTTTAATTTTAGTTTTCCATTTTTAACCCTGATTGCATTATAGATAATCTGAACTTATAATTTAACTATATATTTTCATCAAAATTATATTGCTAAACATAAAGCTCTCCTCCCACGACCCCAACCATTTTATAATCGTACACAGTGTTTTTGATTACAAAAGCACAAAATATATGAAATAAACAAATTATTTTTGTTATAGCATACAAAAAATATTTTGTATACCTAATCAAAAAATGTTACCAATAGTAAAAATAAGCTTCTAAAGCTCTTTTGTACCAAACAAAACAAAAACTAATTTATCGGTGCTTTAACATACCTATAATATGTGTATGGTGGACTCGATTAAAAGGTCCGCTCATAATTTTTGAATTATATAATATTTACGTTTTATAACCTCAGTGAAGTACTCTTGATATGTAATGTGGACTATGTAAAGCTTTCATATACTAATTAAGGTTAGATAGAGTCAACAGAACAAAAAAAAAAGATTTTCACCCCAAAATATGTTATGTGTGGACTATAAAAATAAATTATAGTTTGACTTTTGTTTATCATTAAAAATCCATTAGAAATTTGATTAGTTATTTGTTTGCGCGATGGTTGGTGAGTCAGGTCCCTTTGTTTATCTTAATATCGTTTATTATGTACTCGGGTAGTCGTATATATGAGGGTTACTCTATTAGGCCATTTATATTTTAAATTGATTGATATCTACAATTACGATATTTAATTAAAAAATAATTTATGGATATAAAAATCAATTAAATTGTAGTTTGTTTATTTTATGTAAATCATTCCGCCATATCGCCAGGTTAAAAAAACGGAACATATATGGACGCTTTTAAATAAATAAACGATGAGGTGGTAATCCAATGTTATAAACTTAATAACTAATTCATATCAAATAAATTGTTTTTGTTTAATTATCATAAAATAATGTACAGACGGTTTAACCGTATTACCGCCAGATGTACACGTTTACATAATATGCAATAAATTTTGCCATGTATACGTTTCAACGTCCCCCTATATACGCAATGAAAATTAATATTAATTCAATATTATACTAAACATTTTTGCTACTTTTTTATTGATTGCGAGATGTTGAAGGGGCCAGCGATCATCGACAAATTGAATACAAATAATATATGTCTTGAGTTATTATCAGCCGTGAATTGTATTACCGGCACATTTGGAATCAATTCGACCCAGAGTGTTAATATCCATCATATATAGCTTTTGCACTTCAAATTCACAATTTTGCAAATGATATTCAACTTTTTTTTAGTTCATTCACAACTTTTTACAACTCAACCACAAATTTGTATACTTCATTGTCAATTTTTTCTAAATCAAACTCAATTTTTCGCAAAGCAAATTCGTGTTTTTTCAAAGTAACTTCAAGTACATGTGTTTAAATTCAAATATTTTTAGAACAACGTCAAGTCAATTTTTACAATTCAAAATCAACTTTGTGGAAAATAAATTCGGCCCTCCCAATTCTTAACCGATTATGATGTGATTGGATATTATGGATGAAAATCAGATTCTCAAATGGTTTTTAGAAGAAGTTCTGTAATAGGGCCACATGGAACGGAACTCGGCCATTTCTTAAGTATCATTGATGAGATTTTATTATTTGGATGAAAATGGGATTCTTAAATTATTTATGGAAGAAGTTTTGGAATATGGCCACATGGGACGGAACTAGGACGAAACTCGTTAAATTGGACGAAACTCGTTAATAAGCAGGTATCTTTCTTATAGCGATCGGCTCGAGATGTTAACATGTTTTTGGTAAAGCTGAATGCATTGATATCTTTAACCACTACGTGACCCGCTCATGTAATTAGTGGGTTGAGCGGCAGGCCCACTACTCCCACAAAAAATCACGTTATGAAACCTACACAAAGAGCTCGGGTAAATTTATAGAATTCATATCAATAACGAGCCCAAAAACTGTTTACGGGAACCAAGCGGTAATTTACACTTTTGAGATACTTGCATACTCTTGTATAAATGGTCTGGGAGTTAATTCCATAAAACAATCAATAATTATACTCTTCGCTGCAGCAATAATCAAAAAAAATAGGATTCGTTTTCTCATCCTCTGGCGAGTACTTCAGTTCTTCATTTTACAATCCCATATATGTATCCAACGTGCCGAATTCCATCATTATTGGTTAAGTAAATAAAAGCCCTAGTTGCACAGAATTTTTAATACTGAAAATCACTACTCAATAATATATAATAAAAATACATTTTTTAAAACAACCTTTTATATTATTAAACGAACTAAAAAGTATAAAATAGATTTTCTTGAGCCATACTGGACTTAACATAAAAAGTTGGAGGAGTACAATTAACATAGAAACCAAATGAGCTACTCCAACCTTTTATGTTAAGTCCACTAGATGGCTCAAAAAAAATTATTTTCTAATTTTTAGTTCATTAAATAATATAATAGTTTGTTTTAAAAAATGTTTTATTATTATATATTTTACTATGTCGGTCAAATTTATAGTTAGCTAATAAATAGCGTAGAACAAGCAACTGAAATATTAGCCCCATTTTTATCCTTTCTCTGTACTGTCCCCACCTGATTTGGAGCATGATAATTGGATAACTGATATACTTCCCTATTATCAATCCATTTTGGGACATTAATTCCTTGTTACTAATAAATGGATGGTAAAAGTGTCCTTGTTTTATTTACTACTCTGAAGCCTTTATTTTATATTTCTTTAAATTTTCCATACAACTAACGCTAGTAAAATAATTGTCAAAAAACAATTTGTGTTCTTTTCCCAGTGTTGTGCTTTATTGCCCACACCATATAGATAACACTGTGCTAGTTGAAAAATGTGACAAGCTGGGCACCCGGGGGGTAAACCTAATTCGAGTACGCTGAGTTCAATGGTGCTAGTCCCATTTCAAAGTTAGTCCCCATTTTTGAGATATCGCTTTCGACATGTTTTGGCTCTGAGTCAAAATATACCCTCATTTTCACGTTGATAGCTCCTGAACAATTAAGATTTCCGTTATGCTTTCTTCAGCAAAGTTGTTTCGCAGGTCAAGATCAACAACTTTGCCGAACATATCAAGACCGAAAAACCACATCTAATTTTTTTTTGCTTTTCATTTCGACGAAAAACACTGTTTTTATCATTTTTTATCATTTTGTTGAATTTAAATCGAGTAGAATCGATCGAATAAACATCGCATTGACAAATACAATAGAACATAATACAATAGAAACTATTTAAAAGAAAATTAAATCGATTCAGTTGATTTTATGCTGATTTTTCTTAAAAAAAAATTCCCAAAAAATTAACATTTTTGTTCTCTTTAACAAAACAATGGCTTGCCGTTGCGATAGTGGATAAAAATCCTGGATTTTTCCATCCCATCGTTTTAACCAATTACATCACGTAAATTATACGGTATGATATCAAAGGGCCGAATTTCAAATGGCCGTATGTGTCGAAAGGCCGAATGTCGCAGGGCCGAATGTCGAAGGGCCGAATGTGTCGAAGTCCCGAATGTGTCGAAAGGCCGAATGTGTCGAAGGGCCGCATGTCGAAGGGCCGAATGGCTCGAAGGGCGGAATTTTTTTTGATTTTTTTTTGTTTTTTGAAATTAATTTTTTTTTATTCTTTTATTTAATTTAATTATTTTTTTTTAATTTTTTGTACCATATATCTATTATCAAAAAGCTGACAAATAGGGCCAAATATCTCTGGTAGCGCATGACAAAATTTTCCTTTACCAAAATGTATCGCTGACCGGATACGTGGAATTTCATAAATATTCAAAGATGAAAAATATTAAAACACATAAATTCATAAGAAATTCATTTAAGTTTAATAAAAAAAAATTTACAAAATATTCTATCAAAAAAATATAAAAAATATAAAATTATAAAAATATTCTAATATTCTTAAAATATTTTATTTTGTTATAAAACAACAAACTTAGAAAATTATATTTCTAAAAACAAAAACAGAAATTCGGTCCTTCGACCCATTCTGCCCTTCGACCCATTCGGCCTTCGACCCATTCGGCCCTTCGACCCATTCGGCCCTTCGACATTCAGCCCTTCGACACATTCGACCCTTCGACACATTCGACCCTTCGACACATTCGGCCCTTCGACACATTCGGCCCTTCGACACATTCGGCCCTTCGACACATACGGCCCTTCGACACATTCGGCCTTTCGACCCATTCGGCCCTTCGACACATTCGGCCATTCGACATTCGGCCATTTGTACCTATTCCAATTATACAACAGACACGCCACTTTGCATATAAAAAGGTTGAAAAAAATTGAAAAATAATGTGGGACAGAAAAATCCGAGATTTTTATCCGTCGTATGATTCTGTGATTGAATGGCGCAGTGACATTTGATGGTTGATATATTGATGCAGATGTTTCTTAATTTACGTGTATAATTTACGTGATGTAATTGGTTAAAACGATGGGATGGAAAAATCCAGAGGCCCTATTTCTGAATACGATACGAAAACGAAAGTACAAGATTCCTATTCAAATTTAAATAGAATCGTACGAATCTGATTCAATTCAAATATGAATCTTGTAGATTCGTTTTCGTATCGTATTCAGGAATAGGGCCCCAGGATTTTTATCCACTATCGCAACGGCACGCCATTGTTTTGTCAAACAGAACAAAAATGTTAATTTTTTAGAAGTTTTTTTTAGAAAAAATCACCATAAAATCTACTGAATCGATTTAACTCTCTTTTATGTAGTTTCCATTGTATCTATATTTGGCGATGCCATGTTTGTTCGATCGATTCTACTCGATTTAAATTCAACAAAATGATAAAAAATGATAAAAACAGTGTTTTTCCACGAAATGAAAAGCAAAAAAAAAATAGATGTGGTTTTTCGGTCTTGATATGTTCGGCAAAGTTGTTGATCTTGACCTGCGCAACAACTTTGCTGAAGAAAGCATAACGAAAATCTTAATGGTTCAAGAGCTATCAACGTGAAAATGAGGGTTTATTTTGACTCAGGGCCAAAACATGTCGAAAGCGATATCTCAAAAATGGGGACTAACTTTGAAATGGGACTAGCACCGTTGAATTCAGCATACTCGAATTAGGTTTACCCCCCGGGTGCCCAACTTGTCATGAAAAAAAGTTTGCAATTCAAGCACAGTGTAATTAATATTCTACACGTGTAGACAATGTATATAGAAAATTAAGAAAATGGCGTTAACAATTCTGTTAGCAATTATCAAAATTTTTTATTTCTTTGTAATTCAAATCATTTCAAGATGGAGTTCATTCATCTTCACATTGAAACATTTGACCCAAACTTTTATATGGTTAATTATTATTAAGCACATTTATGTTTATGCTACGGATAAAGTGCGGATTCGTTAAATGTGCAAAGTTAAAATCTTTTTATATCGTTTTGCACGATAAAAAAAATCGGTTGTAAATAGGATGCAAGGATTAAATGGTGGAAAAGAGGTGCAGCAACTTGCTGCATGCTCGAGAATGTTATGTCGGCCGATAAAGAATACAGTTCCTGTTGAACAATTCACAACAGTTTTGACAACATGTAGCAACACGGCTGCTTTAACCTGACAAGTTTCGAGCTTCCCTATTGAAGCACCTATTACAATGTTCAATATAATTAACACGCACTAAAATAGTGAAGTGTGAGTACAAGTTCCTCGGGTTCATTATCCTAATAAATGCCAACATATGATCGAAGGCTCACTTCCCAAGGTCAACCTCAGATAAAATATTTGTGTATTGATCGAAACCATTAAGACATAATTGAACCAGTATTTTGTCGTCACCGTCACGCCAGTCACGTCCCATCAATAATACTGTTGGTTTCACATAAATCCAGGAAAATTCAAGCATTCCGCATAAATTAAACCAGTAATGTTAATAGTTTTATATATTTATTTGCTACATAATTTGCCGAATATGAGCTGTCTAGGGTAATCTGTAGTTGGCAATTTGAGGTTGGTCATCTATGGCGAGTTTAACTATAAAATAAGTTTGATTATTTTGTATTCTACTTTCACATTATAAATATTTATATTGTACTTACCCAATTGTATTTACAACCACCAGCTGTCAAATGTATCGATAAAGTAGATTAAGGGTCAAGCAGATTTTGTTGTATTTTGTGGTTACATGTTGATTTATATAATTTTGTTGTATTTTGTGGTTACATGTCAATTTATATAACTTTTAGTACAATTTTTTTTGGTATATAATAAGCATACTCGATTTTCTATTTCTCTTCTCGGGTTTTTGTTCAATAGAGAAACATCATCAAAATTACATATTGTAAATTTAAAAATTAAAATAAAATTATATTGAGAAGGAGCTAATTGTTGTGAAAGTTTTGTTTCGTATGTTGTGCTTGGTCTCGCCAGAAGCTGTGTTGTTTTGGAATATTGTGCGGTGCGGTATTACATTAGTATATTTTGGGGCGCGGCTATGACGTTTTTTTTTGGTTAAAGCGGTAACCAAACAAATTTTCAACGAGTCTAATTTGTCCACACTCCGACAAAAAAAAAAAATCTTTTGTCTTGAACCAACAATTTCTCGCGGAAAAAATAGCGAACTCCGACAAATACATAAAAATGTTTTTACTATTGTGTACGGTACGTATATTCGAACTTACAGAGATACTCGCCAGTCTTATCTCTTTTTTGCACACGTGCAGAGAATGTATGTAGATAATTAAAAAATGACATCAACTATATAGAGAATGTAGACAATGTCCAAAATTATTTTTTCTGTTACCAATAAGCAAATTTTCCTGAATTCTTTTGTTAATAGAACCATTTTTCTTCATTTCTAACTCACATTAAAAAATTCAAATCTAAACTTTGAAATGGCAATGACACTTGTTTTGAATTCACAATTTTGAATTACCAGAGTCAGGTAAAGTTGGTGGTTTTTGATTTGCTGGCTGATTATGCAAATGGCGTTGACAATTTCAAAATAAACTTTTTCATAGTTTAGTTTAGTTTAGTTTCGAAATTATAATGTTTTTAAAAAGAATGTCCAAATGTTGACATCTAAAAGCGGTAAAAAGTTAAATTTTTCTGATAGGAGAAAAAAGTTACTCTATGTAATGCATATAATACATGGCGCTAGAATTTGTTAATTAAAAAACATATAACATTACAAATAAAATATTTGAAAATGATTTAGATTTTACAATCTACTTAATACAATTTTAAATACTATCTATACTAAATACTGATAACTGCAAAATAATAAATGTCTAAACATCTAAATATCTTTTCATCAAGAGAAACAATAGGCGCTTCCAGATCCGAAAAAATCGCCAATTTGGTTTGAAAATTGCATAGTGCTATAATACATTTTCATAAGTTGGTCGCGATTTTACTCAACGTGTTCTCAACTTTTGGAGTTAGGAATATGTTTCTCAAAACTATTGGCCTAGGTGGAAAGGGCCCCTTGGGCTAAGGAAATGCGGAAATGAATGCGGAATGAAAGATTCTAAATTCGGAAAAAAAAACGCAAACACAGGAACTCTCGTGTCAAATCTTTTCCTGAAGAAAAAGAGCTTCTGGTCAAATTTTTGGACAATTTGTCCAAAATGTATCTGGATTTTGGAATTAAGGTTTTCACCGAATTTTTCGAAGACAAAAATCTGAGGCTATTCACTTCTAAGAAAATAAAAGATAAAACAAAAATATCGATGAGAGTCAGTAGAAGAAACACGTTGAATGCGCGCGCAAGGAGCATTCAAATTATAAGGCCAAAGCATCAGAATCAATTTATTATGATACACGAATGCGTGAAATGCTACACAAATTTTTTTGAAAACCAATGTTGATGCCGTTACATCACAATTTAGAACTGTACTAGTCATCAAACGACCTCTTCTACTGGTTCACTGAAATTGATTGTAAACTATCATCCTCCACAATTGTTTCCTGTGTTATACACTATCTGGGAAGCTTTACAAAAATTCTCCAGTATTTCAGATGGCTGTATATTTCAAAATCGCAATATTACTTTGGCAATTGATCTACTAAGCTTCGCTAACATGCACTTCATTTGAATAACACAAATATGTCTTACAAAAGAGCAAAACTCAAATGGACTGCGGTTCCGTACATAGTTGCATCGAATGCCACTTTAAAATAGATTAATTGAATTTTCAAGCGATTATGTTAAAGTATTCAAGGAAGCTGTATACAAGCAAAAGCCATTTGAAGTAATTGTGAGTTTTTAAAAGATTTCACTGCCTCAGAATCTCAACGCTATGCCCCAATCCGACCATGCAGAGGTTTTCATGTGACAGGCATAAATGCAATTTTGTATGATCATGAAACATACTGGTTCAATTAAATTTTAACGACCAATTTCAACACCGCGCAACGAGTTGCAAAACCAAAGTTCCTATTTTAAATTATCTACAGTTGATTATCCAACAAAATAGAATCATGTCCAGAATTTAAAATTTGTAGTGTCACAGGATTGCGACTCGTTTTATGATTTACTTTGACATACTCAAGAAAGTAATGTTGAAATAGATGAAGAATCGGATATTGATTGAACCTCCCGTGAAATAATTTCAGAATAATTATGTTATAGTTTTTTAGTAAGATTATTTGAAATAAAATGTTCCTTTTCGTTCTTAATTTTAAAAATATTTACTATGAAACATAAAATTATACACAATACCTTATTTGTGCATTTTCTAGACAAAAAATATTTTTTTTTTTTAAAAACCAACTAAAATTGGTTTATTTTCCGCATAAATAAACCAATCATAATGAATAAAGTCATTCTAGACACCGCACATCGAGTTTTCTACGCCCAATCAAAATTATTGCGATCTAGACATCTATCGCAGTCGTGCAACCTCGCACTTTATAAAGCACTCATAAGACCTGTGCTGGTTTTCGGAAGCGAGAGCTGGACCATGACCACTAATGATTGCAGATTGTTATTAACTTTCGAAAGGAAGGTCATTCGCTCCATCTTTGGTCCAATTAAAGTCGCGAACAATGAATATCGGATTCGCATGAACCACGAGATAAAGCAAATTCTTGGAGGTTGCGATATTATCGGGTTCATCAAATCCAATCGAGTAAGATGGCTCGGCCACGTTGCAAGGTCCCCACAACAACGGATGACCAATAAAGTGTTCCATCAACAACCAGCCGGTTTGCGTCGTAGAGGAAGACCCCGACTGCGCTGGCGTGACGACGTCGAACAAGATCTACAGGCACTAGGATGTCGAAACTGGAGGTCAAGAGCGATGGACCGAGACGGCTGGAGAGAGAGAGAGAGAGGTACACAACACTGTATTTTCCTTCGACATCAGCAGAAAGATAATTTACAACTTGTTCTCCAAAATTTTTTGTTACTTAATTGTTAATTTTGCCTATATATATAATGAATTTAGCAATAGACAGATTTACCAGCCAACATCCACACCTTATATCCACCTTTAATTGGTTTTTTGGGAACATATTGTTTGATGTTGCTACATCGTTTAAATTTTATCATATTGATGAATATCAACGCCTAAATGTTCACTGAGATGAAAGTTGTTGATGAAATTATTTCCTATCTTGCTCAGAAAAGGCCTAACTTTGTACAGGTTATCGTAATTAGGACTGTTTTTGGGTGGCATTATTACATTATCATTTAGATGGACATGAGGCGGGAGCCATCCAAATCAATTTACACTCAATCGTATCTCATATCCATTTCTCATATATGTATGGTATGCTAAGAAAATTTATTCTTATGAATGTTCGAATTTCTTTATCATCAGTTTGAGTGTATCGTTTGTTCTCTTCCTCGGAGTATAAATTTGTTTGTAAGACAGTCAAATCAAAGATATCATCACATATAAATTGACGACAAATATATGTATCTGTACCATGATGATGGTTTTACAGTTTTACTCTATTGTGTCATAAGCTAGCGTCGTGTAACTTCAATTTCACATTCATTTTCTGAGCTAGAAATGACCCTCGTTCTCTTCCTTCGAGTTCTAATAAATAGGTCTTCATCATCACTAAGATCAGTGTTTGCTTAATCAATGCAATCAATGGATCTATGAAAGTATGTCTTCTATAATTTCTGTTTCGATAATGTCTTCAATATCATCTTTAAACACCAATTTTCTCCTACACATAGGAGAAAGTTTGCCATATTGAATCTAATGGACAAATAATTTGATATAAACAGCAAATAATAAATTTATATGGCCAAATTAAAAAACTTCTTTTATGCAGCATACCTACCTGCGAATCCGATTGTGGCAAAATTCTGCAGTTTTGAGTTGAAGTTAGCCATTGCTCAAAATATTAGTCTATTTGGTATGTCATTTTGCTTGTCAAATTTTTCATTTGTAATTTTCGCTTCAACGGTGAACATGCCACATAAATATTTTTCAGTAGGCGTACAATTTTTTATTAGTTTGACGTTTCAATTTTCAGAGTAAAGAATTTTGTCTGTGTATCTTTAATTTTCTGTTTTTGTTATATTTCAAGTGACTAGCTGATAATCATATTGGAATGGAGAGAGACAGTTAAAAGTGATTAAGGCGAATATTGTTACAAGCAGTGTTGTGCCTGTTTTTTACGTTACGTAATATACTCGGTTTTTTACATGTAAAATACGTATTTTACACATAACAATTTTTTACAAAATGTAAAATACAAAAACTATTCGTAACTAATTCAAAATTACTTATAGTTCATAATCTTTTATTCTTACGTATCTATATAAAGAAAGCTGGATATAGGTATGCTGTAAAATGAGAATTGAACTTTAAATAATTGAATTGAATTGAATTGAATTTGTTTATAATTCTTCCAATTCATCAACTACAATTAAAAGTAAGATATTTGTAGAAAAACATAAATAAAATTATCTTTCTCTCAAAGAAAACATGGTTCGCCTCTCAGCCACCAACTTATCCCCTAGAATAGAAAAACAAAATCCACAACACTATGAGACCGAAGTGCAAAACGATCAATCATCGAACATATTCAATACCAATGCTATAACAAACACTCCAACGCTATCGGCTACAAAAATTGTTTAGATGATTACGAGAAATCACCACCATCCCTCGACAAGACCGTCTAACTTGACACAGATAGAGACATCTGCAGTGCAATCTGTTCTCCATCGACTACTGCTTAAAACAAGAATTACATTACTGGTCCAACATTGTAGCAAAACGAAACAAAAAATACTGTTGCGCTATGTGACGTGAGGAGAAAAAAATCCAAAAATCTAGGTGTCACTTGTTATTGTCAAATGTCAACACAAAAAAACAAAAACAAAAATCGAAAAATAGAATGAGGTATATAAAAATTTAAATATTATATTATATCAAAATAATATAATTATATCCACCAGCTCCAAATACACCAGCTCCAAAACTAGAGGATTTTATTACGGCCAAGGAATCAAGGATAGTGCAAATTTGCTTGAAAACGATATTTCGTATGAATGAGTTGGAGTTCAAAATTATGCTTGTTCGATGTATCGCTCATCTTAGCCTTAGCTATAAGAATACGGCAAATCAAAATTTGGCCCGAGATATCAAAATTTTACTAACCGTTTTCGAGTGAGTTTTCTATTATTTATTAAATTACAAGTCAAATGAAACTATACCAATGGCTCTTTGGCTCGAATATTTTAATTTTCTTAACTAAGTAGAATTTTGACTGAAAAATAAATATTTTGTTTACTTATTATAATAATTATTAATAAAAAACAAATATGTTGTATTTCAAAAAAATTGTTTATTTATTTATTATAAATTCAGTTTTACTTTTAAAAGTAACATTAATAAAATTTTGTTTATCGCAAATCTTCATTATCATCATTCATCACTATCAACAAATCGAATTAGAATTTCTTTATTATTTAAAGAATAATATTAATAAATATGAATTAATTTTTTAGACCTATTAAATGTCAGGCGATTTCGAATTAGGCAAGGAATTTGACCCCGATTTGAAAATATCCGTTAATCTGCGCTGTCGAAGCTGGAAGATTTAATAATTTCAGTGCCAAGTTGGACACGTTCGGGTGGCCCCGCCGCAGCGCTCCAAAAAATGTCTGGAATCCTTTAAGTATAAAGTTTGGACAACTCCAATCTGCCCCTGTAAATGTGCCAATCCTCAATCCTCAAATTTCCGTGGCCAATTAAATTTGTCAGACACCAAAATAGTTATGGCAAATATATCAAAATTTATGTTTCATAAAGATTTTATCGAAAGCGTACAAAACTCAAAAGAATTGTTTGATCCCATATGTAATCTTATAAACACTTTCCAACGTGAAAAAACTACTTTAGCGAATACTGGTTTTATGTGGCTATCATTTAACGTGCAGGTAAGATTTAGAGATAAACTACAAATATTTTTCGAAAACGCCAGCTTATTATGTGCATCCTTATTACGATAACGACCTTTTACTTGATAGTCAAATGGATAAAATCAATAAGTTTTACCAAATTTAAATGGCCAAGGAAATGAGGATTGGCTCACTTACAAAAACGAAAGTGGAACATCCCACACCCCATACTTAAAAGAAATAAGAAATCCACAAGATTTTTGGAGCACTGCAGCGATAAGCCACCCAAACCCATCCAACCCTGCACTGAAATCATTAAATCTTCGATCATATTCGAAACTTGTCCCTCCCTAGTCGAAAATTTTTATCAAACAGACTCTTAGGGATTAACTACGATAGCTGTCTTAAAGAAATTCGTGCAAACTTATCTGAAAACTCCGTAATATTAATCGATATTACTATTTCGATTTTTACTTCTATCCTCCCGTGTTGACATCCGACAACAACAAATGACACCCAACCTCTTGGATTCCCTCTCCCCACGTCACACAGCGCAACAATCCATCTCGCTTTGCTACAATACCAGAGCAGCATGAAGTTGTTTGTTTTTATTCAATGTAACTCCTATTCCAAGAAACAATCGATAGAGAACAAATTGCACCACAGATGCCTCTGTCTGTGTCAAGCTAAACAATCCTGTCGAAAGATGGCAACGATTTCTCGCAATCGTCCAAACAACTCCTGTAACAGACAACACTAAAATGTTATAGCATCAATATTGAATGTGTCCGATGACCAACCGTTCCACACTTCAATCCCATAGTGTTGTGGACCCTGCCCCTCCATTCCAAAAAATAAGCCACTAGCTGAGAAACAAACCATACCTTCCTTGAAAAAAAAAATATTTTATGTTTTTCTACAAATATTCTACTTTTAATCACAATCAACAAACTAGAAGTAATATAAATTAATTCAAAAATTCCAAATCCATTTTTCATTTTACATCATACATCCAAATTTTTTTCATACACGTAAGAATTGATGTTTTTGAATTAGTTACGAATATTTTACGCAGTGGTTCTCGCAATAATTGCATTTGCGAAGTGTATATTTGGATAACGACTTCTGTAGTTATGCTTATGTCGTATTTTATATTAATTTAACCATTGATTAATTATGACTTCAGATAATACCACTGCGAATTACAACAACAATTTTTATTTTTTGTTGCTTCTTACACATTGTAAAAGAAGAAC
Source organism: Nephrotoma appendiculata (assembly GCA_947310385.1). Lineage (NCBI taxonomy): Eukaryota > Metazoa > Arthropoda > Insecta > Diptera > Tipulidae > Nephrotoma > Nephrotoma appendiculata. The sequence goes on from OX371223.1 coordinate 111,478,563, forward strand.
ACAACTCACTTCATGTAGGTTTAAGAAGAACAAAGATAGACCTAATTAATTCAAAGCAGCTAGAAAGAAGCAAAACATATTTTTAATTTATTTTTACCCGCACCAATTGGTGACGCACCAATAAATTTCTGGCACAACATTTTCGAAATCGTAAAATTCACAGCGACCTTCATATGATTGTAATAATGGTACTGTTTATGGATGCAATACACAATTCGACTTTAATAAAATTTGACTTTCGTAAAACAGTGAACTAATACTCAAATTTCCAATTTAAAAGGAACAAGAAAAAGAACACGTTCGCACAATCGAAAATGACAATGCGAAAAGGACACTTGTCAAATTGCACAACACCTAAGTCAATTCACTTTTTTCCAATTTTTTCTGAAGTTTCCGAGTTTTCCACTCAGGTGCACTGATTCTCTAAACAACACGATAATGTGCAAACAGAATCAGGCTACAGATTACCCAATTTTTCTCGTCTAAAAGACCATCTGTAACCAGCTTTTGTTTCATAAATTACGAATTGTTCGTAATTCCTTATTGTACCATTGGGAAATGGCGACTTCTATATTTGTCGAGTGTATGGAAATCTATGTGTTGGCCACAACATACTCACCTCTCCATTTTATTTTGTTGCAACTACTGTGGCCAGTTTTTGAATGAAATTCAAATAGGTTTGGTGCTTTACATGCACAAATAAAGGTTGTGCTCTATTTCACATCTTTATATTTTCTTAAGTGGGTCAATTTTAAAAGTATTTTTTCCCCGTTTTCTCACTTTATTAGGTCATATTGATGATGAAATTGGAGTAAAATTTATATATGTTTCATTCTATGATTTCAAAACCACCAACTACCAACTTTTTCAAACTATAATTCCATGAAAACTGTAATCCTTGGTAAATCCTTAAAAATAAAATTGGCTTTTGTCGATTTTCAAAATATTCAATTTTTGCCTATTTTACATAAACACCGAAAACCTTGGATTACTAGTTTCCTTTGTTCAATTCTATAAGACAGCGCGCCCTTTTTAGTAACAAGATATTCGATACAACAATCTTACAGGATTACTTTGTATACAGAAAATGGATTTTTTGTGGTTGTTGTAAAATAGTTTCGTATTACTTTTAAAAGTACATAATAAAAAAGTTTGGCTTGCTATCACGACAATGGTAACCGATTATAATCGTGCAACAAAAAAGTTATTAATTGGAAACGTTTGTATTCAACAAATTTTTATTTTCCGGAAAATCATGGTAAAATCACAAACACAATAAATATTTTGTTCACATAACAATTCATGAGTAAATCATTTAAAATACAAAGTTTAAAGCCATTGCACATATAAATACTAAACACTTTACTATAGTAATCGAAAAGAAGAAGAAATAAATATAATTATAGAGTACGACGGGAAAACTAAAATTTTTCCCATTTAAAAAATTAAATTACTATATGAACACATAGTGTATGTACTATAACAAGTACAACCGCCAATCGTATATCTAAAATTTACATCACACCGATATAATCACATTGGTTTACAATTTACATTTAAACGTGGGCGAATTGAAATACGGTTTAAATTTTTATGTTCGTGCAATGCAACCTGTATATTGTTTTAATTTTGATTAAAAATTCGATTTACATTTTCATTATTATTAAATCGTATAGATAGTATAGATAGTTTTCCACCCCTTTTCGATATAATCAATCCTAATGCTTTTTAATATTTTAATAATCGATATTGTAACATTAAAATCGCTGATTCGATTTTTTTTACATTACACGTTTGGAAACTATTACATACATTACTCAGACAATATAAATATGGATAAAAATAATTTTAAACTTCGCTTTATGCCATCTAACGCCTAATAGTGATACTAAAAGCAAAATTAATGATTTTTTTGTCTCCTCAACCATCACAATTAATTACGTGAATAAACATAACTTACTTGTAATCCACCTTAGAATATTTCGTGCTACGAGGGCTATACTGCATTGGGTCGGAACCAGATAAAAGGATAATCACGTAGATGAAAATTGTCCTAAACCTGTTCTAAAAACAACAACACGCTATATCATGATATTTTAAAATTATTTCAATTTCCTAATAAAATTTTATGGTGTAAAAACCAAAATAAAAAATATTTAGGTGCAACTGGTTTAGGTTCACTTACAGAATTAGCGGAATAAAGGGTTCGGGATAGCAAAATTTGCATCAACCCTTGTATGGTTGTTCTAACTTTTCTTGGAAAATCTTAGGAAGCTGACATCAATATGACCTATATGGAGAGGTTCCACTAGACCATATCAAATCGAATACACCTCAATTTTGCGTTTAGCATGCCTACTGCGAAATTGGCATCAACTCTATAAATAACTTGTACGGCTTACCTAAGCTTTCTTGAAAATTTCTAGAAACTAAATATTAAAACGACTTAGATGTTGGAGTTCTAGATCAAACCGAAAAGCACCTCAATTTTGACCAAATTTAGTGGGTTGGGTTTTCAGGGCAGCAAAACTTGCATCGAACCTTTTAAATCGCTTATACGGTTGTCCCAAGTTTTCTCTGAAAATCCTAGGTAGCCGACGACAAAATGGCTCTTATGTGGAGATTCTACTAGGCCACACCCTAACCAAAACACATAGATGTCTCAAATGTTTTTAAATCAAAATATGCTTGATCGGGTGATTAAGGTGTGCACCACCATGTATTATAAACGAATACCATCTGTAACGAATTTGTAGTGCTATGAGTGGGATCTCAAGAAAACTCCGTCCAAATAAATAGCAACCGTTACAGAAACATAGTTTTTGGTTCTTTTACCCGTAGATCTTATTGCTTTTTAGTTTTTTCTGCAGCGATCGCAAGATGTTTGCGCACATTTTTATAAACTTTATGAAGGTATTCAGGCTTTTCTTCGCTTAATAGATGGTTTCCTCCAAATTGGGAAGCCTTTCGTAATAACTCATATATTGGACCATGCAGCACCGCGTATTGCCCAAACACTAGAAACTGTGGAGAATATGTAGACGAATTATGGACTGCGTTCCGTAAAGCATGCGTGATTGCTGGATTGATATCACATACACGTTGGTCGGACTTGATGTAAGCGCTCAAAGACGCGAGCAAGGTGCGATTTACGCGTTCGGGCGCATTTCCCTGCGGCGACTACTTGGCTGTAAAAATGTGTAGAATACCAAACTTTTTACGCAGGTTATTAAGTAACAGCGAAGTAAATTGTTTACCGTTATCTGTTAATATCACTTCAGGAACACCGAACATTAAGAATATCTCGCTTTTAAGAAACGTACACACTTCTTGGCCTATAGCCTGCCACACTGCTTTTGTAATTATAAATTTAGAAAAATGATCTAACGCAATTAACATCCCTGTATTGCCATTTTTAGTGCGAGGGTAGGGCCCAAGAAAATCAAGAACAACTCTTTGGAACGGCCAAAATGGAAAGGGAGCCAAGAGGTGGTCTAGAAATTTGGTTAGGTGTCTTATTAATTTTGCAATCATTGCAAGAATTAATAAATTGCGCCACACCCGCATTAATGGTAGGCCAAAAATAGTACCTCTGAATGATTTTTACAGTTTTGCTGATTCCCAGATGAGCGGCGGTTGGAGGACGATGAGCTTGGAAAATTATCGATAAACAAAGAGGCTTGGGAATAAAAAGCTTAAATGAAGGGATGTCCGGTAGCTCCTTTCTGTTCGGGAATGGATTAATGTAAATCAGATTTTCCGATGTACCCAGTTTCACGTTTTTGTTTGTCCGTGATGTTCGGGTGATGTGTAGTCAACATGCAAAGGAAAATCTATACATAAATGGACAGCATTTTGTGAGCATTTCCTGTACTCGATTTCGAAATTGAATCCCTGGGGCTTAAGATTCCAGCGAGTAATTTCGTTGCGCGCCATTCAGTTTTTTCGACATGTAGGCGATGGGTCGGTCATTTTCTTCAATATCTCGTTGAAAGAGGACGGCACCTATGTCTGTAGAACTGCGTTGCACTGAAAATAAAAGCGGGAATTGCAATTCGGAGTAACTCGGACCGGCGCTGTAGCAAGAGCTTGTTTTAGGATATCGAATGCTGATTCAGCCTCATCCGACTACACTAATTTCTGATTTAAAAAAAAAAGAAGTAAGGGGAGCCGACAATGTTGAGTACCCGTTCATAAATCAACGATACCATCCCGTGACGTCAAGAAATCTTCGCAGTTGCCGTATATGTTTCGGCTTTGGAAACTTCATAATGGCCTCAATCTTGTCTGGATTAGGTCGCAATCTTCGCTCACCAACTATATAGCCCAAGTATTCGATCTCTTTCAGCAAGAATTTGCTTTTCTGGACATTTATAGTCAAGCCAGCTTTTGTCAGCCTTTCAGCGACATCCTGGAGTAGTGATAATTTTTTTTCGAAATCGCTGGTTGTTATTAGTATGTCATCAAGATATACGAATACTTGGGTATGGAGATGGTGAGGAATCTCGCTGGACATTAATTCACACAAAGTCTGAGGCGCATTACAAAGCCATTACTTTGAAATGATATAATAGACGTCCTGAGATGGTAAACGCAGTCTTTTTTTTGCCGGAAGGCATCCTTTAAGTCCAGACTCGAAATATAACGGGTTAGATCCAATCGGCGATCCGAATATCAAAATTAATGTCCTGGATTTGAAGTATCTTAAAACATAAAACTATTTTTAATCTGTATTTCGTAGAATTTGGTAACTATAATGAAGAAATTGTGTATGTTGGATGGAAATAGGATTCTAAAATGATTTTTTGACTAAGTTCTGGAATATGGTCCCCTAGGACGTAACTTAACAGATTATGATGATATTTTGAACGTTGGATTGGAGTGGGAATGTTGGTAGAAAATGGGATTGTTGACTGATTTGTGGAAGAAGTTCTTAAATATGGCCACCTGTGGCACTATTCTGGCTTTCCCTGAGAATAATGCACGATTTACATGTTCCAATTTTTTTTCCCAACAATTTTTTTTACTGAAAAATAGAGCTGCACGCAAATAACAAAAAATTACTAGTCAAAAAGAGTCATGCATATGTAAACAACATTTGCTCAAATTAAAAATAAAAAATCCAATTTTATTTTACTGGAATTTGTTTCGTGCTCCTCTCGCAAACGAAAATCGTAATCTACTTAACCCTTAATTTTTTACTGGAAAAAAAAATGGAACATGTAAATCGTGCATAAGGACTTGGGGAAAATAAATTGCAAATTGTATTTTTCAGGCCTACTGAGGGAAAGGTGTAAATATTATCGAAACAAAGTTAAATGGGAAAATATTTTCCATATAAAAATTTTGTGAAACAAAATTTTCCCGACTAATGCACGATTTACATGTTCCAATTTTTTTCCCCAGCAAATTTTTTACTGAAAAATAGAGCTGCACGCAAATAACAAAAGCTACTAGTTAAAAAGAGTCAACCATATGTAAACAACATTTGCTCAAATTGAAAAGAAAAAAGTTCAATTTTATTTTACTGGAATTTGTTTCATGCTCCTCTCGCAAAAGAAAATCGTAATATACTTAACCCTTCATTTTTTACTGGAAAATAAAATTGGAACACGTAAATCGTGCATAACTATGTTTTGAATTTTTCTGCACTAAACTTATTCCTTTAGTAGGCCAGTAAAATACAATTTGAACAAAAATGCCATGAACATATTTTTCCAAAATCAGAACAGTGTCACTAGGACAGAACTCGTTCATTTGTTATCCAATTATGGATGTATAAGAAGTTGGCCCGAAATTTCCATCCCGAAAAGACTTTTTTCATATAGTGTGTGTTTTTGCTAAATCACATAAAAATAATTCCATCCCGAAAATTTTATTGTTAAATTAAAGAAAAAAAAATAAATACTTAGCCCGAATAAATTGTAAAATTATATTACAGTTTGCAGAAAAAAAGCTTCACAATCTATTAATAAATTACATCTACTCTCTTGATCATCCCGAAAAGTATTTTCTATACATTCTTCAGATGAAAATATGTTCATTACCAAATTTGCTTGTGTCGTACACAGAGATGACTTCCTCGATTGGCATAGGAAGTTAGGTGTGCCAATATACATAGAACTTATATTCAGGCGCCCATTTGAAAATCACGAGGATTGATGGCGAATCTTGATCATCCCAAAACCCAACTCTTACTATACATTCTTCAGTTGAAAATATATTCATTACCAAATTTCCTGGTGCCGAACACAGAGATGACCCCCTCCCTTGGCATATGGAGTTCAGTGTGCCAATGTGCAAAGAACTTATAACCAGGCGCCCATTTGAAAATCACGAGGATTGGTGGTGAATATTGATCATCCCGAAACCCACCTTTTTCTATACATTCTTCAGTTACAAATATGTTCATTACCAAATTTCCTGGTGCCGAACACAGAGATGACACCCTCCCTTGGCATATGGAGTTAGGTGTGCCAATGTGCATAGAACTTATATTCATGCGTCCATTTGAAAATCACGAGGATTGATGGCGAATATTGATCATCCCAAAAACCACTTAATATACATTCTTCAGTTGAAAATATGTTGAGGGGGTCATCTCTGTGTTGGGCACCAGGAAATTTGGTAATGAACATATTTTCAACTGAAGAATGTATAGAAATTGGTGGGTTTCGGGGTGATCAATATTCGCCATCAATCCTCGTGATTTTCAAATGGGCGCCTAAATATTAGTTATATGCACATTGGCACACATAACTCCATATGCCAAGGGAGGGGGTCATCTCTGTGATCGGCACCAGGAAATTTGAAAATGAATATATTTTCAACTGAAGAATGTATAGAAAGAGGTGGGTTTCGGGATGATCAATATTCACCATCAATCCTCGTGATTTTCAAATGGGCGTTTGAATATAAGTTCTATGCACATTGGCACACCTAATTCCATATGCCAAGGGAGGGGGTCATCTTTGTGTACGGCACAAGCTAATTTGGTAATGAACATATTTTCATCTGAAGAATGTATAGAAAATAGTTTTCGGGATGATCAAGAGAGTAGATGTAATTTATTAATAGATTGTGAAGCTTTTTTTCTGCAAACAGTAATATAATTTTACAATTTATTCGGGCTAAGTATTTATTTTTTTTCTTTAATTTAACAATAAAATTTTCGGAATGGAATTATTTTTATGTGGGTTAGCAAAGACACACAGCATATGAAAAAGGTCTTTTCGGGTGGAATTATTTTTATGTAATTTAGCAAAGACACACACTATATGGGAAAAAACCTTTTCGGGATGGAAATTTCGGGCCAACTTCTTATACATCAATTATGGTGAAATTTCGTATAGTGGATAGAAATGGGATTCTAAATTTTTTTTCAAAGAAGTTCTAGAATATGGCCACTTTTGTCGGAAGTGTAGTATACCCTTTGAATTTGTTAGCTTTTCTCTTAAATTTCATTGTCATAAACTTCAAATTAGCTCGAGATTTTTATACATTCATGATAAACAAGTCAGGTGTTGGCTAAAATATATAAATGCATCCATTTTTTTGGCAGAACACATTTTTTTGAGATACGAGTATGTTGATTTGTCAAGTTAACCCAAATCATACTGTGGTTTCCACATGGCAACAAGCATCATGCATGTGAGTTCACTCCCTTGATTCGGAACCAAATACATATAGAGGTAAATTTCCTTATTTTTTGTTTTAGTAATACATATCGTTCTCATATTTAACAGTTAATTTTACAAGTTTCGTTTGACGTTCATAGAGAGAAGATTGCGAAATTAGTAGGGCACAAAAATGTTATAAAAAACCTCATAATGGCGTACCAAAAAAAGTAAATATAACAATATAATTATTTATCTACGTTAATTGAAAGTAGTGTGTTGTAATTGTATGAGTAATTTGTATTTTTCCAAATTTTTCCACGGCGTGTCCATATGGCTACGCCAGGAACGATAGGTTAGAGGATTTATAGATCTGCGTTTTGTTAGTTTTCTCTTTCCGCTCAATACGTCCTCTTACAAAACTACCGCTCCAAGAATCTCTTGATTATTTGGATGAGCTTAGTTCCGACGATGAAAATGATCTCTCATGCAAACTCCATACCTTGAATGTTCAACGATGAGGAAAAAGGCGGCGTTCCAGACAATGTGTGTCCGGGGCACAGTTAAGATCAGGCTGTGAAATGCGAACGTCTTGAGAATCTGAAAATGGGTAGAGAGAATTTGGATCACATTCTTAAAGATAGTGTTTTGGTGAATGTGCTCAATAACATCTTTAAATTTATCTGGTAGTTCACTACATACTTCTGAACCCACGGAAATAACAGCTCACCATTCATTATCACCACATTTAAGTCATGTTCATCAATCTTCATCCAACTGTCCTTTACCAACCTCCAACAAGAACAGTGTAGTTACTTGGTCAAAGGATGAGTCTTGCGCATTGACCTCGATTCCACTCAATTCTTATCACAGGATATGCCACTTACCGATAAAAAAATCGAAGATTGCTGTTAACGGTTTGTTTTTATTTTTATCTCTACAATTATGTTATAAAGTTACATAATTTATTTCGTTACAGAACTTCGCTTTTTTATTGGCATTTTGCTTTTTAGAGAATATGCTAGTCATAAACCAGTTACAGAGACAGCATGCGTTGAAATCGCTTTGAGGAAATTGTGCAGTCTTTATTTCGAACCGAACATGCGTGCTCCACAAAACGTTACTGATAAATTAGGGAAGTTGAGACCGATAACCTTTCATATCAAATCAAAAGTGTTGTAGCATTTCCCTTCCCGATCAGAATTTATCCTTTGATGAAAGTATGATTGCTTATTTTGCAAAGTACGGATGTAAACAGTTCATAAAAGGAAAACCTATACGTTTTGGATATAAGGAAAGGTCTTTATGTACTCTCAGCGGGTACATGATAAATTTCGATGTGTATCAAGGCGAAAATCCACGATCAAACTCAAGATATGAAGAACTATTCAGTAAATGTGCTTCTCCCCTTGTCAACATGGTTGACGATTTTTCTAGTAGTATACCCTTTGAATTTGTTAGCTTTTCTCTTAAATTTAATTGTCATAAACTTCAAATTAGCTCGAGATTTTTATACATTCATGATAAACAAGTCAGGTGTTGGCTAAAATATATAAATGCCTCCATTTTTTTGGCAGAACACATTTTTAATACTATTAAAATACTAATACTATTGAAATACTATTTGAAAATGTACTTTTTCAACTGGTCTTTCGCCGGGCTAGACATATAAAGGTACCGCAACTAATATCTATGTATAGATAGCAATTGAGACCTAAGACTACCAGTTGTGTTATGTAAACTTCCAATTGTGGCGCCATAAATATCGAAATATGTGGAAGAATATTTTGTGCAAAGAAAAGAAAGAATTGCACGTTATCAATGGGGAACCTAGAACTCGACAGCTTTGCTTCTATTATGCTTTTTCAAATGTATACAGTTTCATAAAATATTCTTTGTCATCTACAATCCTGGCATTGAACGAGCACCAAACCAAAATTCTATTGATAACAATTATTAAATGCTGCCTATCCTGCGGTAGAACATCCGTAATTATTTGCGCAACAATGAACAAAAACTATTCATCTCACTTCATTATTATGGATTATATTTATAATTAAATAAATTTCTAGTTCATCTGTTCACAATTATAGTAAGCAAAAAAATCGTGAATCTGTAATTTGCATGCAATGCAACAGAATGTCTTAAAATGTTGAAAATGCTATTCTGTTTTTGCAATTAAAACTCTGTACTTTACACCTTTATCTAGATAAAATGGAATATTAACGTTTTTATTTAGGTCAACCGGAAGTAAATATTTTAGTTTATCACTCTATATATTTATTCCTCTTTTATGCCTCCATATTTCGAGAGGATAATTAAATTTGCCTCATCTTATCGGAAAACCAAATGAGTGTTCTTTGTTTACCTCCATGGAATTTGTTTTTTTTTAAATTTCATATTCATTTACCTTTACCACGTATACTTAAATCGATTTTCTTAAAATAAGTTAAGAGTGAAAATTTAAATTGGTTTTAATTTAGACATCATCATCAAGGAAAAAGGATGGTAATTGTTTAGTAATTATATTGATAATACGTTTAGATAGGCCGCAAAGTAGAAAATCCAGACGCTTAAAACCAATTATATTTCAATGTTTACGTGTTACTTACAATTATCAGCAGGATTGGGTGAAGTAGATTACACAATGTTTTATCCATCTTGACGTCGACAATCTAGAAAATGCCGACAACCTAAGTTACTGTCTAGCTTTTAGTTAATTGTCTTATTATCCTAGAAGCCCAATAAGTTTACATTTTGATACTAAATCAAATAAATTTTTTGTTAGTAAAGCGACAATGGTCGCTGTTAAACGTGTTGTTATAGACATGGACTACCTAGACAACATCATCTTCTTGCACGGTTAGTATGATGAACATAAAAAGATGTACTTAAAATTTCAATCCAAATAAAAACCATCCCCTGCCTTGAGCGGCGATGAAAATGTATTCATATATTTTCCATCAGTGGCCCTATTCTGGCTTTCCCTGGGAATAGGGAATTGGGAAAAATATTTTCATAGCATTTTTATCTAAATTGTATTTTTCTGGCCTACTAAGGGAACATGTTTGGTGTTAATATTTTGGAAACAAAGTTAAATGGGAAAATATTTTTCCCTATAAAAATTTTGTGGAACAAAAGTTTCCCAATTCACTTTGTTTTAAAAATTTTTTACACTAAACTTATTCCCGCAGTAGGCCAGAAAAATATAATTTTGACAAAAATGCTATAAAAATGGTTTTCTTAATTCCCTATTCCCAGGGAAAGCCAGAATAGGGCCACAGGCCACTTTATTCTACTATCCATTTCCAACATCCAATCCCGTCTCTCTTTCGGGCTTTTAAATTAATTTATACATGTAAATAATATTTGTCAGTTCAGTGCACAAACCAATAATAGTTCAACTCCACATTTATTTAATTTGGCCAAATGTCAGTAGACGTCAGCAACATATATTTAGTTTTTACCATTTTTATAGAGATGGCGCTGTGTTGTTCGTCTAAATTTCCGATTAACTAAATCGATGGTTAGTTCATACCTACGGTGTAAAATCGAATAACCGACCACTCGGTACTCCACAAATTTTATCAATTAATTTACTACGCCTACTCTAAAATTTCTAAAGATACCGCAGCATCCACACATGATGGTACCGCTGTCATCGTTAAATACGGCACATTATCAAGCTTAATCGGTCAAACATGTTATAATCATGTTACCAATCTTACCGTAGTAATATATTTTGATATTTTTGCAGATTTTTGGCTGCGTCTTGTACGATTTTCGATTGAGAAATTCGTTGTAACCGAAAACGTATATAGTATAGCCGACATAGGGTGGAATCATAATCGTAGTTCTCCGGATTGTCTGCGAGCGTTTCTTGCAAAGTGGTTTGAACCTCTTTTAATTTATTAGAACAAATAGACAGTTCTCGACGGGGAGACTTCAAGGTCGCTGTATGTGAACGTTTTGGAACTAGTGTACCGTTTCTTGGATTGTTACACAGTGGAGCTAACATAAGTGCTCTAGGTAAAAACTCGGAAGATTTTATTAAAAAACAAAACGTATTTATGCATCCACTTCATAATACCGTACAAACCGCTAATGGAGCGACTCAACCTGTTATAGGGTACATCAAGTCATTAGTTTCTTACCAGGTGAAAGCACCTCAAATGCAGATTTTTATTATTCCTGGTTTACAGCAAGAACTGTATTTGGGTTGCGATTTCTGGAGTTATTTTGGATTGAGACCCGTAATGATTGAAGAAATTAATAGTATTTCTTTTCTAAACATCGGCTTAGTGAGGTCCAGAAACAACAAGCTTCGAAAAATTAGGCCTCGGACGAACTTCACTAATAACCCACTATATTGACGTAGGAGAGGCTTCACCGGTGAAACAGCGATATTATTTTCAGTATCCCCCGCAGTTCAAAATGACATGTATTGGGAGTTAGACCGAATACTAGAGCTCGGGGTGATTGAAGAAAGCTAAAGCCCGTGGTGCTCTCCAATGGCAAGAGTAAAGAAAGCTAACGGCAAGACTAGGTTGAGCTTGGATGTACGGAAATTAAACGACGTCACGTGAAAAGATGCGTATCCTCTTCCTTTAATTGAAGGTTTCTTAGGTCGTCCTGATCGGGCTCAGTTTATGTCGAGTATAGACTTAAAGGACGTCTTCTGGCAAATACCGTTACATCCTAACAGTAGAGAAAAAACACCGTTTACAGTGCCAGGGCGTCCGTTATACCATTTTACTGTTATGCCGTTCGGACTCTGTAATGCGCCCCAAACCTTATGCAGATTGATGCACAAGGTGATTCCCAGCCATGACCGAGTATTCGTCTATCTGGATGATTTACTCATAACGACGTCCACTTTCGATGAGCATCTGTCTTTGTTGGAAGGTTCCCAAAACAGTAAAGCAGATCAGAAGGTTTCTCGGCATATCTGGGTGGAATCGGCGTTTTATTGAGGGATATCCGACTGTTTCTGCGCCTCTGACTAACTTGTTGAAAAAAGGTCGACGATTAGAATTGTCCGATGAAGCCCAGAACTCCTTTGACACCCTGAGGTTCACGGTTTACCACAGCACCGATACTCACGAACCCCGATTTTAACAAAAGATTCTATATCCAATGCGATGCCAGTTCCACAGGCATCGGAGCGGTTTTGTTTCAAAAGTCGGATGCAGGGCAGGACAATCTAATCGCTTTTATGTCACAAAAGCTGAATGCGGCTCAACGCAATTACAGTGTGACGGAATTGGAATGCCTTGTGGCCATTATAGCAATTATAAGAAATGTCAGGCGTTCGTGTGTGATAACGGACCACACGAGCCTCACCTGTCTAATGTCCCAAAAAGACTTGTCAGGAAGATTGGCTCGCGGTGGCCAATCAGATTACCCTGATTTAAAACTCCTAGTACCCGAAGAGCTCCGTTAAGGCTTATAAAATCTGCACATTGTCCACCTACCGCAGCTCACTTAGGTATTAGCAAAACGGCTGACCTTATTAAACGATATTACTTCTGGCCTACTCTGGTAAAAGATGTGCGTGGATTTGAAGTATCTTATGAGACGTGCAAAAGCAACAAGTCCGTCAATTATACGAATCATCCACCTCTTAGTGCTTTACCTTTAACGTTTCGGCCTGCCTTTTCAAAGGGTTTATGTAGATTTTATGGGGCCTTATCCGCGAACTCAAACTGGTAATACTTGCATTTTAATTGCCGTGAACCACTTCTCCAAATTCATTCTGGCTCGTGCAATAAGACAGGCCACTTCCCAAGAAGTGGTTAGATTTCTAGAGAAATTTGTATTTTTAATATTTGGAGTACCCGAAGTGATTGTTATTGAGAATGGAAAGCAATTTGAATCATAGGTCCTTGACCAGCTTCTACAGAAATATGGTGTGTAACATATATATATCCCAAAATATTCACCCCAAGCTAATGCTTCGGAACGGGTCAACCGTACTCTCCTGGCTTCCATTCGGAGTTATATTAAAGAGGACCAGCGCACTTGGGATCATCATCTAGACGATGTAATACATGCCCTACGCAACGTAATTCACGATTCAACTAAGTACCCTCCGTATTTCTTAGTATTTGGTCATCATCCAATCATGCACGGCTCAGCATATCGCTAACTGAAAGATGTCTACAATTTTACTGGTAACTACCTTTCGATAGATGATAAACCAGAAAGTTTGTATACACTTTCAACAAAAATTCAGGAACATCTACGTGATGCACAAACAAAAGCGCACTTTCCCTATAATCTACGTAGCAGACTCCCAAAATACAAAGTAGGCCAAACCGTTTTCGTCAAAAACTTTACTCGGAGCAATGCTATGTCACACTTTTCGGCAAAACTCGCGCCTAAATATCTAAAGGCCAAAATAGTGCGGCTAATAGGAAACTTTTCTTGCGAAGTTTGTGATCAGAATGGGAAATCCCTTGGAATCTTTCTTTTCAAAGATATTAAAATTTAAATTTCTCCACATTGAATTCATATAAGCCCGGCTATGAGACTAACTCTGGGGCAGGTACGTCCCCACGATTGTAGCGAATGGTTCGTTCCAGGTTTTCGTTCGTCTTAGTTTTCATAACTTAAAAACTGTGCTCAACACTTCTCGTTTGTTTTGCATTGATTTTGAATATTAAAATATCAAAATATCTGTGGATGGTGGTGACCAAGATAATGTTTCATTGGAACAGAAGCACCTTGCGACTTCCCGTAATTCCAGCAACAGTGAGGAAGTTATCGAGGCGGCGATTTCATAACCATACAAGCGTGTTATGGATCTATCATTTCGCGATGTACTTTCAGAAATTAGAAAAACTATAAAAAAATTCAAATACTCTTGCATTCGAAGCAGCCTGTTATAAAAGAAAATCCGTGAGAAACACGGAAAAAGTTACAAATGATTTTCAATATAAAATCGCGATGGAATTCATTAGTATACCCTTGATAAATCGATTTTTGAAAGTTCAAGGTTGCCTCAATGTTGTTTTAGAGGAACTTGGCTAACGCGTAATGTCTCAACGAAATAATGATAAATTAAAAGAAATATATCGTCTTAGAGCCTCTACAACTAGCTGTGGCTCTCTACATTGGCGGTTTGATCGATGAAATAAAACGGTATGATCTCCAATTTTTTTCTCACAAAATAGAGTTTTTCCGAAGTCGGACGAGAATTGGACGTCACGTCATGTAAGCCAAGCGTCACAATCTTTGTAATAAGTTTGAAATTTCTTCAACCTCGGATGTCTGTATTTCTACAGGGTTGGCCATTGTACCTGTATTGTCGATCCCTTCCATTTCACCTGCAATATTCAAGAACTAGTCATTTCTTTCCAGTAAAGAGACCAGCATATCAAATTGATTGGCGGTGGCGGTACTAGAATTCTGTATATTTAGTTAACCTTATAATTTTTTTACTAATTTGAAATACATTTTTCATACAAACAAATGATTTGGAAAAATTCGAACGATCGAATACAAAATTCGTCAACTAAATGGTCGTCGTAGTAGCTGCCTAGGTTTTAGCATATTTACCTAAAAATTTAAAATAGTTTTGAGATATTTTAAATTTACGAATATAGAATTATCTACATTACTCGACTACTCGACGAGTACTCAGCATATTCCATTACTCAATAATTGAGTTTTTCTAAAATCTAGCAAATTTAACACCCTAATCATACTACCGTCTTACCCCGTATAAAAGGACCGATCCTTTTAATCAAACAAGTCAATCAAGTAACAAAAAATGTCGCACGTTTAGCATTAAATTAAACAATTACATTAAAATTAATTATAAAATAAATATATATATAAATTACACTGTGCTTGAATTGCAAACTTTTTTTTCGTGACAAGCTGGGCACCCGGGGGTAAACCTAATTCGAGTATGCTGAATTCAATGGTGCTAGTCCCATTTTAAAGATAGTCCCCATTTTTGAGATATCGCATTCGACATGTTTTGGCTCTGAGTCAAAATATACTCTCATTTTCACGTTGATAGCTCTTGAACCATTAAGATTTTCGTTATGCTTTCTTAAGCAAAGTTGTTGCGTAGGTCAAGACCAACAACTTTGCCGAACATATCAAAACCGAAAAACCACATCTATTTTTTTTTTGTTTTTCATTTCGACGAAAAACACTGTTTTTATCATTTTGTTGAATTTAAATCGAGTAGAATCGATCGAATAAACATCGCATCGACAAATATAGATACAATAGAAACTATTTAAAAGAAAGTTAAATTGATAGCTGTCAATACCTTTCTATCGATATGCATATGTCCGGGGTATGTCAAATAAGTTCAGCGCTGTGGGCGTGACTAAAATGGCCAACAATGGCCTTTCAGAGACTGGCCGCGGCCAACATGGCGGCCAACTCAAAAAGTTGTAGAACAAAAGTCGCTTAGTTTTTCAAGTACTCCAAGCCCTGAAAATATGAGATCAAATGAAAGAAGTACGGACAAACAAACAAATCAAACATATATACCAAAGCAAGATTATATGGTGACGTCATAGAAAAATTTCCAAATGTCATAACTTTGGTCAAAACCATCCGTTTTGGACGTTTGAGGTGTTGTTGAATTGGTATTGACGTCTACAATCATAATTTGCTAGTTAAAAAATAATTTGGGCAACTTTATACCTGAAAAACTAATTTTTTGAGGGCAATTTTCGGAAGGTCATATCTCCACTCAATGTTGGTAGAAGTTACAGCTTTTATACATTATTTGGATCTACTTTTCAAGTTTTATGTGCTAAAATAAATATCAATATAATTGCTGTATATAAGACGCCAAGTTCAACTGTTAATAACTTCTTAACGAAATTTGGATCAATACTATCAGATTATCGTAATAGTATCATATTTGAGGATTTCAACATAAATCTTTTAAATTCAGCCGAAAGTGATACTATAAAATATGTAGATACGGTAACATGCAACGGTTATTTTGTAGTCAATGAAATGAAACAAGTATTCGCTACTCGAGTCAGTAATACGGTTAGTACTATTATTGATCATGTTCTTACAGATATTCTCACGTTGAAATATGAACTTCATTTAGACTCATTTTCAAGGTCAGACCATAAATTGTTATATCTTAGATTTGAACCTGCTAATGTGTTATTGATTATAAAAAGGTAAACAAAGATGATCTTTGGAATACGCTAGAATATTGTGGAAATTTTGACGATCCTGCTAGACAAATTACAAGTTTAATTATAGTCGATGTAGTGACAAAGTAAAATTGAAACCTAAAAAGAAATATAAAAAAATCTGGATGACTGATGAGATTTGTAATATAATTAAATTAAGAGAAACATTTTATAAGCTAGAACTTAAGATCATTCTACTGTTCTCGTGTGGTTGTGTATTGAAAATTTTTAAACAAATATTATTTAATTTGAGTAATCTATATAAATAAAACAAAGTCGTGTTAGTTACACCATTTATAACTCAAGAACGGCTGGACCGATTTTTATGATTTTTGTTTTGTTGGATTTGACTCCGTTCCGAATAGCATAATAACTATTAAAACATCGGAAAAATTCACCAAAAAAAAAGTTATCAAGAAAATTCATTTTCTCATATATTTAGTACATTTTGTTTTTTTTATTTTGTTCGTCTCAATACAGTGGTGGTTTAGGAAAAAAGAAAAGTCGGAAAAACTCAAAAGGGAAGCCCCAAAAATCTAATAAAAAAATCTTTTTTTTATATGAATTTTGTAGGTGTAGTTTGTATGTGACGAGTGGTGCAGTGGTTAAAGCTTCGGCGCTTGGACTGCAAGGTACTGGATACGAATCCAGCCACTGCAGGCTACATGAACAATTCTATTTTATTTTTTATCCATTTTTTTTTTATTTCATCTACTTATCTATATAATTCATGATGGAAATGGTGGATTATTTTTCTTCGATGCGCCTGGTGGAACTGGGAAGACATTCCTCATATCATTGATTTTGGCCACTGTTCGTGCGAGATCCAATATTGCTGTAGCAGTTGCTCAGCGTTGAAATTGTCGTTAGACCTTCAATCGGCTGAAAACCTGACTTGCAACATTGCGAAACATTCAGCAATGGCGAAAGTTTTGTTAGCAAGTAAAATCATCATCGATTATGAATGTACAATGGCACACAAATGCGCATTTGAAGCATTCAATCGAACTATGAAAGATCTACGCAATGACTCAAGATGTTTTGGAGGCGCGATGATTCAACTGTCAGGCGATTTCCGTCAAAAAATACCAGTGATTCCAAGATTGACCGCTGTCGATGAAATAAACGCTTGCCTCAAATCATCGACTCTGCGTGGCGCTATTTGATGAAACTTCAGCTGACGACAAACATACGAGTTGCATTGTTAAACCAGGGACAACCTAACAGAGATATTTCATTCTATGTAAACGTAAAAATTTAAACTGCGAGTTCATTTTCTTTTAATAGCCGCAAACAACCAAAAATATTTTGTTGGAATTGTCAGAAATATATTTTGTTTTCATTTTTTAGCTCGAACGAAAAATTTAATTTGATTGTCTGTGGTTAAACGATCCATCTGCCGAAGATTTCTCTAAGCAATTCTGGACTATCGGTAATGGTCGTCTTCCGGTCGACGAATCGAACGGATTGATTTCGTTTCCTCAGAATTCTTGCAATTTTGTCTCAACGAAGGACGAGCTCATCAACAAAGTGGTCCCGAACAATATTACTAACCACAAAAATCACAATTGGGTGAGTGAACGAGTAATTCTTGCGGCAAAGAACAAAAATGGGGATCACTTAAATTTTACAATTCAAAATCTAATCGTCGGTCAACTTCATTCCTTCAAATCTATCGACTGTGTGACAAACAAAGACGAACCAACCAACTGTCCAACTGAATTTTTAAACTCATTGGATCTGGCTGGCTTGCCACCGCACAATTTACAACTGAAAGTTGGTGTGTTGCCGGTAATCATCATGCTACGAAACCTGAATCAACCAAAACTATATAACGGAACGCGTTTTATTTTGAGAAATCTCAAGGAAAGTTCAAAGATGAGGAAGTTCTCATTCCGAGAATTCTGATGATCCCAACCGATATGCCATTCGAGTTTAAACGAATTCAATTTCCGATTCGTCTTGCATTCGCCATGACGATCAACAAATCACAAGGCCCATCCTTGAGTGTTTGTGGCCTGAATCTAGAAAATGAATGTTTCTCTCACGGCCAATTGTACGTAGCATGTTCACGTGTCGACATACCATCCGTCGACATGTTTTACTGAAGGGAATCGACCCTATTGCAACCTACTCAGGAAATAGTTTAAAAGAAAGTAGTGCAACAATGCTACGCGAATCATTTCGAATCAATTCAATAAAACGAAAGCCTTGCTGCCACGTGAATTACATTCATTTCAATGTAATTAAAATATATTTCATTTTGATTGAATTTAATTAATTTGGAGTATTCATTTTATCCGCCCTGGAGGTCTCGGGTTCAATTCCCGGTAGTGACAAGGAAAAAATTGCACGGCTGGTTTAGGATCAATGAATTAATCACTCATTAGTCATTATCCGAAATGAAAATATGATTATTAAACCTCATTTAAGACGGCCAAATCTCTTAATGGGGTATAGTGCCAGAGAGAGAGAGTGAGACAGAAATTCATTTTATCTTATTAAAAAAACTCAATTTAATTAAGCTATAATAACTTTAGCAACATTTATTGATTTTGAGGCGGTACGAAGTTCGCCGGGTCAGCTAGTAAGACAATAAAATTTACAAAATGAAAATCGTATAAACTGTCGTGTAAACTGAAAAGCATAAACTAAATTAAATTAAGATATACAATTACCGGTATTTGATGCATCAATATTATTATGAGCTAATGAGATCGAATTGAGGTTATGTATGTTACTGTTAGACAACTATTTTCCTTTTATACATAACTCTTATTTATCATGGATTAGTCTCAACGTAAATCATACTCAATAAAACAAAAATTGGATATATTTAATAAGTATGAACCCCATACAAAAGGAAAGGGTTTCATTAGTTTAAGTAAAGAAACGTCAGTACCTGTTACCAATCTCAAACGGTGGTATATGCAGCGAGAAAAATTTAAAGAATTATTGAATGACAAAGAAACGGGCGTTAATAAATCGAGAAGATTATCCGGTGGAGCACGTTCGGAAGCTTTTGTAGAATTGGAAAAAAATTACATGAGTGGGTTATAAACAGAAATCGAAATGGATTGCGCGTAAAAACAAATATATTAGACTAAAAGAATGGGAACAGAGACTTTTTCTATAGAATAAACCGAACGCGACTCGGACAATGTATATAGTAATTTTTTGGCATCATCAGGATGGTACAATCGATTTAAGAATCGATATAGGCTGGTTTCCAGGAGACAAACTTCCAGTCGAGTTTTGCTGGAAGACGCTTTAAATCAGATAATCAAATTTCACCAGCAAATTTTTGAAATAATTAATGAAAAGAAAATAGAACCTCGAAATATTATAAATTTCGATCAAATACTGAGATATTTTGAATTTGAGCCGAAATCTACAATCGCGACTAAAGGGCAATAGAATATTTTATGAAGAAAAGCGTCATCTTCCCATAAACGGTTTACGGTGACGTTTGCTATAAATATGGAAGGACAATTTTATGCGCCACATTTGCTGTTTTCGCATTTAAAGAAGTGAATAACACAGGCATGTGGAATGACAAGATTTTGGAAGAGTTTATTGAGGAAGCTGTAGTAAAACGTCCAGAAACGTCATTTTACCTTAAACCCACGCTTCTTATTATCGATAGTTACGGCACCCATGTTTCACTATTTAAATCAAAAAGTTTTGAGAAATATAATATTTTTATAATATTAATACCACCAAATTTAACAGGAATTCTCCAACCTCTTGATGTCTCTCAAAATAGAAGCTTCCAAGAGTTCTATAGCTCAAATTATGATGAGTATTTTATTTATTTATTTTTATTTATTTATTTTCTAAGAAAAAGATAAAAATTTGCAAACAAAAACTGGCAACCCAAAGGTACCTTCGTATCTTTGGGCATCAAAAACCGTAATGGAGTGGGTTACAAATCAAAATAAGGAAAGTGTGAAAAATCATTTAAGATCTGTGGTATTGGATCAAAAGAAAATTTTAACGTGGTGGAGCACTTACACGAACCTCTTAAGAATATATTATCTCCAAGATTTAATTCAGGTGAGTGAATAGAATTGTACGGTGATACAATTAGAAATCCCTGCTATCTTGATGAAGATCCGGCGGAATGGTTTTGGCCTTCAGATAAAGATACAAGTTTATTTAGGTGCTTATGTTATGTTTTGTGTGAGCAATCTGCAGATTTTAAAACATGGCTTGTTGATTATATTCCAAAAGTTATAATTATTATTTCCGAAAACGAAATGGATGAACTAATCGACGAGCAAGATAAAGATGATTTTAAAAATGGCAAATCAATCAAAACTGAAATAGAAACAAAAGCAATTTCGATTTTAGAGAAATGGGATGTTATTGTTATTGAGTTAGACGAAGAGTGCATTAAAATTGGTGTCACAAATTTAGAAGTTGATTGCCCCAATAAAACAATAACTTTAGCAAACTCTAATGGGTATTTTGGTCTTAAAAAATAATTGTTTTAAGATTTTGCAATTAAGTTAAATTTATATTTTATTATTTCTTCAGAATGAAATTTTTGTAACATATATGTGATATGATTTGTGATTTATTTAATAAATAAGCCTAAGAAAGGTACAATTTTTTTTGCTTTTATTATAACGGCCGGTCCTTCTATTGAAAAGGTCTTCTATTCAAAAATTGGTAAAATGTTTTCAAAATCATAAAATATTAAAAAACTTGAATAGAGGGACCGGTCCTTTTATACGGGGTAAGACGATAAACGTAAAACTCTATTTATACTAACAGTAAACAAACCGCGCCTGTTTCTTATTAAAATTATCGAAATAAATTAAGATTTATAAATTTTCAAAATATTTATAATTAAAGTCTGATTTATTAATATTAGAGACCAGCATGATCTATTCGCCAATTCTGAAATTTTGTCAAAAAACTCGACTTCAGGCACACAACATCTAATATTTACAATATCTCAAAAAATGTCATATTTTGTGCCTAGTATACCAATTTTTTCGGCTAAATTACTGACCAAACTAATTTCATGTTAGTGCGTACCAGTTATTAATAGATGGCGCAAAATTTCCTTCAATTTAATTTGAGTTTTCTCAATTGTCGATGTATATGGTGGATAATTAACAATTTACAAATCACTATAGTAGAAACTAACTGCCCGAGAAGCATAATTAGGGAAACACAAGTAACACTCGATTTATTAAGAAAAAACAAAAGAACATACAAAATTTTTTGTTATTTTTCTAATTTATAATATTTAATGTGACGGCTGTGTTGTCCAATATTGGAACCCACTTATGTCGCCAGGGCTGTGGCAATGAACGAGAATGGCTACACTTACCCCCAAATGGCCAGAACGGCAGACGGGTGGTCTGGCTCCAGAAGGGTTATACAGGCGTTAAACAGTAACTCAACCCGGTAATGCTTTGGAAGATGTTCGACGAGCACAAATAAATGAATGTACTGTCAGACAAAGACTTAAAGAAGTCGTTTTGAGATCATATGTAGCAGCCGAAGTACCCCTACTGGAAAGACATGACCGAGTAGCATGGAATTGTAACTTTGAACCAGTGAGGCTATATTTTGTTGACAGACGAGAGTCGTTTCTTAGTGTACTCGAGCGATGGAAGGCAAAGAGTATGGAGACGACCATAGGTGAGCGGTATTCTCAATGTAACGTTATGACAATCGTCGCTTATGGTGGAGGCTAAATTATGGTTTGGGTCGGTATTTGTTTAGGTGCCCGTACAGAATTAGTGATTATTGATAACGGATCCCTTACATCTGATCGATATGTTAGAGATATTCTGCTACAACTTGTGGTACAATTTGCCTCAGTTATCGGAGAAAATTTTGTTTTAATGCAGGATAATACCCGGCAGGATACTGCACGCTCTATTCGAGCTCGAAATCCAGCAGTTTGAAACGCAAAAGAACTTCGAAATGTACTCTTGGACGAATTGGTAAATTTATCACAAGAAACGATCGACTGTGTTATTAGAAGGATGGCAAGATGAACGGAAGCAGCTGTGAAAGCTCATGAAGGTAACACCCGTTACTGAGAAAACCGGTTGGCTAATAAACTGGTTGTTATTGTGTTTTATTTGATTCAATCACAATCAAAGGTGATCCTTTCAAAAAAGTAACATATTTCCATTATCACATGTTTTTCATGATTTTTCATAAAATATTACAATTTTTTTTCTTGTATTTGGATGTTCATTGTATCTCTAAAAGAAGTGTTTAAAATCAAATGTTTTTCCAAATAAAATTTTCTAACTTTATTAACATTTATCAATTTTGACAATATTCTTAGGAATTCCGAGCATTCAATATGAATTCGTACTCGATTTTG
This sequence comes from Nephrotoma appendiculata, assembly GCA_947310385.1. Taxonomy (NCBI): domain Eukaryota; kingdom Metazoa; phylum Arthropoda; class Insecta; order Diptera; family Tipulidae; genus Nephrotoma; species Nephrotoma appendiculata. The sequence continues at coordinate 111,501,719 of OX371223.1, forward strand.
CAAATAAAATACTCAGCGATTTAAGTTACAAACCTTATTTCCCAACACCTTTAATTTTTGTTATAATTCACTAATTTCACTCGTTCACTATTCACTAGTTCTCTTTTACTTTTAGCACTGTTTAATTTTTACTTCTTAACTTGCACTGTTAGGATTAAATTACTTAAACTGTCCCTGCGTCCCAAAATGCTCGCGATTTTATACTTGCATATTTCTGTTTGATATTATTCCTTTTATTGCATCTGGCAATATATGCTTTTTCAATTGTAAATCACTTGAATGTAGTTGTGCTCACGAACATTTTACTTCATCAATTCCTCTGCCTTGATGATTGACACGCCGTTCTTAATTTCCAGTATTTTTCATGATGACTGTCGCCCTCGTATACAATTGCTTTCGTCGTTGTCTCTATTTCCCACTGCTCTTGGAATGCTGTTCTAGAACTCTATTCCCAATCAGTATTGGAAAAAATACTTGATCCGACATGAATGATATTAAGAATCATAATCGCTTAATAAAATTATAGTCTCCAACTGGGTTCGAACTCGCTACCTTTGGGTTTATAATACTTGGTGGTGCACACCTTAATCGCCCGATCACCAAATGATATACCTGGGAAGCATTCGTAACAATATCCTTAGGCTAGTTGTAAATATCAAGCATATTTTGATTTAAAAACATTAGAGACATCTATATGTAACTGTTATGAACTAATCGTCAGTTTAGTACAAAATAAAACTTGTTTTGGTTTTGGTGTGGCCTAGTAGAACCTCAACATAAGAGTCATTTTGTCGCCGGCTACCTAGGATTTTCAGAGAAAACTTAGAGCAACCGTATAAGCGATTAAAACAGGGTCGATGCAAGTTTTGCTGCCCTGAAAACTCTACTTACTAAATTTGGTCAAAGTTGAGGTGTTTTTCGGTTTGATGTAGAAATTTTCGAGATACACGATAAACTATACACACGATAAACTGTTCTACGATAAATTGTTGTACAACAAACTTTTCTACAGCAAACTATTTCCACCATAAATTGTTCACAATAAACTGACAATTACCTCAAAAATTATGGTTTTTACCATTTTTATTTCAAATAAAGCTAGAAACAGAACAAGAGCGACGACGGCGAGCGTCGACGAATAAATAAAAAATATCGCCGCGATATCGCTGTAGCTAACAGAACAAAAGCGTCAGCATATGGCGATAAAAAAACAACCAAACGGCATAACCTTCTGTGTTTTTGACACATGACGTTGTGGCATTAGGCTACTAGATTGAAAAAAAATGGTTAATAATATGACGGTTAATTGATGCCGTTGGAAACATTGTTTCGTCGGCAACAAAAATAGAAATAGACTCTAAATTTTTTTCAACGAAAAAATCGTCGTCGCCTGCGTTGATGGTTGTGTTTGTTTTTCATGATTTCGGTGTTTTCTAATATGACAGGCGATTTCGCTCGCCGCCTTCGCTCTTGTTCTGTTTTGAGCTTAACTCAGAGTCCCGTTATTTTAGAGAGAGATAGAGAATATGAGAGAAACAAGCATTAAAACAATGGGATATTCCAAATGCCAAAATGAAATGACTATTAAATGTCAGTTTCCATCATGCTGTCGACAAAAGAACAGCAGCTCGTCATTTTAAATGTTTTAGAGAAAAACGTTAGTTTTTTAGTAATTATCAAAGAGTGTAAAAAAGGGGGTCCACATTTCAAAATATGTAATAAACAAATTAAAATTACTGGGCGAAAATCATCCTGGGGGGCGAAGTCCGAGATTCATACCTCCTCGCCGGTGCTCCCTGGGTAACGGTAAATGAATCAGGCGGTGTAGTGGAGACGAGCAGACTAAATCCTGTTTATAGTCATGGACACTACATGTCAGGGCGGGTTATTGGCGCCCTAAAACCGGTTTGAAATTTTTAAGCATTTTTTTTTTGGTTCGAGACCCTGATTTTAAATTTAAACGTTTATTTCAAATCTTCTATTTAACTTGCTTTTGTTAGTATCTATACATATGTAGTTGTGGTTGTCGCGCCACATGATATTTTGTTTTGGTACTTAATCTATTACTGTTATCAGTACGTTCATCTCTTATTCGAACTGTGTGCGATTGATTACAATTACCAAGGTATAATTATAAATTCTCCGCTTTTCTCCAAATATACCTTTACCATCGAAATAACTTTATGTGTTAAAGCAATACAAGTATAAATTAATGATCAGTAACGTGTATTGAAATGGAGGGGTAGGCAATCGAAATGAGAAAGAGAGGGATGTGATGGAACATAATTTTGGATGGATGTAAAATAAAAATGATGATTGGGATTTTCTTTTTGGATTGGACGCTTGAAGAGGACACATCACCTCGAGTTTTGTTTGGATGCATTTTTGGAGTACAGGAAAAATTTGGAGGATCACTAACAAGAGTTTGGTTTACTTAGCTAAGTATGGACATATAATTTTAAATATAATATATATATAAATATATAAATTTAGTTTGATGCATGTGAGATATAAACAATATATATATATATATATATATATATATATATATATATATATATATATATATATATATATATATATATATATATATATATATATATATATATATATATATATATATATATATAAGTTAACACGTGACACAACTGGGATCACACGGTTACAAAAATATCAGGTTGCCTTAGTTGCAATATTATCATAAGCGCATGTTAACACCATTTCCGCAATAATGCTGAACGCGCATATTGTAATAACTTAGTTTGTAAGTTATTGGCAACAGTAAAATCAGTTGTAATCTAGATTCTAAAATATTAAGTTGTTAAAATTATAAGTAACATTGTGTATTAAAAGTTCTAAATAATTAAATTAAATAAATAAATAAAAAGAAAAGAAATAAAAATCAAAAATTATTTTTTTTAATAATTTAATACAACAAAATATTAAGTGGCGCCGAAACAGGGACCCTTGAAAAAAGTCTAGTGTAAAAGTGTTAGCCGTATTTAACCATAAATACGAGTTAAACTAAGTGTAAGAACATTAATGCGGTGTAATATTTAAACATAATAGTATCGCTAATTGTTAAAGATATTTAACCAATAATATCGATATCACATAAGTAAAATTGTGAAGTAAATTGTGAAGTGCACTTAACTCTAACACTATTAATATTTAACCAGAATATTAAATATCAATGTTTAACCATAACATTTTGTGAAGCCAAGTCGAGTAAAAATCAGTGGTGGGAAAAGAAGCCCCCCAGTAACGAGATACGTAAAAAGGCGTTGAATTATATTGAAGAGGATCAAGTACAACCAGGACGGAACCCACTCAAACTAAATCAACAGCGGCCCATCCATTTACGACGAGGCAAAAAGTTCAACTAGATGACAAGGGTACAAAACAGATTGCAACTCCAGAAGTTAATCATACTTCTGTCAATTTTAATGTAAGTTTATAAAGATTAATTTTTATATAGTTTGTGAACATTTGAACAATAAATTAAAGAAAGAATTAAATTTTATTAAGTAAATTGACTATATCATATCAAAATACAGATTTAGAAGAAAATTATTAATTTAAAAGAAAAAGGAAAAAAATAAGTAAAATTAACAAAAATTAAAATTTTCAATATCGAGACTTGAAGGAAAAATTATTATTTTAGACTTTCTGATTTTATGAAACAAATAAAAACTAAAAAGTAAAGTTAAAATTCTTAGCAACAAAAATTAAAAGAAAATCATTATCATAAATATAACCTTGAATAATTCAAGCAGGAAAATTAAAGAATCTATAACTTATCTAACAAAATTTAGAATAATTAAGTAGTAATTAAGAAATTTATCTAGGAAATTAACGCGAAAATTATTTTTGATTGGTGATTAGTGGAAAAACAAATTTTTTATATAACAGAATATTTCGCTATATTTTAAATATAATTCTAAATTAATTGGTGATAGTTAAGGGAATATATTGCCTAATTGAATTTTAACAAATATTTCGAATATTAGCAAAATGGTTAATGAAACAATTATCAAACCCTCAGTACTCGGAGCGTGCGGAGGTGCAACCGACACCACGAGTAATAATTCAATAGACCTATCACAACTAACTAATATTATATCGGAAATCATAGCAGAACAGACGAGAAAAAATCACAATAACAGTAACAGTAATGACCAGACGATAGACGACAAATACCGAGAGAATCTTAAAGATCTAGACAAAATACCAGACGTAGTGAAATGTTTAAGGTAATTCTCCGGTTTGCCAGGAGAATTTAGTTCGTGGAAAAAGAGCGTAGATAGAGTCCTACACGTGTATGAGCACTTGCAAGGCACTCCTAAATACTATGGCATATTTAGTGTCATACGCAATAAGATTGTAGGTCATGCGGACGTGGCACTAGAATCATATAACACCCCTCTCAATTGGCAAAAAATTGCTAAGTGCTTAACTCTGCATTATGCAGACAAAAGGGATCTAGGCACCCTTGAATATCAAATGATGACCCTAATACAGGGCAACCTAACAATACCAGAATTTTACCAAAAGGTCTACCAGCATTTGTCTCTAATATTAAATAAATTGTCCTGCATAGATATGGGGCAAGAATCCCTAAGTAACCTAACTGAAACATATCGAGATAAAGCACTCGATACTTTTGTCAGAGGCTTGAAGGGAGATTTACCACGACTATTAAGTATTCGTGAGCCTAGCGATCTACCCCAAGCGTTACAGCTATGCCTGAAGCTGCAAAATATGGATTTCAGAGCACAATATGCTAACCATAGTGCACATAGCACACAACGTAAACCACCTCCCTTCATTCGAAGGAACCACATGCCTATGCCTTCCAGTGAAATGCAACCTTTCTTTCCACAATTACTTCACAACCCCCAAAATTCACCAAGAATATTTCAACCTACTCGATCCCAATTTGGGTACCAAAATCCACAATTTCCAAAATTCCCACAACAGTCTTTTAAACCGCAATTCGGATATCCAACTTATCCACCTGGATACCCACCAAAACCTCAACCAAGACCCGCACCAATGTCAGTAGACGGTAGTGGTCAATCGAAGCAGGTTAATTACATGAATAGGCCACAAGACAACCGATACCCCATGAAAAGACCCTATGTCCATCAAACTAACCAATCACAACAAATCTATAGACCGAATAAATTCCAAAGAGTTTATCATACAGAACAGGTTCACGACGAACCAAATTTTCAACAATATGAAGAACAAATATCAGAATATGATGCACAATATGAACAGACTCTTTTAGAATACACAGATACACAAGACAATCCAGAATTAACTAATGACGAAAATATCGGCGGATACCCCGAAGAAGAGGGCGAAATTGAGCAATTAGATGACATCAATTTTTTAGCCTAAGGAGCTCTTCTCTACCTTATATGGAACACGTGGGGAGGAGCGGGAGAATATTTAAATTTCTAATAGATACAGGGTCGAATAAAAATTATATTCAACCACGGTACGTGCGAAATCCTCTACAAAATATTAAACCTTTCACAGCAAACTCCGTAGCAGGTAGCATCAAAGTCACACACCATGCCCTGATAGACCTATTTGGTCTGGAGAAAAAACTAAAATTCTTTCTACTACCCAGCCTCAAGTCATTTGATGGCATCATCGGGAACGACAGTTTGAAACAATTCGGTGCGACAATACACACCAAGGAAGGGTTTATGACAATTGATCCAAATTTAGAAATACCACTAAAACAACATATCTCTGATTCTGTAAACAACATAAGCCTTAGAGTTAGCCACCTAAATTCCGACCAAAGATATAAACTAGATAAAATCATAAATAACTGCCCAAATCTGTTCTCAGATCCGGATGAGAAGTTAACTTTCGTAACATCCGTAAAGGGAGAAATCCGTACGAATAGCTCGGAACCAATCTACTCCCGACCATATCCATATCCCATATGCCTCAAAGAAGAGGTAGAGAAACAAATCGGACAATTACTTTCGGATGGCATCATCAGGCCTTCCAAATCTCCCTACAATTCTCCGGTATGGATTGTTCCAAAAAAAGAAGATGCGTCAGGAGGAAAAAAATATAGACTGGTTATAGATTATCGAAAGCTAAACACAGTTACAATAGCAGATAAATATCCAATACCCGAGATAAACGACATCCTAATGAACTTAGGTGAAAACAGGTTCTTCACAATTGTCGATCTTAAAAGTGGATTTCATCAAATTCCACTAAAAGAATCAGATATTGAAAAGACTGCTTTTTCCGTCAATCATGGAAAGTACGAATTCACTCGTCTTCCTTTCGGGCTCAAAAACGCTCCGTCTATATTCCAACGTACTCTTGATGATATTTTAAGAGAACACATAGGAAAGCGTTGTTTTGTTTATATTATCTATTATATTCGGAAAAACCGAAAAAGAACATTTTGAGAATCTCGAGTTAATATTCAGAACTTTGGAAATTTCTAATCTAAAAATTCAGTTAGACAAATGCGAATTTTTGAAAGATGAAGTAGAATTCTTGGGATTCACTATATCCAAAGATGGCATAAAGACAAATCAAAAGAAAACAAGGGCAATAATGGACTTCCCAGTACCTAAAACGGTAAAAGAACTAAGATCCTTCCTCGGAATGGCCGGTTTCTACCGACGATTCATTCGAGATTACGCCAAATTAGCGAAGCCTCTGACCTCGCTTTTAAGAGGGGAGGATGGACATGTGTCCAAAGTAATTTCAAAGACAAAGGCAATTACGTTAAACAATGAAGCAATAACGGCACTCGAAAAAATTAAAAATTCACTTACCTCTAACGAAGTTATGCTTCAGTTCCCAGACTTCAAAAAAGAATTCGAGTTAAATACCGATGCATCTAACTTCGCACTAGGTGCAGTATTGGCCCAAGATGGCAAGCCAATTACATTTCTCTCAAGAACTCTCGACAAAACAGAAGAAAATTACGCGGCAAATGAAAAAGAAATGCTCGCGATAATTTGGGCATTAACTACGCTACGAAATTTCCTGTACGGAGCAAGAAAAGTGAAAATATATACAGACCATCAACCTTTAACTTATGCCCTTAGTAATAAAAACAACAACTCGAAGATGAAACGATGGAAAGCCATCCTTGAAGAGTACGATCACGAATTAAAATATAAACCAGGAAAAATGAACATTGTAGCGGATGCGTTATCCCGAAACCCCGTGCCTGAAATAAATGTGCTAGATAGCTCATCACACAACTTAATCCCAACAGTTGATGATCCAGTGAACGTTTTCAGGAATCAACTTATCCTAAAAATCGGTGAAGAGAATTCATACCAACTAATAAATCCATTCAATGGATATTCGAGACACGTAATCATTAAACCTCACTTCGCTGAGCCAGACATCATAAATATTTTCAAACGGTACTTAAATCCTAACACCATCAACGGACTAAAAACGACCGAACCGATAATGGGAAAAATCCAAGAAATATTTCCGGTACATTTTCGAGATTATAAAGTACGATTCTCACGAAGGTTAGTGCAAGACATAACGGATGAGAATGCACAAGAAGAAAAGATTCTATCCGTTCACCACCGTGCCCATCGTAACGCGGAAGAAAACAGAAACCATATTATAGAAAACTTTTACTTCCCAAAGATGAGTAGGAAAATTAGAGTTCTGGTTAGACGATGCTCTGTATGTAAAGAAAACAAGTATGATAGGCACCCCAACAAACAAATAATAAACCCCACACCTATTCCAAATTACCCAGGACATACGTTGCACATTGATATCTACTCTACAGAAAACAAATTAGTGTTAACATCCATTGATAAACTCACCAAATTTGCTGCCTGTAAACCATTAAAATCTAGGGCGATTGAGGACATCAAACAACCTCTTAGAGATATCCTGTTCTTCTTCAGTGTCCCTGAAACCGTGGTAATTGATAACGAACCTTCCCTCAGTTCGATCACTATAACATCAATGATGGAAGATGCTCTTAAAATCAAAGTATTTAAAGTTCCACCGTATAAAACTGAGGTGAATGGTCTAGTCGAAAGATTTCATTCAACCCTCTCGGAGATAATGAGATGTCTCAAAGCTGATAGGGTGGAACGATCATTCGAGGAATTGCTTGAACGGTCCGTTCACGAGTATAACCACTCAATACACTCAACCACCAACAAGAAACCAGTGGAGTTGTTTTATGGAAGAATTCCTAATATCAGCCCTGAGGAATTCGAACAAGCTCGCATCAGCAATATAAAGAAAATTAAAGACAAGCAAGAGCAGGACTTGCAATATCACAATAAAAAACGCAAGCCTATAAAAACCTATCAGGTAGGCCAAACGGTTTACATAAAACAAAACGTAAGGTTAGGGTCCAAGTTAACGGCGAGATATAAACCAGAGATAGTCAAGGAAAACGGAAATACTACAGTACTAACGGAATCAGGGAAGGTAGTCCATAAAAGCAATATTAAATCGTAGACCCATTTTAATTACAGATACACTAGAAACAACGTGTTAGCGGAAGTGCAATTACTAGACTATACTAACTCTCAACTCATCTCTATCGGTACCGGCAGGGCAAAAATTCAGGAAGGAAATTTCAAACTGATTCATGTGATTGAACTAGACAACCACCAAAACTTTATAGACAGAATACGTACGATATTAAATGAAGAAATTACAAGCGAACATTCCCTATACCCCTACTTGAATTACGAACTTTCACAACTACAGACATTGTTAGACAATATAAAGACGCACAAGAGTAAACGATCACTAGATTTCATTGGAAGTACCTGGAAATGGATTGCGGGAAACCCCGATCATGAAGATTTCGAAGTGATTAAAAGCAAAATTAATAATGTACTAGAAAACAATAACAAACAGGTCATAATAAACCAACTATACAATGAACGAATTAACAATATCACGAAAATGGCTAATATGATCACTAACATGATCCGCAAGGAAAATAAATTATCTGATCAATTAGCACTCAATATTCAATACAAGTTAAGATTAATAAAAGAAGAAATAATAAATATTAAATATGCTATTCATTGGGCTAAGGCCGGTATCATAAATTCTCTTATTCTATCAAATTCCGAAATCAAACTAGCTATAAACACAATAGAAAAACAAAATTTACCATACTCTACTCCAGAGGAAGCATTAGATTTTGCTAATATTAAAATTATCAGTAATAAACTTTGCTTATTGAATATTGTCTATATTCCTTTAACTACTTTAGAATTATATGATGAACTATTACTAAAACCTGTTAAGAAAAATAATAGAATTACAGAAATAGAATATAAAAAAATTATTAAAAATCAAGATAAAGTCTATAGTATCGTTAACAATTGTAAAACAGTTAACTGTTTGTCAATCTGTAATCGCAAAAGTATTTTAGATATAAGTAATTCCTCTTGTCTACCAAACCTGCTTAAAAGCCGACCCGCAAAATGTCATGAAACCAACAATCAACATATAGCAACAGTGGATGAAATATCTGACGGTCTAATATTGCTCAACCAATTCGACGGTGACATAACCATAAACAACGAAACGCAGTATCTCAATGGCACATATTTAGTAAAATTCAGCAACACTACAATATCTATTGGAAATAAATTATTCATCGCAAGGGAAAAATCAACAGTACAAGTACTTCCAGCGATTCTACAACCAACACCACAGGAAAACGATTATAAAGAAGTCCTTTCATTACAAATGATGAAAGCCATACATATTAACAACACAAATAATATCGAACTTCTGAAAGAAGAAAAGTTCATCGAACAAATCTCAAGCTACAGTATTTTTTCGTTGATAATTATTGTCCTTATTGTTTTCATAGTTATAAAAGGAAGACAAAGTAAAACACTGCGAATCATCAATACAACAACAAATGTCACAAGCTCAGACGTGGAAGAACAAAATCCAGACAAAGACATGACCGAAACTAAAGAACATACGGGAAAACCTGAGAGCCAGAATAAAGTCCAATTTAGAGAATTAGTAAATCCAGTGCCACTACATCCAAAAAGAAAATTCTACGAAACTCCATTTTTTTGATCAGTTGAGACACCTGATTTTAAGGGGGAAGAGTTAACACGTGACACAACTGGGATCACACGGTTACAAAAATATCAGGTTGCCTTAGTTGCAATATTATCATAAGCGCATGTTAACACCATTTCCGCAATAATGCTGAACGCGCATATTGTAATAACTTAGTTTGTAAGTTATTGGCAACAGTAAAATCAGTTGTAATCTAGATTCTAAAATATTAAGTTGTTAAAATTATAAGTAACATTGTGTATTAAAAGTTCTAAATATTTAAATTAAATAAATAAATAAAAAGAAAAGAAATAAAAATCAAAAATTATTTTTTTTAATAATTTAATACAACAAAATATTAAGTTATATATATATATATATATATATATATATATATATATATATATATATATATATATATATATATATATATATATATATATATATATATATATATATATATATATATATATATATATATATATATATATATATATATATATATATATATATATATTTTATGTGAACATTAAATATAAACGGTTTGTTAGTGGATTTTTTTGGTATGGGTAAATGAAAACCCCCCGAACAAAATTAAAAATTAATTCGTGTACGACATTGATGGCGTTTGGTGGTGAATCGTACGATCGCGTTCAAAAGTACCACAATATCGAGTTGTGTATCGCAAACCAACATTTTGGTAAAGCGGAAATTAATGCTGTTTAGTGCGGATGTGTGTATTTTTTTTGTTCCTTAAGATAAATAAGTGTTTTATACGGAGATATTCGAACCACGAAAGTTAAAGTGGGTTGATTCAAAACACGTGCGAACGATCAAATAAAAAAAAAAAAAAACAACAACCGTTGTTGGATCACCTGAGATGTGGATAAACGTGGTAATACTTGTGATTTTATCAAAGGTCACATTTTAGAGTTTACAATATCGAGTGGTATGGATTGTATGGATTGCCGACCGCGTAAACAACAACTGTTAAGTGGATTACCGTAAGTTATTTTCGTTTTCCTTTTCCTTTCCCATTTAAATTAAATTTTGTTATTGATTCTTGATAATTTGATCAGTTTTTTTTATAGTTCGAGTAAATTTTTGTGTGATTAATAGGAGGTTCGGAGTTCTTTCATTTTTTTTTTTTGATTAAGTAGAAGATTTGGCAAATAAACAACCCAGCTTTATTAACCCACCCTTGGTCGATTTGCTCTACGAGATAGCCGAAGTTAAGACGCGTGAGGGGTTAGCTTCTATTTATCGAAGCTATGGCGCCCAACTAAATTTTACTGAAATTCGCCCAATAAAGAGAAGCTGTTGCGCCAAAAGAAGAGATGAAAGAAAACTTTGTTGGAAATTTGTTTTATTATTTATTCGTTATATAATTTCTTTAAATTTTTTTTTTGTTTCGTTTTCTCAAAATAGATTCCATTTGCATGCTGGTATCCCGCGCATCAAGTGTTGTCTCTGGAAGTTTACCCCAAAAGGAGAAAACGTATTTGAAAACCACCTGGGTTTTCCTTCGTGATATTTTTTTATTAGTATGATTTATTTTTATATATATTTTTTTTATTGATTAAAATTCGGTTTTAATCCAATAATTAGTATTATATAATTGAGTTTTGGAACTTATATTTATTCCATTAAATAAAATGAGTGTTAAGTATTATAACGATAATAGAGTGTTTGCTTTGGTTCTGTAGTTTATATATATTTTTTTGTAAACCCCGAAGCACGCGTTACACTCGGATTACCATATCGGATTCATTACAAACTCGACCTCGGAAATTGTACACGAACAACGCTTTAAAAATGGGAACATGGAACGTGCTCAGCCTCTTAAGATCTGGAAATCTCCAGAACCTTTCGAACCAAGCAAAGAGTTACACAATAGACGTACTTGCACTACAAGAGCTTAGATGGTCTGGGAGTGGGATCCATGACACCACCAATGGTTACACTCTTCACTACAGCGGCCATCAGAACGGAGGAGAATTTGGAGATGGCTTCCTCATCCATCGGCGCGTGAAGCACCATATCATCGATTTCCACCCGATCAACATGCGGATGTGCACGGTCAGACTTCGCACTAAGAAATTTAACATCACGATCGTTAATGTGCATGCACCCACCGAAGATAAATCGGATGACATCAAAGATTTATTCTTTGTCGAGCTGGAGGAAGTCATCAATAACATACCGCACCACGACATTAAAATCATCGTGGGCGACTTTAATGCAAAAATCGGTAGGAGTGCAGCAAATACATCGCACATCGGTTCTAACAGTCTGCATCTAACTAGTAACAACAACGGCCAACGCGTCACCGACCTGGCATTAATGTACAACTTAGTTGTATCAAGTACGTTTTTCCCACATAAGAGAATTCACAAAGTAACGTGGAGATCGAATGATGGAAGAACGGAAAACCAAATTGATCACGTCATGGTGTCAAAGAGACACTCGACCAGTATATCTGACGTTAGATCCTACAGGGGTGCAGATATGGACAGCGATCATATGCTTGTCGTATTTAAATATAAGTGCAAACTGTCATCTACGTTCAACAGACAAGCACAAAAAACCGTTAGATGGAATGTGGATGCTCTAAAAGACCAAACGTCACTGCAGAGGTACCAATCAGCTGTCACTAACTACCTAGAGCGGCCTAGCAACAACGAAGAAGCTCCTTCTAACATCCAGGAGCAGTGGCACACAATACAGTCAGCCATTACCACCGCGGCGCAAAACACTATCGGAAGAAGACCTCCGAGACCCCACAATGATTGGTTCGATGATCAATGTCACCTGATTGTTGCAAATAAACAAAAGCTTTGAGAAAAATGGTTGGCTCGCAACACTAGAAGCACGCATGCAGATTATCTCCGCGCCAGGAAAGCCACGACTAAATACCTTTGTCAAAAGAAACGCGATCATATGAGATTATGCATCGAAAACATCAGCTTCCAAGCGGAAGTAGGAAACGCAAGGGACTGTTTTGCTAATGCCAGGAATCTCACTAAAGACTTCCACCCAAGAAGTACAGCCATCAAAGGCAGGAATGGAGAATTGAGAACAAACGTGGCTGATGTTCTCTCAGTATGGCAAACCTACTTTCAAAATCTACTAAATCGGAATGACGACGTGACCCCCATTAGAGCAATAGCTCCTCCAGGTGATGAGGTCTTCGTCGAATATCCCACAGTGGAGGAAGTAGACGCAGCTATTAGTCGATTGAAAAACGACAAGGCACCCGGTCTCGATGGAATCACCGCAGAATTAATTAAACTCGGAGGCGCTACTCTTGCAACAAGTCTACACGATCTCATCGTATGTATTTGGGACCAAGAAGAGTTGCCGGAGAATTGGAAGACCGCGCTCATATGTCCGTTGCATAAAAAAGGCGACCGTCTTAAATGTGAAAACTATCGTGGTATAGCTCTATTGAACACTGCTTACAAAGTGTTGGCTAATGTTGTACTTGCCAGACTCATCCCTTTCGCCGAAAACATCATTGGCGATTATCAGTGTGGTTTTCGTCCCAACCGATCGACCACTGACCAGTGTTTCACCATGAGGATGATCTTGGAAAAATGTTGGGAGTACAACATAACCATACATCAATTATATATAGACTTCCGTCAGGCATATGACAGTATAAACCGCGACAACCTTTGGGCCGCGCTCATATGCCTGGGAATCCCAGAGAAACTCGTTTCTCTGTGTAAATTAACAACATCCGGGTCTGTATGTTCGTAATTGAAGGATCTGTGTCAGACCCCTTTGAAATAACATCTGGTGTTCGACAGGGAGATGCACTCGCGCCTGTGCTGTTCAATTTGGCGCTTGAGTACGTAGTGAGGAAAAGCAACATCGAAACTTCGCGCTGTATATTTAATAAATCAGGCCAAATTCTTGGATATGCAAATGATATCGTACTTCTTGGCCGAAGACCTAGCGATATCAAAGACAGTTTCGTGCCGCTCGATCGCTGCGCAAGAAGACTGGGTTTGAAGGTGAACAGTAGCAAAACCAAATGTGTATCAACACCCAGGAACATCAGGATGGCAAATCTCGAAATTGGCGACCATAACTTTGATCGCGTTGAAAACTTCAAATACCTCGGGTCAGTTATAACATCATCAAATGACATGCAGGCAGATATAAAAGCCAGAATAGCTGCCGCACATCGAGTTTTCTACGCCCAATCAAAATTATTGCGATCTAGACATCTATCGCAGTCGTGCAAGCTCGCACTTTATAAAGCACTCATAAGACCTGTGCTGGCTTTCGGAAGCGAGAGCTGGACCATGACCACTAATGATTGTAGATTGCTATCAACTTTCGAAAGGAAGGTCATTCGCTCCATCTTTGGTCCAATTAAAGTTGCGAACAATGAATATCGGATTCGCATGAACCACGAGATAAAGCAAATTCTTGGAGGTTGCGATATTATCGGATTCATCAAATCCAATCGAGTAAGATGGCTCTGCCACGTTGCAAGGTCCCCACAACAACGGATGACCAATAAAGTGTTCCATCAACAACCAGCCGGTGTGCGTCGTAGAGGAAGACCCCGACTGCGCTGGCGTGACGACGTTGAACAAGATCTACAGGCACTAGGATGTCGAAACTGGAGGACGAGAGCGATGAACCGAGACGGCTGGAGGACCATAGTGCGGGCGGCAAAATCCCTTCATGGTATGTGAAGCTACAGAGAGAGAGAGAGAGAGAAAATCATCCTTGACAAAACGCAAAATTTCAAATTTTCGAAAAATGGTGACCAAACCCAATCCACCGACTCGGAAACATCTGGCAAAACATTTTAAACGAAGGTTGGAGTTTCAAGTCAAACAATATTCTTTAAAAATAAATTGGAAATACGACTTGCGAAGAACCCGCTACGTCACAATATGTTTACGCAAACAATAATCGAAGGACACCAGCGCTCACTGGGCCTTTACAGACTCCTGAAAGGCGATAAATTGAAGAAATATATTACAGTCGACGAAGCTTGATTTTATTTAACGAATTCCGATGGTCAAAGAATTGTGCAATATTTGAGTCGTAACCAAACTTAAGCGGAATCAGTTGACTTCACAAAAATGTCTCATCCGAAAGGTTTCATGGTATTCTTAGGAATAACCAATTTTGGAACAACTGTACACATTTTCGTTTAACAAGGCGCTAAGATAAATGCAGATTACTACATAAGCAACTGTGTAAAACCACTTCTCCGTAATTTATGGACCCCCTCATCACCCGACTTGATTATTTCTTGTAGGGCTACTGTATTTTTATTTTTCAATTCAAAATCGATCATTTTTATTTTTGATGTATGTACCTGTAAATCGTAAAATACCGTATGCTCTCATGCTCAATTTTTAGACAAACACTGTATATAAGTTTTATAGCTACAAACAATGAAAATTTTTCTCCTAAGAAAAAACTAATTTTTCCACCAACAAACTATTGTTCTATACACGTTCATTGTACGATGATACAAAAGCATAAAGTATAAAAGGCAAATCTCAAATGACTAATAATTTCCTGTACGTATCGCTGTGACAAACTTGCAAAATTCCAACAAAAAAAAAATAAATAATTTTGTTCAAATGGCAGCGCTAAACTATTTTTTTTGTTCCCTCTCTATTTTACTTCATATAATAATTGAATTTATTATAGTACCGGACCCTCCTGGATATAATATTCCGGATTATAAAAAAAAACAAATAATAATTGTGGCACCGTTCCAAATCTCATTTACCGTGCGGCGGTACAGTATAAAAATTATAATTCAAAAATTAAAAATTCAGTACGAAGCTTAAAGTTTTTAATTACAAAACTAACTTGTTTTGCCTTAATGAACTCATTATATGGTCAATGGATTTGTTCCGTAGAGTAATTTGCAACCAAGAAAAAACTAAAATATTTATACAAATCATACACGCTGTCGACCTTTATCATTTTACCGTTTATTAAATGGAAATACCTTAAAAATGAGTATGTGAATTACTTAGAGGAGCAATCAAAACGACTTATGTACTAAGAGTATCAAATTAACATGAGGGCTGCAAAAGCATATAAAACGTAACAAACTTTTATTTTTATTGATGATCATTTTTTTTTCGTTTTATGCCGCAGAAAGTGGAAATGGAAATGAAAAATAAAAAAATCAAATGAATTATGATAATGATTCTCACATTTTTGAGTTATATGCTGAAATATTAATTTCGTTTTAACCTTTTGTAAAAAAAAAATTTGGGTACGCTACTCGTTTATGGAATTCCTCGAGAAATGGTTTGCATTGCATGCGCGGTTGTTGTTGTATGTGTCAAGTTAAGTCGACTGTAATACCAATTAGGATTAAAATAATTAACTTGTTGATATATGGGATGGAAAAAGCGCAATTTAACAAGACAAACGAGAAGAATTTTTCTTAATTCTTGTTGAAATTTTCGTATACATTTAGTGGTACACCTCCCTCTCCTTGGATATGGTTTTGAAGAGTTTGCTGGAATAATTATTCAGTTGTATCGTAAACCTAGACATTCGCTTCACAAAAATTTCTCCTAACCGGAAGCCACCAGTAATTGAATTAAATATTATCCAAAATTTGTTAAATTTGTTTTCAGGCTGCTTAGTATTAATTATTGTTTTATAGAAATCACCAAGCCTAACAAAATAATAAGAAAGGCGGGACAAACTTCTTAACTGTAAGTGTAGCTACTTGTGTCTTACTTATAGTTTGACTGTAGAGGATATGATTCCGGCTGGTTTTATTACGTTCCAAATGGAATTATAAAGTTCCGGCTGAAAATTATATAGGACACTTGTGCAACTTGTGTCCATAGCTGGTTTGTCTATAGTATGTTTTTGGCTAGTCTTATCAAGTTTTGGCTAGAATTATAAGATTCCGGCGGTTAAATCATATAGTGAACAGTGCACACTGCATCGTGCTACTTGTGCCATATTTGTTTGGTTCCGGTTGATATGGTTCTGCTGGCATGACACACACAAAAATTGTAAGGATACACATTTTCTGATAACGGGGATGCAAGGATGTCATGTTAACTGTTCATTTTTTTTTTCTTTTAACCCACTAGCCGTTGGCTTTATAAAAGTTTTTTTTTTGTAATTTAACTTCCCCAAAACTACATTTGAAATGAACGTATTTGTGTTAAAACCAAACGAATTGCGTGTCGAGTGTGAAATACAAGACATTAACGCAAGTGTTCTAAATACCTTGACTATTTTATAAAGTTTTATTGAAAATGAATTCAATGGCACGCAAGCCACTCAGATGCATCCGAGGGCATCCAAACGTCTCAATCTTGAAATAAAAAATTATCGGGCAAAACTCCAATGTCCTAAAATTGATATTTCTCAACTTAATGGAAGTTCGGGAGACGCTCGAGACTCCTCGCTCGAGAGGTTAACGAAATCGAGAGGCTAATGTAAGTGGTTCAATGGCTTGGCCGTGCAACTCGTTCGGTTGCTTACGAGGACTGTTTTTCAAATAACTATCAAAAATCGCTTCCGTGGATAAACCAGTACCGATTGCACCACCGTCCAATTTTTCCACGTTATTGATTATCTCTGCTGAGCCGCTATCGAACATTCCTTCTAATCGATCAATGTCGATTCATATTAGTTCAGAAAAAAAACAACTTGCTTTGAAACCATCTTTTAAAAATCCTTCACTGAAATTAGAAGATTTTGTTGAACCCACTGACAAACAAATATTAGACAATCAAAGAATAATAAAAATGCTGATGTGCAGCCAAAGGCAGGCATTAACACAAGAAGTCATGATACTGAAACAATAATATATTAATTTGCAGACACATCAGATTCCAATTGTTTCTACTGTTTCTACACAAAGAAGTTCCTGACGGGTGCAATCCATATCTGTAGGTCATAATTCCGATAAAAGGCGTGTTACGACTGTGTGGTCGCAACGACGATTTTTGTGTTATTTTATTCACCCCGGTTGTTGTCTTCGCTTTCGTCCACCTTCTCTTATTTTTTTTATTCACCTCGGATGTGTTATGAACGCACTTTCGACGTTTAGTGTGTGCAAAGTAAAACGTTTTGGAAAAAATGTTTTTTCTTATATGTCTCTCTTTTATACCAACGAAAATTTGATATAAAAGAGAGACAGAGAAGAGAGATTAATTTCTTCTAGAACGTTTTACGAGTTGTGCGGCGCTCGAATTTTTTTTTGGTATGATGACATTCAGTTTGTGATTTTGAATAAGTAAAGTTGAGTTTTTTTTTGATTTTGATTTTTTTTTTTTTTTCGAGTTGTGATTTTAAAAAGAATAAGTCGAGTTTTAAATTTTGTATTGTATAGACGGGAGTTCAATTAAAAAAAAAGCTACTGGTAATACTTTTTGAAGTGAAATAGTCGATGTGATCGATGAATTTTTGTAAAAAATTGTAATAATTGTAATTCTTTTCACATGTAAAAAAAAACGAAATAAAAATTGTGAGATTGGTGTGTTGATGAAGAATAAAAAGTAAAAACTGATCGGAAAACTTAATCTCAATTTCCTGAGTTTGTTTTGTTGTAAATAATAGTAGAAATAGCAACATTTTGAACAACTACTAAATATTTGGTGTGTGAAACAATATCAAGTGACTTGACGTCATACGACCTTGCAGGGTAGCATTTGTTTTAAGAGGTATGTCGGTGGGCACCGCATTTACAACGGGTGCTACATAACGAATCAACAGGTACCGTATTTTTGGGGGTGCCATATTATTCAACGGGTGCCGTATATAAGTTACGGATACCGTATTTTCGAGAGTGTCTCAATTATTCAACGAGTGCTGTATTGTGTTCATCGAATTTACTGGTACTGTATCATAACGGGTTCCATAGTATATCGGGTGACGCAAGGTACGGTTAATCAACTAGTGCTGCAAATTTTTACGGATTTCCTGTGGAGACCATTCACTATTCGTGGTTTTATTTTATCGGGGAGAGGCCCCGCAACGACACGGGTGGCCAGCCGGCCATTGGTGTTTTTATTTAACGGGGAAAGGCCCCGCAACGTAACGGGAGGCCAACCGGCCCCTCGTGTTTTATATCTTTTTTGGTATCGGTGGTCTGCCGCAACGGTAATCGGTGGTCTGCCGCAACGATCGGGTGGCCAACCGGTTGCCCGACTTTGTTTCTTTTTGGTATCGGTGAAAGGCACCGCAACGGTCCGGGTGTGGCACATCACCTGTGGCATGACGGCCGCGCAAGGCCGCAACAGTTTTTTTTTTGATAATTAAGGTACAATTTTTTTATTTTTATTTTAATTTTTTTTGATTTTATTTCTTTTATATATTACATTTATTATATATATAATTTTCAAAATTTTTGTGATCGAGCGCCGCACAGCGGGTGCACGCTCGATCCGCATTGATCTCTCTCTCTCTCTTCCCTCCTTTTCCTTTTTTTGGAAGTTGTTTCTCTATTTTATTTTTGTAGTTGATTGTTGTAAAATGAATTACTAAATTCTCCGGTTAGGTATGATGGGAGCGGAGACTCCCTCTGTGTCGGTTTAGTGTTTGCGGTCCCTTGGTGCCCGCATCCAATTCCGTAACCAGGGCTTGGCCCCGTTTGAATTCGGATGGATGCGCGCACCAAGGCACCTCTTCCGTTATCATTTTTTTTTATTTATTTATTATTTGATTATCTGCTGTTTGTTCCTCAGGTTCCGGCCGACGAATTTCGGCGGAACTCGGTTGTTATTATTATTTGCGTTCCCCCAACTTGTTGTATGATCACGGTGTAAGCCAGGAGCGTCATGCAAGCCTCAAACCCCACGACCTTAGCACTTCTCCCTGAGAACGTAGCCGGCAAAAATCACCGTGGAGGCCTCTGCATGCGCTTAGTGAATATCTGCAGGTTGGCAGTAGCCAGCCTGTAACAGGCGATAAAAGTCTTGGTTACACTTCATTTGGCATACTTCTCTGCAGTTCTTGGAGTTCTGTTCCAGTTCACGGAGTTCACCTATTACATCGGTCCGAAAAGACAATGGCAGAGTCCGTTGTTTGATGATTTGTTAGAGCGTCTGACAAAAACAAGGTTTATCACGAGCCTCGATTTAAAAGACGCCTTTTGGCAGATTTCACTAGATCAGAAGTGAAAGGATAAGACAGCCTTCACATTAGATAGAAGGCCGCTGTATATATTTACAGTAATGTCGTTCGGACGCTTCAATTCACCCCAGAGTATGTCGACTGATGCATAGGGTTGTAACCCGCCTTGGTCGTTTTGCACATGCCTTTTTTTACATCCGGGTGCTCTAGTTGGGAGGGTTGTTTTACGACCAATCTGAGAGTCACAACTATTTCATGTGCGTATGTACAAGATCACATCACTTTACTACTCACATATCACAACCACTTAACAATTTCCTTCGACGGAAAATCATCAATTCCCCAATATTCGGAACAGATCAGCAAATCATTTTTTTTAATAGACCAACCGATTCAAATAAATAGCAATAGAGATAACAGAACAACAAAACAAGTTAAATCATATGTAATGTAACTTATATTTAAATTCAAGAAAACTAAGCGTAAAAAGAAAATTACATCGAAATCGAATTATTATTATTATATTTTTTTTTTGTTGGTGTGAAAAATATGTTTTTTTTTTTTATATTTTTTCGGACCAGGTTATATAAGAAATAAATATAGTTTAAAAATAAATGAAATCCTTTAGATTTAGTAAAGTAAAACTCACCCGATTTTTCCTCATCCACGTCCCACGAGAGCTCTTGTGCGCCGTGGTGGAACCTAGAGTAATTTGGGAATTCCATACTATTTTGGTATTAATTACATCTTTCCCTTTTTTTGATTTTTTTTTTCACACCACAAAAAAAATAACACGAACTAAACTTACACCAATTAATACTAGGTAGTCAAGCATGTACTAATTTTAGGTAGAATTTTCAATTAAGATTTTTTTTTTTTTTTTTTTTTTGTTTATTTACCCAAAAACTATACACCATGCACAACCATCTAAAATTCAGATCACACTGTGTTGTGTACAAACAAAAAAACCGTAATCCAGCGATGTTAAATTCTCTTGCCTGTAGTGGTGTGCACAAAAAGAAACACAACTCAGCTGGAGTTGCACGATCACGTGTATGTGGCTTCGTATATACCAACAATTTCGATAACGGTATTGTTTGTACTTGCCTTCGATAATTTTAAATTTTAATCAACCTCAACCGAAATATCGCCTCAATCACAAATTTTGTTTATAAGTAGGTGTGGCCGCCAATATTTTACAACCGTACGATTTTTGCGGTCGACAATTTATTTTTGTACGATATTCCACTTACTCGGCCGATTTTGAGCCGGCTTGAGGCCACGCGCCTTGAAGTGCGGATTAGGTGGTACCGATCGCTTATAGAGAAGGCGCACCTCGATAATCACTTCTCAATACTAACCAGCTAACAACGAGATTAGTCAAAGAAACAAAGAAAAATAGCATTGTTAGACTCACAGTTATAGACACAGCATTATGTAAAAAAATTATTATATTATTTAAGCAATACGCTTACCTCGCCAAGTGACAGCGAAAACAATCTTGCAATAGTTTGCAGTATCCGACTCAGTACATCCAACAGTGTTCAGTGGTTTTTTGATGGTTTTCCACCGAGGGATGAAATTGGAAAGAACATACGAATGATTTGTCACAATTATTAAAGCCCAGTACAGTCATCGAGGAAATTTTTGATTGTATATGAACCGAACGAATAGTCAATTACTTTAAGTTTCGCTAAAAAAAGTTTATTAACCCGCGAGTTATTTTGAATCTTAAGTGTTATATTTTATAACACTTGCAAATCGTACTATCAAATTTTATCGCTGACATTCAGGCGTATTGCGAAAATAAGTAAAAGATGCATTCCACACCATTTGTGTTCGCCGCACCACTTTAACACCACACCGGCGGTTACAGGGTGATACCGCATACCCGTACTTCGTACCTTGACGATTTGCTCATTACCAACGAGACATTCGAGGAACATATACATTTAATAAACGCGGTAACAGAACTTTTAACCACAGCTAATTTAACGGAAAATATCGAGAAATGTAAATTTATATTCAGACGACTAACATTTTTAGACTATAATTGGTGACGATGGTTTAAGTCCTGATAGTTTGAAAGCTGATTTTATTAAATTGTACCCGGTTCCGAAATTTGTTCGTCAACTTCGCAGGTTCCTCGGAATGTCCTTGGCTGGTATAGACAATTCATTTTTCGTTATGCTGAAATTGCTACGCCGTTGACAAACCTCTATAAAATGAATAAACAGTTCAAATGGAACAGTGCAAGACAGGAAGCCTTTGAACACTGAAATCCGTCTTAACACCCGCACTGTTTTGTCGAACGCATATTATTGTCACCCTTCATACAGTGTGATGCTTCTTCCACCGGAATTACTGCAGTTCTCTTCCAAAACTCTTCCAGATGCGAGGAACGTCTGCGGCTACTGTATTGTGTTGGAAAATTTGGGCAATACATAGACGTTTATTATTATCACTGACCATACCAGTCCAAAGTGGTTGATGGGGCAACGGGATCTTGCAAGGAACTTTGTGATAGAATACAGTAAAAGGAAAGATAATATAGTCTCAGACGCTATATCTCCGACAGTCGAAGTCATTACTGGTCACAGCAATGCTGGTTTATTACATATTGACATGAACTTACTTGAATGTCAAAACTCCGGGTATCATGAACCGATAATACGATCTTGCTTTATCCGAAAGAAAAGCTTAATTTAAAAATGTCGGGGAATACAATTTATATTAAACCGTGGTTGTTGTTTCTAATGGTTATTCCGACATACCAGAATGGAAGCTGTATATTCCAAAAGCAGTATTATTAAACCAATATTCTTTTAGACTCATTTGAAGCTCTACTTAATTGTGATCAAAGTTATTCCTAGGAATATATGTCGCTGTTTTCCCTAAATTTGATTCACATTCACAACGAAAAAAATGAAAATTTTGCAATTTTCCAAGTTTAAAGCCATGTAGCAGCCAAACTAGATGAAGTGCAAATATGATTTACAGCTTCTTTAAAAGGCTGAACCTCTACCTTTCAAACCCTGTATAAACAATATTAAGATTTTGGTAGCTGCGCCCTCTAGCGGTAAAAAGCCGTTCGCACATAAATCTTACCATAACTTCGAAAATACCGGTACTTTGAATTTTTTATTTATTTATTTGTTACCCATAAATATTCACCTTTCTAAAAAATTAAAATCTAAGAGGCAAATTTTGAAAATTGCGAAAAATTCCCTGAAATACAATGGAATGACCCATATACAGTCGTGGTAAAAGAAAATCAGGTGTTGGCCACAACAAATTCATCTCTCCATTTTTTCTTTTGGGACAACCCCAGCAATTAAACAAACAACAATTAACGAATTCCGATGAAAGCAACCACGTTTACAATAAAACAAATCTCATCCGGATGACGAACTATTCCAAAAATTATTATATTTTTACAATTACTTGCAGTGATCGTAAGTTTTCAAAACTGTAGAACACGGATCGAAATTTAGGTTTTTAGAGAACAAATTATCTCATTAAAGCATTCTTGTCATGTTTGCGATCCGAGGGCCCTTCAAAATTTTTTTTCTTTTTTAAATTTAATAGCATAGCAAGTGTGAGGACATCGTAGTAGTAGTTTATAAATAATGTTTGTCCTAATTTTTGTTTGCAATCGTTTATTAACTTCGAACGTCGCCATCAGTTCTTCTGTCCTTGAAATCGATGTAAAACAGAATACCGTATATCCCAAGTGTGAGTATCCCAAGTGTAGCGTGTATTCTGGCCAATCACCAACCAATAGTGTTCCTAGGCATGGCCGTCCAGTAAAAAATGTGACATCATTAAGAAATTGAGTCAAAGGTACTT
This sequence comes from Nephrotoma appendiculata, assembly GCA_947310385.1. Classification (NCBI taxonomy): domain Eukaryota; kingdom Metazoa; phylum Arthropoda; class Insecta; order Diptera; family Tipulidae; genus Nephrotoma; species Nephrotoma appendiculata. The sequence continues at coordinate 111,525,755 of OX371223.1, forward strand.
TATGCGTTAAGGACAGCCATTCCCATGGGCCCCTACAGCCCTCTATTAAATTTAACACTATTTTGGGAGCAGAATATTGATTGCTTATAAACCCGCACTCTGATGTGGGGCTTTGGAGCAGGACATGGAGGTCGTGACAGTAGATGGATTTGCATAAAATAGAAATTCTTCAGTATTTCTTTTATTTTCTGGAACATTCCCTAAAGTCGTCCCTATACGTATTATGTATGTTATAACGAGGTGAGAGCTCTCGAATTTTAATATAATTCGTATTATCCCTTGCCCACCTAAGGATCGTTACAAATTGTTAGAGAATCGATAATGTTTGGTTCCGCATACCAGATTTCTATTGTATACCTCAAAGAAAATTCTATATTATGATTACGGAACGACTATAAGACACAAAGTTCGTTCGATTAGTATGTGGTGTAGTAAAGTAGTTAGTAGATGAAAACTATAAAAGCAGACATAAACAAAGGTAATAAATCGAAAGTGGAAATGGAGGGGGTGACGGCGGCCATAATAAAATCAAATGTATTTTATTGCTTAAAGGAGGTAAATAGTTTTCGTTTTCATAAGTACATATGTAATGTATATTTTATGATTATTTTATGTACATAGTGTTTACCTTTTAGTTTAATTTGGGTGTCGTATTCCGTGTAACACATGTATTTAGCCGAAAACAAGTCACCGCACATGTATGTGTTACGAGAAGATGTATGATATTAGTTTTTTAAGTTACGAAACGCGTGTTTACCAAAAATATCGGATCGATATTTATTTAGGCTCGTTTCTTGGCATTCCAGTAACGATGCTTTGCTTTCGATGTGAATTATAAATGTTGCGATAAGCTGGGTGGCCTTACTATATTGAATATATGGAGACCAATTTGTTCCCGTGGGCCGCGAACCTACTCCTATATCTTATATTTATTTATATCTCAATTTTTATTTAATCAAGAAACAGTTACATAACATAAATAAGAATTGAATGGCATAAATGAAAACATCTTACACACATATATCGATTGAAACGAAATACCCAGATTCCCAATAGGAAAGGCAAGTTATAAATTTGTGAGAAAAACGAAACCGTTTTTCTCGAGAAATATAATCAATCTTCGTCATATAAATATGTACACATTCCTAAACGAATTGATCATGGATGTAAGTTTTACACGAACAATCTATATTCGTTTAATAAGTTGACTGACGATTATTATCTTATTGATAAGATTATCTCTCACATTTATAAAATACAACTTGCCTAAAGTAATTCACGTTTTTTATTTTCCATTTATAACCCACGTAATACACATCTTTATAATCAATAAGTGAAGTATCTTTTGAGCGTATGTATAGAAACTACTGTTCATTGAATTTAAAAATCCGTTGGGAAATGCTTTACTATATATGAGTTGGGCCTACGAGAGTATAAAGAAAAAAATGTTATGGTATATCGTCCTGAATTCAAAATTGGTTGGTTGATTTGAACGTTTGTTTGATAAGTTATAGGCTGTTGTAATCCATAGTGAATTGTGCTTTTTGTATAAAGTTCATAGTTAAGAGGAAGCTTACTCGTTTTTACATTTTATTATAAAATTTTGCTCATAATATTTTTAATTTTATTGGAATAATATTTGAGTTTGTTTATTTAGATAAGACAGTTTTTCGTCTCAATTGCGGAATAATTAAAATTATGGTTAGTTCACATCAGTCGTTGATAGATGGCACAAAACTAATTGCGCATGATATTTAATTAAATTTGGCTTACTAAAATAAGTTCTGTCAATCTCTGCAAGATGTCTAATCGGCGTATGGTAAGTTCGAACTAAGTTTAATTTAAATGTAAATATCAGGTACATTTTGAATTATGAACATTAGAGACATCTATCAACAACTGAAATACATTAACCATCAAATTAGTTAGCCAGAAATTAGAAAATCAGATTAGCGTTAGGCACACAGTATGTTAGTTCCTCTGTCTGAGTTTGAACTGCTGGTAATTTTAAATAAAAATATACTTGTTGGTTTGATTGCTCATCTGGCGGGTAAATGTGTGTCGTTGGTAGCAGATTTGGACAGGCATATCAACTGAGGCCTCAGGAAAAGACATCAGATATACCTGTACCTCTGGTGGTTCCTTTCATTTCCTTGCTTTCCGGAACCAAACCAGCAATAACACAAGCAACACAATGCATTGTGCTTCATTATGCACTGCTCAACCGGGATCAATTTTAAGCCAACCGGAATTATTAAAAGCCAGCCGGAACCAAAGTTTTATCAGACCGAACCACTAGGAGTGTGCCACTTAACATTCATTGATCCAAACACACGTATCAATGGATATCAAAGATAAAGAACTTCAAATTAGATTAATTTTAGAAGAACATACCGAAAGTAATCATCGTGGTGCATTAGAAAACACTATGAGAAAAAAACGAAAATATTATTTTTTCAAATTGAAAAACCTAATCAAATCACTAAAATAGACGTGAAGTTGTTGAAATGTTTAACACTATCCACCACAGCCATGAACAGATCTCTGCGTGTTACACAATAAGTTTTCTCTGCCTTGGAGAGGGATTGGCTAAATTGCGCGACAACTCGCTCTTGTTTCTGTGACAACACTGCACCTATCCCCGAGTTGCTAGCAACTGTATCCAAAATGAATATCACACCAGCCTGTGGATACGCCAAAATAGGTGCGCTACATAACTTCATCTTTAAATCTTCAAATGCGTTCGGTCTTCTGTGTTCCACTGAAATGATTGCCTTTTTTTCGATGATGCGATGGAGACTTCGTGCAACATCTGCGAAGTTTGGTACAAATCGTCGGTTGTATCATAATCCTAGGAAACTTCTTAGTTGGCTAATATTCTTTAATGCAGGCCCCTCCATTACTGATAATAACTTCCTTGGATCCATTTGCACACGATTGGCATTACCACAAATTAATAATCACCTGCTGAAAACGTCATTTTCACTCAATAGTCATGATGGATTGCGCCTTGTTGACAATATAGTCGATTATCTCAGTTGTACCCATGATCACTCCTTTCTTGATTACATTTGTTGATGAACTGACGCTCAAAACACGTATTGGTATATTTTCTATTGGAATTTCACTATGGTTCCCGCAGAAAGCAATCCATTATTTTTGGCATTCGCAGGCCCCACAATTTCCATCTTGGTATCCTCAAGGTCACCGTCAATTTTCACGAAGGTGACTTTTTCGCACATCGGTGGAATCTGGACCCTGTCTTCAACTACAACTCAAAATTCACTTGGCCACATTGCGCCATTTGAGCACTTGATTCATCGAATCCACGACCACCTGATATTTCTCCATAACATCCAGTCCGAGTATACATTCATCAGTTAGTCCAGCCAATTAACCGATTATCACATTCACTCGTTGCTGCGTAGCATTTATCTGTTCACGATCTACCATATCATGACGCACCACCAATTTCGAAGCTCCGTTATCCAGTATTAAGGTGTATTCACGCTGTGCCAATAGCTTATGCCCCTCAAAACTAGTTTTCCAGAGATAAAGCAAGTGCATTCTCTCCTCGTCTCGTTCAGCATCTATCTGCCTCATATCTTCATGTTTCTTGTCTCTTCCATCTGCTTCTCTCGAGAGTTGTGTTAGTTGCTTACAATTCCTCATGTATTGCCCGGGTTGTTGGCATCGGAAACATCGAGACGGGAAACGTAATCGTTCTCTTCCGTTACCTCGAAAAGCTGGCTGTGGTTTTCTCATCTGCTACTTAACAAGAGCCTTAATGTGCGTGATATCCTCTGCATCCAGCTTGCGCAATTTTACTGTGTCAGTGGCCAAATTTACTCTTAGCTGTGTCATGTTCAAAAGCCAACGGCAATACTTCATTCATGGTTTTACCTCTCGTATTCGTTGTTATCTGCAGCTGCATTAAAATATTCTTGGCGTGCCAATTCGATAACTTCTCCCTCTCTTAACTTAGTTCTTGTAGGCTGCCACTACATAGTTGCCGTTTGCTATGAAGTTGAATCTTGCATAATTCTCTTACGTGAGACTGCCCATATTTTACCGCCAACTCAGTCATTACTCATAGCACCTTTTTGTTGCGGAGACATTTTGCAAGACAGCTGCTGCTTTATCACAAATAGCCAAAAGTCCATTGAAGTGCTCTAATGCGCCGCAACAATTTTAAACTGCACTTTAAAGATTTCGAAAGGGATTCCGGATCATATCACTAGAGATACACGAAAATATCCAAAAATATCAACTCGATTAGAACACTTCTTGAATCAGAGAGAGAAATAAAAAATTAACTTAACAGAGTAAAACTTTTGATTTCTAAATATGATACTCTAATAGAAACTTATCTTCATTTAAATCCAAACTCAAGAATAAAATGAGGACTACTTAATAAACTAGGCACTGTTATAAACTACATATATTACAGTAAATTTAGATCAAGACGATTTAAAGAAAGAGGACAAGCCATAAACATTATAAACAGAAACAGGATAAACTAACCGACAAAATAATCGAACAAATTAAAATAAATAATCAAATGACGGAAAAAATTGTACAGATACCCTTTTTCATAAGGATTGGTTATGAAATGGCCAAGTTTAGTCCAGCACGAACAGATCCTAGAATTTTGTCCAAAACTTACTTTAAAATCCCTGAGCAATACTACTATCCAGATTTCATCGTAATTCGTTAAGGAATGGCGGAAAGATGGGATATTTTTAAATTTCAAGATCTCATATACCGAGTTCCTTTACTTCGGTGATTAATCAATTTGCCATTTTAAGGATCACCTTTGATATTTTATCCGCTGAGATGTGTTTAGTGATAAAAGTGATACATAATGAATAAAAAATTTCCTCTGGTAATTATATAATCAAACAAATTCTCTTTAGAGTGGTACCGCTGTCAAATTTCCGCTATCTTGCATACATCATCGTAACGATTTACTGTCAGTTTATCGTGAACAATTTATCGTGACCAATTTATCGTTGAATAATTTATCGTGGACAATTTATCGTAGAACAGTTTTATGCGTGGTATGTCAAAATTAGTGGGATTCTTTAATGGTTTTTGGAAAAAGTTTTGGAATATGGCCATGTGGGACGGAACTCGGTAGTTTCTTAACCGATTATGATGGGATTGGGTATCTTGGATGGAAATGGGATTATTGAATGATTTTTGGAAGAAGTTCTGGAATATGGCCATGTGGGACGGAACTCGGTAGTTTCTTAACCGATTATGATGGGATTGGGTATCTTGGATGGAAATGGGATTATTGAATGATTTTTGGAAGAAGTTCTGGAATATGGCCATGTGGGACGGAACTCGGTAGTTTCTTAACCGATTATGATGGGATTGGGTATGTTGGATGGAAATGGGATTATTGAATGATTTTTGGAAAAAGTTCTGGAATATGGCCATGTGGGACGGAGCTCGGTAGTTTCTTAACCGATTATAATGGAATTGGGTATGTTGGATGGAAATGGGATTATTGAATGATTTTTGGAAGAAGTTCTGGAATATGACCATGTGGGACGGAACTCGGTAGTTTCTTAACCGATTATGATGGGATTGGGTATGTTGGATGGAAATGAGATTTTTGAATGATTTTTGGGAGAAGTTCTGGAATATGGCCATGTGGGACGGAACTCGGTAGTTTCTTAACTGATTATGATGAGATCGGGTATGTTGGATGGAAATGGGATTATTGAATGATTTTTGGAAGAAGTTCTGGAATATGGCCATGTGGGACGGAACTCGGTAGACTCTTAACCGATTATGATGGGATTGGGTATGTTGGATGGAAATGCGATTATTGAATAATTTTTGGAAGAAGTTCTGGAATATGGCCATGTGGGACGAAACTCGGTAGTTTCTTAACCGATTATGATGGGATTAGGTATGTTGGATGGAAATGGGATTATTGAATGATTTTTGGAAGAAGTTCTGGAATATGGTCATGTGGTACGGAATTCGTAGTTTCTTAACTGATTATGATGGGATTGGGTATGTTGGATGGAAATGGGAATATTGAACGATTTTTGGAAGAAGTTCTGGAATATGGCCATGTGGGACGGAACTCGGTAGTTTCTCAACCGATTATGATGGGATTGGGTATGTTGGATGGAATGGGATTATTGAATGATTTTTGGAAGAAGTTCTGGAATGTGGTTACCTGGAATGGAACTTGGCCGTTCCGTGGAAATGAGATTATTTAATGATTTTTATAACAAGTTCCCGAAAAGAGGAAGAAAGTTTCTGGAGATCTTAAGTCTTAAAAGGCTTTTTTCTGGGAGCAGATAGTTGGCTGACCGCTCAATCTACTTATTGGGTTGACACGTGTGTGCATTACAGACTAGTGATATACATGTACATAGTAAGCTCCTTGCTATAAGTTAAACGCTCACTTCCGCCATCCCTAGCCTGGAGAACATACGCTTATGTGTGGATTTGCGGCGCCCATAACTCGTCCTGACATGTATTGTCAAAGGCCATAAGCCAAATTCTTCCTGCATCGCTTTCTCTCGACTGCCGTATTAGTTTAGAGTTACCCAGCCAGCACCATAAAGAGGTAAAAATCTAAATCTGTGCGCCCATATTTTATAGAAGTTTATATTTTACAAAAAACAAAGAATTTGCACAATGCAATGCGATTGACGTCAAACATTCTCATTTTCAATAAAGTACGAAAACTTAATAACGAATAAAAAGTTTATTAGTTTATTGAATAGAATACTATATACTGAAGAATAAATGAAAAATGAATATGAATATTTTAAACTGAAACAAACGAAATGGAACCTACTACTACTCTCTCTACTTAACTTCAATCGCATGGAAAGCATCCACCAACTCTTTGAACATTGTGATTATCGTTACGCCTATTAAACACCGTATTTGCATATTCGGGTTTAATGGACGTAATTTTGATATTTCGTCTGCCAATATATATACCCAAAGTTTAGGTAAACTTGATAAAACTAGTCATGCTTTCTACAAACAACATCATGATAATTATCGTTTTGAGCAAAATACTACAAGACGACGTGAAAGTACTATTGTTTATTTATAATTATTATTTTTTTTATTTTTATTATCCCCGCAATCTGGTCTGGGGCCGAGGCGGTCCCAACTCTTTCGCGGTCTGCTTTTTCCTTCCTTAGTTTTACGCCGTTGCCGATTTTATTACCATCTGCACATTGCATAGCTCGATGCCAGCTATATCGATGCTATACTGGCATGGAAGATGGGTCAACCCATGAGTTTTGCACTTCGACAAGGGGTTATAGATGTGTTCCATTTCATCACAGATCGCAATTTGTTGAAAAAAATTCCCTTTGCATCCTGCCTCTATCGGGATTCGAACCCAGTACCTCCCGATTCAAACACCAAAGCTTTAACCACTGCCCTTTTTAACTTCAAACATTTCGATAATATTAATACAGGTATTTCTTCAGTTCGTCGAGGATCAGTGAAAAATTATTACAACATTTAAAATTTTTAAAACCACAAACAAAAAATAACTGGATGGATGAAGAATCAACCAAAGCGTTTTGGGATAAAAATTGAGCATGTCAGTGAAATCTATCTCGAAATTACAAAATAACTTCACCAAAACTGCATGACCGCGTTTCGATTGTCACAACGAAAATGTGAAGATTAGATATCGATATCGCTGTATTATGATACGATAAAAAGTGTTGAAAAATAATTTCGCTTAATTTCGAGGACGAAGGAAATCGTCATTGATAATAATAAATATAGGACGATTTCGTTCGTTCTCGGAATATGGCTAATTAATTTTTCAACACTTTTTAACAGACATACAACTAATGAACGAACGTTATTTCTTCAGTTCGATATCAATATCAAAATGGCTGCTCCATCATATGACGAAGTGCACTGCATGACGTTGTTGCGAAAAATTAAAACGTTGGGTGACTAGGAACCATTGTCAGATTTTACCAATATTTAGACATATGTTGCTTGAGATTAGTCGCCGTTGTTTCAATACTCGAACAATTATGATTGAAAATAGCAGTGTTTTAGTACTCGAGCACTATCCGGCACCGAATGGGAAATTTCTACTGATACTGCAACTATTACTCATTGATGTCGCTGTACTATAAAAATTAGAACTAAATTCATCCATAAAACAAACATTTAACGGCTTGAAATATACGAATTCACATTTTTTTGACATGACGTTTTAAACCAGTATTCATTTTGCTGCGTTTTTAATTTTTATTGTCGGTAAAGAAACTACCGAGTTCTGTCACACATGACCATATACCAGTACTTCTTCCAAAAATCATTCAACAATCTCATTTCCATCCAACATACCCAATCCCATCATAATCGAATAAGAAACTACCGAGTTCCGTCCCATATGGCCATATTCCAGAACTTCTTCCAAAAATCATTCAATAATCTCATTTCCATCCAACATACCCGATCCCATCATAATCGGTTAAGAAACTATCGAGTTCCGTCCCACATGGCCATATTCCAGAACTTCTTCCAAAAATCATTCAATAACCCCATTTCCATCCAACATACCCAATCCCATCATAATCGGTTAAGAAACTACCGAGTTCCGTCCCACATGGTCATATTCCACAACTTCTTCCAAAAATCATTCAATAATCTCATTTCCATCCAACATACCCGATCCCATCATAATCGGTTAAGAAACTATCGAGTTCCGTCCCACATGGCCATATTCCAGAACTTCTTCCAAAAATCATTCAATAACCCCATTTCCATCCAACATACCCAATCCCATCATAATCGGTTAAGAAACTACCGAGTTCCGTCCCACATGGTCATATTCCACAACTTCTTCCAAAAATCATTCAATAATCCCATTTCCATCCAACATACCCAATCCCATCATAATGGGTTAAGAAACTACCGAGTTCCGTCCCACATGGCCATATTCCAGAACTTCTTCCAAAAATCATTCAATAATCCAACTAATTTTGATATACTACGCATAATACTTTTCTACGATATCCACGATAATCTGTTCTACGATAAATTGTCCCACGATAAATTGTGTCCACGGTTAATTGTGTCTACGATAATCTGTTCTACGGTTAAATGTTCACGTTAAATTGAAACACGATAAATTGTTTACGATAAAGAGACCGTCACCCCATCGTAACGTCGATTTATGTTGCAAATACAAATAAATTAATTGAGTGTTTTTGTTTCATTTTTATCATATAACATAATTTGCACCTCCATTAAGGAAATTCTCAGAACGTAAAAATTCGATCTGCCTAAAGCACCCTAGAGAAGATATACTATGATAAAATACAGCAGTCTCCGGAAGTTTCTTGACTAAATAAAGTCATACAAAATCTCCACACACGTATTGTAAGGGAAAATCTGTGGAAACTGTTCTTCACTTGTTTGATGGGTACCGGTGAGTCACTAATGCCGGTGAGTACGCTTGTTTGATCAGTTATTGAAAAACGAATCATCATGGATAATCTCGGTGCATTCTTCATTATCAGACTTATAAGTATATAGAGACAAACCAAAATCTCCCTACCTTCTTTGAAAATATTACTCAATCTGGAAGAGTAAAGTTTCTTGGTGGTTACATATTTGAATGAAGGAGCTGTTGGATTTTTCGGTTAATATCCTTACATTCTAAGTTAACTTATGGAAGCATGCTCAGCAGTATCATTGGGAAAAGGTGGATTTTAGAGACACGGATCGTAATGCGTCTTTACACTTCACCCATTAGTCCCATCTTATTATATGAGATTTCTTTCTGCTGGTCGGTTCAAAATATTATGGCGAACCTACCGTCTTCTAAATCCGTGGGACACTCAAAAGCACTCCTAGTCACCCACTAGATATTCTCTTTCATTTCATATTATTGGATAACCATCTGCATGGCCTGCACTTCTAACAAAGTTTTTCCATTGTCATTTTAATACTTAAGATTTAGCTGAGGCTTTAATGTGTTAAATTTATCTTAAGCATCTCATTACATCTTGTAGCACTTCTATCGATCTTTGCAGTGTTTTCCAGGCAGAAGAGGCCGTAGTTTGGTTAAGATATAATTTAATATCTGAAAGGGATAACATTTTTATGGGCAGCCAGGTTGAAGAAACAAATTAGGATTTAATAAACTGTTTCTTGATTGGTGATATAACCACATAAACACGAGTTTCAGGTTCACCATTAGTTGATAGGCATCAGTAAAATAACCAGAAAATGCTTGCAAGATATTAGCATATTATTTCGAGCCAATTTATTATGTCCTCGATTTTCATTTTAATCTCCAGTTCACGAAAATTAATCACTGGTCACTTTCTGAACGGCCATCAATTACAACTTGATTGTTAAAAACTAATAGTGTGAGGGACAAATTTGGATATTTAGGCGAGCGCGTATATCAAGCTTCTTCCAACTTCAAAATCATATTGTCATCCTGTTGTGGAACTTAATTTTCTTATAAATAGTTTGAGAATGATGTATTTTTCTAAGCGACATTGAGAGGTCCCTTAATATTTTTATCATAAAAATAATGTTTTTTACTGGGGCCATCTATCTGTAACCATTTTAGTTAAACGTAAATGCTACAATTTTAACAGAGTACGCGAGTACTGAATTTTGATTTATATTTATGAAAAATTGAGATAACGAACCTTAGATTCTGTAAAGGTAATGTGATAGATAAATGACACCAGTGGTATTCAACTATACACTCGCGAGCAACTAAATCGACTCAAAGCGGCTTTTTTCAAAGCGGCTTAGCCCAATTTCACAAAACATTATTTTTTTGAAAGCCTGATATTTTTACTTTACAATACACTATTTTCATGAAAATTGGTTCAGTGCTTTTTTTATAATGAATTTTGAAAGAAAATGCAACCAAAATTGATGATTATGAAAAAAAAATTGGGGATATTTAAATTTAAATTACAACAAAAAATTCAAGCAAAACCAAACAATTTTATTGAGTAATACTTAGTATTGCTCTCCATTGGGTCTTCAATGGTTCGCATGCGGTTCTCCTTTGACCTTAATAAGCTTTTGACTAAGCCGTCTGAGGATTGCACCCCATTCCTCATCCAACGCAATCTCGAGATCACCTTCCGTTTTAGTTCAACCGATAAATTTTCGATTGGATACATATCTGGACTGAGGGCTGGCCACTTTATCGTCTCGAGTCCAACCTCATCCATGCACTGCCAAGAGGTTCAAGCTGTATGACACCAGATATTGTCATATACATCAATATGCAATCTGCCCCGTGTAGGGCACTACAAAATCCAAAAAAATGTCCTCGATATTCAGCAGTTCAGTTCTGAAAACTCTGGAGACAGCAGATTGGCTCATGTTTACCTGACGAGCAAGTTCTTGGTGATTGCAACCTTTTTGCAATAAAGCCACAACTTGTGCGGCTTTTTTTGGAATATTATCCATGATTTTTAGGAAACAACGAATGAAACTGGTAGAGATTTGTTCAGGGCAACGTCTGATAAGTAACTGATGGTAAATATCGGTCAACGTGGTATTATACAGGTGATGGCAACACGCCAATTGTTTTCGCCGAAACATCACATTTTGCTACGATTGCTTTAATTCGAATAGTACTGTAGAGATTTTAATGATAAAGGTATAATTTTAAAAATAAAATACTAAGCTGTCAAAAACATTTTTTTGCGAAAATCGGTTAAGCCATTAAAAAAATACTCCTATTTTCTCTACGCGCGGAGGTTTGTATCAATTTAGTTGCCCGCGAGTGTATGTCGGTCTTAGTTGTAACAATATTCCTGAATTCCCTTAATAACACTTAAACCACTTCTTTAGTCTACCAGAAACTCAGCAAATTTTTGGCCTTTTGTTTGTTTGAACAAATCCATAATCATAATTAAGTACTCATTAGGATATTATGATATCAATCAAATTTATTTAATTTGAATATCGAACACACGTGTTGCCCCCAATGATTCAGACACATACAGAAAAAAGCCAAAACAATTAAATTGTACCAAGACACGATTATTTTTTCAAATTACTATACGAATGTTTTTGGTTGGACATGTGAACAAACATGAACGTCGATATGTTTTCCTATGTGGCCATCGTGCATCGTATTTTTTTATAGTGTCGACTATGTTCTTGGGTTGAGTGGTGGATGCTATCTTCTACTAAAATCTCATATTAAAATATGTTATTAAAACGGAACAACATAATAAACATGTACGTGCGAGTCTGAGTGTATGTGGCACTATGATACACATTTCCATATGCTTGAATAATGTATCCAATTATAGTTTGTATGGATGGATGAAAGATAATATCGAGTATTGATTTTATTTTGAGTTAATAATTTATTTTTGGGATATCGTTATAAGCTCGTGCATAAAAATATGTAAGACAACTGAAAAAGTGTTTTCATGTTCGTACATATATTCGGCTTATGATGGATAACACGATTGAAACAAAAAATTATGCCTCTGAATCATTTCAGAATATATTACAAAACTTGATTTACGACTATATACTTGAAGCTGCGGCAGAAATTATAAAATAATTCGACGCCAGCTATAAATGGCAGCTGATTGTAGAACCGATCTCAATTTTACTGTTATACACAAAACTGATTAGTAATTTCGTGTGAAAATAGCAATAAATAATGAGTTGGTGTGATGCTAAAGTTTAGGCATCTAAACAAAAATCAAACCAAAAGCGGCAATTGCAACCTAAAGACCATGTATGTGTTCCGTTTACACTTTTTATGTGTATATAATATATACTATTTTATCCAGAAGCAAGCCTACTCCTGAGCTTCCCCGGTTCATGTTGAAAATGGCGATTTTTACTTCAGCCCAATAACAATTAGCGCCAACTTAATCATTCCGGAAGGAACCTACCACTGCAAAAATTCGTATGTAGTTTTGGAATTTGTGAACTACAGTAATAAAGCACATGCATATGTTGTCGACCAACCTATTAAAGCCGAATTATAGAAAAATTTATCGAGCTGAGTCCAATCACTGTAACATCCAAGACTACGTTACAGTGATACTAGGTGGAAGTACATCTAATTTAATTAGAACACACTGTAACTCGGAACAAAGACAGCAATCTTAAAACTGTGTTATCAGCACGAGAAATTGTTTCTTAACCCAAATGTGACCACTGGTTCAAAAACGCACCATGAGAGAGAACGTCATATTTTTCTCAATAACTCGACACCGACATGTTTTTTCCTGTAAAATTTTAGTGTAATATTTTACAGTTATACCGACAAACATATAAAATGAGTTGTTTTAAAATTTATTGTTTTATTGTGAATATGGTGTTCAAGAAATAAGTAGTGAAACTTTTAAGCAAAAGAAAATGGATCCTTCGGTTAAAAATTATTGGTGAGTTTACCACAACTATTATTACCTATTTGTTAAAGTTCGATTTTGTTGAAAACATATTAAATTTGCTAACAAAATTTATTAAATGTAAAATTTAGTTCAATATGTGTCGTTTTTGATTTGGCGTTTAGCGATGGTGCGTAAACGCACCATTGGATGCGGCGTAAAATGTTCGAGGACATATTTACAAATATTCATTTCCTGGATAATATTTCAATTAATCAACCAACTGACAGATTTATAAAGGTGCGTCCGCTAATTAATCATTTGAATAATGTTTTCATAAAATACGCTCCATTAGAGATGGCCGTATCTGTTGATGAATCAATGCTACCATATTTTGGTAAGCATCCGTGCAAACAATTTATCAGGAACAAACCAGTAAGATTTGGGTATAAAGCTTGGGTGGCAGCAAGCAGTTGCGGTTATTGTTATCAATTTGAATTATATCAAGGACGAAATCAAGAGCGCGACCCTACACTAGGATTAGGAGAATCGGTGGTCCTCAATTTCGCAACTAAAATTAATCATCGTTTCCCGAATGTATCATTTTCTTATTATTTCGATAATTGTTTTACGGGACCAAAACTAATATATGCGCTAACACAAAAAGCGTGTTATGGGACTGGAACTGTTCGTGAAAATCGAATTAAAAACAATAAAATGGCAGACAAAAAAGTGATAAACAAACAACGAAGAGGATATTATGAAAATTACATAGATAAAAGAAACCAACTTATATTACCGAGAGGGAATGATAGTCAAACCGTTTCGCTATTATCAAATGTATATGGAGTTAATCCTATATGCAAAGCCCGCCGTTACGAACGATCGGTATGTAAACAAATTGATATCCCTCAGCCATTTGTGGTCAAAAAATACAATCAGTACATGGGTGGAGTCGATTTATTGGATCGCCATATATCCAACTACCGCATGGGTATTCGTGGCAAAAAATTTTATATGCCTGCCATATTATGGATGCTGGACTTAGCTTGTTACGAATTTTGTTCGCCCCAAGATCAGGCACGGTGGTCATCCCCTAGTTTATATTATGTTACCTGTATTGAAATGTACTAGCGAAAAGTATTTGTTTTTTTCCGTTAAAAGAAACGATAATCGATGGATAAACGAGATCGCTTTTCGATCTTGACAACGAAAAAAATATCGCACGATGATTATTACGGTTTTTTGTTTACTTATAAAAAGGGAATTGATTAAACACGCGCGGAGTTGAATATTAAGTTCGGACGCAGTAGCACCAAACGATTAAGTTTTCTTTTTTGCCTTAAATTAAGTAAAGTTTAAAATAAAATTAAATTCAATTATTGTTCTTATTCATATATATATATAAAAAAAAAAAAATATACGAAACAGAAAAACCTAGAATAAGAACCCATATAAATATATAATAATAATTCATAATAATAAATTTCGTTCATAAATGCATTAATAATTCATAATGATAATAAACGCTTTAATAAATTGTGACATTAAAAAGTGAAAAGTCCTTGTGACGACGATTCATGTGATTTAAATGAAAGGATTCTTCCAAAAATATTTGGCGCTTTCCAATTAAGAATCGGTCAGAGTGGAAAAAAAACGTTAGTATCAAGTGATATGTGCAAAGTCCGTGCTTGCCCAAGTTCCAAAACGGGTATTGTACTAATTTTACGTATAATAGAATGAATGAGTGATACTATACGTAAAGTTAGAATTTTTCATACAAGTCTGTGAGATATAAAACGAAAAAAAAAATTGTTTATGTGTATAAAAACAGTGAACCATACAATTATTCATACACAAATAAGCAAACACAGTGATTATACCAATTAGTGATCACCCTAGTAGTGAAAGTATATGTGCACGAACAGTGAATAATCATATGATTAATGATTTCGAGTGATTACGAAATCCTAATTCCTGCGATATACCGTTCCATGACGACGTGGAACATTCTATACATCATGGCTTTCGTTCACCGTACGCACTAACGTATGGTAAGCCTCAGATCAACCCAGAGGAATCATCAAGTGGATACCAACCGTTAAGTCCGTTAATGTTTTTTTTCCTTAAATAATAATCTTTAATATTAATCATTATCCTGATAAAACCTAATACTAACTGAAAATCTATAAACTAAAGAATTCTTCAATCACCTAAACTTTCATAATTGTTAATAGATATAAAAATTTATACTTTGTTTTCCCACATAGCAAGTTACTTCCAACATTTTTGTGTTTTTTTTTGTTGATTTTCTTTAATTTGTTTCCAATATTATTATGATGTAAATAATATTCCTACGGTTGGAAATAACTTGATATGTATTTTGTTTTGTTATTTCGTAGATTTAGAGTTACCAATACTAACCGAAACTAACTTTTTATACATTTAGTTTTTTTTTTAACATTTTCAATTTTTTTTTTCATGAAATAAAATTTATATGAATTACTTTATTCCGAATTTAATAGCACTCGTTTTTCGTGTTGATTCGCTTTGGTTGTTCTCTATATTTTGCTCCGTGGAATTTTCGTTGTCAAGTGATTTAGTGGTGATGGAGTGATTTAAGTGAAAGTGAGGATGGGACCGTGACAGGATAGGTGAGTTCTCTGTGGTAAGTATGACTGTCTGAGCTAATGGTATAGCGACCCAACTCTTGTTGACAATAAATATATATAATTCCATCTGGTGGCAATTCTAGAATTAGGCAAGCTTCTCCATCCAAAATCCTACGTGCGTTATCATCATTAGTAATCCTGTGTGGGGTTTGCAAGTACTCCCATCAGGCGCCTCCCTGGGTGGCGGATATGGGAATGCTTGCCAGATATGGTAGATACCGGGGAAATTAAATACTCGGGGCAGACCAAAAACTAGCACACCAAAGCTAAGGTGGTACTACATACGCCGATGGCTGCGTGGTTAAGAGGGTGCTTAGTCGTTAGTATGTGAACTTTGAATTTGGTGTCATTCAGTTTAAACCCGTACAGCCTTCCTATGATAACGCAGAGCTCTGTCATAGGCGACCGTAAATTTCTCGTGCTACTCGTGGGAATAAAATAAAAATTTATGATGAAAAATAATGATGAAAATTATATCCTAATAATATAAGGAAACGAGACGGATGCGTCTATTGAAGCATCAAATCAACCGGGCCCCTCAATATATTCTTCGGATGCTAGTACCATAGATTCTAGGGGGAGCCAACCCTTGGCAAATAAAGGGAACAACTTTCCTAAGAGCATGAAATTGTTGAGATCACCACCTTCAAATGTAAGTAGACGTACACTACAATTAAAAACAACTGTGCCAACAGCGACTGCGTCCACAGTAACTGCAAAAGACGCAGTCTCCACTGAAAAAGGAACTTCATTACAAATGCCGAGTGCATCAACAAACATTATAAATTGTTAACCAAGTTTCAGAAAATGGAGAAACTAATCGCGCAGCTGAGCAATGAAGTTGCTGAACTTAAGAGAGAAAACTCTACACTAAAAATAAAAAAAAGGTTAAAAATAGTAAAGCTGAGGATTCAGCACGAGCTACCAACCTGCCTGTCAACCATATTCAGCCATCAACCACAGTCAGCATCATTCAAATAATTCCAACTGGTTGCTGCAGCAATTTCCAGTTTCTCAACAGAATAATAGATTTAATGCTCTGAGTATAGAGGATTATTTCACCAGATGAGGAAGAACTGGAAGAAGAAGTTTCCAAAGCTAATAACAAAAATCCTAAGAAACGTAGGCGCACAAAAAACGAAAACTCCCCCAAAAAATAATACACAAAGTGTGAACAGTAACACTGAACAGAAAAACCCAAAAATACCACTGCCTCCACCCATTAATGTGAGCAATATCAACAATTTCGAACTTTTTCGACAAAAAATAATAAAAACCACTAGTGAATCAACTAATTTTAAGGCGCTCTCAAATAGTGACATTAGAATTACCTTTCAAAATGAAAATGATTACAGAAATGTCAAAAAATTACTGAAAGAATTAAAAAATGAATCTAGCAACCAACTAGAAAATATCCAATATCACACCTACCAGCTGAAGAGTGAAAAGGCCTATAGAGTGGTTATCAGAGGCTTACCTTCTTCTATCAGTCACGATGAAATTAAAGCAGACTTAGAAAAAATGGGACATGAAAACGCAGGTATTACCAACATATACAAAATTGTCACAATTGATGGTGTAAAAGTCAGGAAACACTTTCCATTGTTTTACATCGACTTAAAACAAAAAGACAACAATAAAGAAGTATACAATATCAAGAAACTTGCGTACTGTATAGTTAAAATTGAGCCACCTAACAAGACAAGGGGAATTCCGCAATGTACGAATTGTCAACAACTTGGACATACCAAGAACTTTTGCTATCGTCAAACTAAATGCGTTAAATGCGCGGAAAATCACCACACGATATTACGGCTATCTAATAGTCAATGTCGATTTAGAGTGTGCTGACCAATTTTAAAAATGACAATACTTTTGTCGATAGTATTGCATTTTATAACTCACCCAAAGATCAGGTTTGTGATGGTTGCTGTATACTCGTGTCAATTTGTATATTCCTCGTATATAAAGTACATACCTACCTAAACATTAAATGTATTGTATATAAAAACAATTATACTAATTTACATACTTTACTGTGACGACAGAATGGGATGGTAGTACATACCAGTATAATGAAAAATAATTTATGGAAGTATATATAATGATTGCACATTGGTAGTATCTAGGAAAGCCGGATATTTTTTTTTTTTTCTCTCGATCGTACGATTTTCGTTATGTACCCAACAATATTCGCAATTGAATACCTTATATACATGACAAAAGATTCATCTTGGCTTTAGACTAATTTTAGTATAATTAGTGAGGCCATCGTGATAACGTGTAAGCTGAATCTAAAGTGTGTGTATTTGATAATTATACTAGTAATTATAATTATTCCAAAAAAAATAAAATATTTAATAGTAATTGAGATAGTAAGAATCTCTAAACCGTAAACAGCAAGGCCAAACGGTTTTAATCCTATCTATATAGGTAAGCTCGGTTTGTTTTTTCTATGGAATTTTTTGTCAATTCCAATTTTTTTCTGTTCTATATTGATGATAAAGGCTGTGAATATTTGAAATCAACCCGAAATCGCGGGTGAAGGGGACAAAGGCCTAACGGTGGCCTCAATAAAGCGTTACCTGAGTAAAGCGGTACCTGAGTAGAGCGTTACCTGAATAAATCGTATTGAAATAGTTGCATCAATTTAAGAATTCCTAGCAGCTTTAACGTGGTAAACGGAAGTTCCACTATCATCAGTAGGGACGATAGCGGGAATAATTTTATAGCGGTAGCCCAACGGTACTTCAAACCGTACCACCCGTATCGTACTACTCATATGTTTATGTACAGAATTTGGATACAACGGAAGTTCTTATAATGAACATGTGATTCACAGTTAAGAAAAAAAAAACCTAGTCTGTCATTTCGTGATACAAAAAAAAAATATATATAGTATCTAGTTTTATTGATATCTAAGTTAAGCTAATTTAAAAAAAAAATAAAATAAAAGATTTAGTGAAAAAAAATGTATATATAAAAAAAAGGAAATTGATAAAAAATAGCAAAATTTGAAGAAAAAAAAATTATAAGAAAGAAAAGATTGTTAAGTGTAAGCGTTAATACTGCAAAATGAAGGTGTATGAAAGTGTAGGATTGAGTTTAACATTTTTTGTTTCACAGCCACACAGTATTACCAACGAGTACTCTGCGGAAAAAACTGGGTGAGTTTAATTGTAAGCTTTATTATACATATATATAATCCATTCATCCACTTTCACGATTATATCCAAAATTATACAATACATATGTATATACAAATTTTTTTTTGATCTTTCTATGTTAGTGAAATACATTTTATCAATTTTTTTTTTATTAAATCCTAAATATTTTCAATAAATTATATCTCGTAATTTTCCATAAATTTGTACGATGGATATTTTAATATTGATGTTCGTTGTCATTTTCCATAAATAAATTTTGTTTGTTGTTATAATGGAGTAAATTTTGTTTTAAGCATTGGTCAATGATGTTGTTGTGAATTGGGAGGATGAGTCAAATTTTTTCTTGGTAGTGAATTTCGAAATAACACAATGGTTTGTACTGCCCCATCATTCTTACGTCGGCAAATGAACCCCAATTTTCCACTGACGTCTACCCGACTCGATTGTGTTAGCCGGACATAAGGGACCCGTAACAATGACAAAATGCAAGAAAACACTAGATATCGCGCCTTCTTGTGCTCTTTGTCAGCTACAAGGGCATACTGCAAATTATAAAGGATGCCGTGTATATCAGAACAAAATTAAAAGTCAACAGAATAATAGAATAAGCGCAGTGCAGCGATTATGAACCAAAGTTGCTAAATCACAAACTACAATCACACCATCCACAGTTGGATTATCCTATGCGCAAATCACCAACGAGTCTAATAACATTGAAATTATTAAAATGCTTAGCCAAATTCAACAGTTACTTTGTCATTTAGCAGAGAGGGTGGCAAATTTGGAAATCTATATCTATCCACCAAGCGAAAAAGTCAACATACTCACAAATGATTAACTCGTTTCTACGTATTGTAGCTTGGAATGCTATTGGGTTGATTCAACGAGCCCAAGAACTGGAAATATTTCTCCATACAAACAACTTGATATTGCGCTAATTTCAGAGACACACTTCTCCAACAAAAGCTTTATCAGAATAAAGAGTTTTAATTCCTACTGGACAACCCATCCTAGTGAAAGAGCCAGAGGTGGTTCAGCTGTACTAATTAAAAATAATATCAAACATAATCAACAAGGGGATATTCGTGAAAACTATTTGCAAGCAACTGTTATATCAATCCAATATAATGGCGCAGATCTAAATATTGCAGCAGCGTACTGTCCTCCACGGCATACACCAACGAAGTTACAATTTAATAACATCTTCAATAAGCTCGGTCCCAGATATATTATTGGAGGGGACTACAATATAAAACATACAGCTTGGGGTTCCAGACTTATTTCTCCTGGGAAAGGAAATACCTTGTTCAATGCCATTCATGAAAACAAATGCGAACATCTGTCCCCAGTGGGGCCAATGTATTGGCCAACGGATGCAGGAAAACACCAGGTTTACTGGATTTCTTCATCATAAAAGGAATTCCTCTAAGTTACACTAGAGTCGAAGGAATTAACGACCTAACATCTGACCACATTCCTGTACTGTTGTCAGTAAGCGCTATAGTAATAAAGAAACAGAAAAAGCAAAACCGTACTAATAGATTCACGGATTGGGACATCTTCAGAGAAAAATTGGAAGAGCTCGTTGAATTAAAAGTTAGTATTAAAAGCAACGAAGAATTGGAACAACAAACAAACAATTTCATTGCATACACTCGAATGGCTGCCAGACTAGCTACTCCTGAATTAAAGGACAAAGCGGAGATTCAAGTCAAATACCCGGCTGAAATCAGAGAGCAAATCAAGGCAAGAAGAAGGGCGAGGAGAATATGGCATCTCACCAGAAATCCCGCTGACAAGACAACTTTTAATCGAATAAGTAACAAAGTCAAGAGGCTAATGAAAAATTTCAAACAGAATTGCCTCGATAACTACTTAAGCGGGCTAGGTCCAGAAATGGATAAGGACTACTCGTTATGGAAAGCAACTAGAAGATTTAAACGACTTGTAGTACGAGTACCACCTTTAAGGAATGCCCAAGGCAGTTGGGTTCGACAAGACGAAGAAAAAGCGGAACTCTTTGCTCAACACCTAGCAGCAGTGTTTCAACCCCATGACATTCAATCCAACATTGATGTAATACCTGTTTATCAACCAAATCAGGACTTTAAGAGGGTCACGCCAATGGAAATTGCTGAAGAAATCGACCGAAATCTTAATCATAAAAAAGCACCAGGAATTGATGAAATATCACCGGGTCTATCCAAGGAACTTCCACGTAAACCAGATGAAGAAGTAACATCATATAGACCAATCTCACTGCTGCCGACCTTATCAAAGCTGTTCGAGAAACTGCTATTAAAACGTCTAAAGCCAATGGTAAACGTTCCTGATTTTCAATTTGGATTCAGGAATAACCACTCCACAATAGATCAAGTCCATCGAATAACTGCGGTAATAGAGCAAGCGTTAGAAGAAAAGAAATATTGCCCGTCGTATTTCTGGATGTATCCCAGGCCTTTGATAGGGTTTGGCATGAGGGATTGACATTCAAGATGAGCAAAATTGACTGAATTACTTATAACGGTGAAAGGTGGGAATGGAATGAAGAATGTCAGAACATTTTCGAAGAGTGTAAGAAAGAAATATTGAACAGTAGGGTGTTAGAACATTATGATTCAAAGAAAGAAATTGTGGTGGAATGTGATGCCAGCAACTCTGGTTTAAGCGGGATTTTATGTCACAGGATAAACGGCGAGGAAAGACCAGTGTTTTTTGTTTCTCGCACTTTAACGACAGCAGAGAAAAACTATCCAATTATACACAGAGAGGCTCTAGCCATCGTATATGCAATGGAGAAATCTTTTAAGTATGTATATGGGCATCCGGTTACTATTTTTACAGTTCTTAAGCCGTTTGTAAGTATTTATTCAAGAAAGGGTTGTGCAGGACAGGCGGCAGTTGTGGCGACAGTGCTACAGCGTTACATTAATAGAATGGCAGTTTTTGATTATTCCATAGAATATAGGAAAGGAAGTGATAATGGCAATGCGGACTGTTTGAGTAGGTTGCCAATTGAGGATAAAGAGTTAAATGAGGAACATTTTTTTTGAACAGCAGTTGTGTGAGATTAACCATATAGATGAAGATGAGGATGTGTGTTTGGATATTAAATTGATTAGGGAAGAAACGGATAAAGACGAGTTTGTTAGTAAATTAAAATATTTCAACAATCATGGTTGGAATGAAAGTTTTATTGATAAAAGATATAAGAATTATAATTCGAAAAACAGTGCGCTATCTGTAGAGCAAGGCTGTTTTATGTATATCAATAGAGTTATTATTGCAAAATAAATTCGTTAGTTGGTATTAAGTTTGTTGCATAGGAATCATAGTGGTATGGTGTGCATGAAAGTGATGGTACGTTTATTGGGAGATAAGGAAATTGAATGCTATGTAAAGCAACGTGAAACATGCCAAGTGACAAGTAATGACAAGCCAAAGAAAGTGTATTCTAGTTGGAAGAAGGAGGAACGTCCTTTTAATAGAATACATATAGGTTTTTTTTTATAGAAGGGAAAGAAATTTTGATTTTGATAGATGCGTGTAGTAGATGGATAGAAGAAGTATTGATGAATGGAACGAATGAAAGAAGAAAGTGATAAAAAAGTTAGAAACAGTTTTTAGGATTTTTGGTTTACCTAAAACTTTGGTTTCAAATAATGGTCCTCCTTTTAAGAGCTTTGAGTTTGAGAATTGGTGCAGAAGTCAAGGAATAAGTTTAGTGCATACTCCTTCATATCACTCAGCTAGCAATGGGTAAATATAACAAATATATCAAACCACTAAGTCAATTTTGAAGAAGTTTGTGGTGGATAGTTATCGAATGAACGGCAAATTTGATTTACAGAGGATGCTTCCATCTTCAGTGTTCCCGAGTAACACTCTGAACTATCATCAAAACGCGAGCTGTTGTCAGAGTGTGGTAACATATTTGATCTGCATGGACACCAGGATCCAGCAGCAATTAGACCCGTTGCACACTTGACTATGCTTTTTTAGCAAAGTGAGCTTTGTTTTGAGATCACAGCTTCAGGTTTACTTTGCAAAGCCTAAATAAGTAAAACGGAATTCGAGAACCTTAATTCAAGCCACTCGTACACTCTGATTCATTTAATTTCTTTACTTAAACCTGTGGCATATATAGAAACTTAGTTAACATCACTCATTTTCTGGGCGATGTGACTTAATTAATTATCTCCAACGCAAAAATAAAACAATTAAATATATTGCTTTACAGATTGCGGATTGGTCCTGAGATTTATGTACAATGCATCTCTTATTTGAGTTTTGGAAACCAAAACGGAGAGCTGAAACATGAAAACATTACTCGCATCAGTCAAAAAATATAGCTCAAGTGTGCAACAGGCCTTACATTTAAAATCATACTTCAGTCATTCTGGATATCGAAAATAGATAGGCACGATCCGTTGCCAGCCGACATCAACTAAACGTGGACCACCACAAGGAACGACCTAATATGTCTGATAGGTATCCGTATACCACGATTTCTTCAAATGCATTCAACGAATAGAATTCAATTTCGTGTTGACTGCGCAAGTCATGGTAAACCGCCAAGAGAACTGTTAAACACAATCTTTGGTGGAATGGTCAGAATACCCGCAAAAGTGTACGCTTCATGTGCCTAATCACGAAAATTTGCCAATTCGAACTACCACCATCGAGGAAGGTTCAGAAAACCCGTTTTAATTTCAACAAATGAAATATAATATATAAAATATGTACGAGTCCTAAGTAATTGTGTCCGATTTGCTGAATTATTATAAATTACCAGTCAGATCAGCATCCACCAACCAACCAATAAACAACCCCGCCTGGGAAATACAAATGTTGGCTATTCAACCAAGCACGCAATAATTGTACCGAAGTAACATTCAGTGACTGAGAAGCTTTTAAAATTTATAAAATATTTACAACCATGTCCGCCAACGTAAACAAAATAAAATATTGGGTCATTGGCGCAAATGATGTCATAAAACGAATCTCGGAGCAAACAGTTTTAAAAAGGGAAGAGGCTCCAAACGATTAAAGGCCATACACCTTCAAGTAGTTGACGATTTATTAACAGATGCGTTCATAGCATTATTGAAGAAATCCATAGGACGATCTTGGTACACAGAATATCCAGAGGCATACTATACCACCGTCCGACCCACATTTCGGAGGCTTTGGGAAGCGGACGTCAAATCAATAAACGGACATCAGCGACGACTATTGAGCAATTCGGCACCTACTTTTGAAAAATTTCAAACACTATTGATCCAGGTAGAAGCAATTCTATACCGGCAGAAATATTACTAAATATTTGTGGGATTGCCGAAATATCTACTAAAGTTTCTGTTATTTTCCTGAAAATGTATTTGCTCTTTTAAGTCACTGGTTTGTAGAGTATTTGGTCTTCACATTGGGACTAAAACTATAAAGGTGTTTACCCAATAACTTTTTCACAACAAATCTAGTCCCATTACATAACCTGGGAGGGCCAATGTTTCTTAACAGAATAATTACTGATGCAAGTTTTAAAATCAGCTGATGTGGAGACATACCGGATGGTTCCAACGAATTTAAAAACTCTGTAGGATAAAACACAGCCTGTTCTTCTCCTATAACGGTGTCGATAGAGTTATAACTTACAGATCGTCCTGGAATTTGATCTTGAATATATAAGATTATTTTATTTACACTGTCATTTTTGGAGACAAAATTGCTCGTTCACAGAGCCACTTGTAGTTCCTAAAGCAACAGTTGATTTATTGCAACCACTTTATGACAGAAATCTGATGGCAAAGAAATCAGACCAATTGGATCGGTCTGGAATTTACTATATCCCAGGTTCAATAACTGTATAGAAAATCTATTAGCGTTTAAATCGCCAGTCAAACGGGTTCTCATATTTGTTGATAATTTCATTTTCTGGACATGTCTCTCTGGTGTTGATCGTGGTATAACTGTCAAAGTTTATTGAAAGTCTCCTGCTAAAAGTACCACAGCTCCTTCCATTATCCTATTATTTCCACTCAAATCTTGCAGAAACCTCTCAAGAGCTTTAAGGGTTCTTTTGTGTGCCATTGTGTACTCATCTGAGTATCCAACTGCTTTTTGCTAATATTACAAATCAGAGTTTCACAATGTTTCACAATCACCTGGCTGACGGTGAGTAGACAAAATCATAAAATTTGATCTGAATGTTCATTTAAACTAGTTTAAGTGATTTCATTAATAAAAGGTGGGATTTGCAGAAATCATTCATATAATGTATTTCAAAAAAATAACTTGTAAAAGTAGGGTTGAATTAAGGGTTTCTGTGGCCAATTCTGGCTGATTTGGAGTCACCAGAGAATTCTGGTCTTATTAAGGTATATACATCTAGTCTTAACATTGTGATTATAAAATCTCGACATTTTCTTACATGGTTGATATACTACAACAGATTTTGTACATAAAGCATGTAAATGGGCTGACATAACCGTGCTAGTAAAAATTCTGACTAATTATGGAGGAGAACTAAATAATTTTTGGAATGCACAGCGTGCCACAACTTAACATAAGCAAAACATATGCTTTGATGTTTAAAGGGATCTAAACAAGAAAAAAGATACAAAATAGGAGATACAAAAAAAAAAGTTGAAGTGGGTCAATTTTTTTTGGTTGAAAAGTTAGTCTACGATTGGAAACGTTACTAAAATAATCGGATTGAAATTATATTCAAATAAGACTGTTGGCAGATATCGTGTGGTGGTGCAAGTGTTCCAGAAAAATTTGGTTAATTTTGATTGATTGGTTAATTTAAAGTAGACTCCTTAGTTCAGAATTTATTGGTTGATATACAGATGTCATGTTCATTTTCTAGTACAGCAGTCATCTCGCAAACTATACCCTGGTTGAAATTAAATTACATTATTTTAATATATATGCTTCTGGCATAGAGCAAGTGACCATGGGGAGTGAGTAAAAAGTGCGTAATATGTGAATGAAGCCTATTTCGTTTTTCTGCATAGAGTGGCCAGAATATCAACCCACGACAAATATAACCTTCACGTTACCATACCAAGATGGTGTTCTCTGAAATCCAAAGAAGCGCAACATAATTAAATCCGAAAACCGAAACAAATCCGAAACAAAACGAATTAAGGAACGTCGTAGGATTAAGATACCTAGTTAGCCCGGCCACCGAATCGTAACTCAAGTTTATGCAATTCTATGTTTAAGTTAAAATCGAATGCAGTAGTAGTAGACTGCATATGCTCAAGTCATTCAGTTGCTGCATCATCAAGGGAATGTATTTACTATGGATATGGACGTACTGAATTCCATATAGAATTGCATATTCCATATTACGTATGTTATAGGATACCAGCTTTATGTAGCTATTTATAATTTTATGATTATTATTAAATTCGCAATCATTTCATATTTACACGAAAATTACCAAAATGTTTAAAATTCAGATCATACACGGCAACGTGCTCAACAGATACCTCATATACATAAATATTTCCATCGTTTGACGTCATAACGAAAACTCAAGGTTATACACGACCATCATGAGCTTCGTCGATCCACTGTTAAACTATATATAGGGTGATTATTAAACAGATGATTATCAAAACGGTTTTGATTGGAAACTGAAGTTTATATTTTATTGTTATTGCCATACGGTAACCCAGCTAAGGTGAAAATTTATATAAAAACTAACTCGTTCAAACACTTTAAAATATATAATAAAATAAATCTACTGTACTGTAACAAATTGATGATAAAATGTTTCAAATTTTTTTTTCTCACATGAAAGCTCTCAAATATTTATAACAAAGCTAATAACAATCATGTACCATTTATATACAGAAATAATGCCGTTGAGAGCTTTTCGAACAGATTTATAAAATTTTGGAATTATTACGGTTAATGATAATATTGCAGGAGAGAAAATATATATAGGTCAAGGTAGTGTCGTGTCTGTCGAGACGAAAACTCAACAAAAACGCTTTGTAGTTTTGTACTCGCGCTGCTGCTTGTTGATCGACATTGTATTTAATACACATACAAAAATATATATATATATATATATATATATATATATATATATATATATATATATATATATATATATATATATATATATATATATATGTAAAAAGCACAACAAAAAAGTGTTATTGATTTTGAATTAAATTCTTACCTTAAATATCAATATTACTATAAATATGGTTTGGACGCTATAATTATTTACTATATTGAGCTGCTTTCTAACGGTATCAACCACCCATTTTATTAACAATAACAAAATTATTTTTTTTATTAAATTTATACTTTTTATTGATAAATTTTAATTGATTTGGAAATAAAAACATTTTACACTATGTATTATTATTATTATTAGAAATTTAGACAAGAAAAGCGGGTGCTTTATGAGCTTTTTTTTATTTTTAGTATTTCGGGTTACAAATCAAACACAACAACAATTTTATATTTATACTTTTTTTCCTCTCTGGTAACAGACTTAACAAAAACAACAAATACACAAACACTTTGAACACAATAATTTTTTTATTTTGGCAATTTTTCAATTTTTGACGTAAACTTTTTTTTTTTATACTGTATACAAACTTAAACAAAACTGGGCTTTTTTTACAACATGCATATATATATTTTCAGGGTAAATGAGTCAAGACTAAGGAATAATAAACTTAGTTTTAAAATAATTTAACCCAAAAAAATAATAATAAAATTTTGAAAAGCTCAGGTCGAGCTTTTTTTACACTAATTTATACTACAAAATTAGTGTAGTATTCAATGATAAAAATGTTGTGATAAGAAACCAAAAATAAAATGATATAGTATTAATTCCTTTACTATGGTTGAAACATAACTGGACCTGGGACAACTGGATAAATAGGAGAATTTCTTAAAAACAAAAAAAAAACAAAAGTTTTCTGTTTAAACTTAATTTTTGAGATTTCCTCTCTAGAGTTCAACTTTTTCGGATATGACAGCAAAACGTGCTAGACAAGGTGAAATATATCTTATAAACGTATACAGATGGGTTGCGATAGAAAAAATTACAACAAAAATATCGATTTGAATATGTTTGGTGAGCGCTCCCCCCGTTTACAGTGCAAAACTTTTGGTCGTAATGAGCTTTTGTTATGATGTAAAATGAAAAAATAGTTTTGTATTATGGATTCAATTCTGTGTTTTGTACATTATTTTAGAAACCTGCGCAATGCGGACATTCTCGTATTGAGTGTTTTGACGTTGGGGGAGAAATTTTTGTTATCCTGAGTTTCTCCCTTCTAGTTAAACAAACATTCTGCGAATGTGTGTGTATGTGTGCGGTATGTTTCGTTTGTGGCATTGCCATACAAGAAGGAAGTAATGTTCCGTGTCTTGTTTGAATTTCTAATTATAGAGAAATATTTTAAGGTTGAAAAAAAATGCTTTTATTATAGTTAAAAGTTTCATCGAACTGTGATATAGGGTATACATAGTTTAATTTTTAGACATAAAAGTCCAGTGCCGGTGATTTTTCTGGTCGAAATCTCGCGATGCACTCTGCCGACACGGAGGAGAACGAGATGAGAGTGAATACATAACAGACGTAAACTAAAATCAGATATGATCTTAATTAATTGTGATATGGAATATTTATGTATATGAAAACGAGCATGCGATTATCTAAATTAACCGACGAATTTACCCCAGTTGGGTGTTAAATTTTTAAGATTTTTGAGTTTGTTAAATATTTGATGTTGATGTTCACGTATATTTTTTAAGAGCGAATAGTATTTGTGTTCTGTATGTATTAACTGGTCGTACGGTTGTAAGAAGGATATGGGGTTTCCGCTTGCGATGAACACCTCTTTTGTTACACACTTTTTGTTATTTATCCGATGAGAGGTCCTGATGCAGTCGTCAAAAGCCTGACTAAGAGCTCACGGTACGGGGTGGGATTGATAAGACTTCATCGGATCTTGCGTATTTTGCACACTTTTTTCAAATTAAATTAATTCTTTATTTTTAACATTATTTACAATTATTGAATATTGGAATGGTGAATTAATTAACAAAACAAAGCCATTTTTAACCTATAATAACATATTTACAATGCCCGCTGTCCCGAATATGGGCACTCAGAAGCTTAACATAATTGAAAATAGAACTTAATTTTGAATTAAATATTAAATAAGGCAAAGGAACAATGTAGAATGAACAATGTAAACTTAAAATTACTTATACTAGATTATAATAAAATTTTATCTTAGATTACTATCTCTAAATGGAGTTCATCCTTCCATTGTCAACCACCAGTATTTGGAACATCTATCCTCAAACTCATTGGCTTTTTGTTGTTTGGTACTTGTGTCGAACCGTAGATATTCACCTGGATTATTGAATTTATCAGCCTCGAACCACTTCTCATTGTGCCTTCTCAGAACATGGAAAATAATTGGTATGCCCTCTCTGTCCTGCACATATCCTCTACTATCGAAGTGTGTAAATAAATTTGGACCCGGTACTATACCTTCGGTTAAATAATGTTGTGCCATCCGCTCGTCGATGTAGCATATTATTGAATGATGTGCATATTAATGAATTATCAGTGTTTAATGTCGCTCGTAATATATGATTTCTTATTAATTTAAGTATATGTATATCAATTCGGTCTACGTCAAAATTCTCATAATGATTCTTGTTTGAAATGTAATGTAGATAGCCAGTTTCTGCCTTGCGATATTTGTTTCTGCAGTGTCGTATACATTTTCTCTCAAAAACTCTTATTCGTTCCATGTAGTGTGGCACCTAATTAAACCACACCTGGCATCCATATGTTATTATTGGGCGGATGAGTGCCATATATCCGATTGTTTTAACTCTTTCACCAATATGTTTACTGTAAAAGAAACGTCTCGCTCCCATGAACGCCTTACGCGCTTTCTCCAATTGTGCTGTTGTATGTGCCGCCATATAGCACATATTGTCAATGTTCACGCCCAAATAGTTGACTGACTCCTTCAATACTATTAGTTGATCGTAGGCCGTTACTCTGAGCTTTCGCCAATTGGGGCTGCGAAAAACTATCGATTCACATTTGGCCTCGATCTCCAACATATCTCCAACCAAATATTTACTACTATAGATGATCATATCATCTGCGTATGCACACACTTGAATATTTTCCGAATTTAGTTGTTGATTCCCAATCATTTTCGCCGTATATAAATAAAATAAAATTGGTGCAGTAATGGATCCCTGTTGTACACCATTTAAAATATTGAATTCACGACTTGAATTTATATTGCCCGAAGTTGTAATGAATTTTCGATCATAAAGTAGTTCAAAGATAATTTCAATTAGATCATTGCCGAAATTTAAATTTTTCAATTTTGCCAATAGTCCGTCCAGCAAAATGGACTTGAAGGCTTTTTTTATGTCAATGAGTACTGCGCCCGTGGGTTATTTAAAGCTCAAATTGTGACATACGTCCGCTGTTAATTTAGTAATTGCGTGTACTGCGCTATGCCCTTGCTTTTTAATTTTAATAATTTTGTTTTTATTGGCATGATCCATAATCTCCTCATTGATAATGATTTCGTAGATGTTGCCTTAATTCGACAGGAAGCTGATCGGTCGGTAATTTTCTGAGTCTGTACCATTTTTATTCTTTTTCAGGATTGGAAATATTCTCGCCACCTTCCAACAATTTGGAAAAGTTTTGTTATTGAGTAGATGATTGAAAATTATACAAAGTTCGGTAATTATAGAATTTGGAAGATGTTTTAGTATAATATTTGGGATTAGATCTGGACCAAAAGATTTTTTATTGTTTGCGGTGCGCAAGATGTTAGCCAAATAGTCACAATTAATGAAATAGTCTGGATCATCAGCCTTTTGTTCGGGTGCCTCCGCTCTATTATTGTGTGTAAACTGTGTTTTGGACCGTTTCGCTAACTTGTCTTCCCCATGTCTCCGTTTAATTGGTTCCACAATTGACTGCCTCTCATGTTCTATTTTGCCAAGGGCTGGATTCCGTTTCGTATGTTTTTCGATGTGGTGCCCAATAATATTCAAATTTATTTGCTCCTCCAAAATTGTAATTTTATTTTCAAAATGTGTCATCTCGTCCCATGGTATATTAAGTTGATGATGCGATCGCCCGTATACTAATGTCTTTAGCCTTCTGTGTTAGTTCCTTAATGTCGGACAACATTTTAATTCCTGGTTTAATTTGCTTCATACAATTGACCAAATATTTCTCGATTTGTATTTTTACATTTTGTTCAATCAATTGAACCGTTCGTTTAATTTCGTTTTTCCAAATTTGAATTTCCCTTTGATTTTGATTTGTCGCCGCTAAATTGCCAAAATTATAATTTTGTCGTCTGATGCTACGCCGGAACGTTTTAATTTTTGTTATCAAAAAACGTTTATGCTTATATAGACGTTCTATTGTGGCATTCGTACAGCATTGCATATTATTGCATCGCCTAATTTTGGGCTCATTCTCCTTGATATTGTCCAAAAGTAATTTAGTGATTTTTTCAATATGAATAATAATTTCATCATCATTTAGATTGTGTGTATTGGGTGTCATAAATACTTGTTGTTGATGATCACCATTGAAATCCTCCGTTTCATAATTGTCCGCTGCTTGACGGTGCATATTCGTCATCTGTTCGGTCCATGTGTCCCAATTTGTATCCGCAAAATTGTACCATATCCTTTTCGTTGCCTCATTGGTGCCCATTTCTAGCTCGCCCACTTCTCTCACTACCACCTCAATCGCTTTATGATCACTGTCATATCGATGGGTGGGGATTTCCCCTTTGCCGTTTGTTAGAATTTTGATGCGCTCGTCCACGATGGCCAGGTCTAAATAGCTTCCAGATCTTATCATGGTTGGCAAGTCACTATGATAAATTTTTGTTCGATATTCTATTGCATTTTCAATGATCCACCGGTTGAGTCGATTGCCCCTTGAATTATTTGTTGTGATGGCCCAATTTGTATGTTTCGCATTTATGTCCCCCGCTATTATATAGTAATTGTTAGGATTTTGTAAATTTAAGTTTTGGAAAATTTTGCTCCACTCTTCAACGAAACGATCATCCGAAATTACACTTGTGTTGCGCGTACAATAAATAGATATTAAAAATAGATGATTTAATGTATTTATAATTTTAAGTTTAATTATAGCAATTCCAAGACCAGGCCAATTATTTAGTCCTTGCGGTATAATTGTTTTGAATTTGATTCCATTCCGAATTAAAATGGCGGTGCCACCACCTCGCGTTGCATTGATCCGATCCTGTCTCACCATCTCATAATTTTTAAAATCGATTTTGTGTCTAACATTAAATTTTGTTTCATTGACCAGGAGACAGCCTGGCGAATGATATTCCAAAATTTTAATAAATTTAGACGTCTCTGTTGATTATTTACCATGAAGCAATAATCTGAAAGAGTTGCGCGATTTGTCACTCTGCTCTTGCATCGTACGAGCCATTCCGTCCATTCTCGTTGTTAATTGTTTTATTGTTGCATTGTGCTGCATATTATTCGCTGGCTGTTGCTTCTGCTACTGTTGTGATACTGGTGGGCCTCGACCTCCTGTTCTCTCCGCAAACGTTCCATTTTCCTTTGTGACCGGAACATTAGTAAATAATCTGAATGGTTGTGTAGCTGTTGCAGACTGTTGTTTACGCTCTTCGATTTTTTGTTTCAATCGATGCATCATAGCTTGATAGATGGGGCAACCCTTGTACGATGCGGGATGGCCATTCCCATTACAATTTGGACACTATATTTCCACTTTGGTCGTCTCTCGTTCAACTTTACATTCGCCCGGCTCATGAGGCTCGGCACACTTCACACATCTAAATTCTAATCTGCAGTTGGCAGATTGGCTGCCAGTTGACTCTCTGATAACTAATATGTGTAATATTATACACCTTTGTTAGTGGCGTATTTGTTGAAAATTGTACAATGTACAATGGTATTAATTTTGCTTGTTCTCCCGCTCTCTTCGATTTCATTTGGATGATTTTTTCGACCTTTATTTCTGCATCATATTCGATTTCGGTTTGTTACTCTGCTAGCTCCTCATTTTCTGTCAAACCTCTCAGTACTAGTGATTTTAATTTTAGTTGTTTTGGTGTATAAGTAAAATATTTTGTTTTGACCTCATCGAAAATAGTCTTTAACTTTGTATAATTCTCCAAATTGTCTGTTAAAACTGTATGTTTATTAATATTTACTCGTCTCACTTCAAATTCTTTAACATTTGTGCCATTCGCTAGCTCTATTGTATGTTTAATATCCTGACCATGGATATGAATTGGTGGCGGTCTTGGGTGGCATGAATTTCATGTCGTAATAACTCATTTTCAGCGCTCTTAAGTCTCAACACAGGTTAGTTCCCCTCCGATTTTTTGTTAATCAGTTTTTATATTATTAATTGCTTTAAGTGTCCATGTAATTGTCCGTACTAGCTCTGACCATTTAGAAAACCTTTCGATATCTAGAATTAATACCGATGGTTCTTCTATATTATGTGAAAATTGTGGTTTTAATCCTTCATGTATTTCACTGCTTTCCTTTTGAAGCGTTTGAAAGGGGTCAACCTGTTTCTGGCTCATACAAAAACACAGGTCCCACAAATCATCTATTCGTTGGGAACACTGTGGGCTCACATTTCCACTTCGTAGCGTTGTCAAACTAGGTTGCTCTCAGTCGGAGCCCATTGCCATTGTGAAACATCAGTCGATTCAAGTATTTCCCCTACTCTATATGCGACAGATCTTAACCACTAAAGTACGTCCATCGAGTCAGACCAGAACCATCTTTTCCTTGGTTTTAAAGTGTGAATACCATCTTCATATTATGTGAAGCGAAAATATGCAGCAGTTGCATACGCAACCTCACCGACGACAAACACGTGCAGTTCAAGTGATTTAAATTTCGTCCTGATATAAGATCTTGGTATCTTTACCTCACTTAGTTCTGGCAATACATTAATCCAGCGTTTCCATCGATTATTTTATTCATCAGTGATCGGGTCATCCCACTTGACTGCTGTTCGCCATATATCTTGAAGAAGAATCTTCACATATACAAGGATATGGGCTATCAATCCAATCCGATCAAAGACCGTCATTAAAGTTCGAAGAACTTCCCGTTTTATAGGTTTTCTTGTCCCATCCATGAACTCACTATCGATTCGATTGAAATTTACACGATAGTAGAAAGTATTATCTGTAATTGACCACCACATTCCGAGCAGTTTCGCATCATCGGATTCTCCGCTAATATTTAAACTCTAGCCCATTAGTTGCTCAGATTCTATCAGCTTCCGTAATACTCGTCTAGAATTTGAAATACAATTTCTTATTTCAAACCCACCGAGTGAATAAATTCGAATCACTTCTTTGGCAATTTTTATGGCCTCTTATTCCGACGAGAAACTGTCGAGCCAGTAGTCTAAGTAATGATTATGACAGATCGCCTTTGACGCTTTTGGGCTCTTTTCCTGGAATTTCATTGCGTTAAGGATTTTTACGAATTGTTCTTGCTCGGCGAGTATGTTACTCCGAATGTCATTACTCTCATGACATAAACATCCGGTGGTTGTTCTTCTGTGGATTTTTCAGTAAAGCGGAATTTAACGATATTCCGTTTACTTCTGCTGTTGCATCCCACTCTAATCGAATTTTCCCTGGATTATTCGGATTAGTAACTGTGAAAATAAGTAGGTACCATTTTCGCTTGTAGATCATCATCGTTCCACTTTTGTTTAATTTCCGAATAAACCCTTTTGCTCATAATCCTTCAACAGCTTTTTAATTGTCTCATTCAAAGCTGGCTCTCTTTCAAGTTTTCTTTCCAAACAGGCTAGTCGCCTCACGGCCATAGGGTAGCTGTTTGGAAAGCTATATTATTTATCCGCCATAAAAATCCGGTTTCGTAATGATTACCAACTTTCTGCCGAAATTTTCTAATGAAAACCGCGTTTTAAAATTGATTTTCTCGAACTGGAGGCTGGATGCATTTCTCATCGAATTAGCTTGAGATTTGTAATACTAAATGGTCATTGATACATTAAGTTTGGATTTGGTTGAGTTAACCGAAAATTAGCCATCCCGAACGTGTTTTGGCAGCGATTGAGCCCATATGGCCTTCTCGAATCTGAAGTGGTACTGCTAAATGCAAGGGTTGTAAACCAATTAAAATTCTAGATCTAGCATTTTCATAGCAAGCAAACGGTATATTTTGTAGGTGGCCGAACTTGGTAGTGGTACTATAAATTTTCATTTTTCATTTTTTACATTTACTGGAAAATCGAGGCGTGCAACCGAGTAGACATTCGATATCTGGTACATGTCTTTATTAGAAACACCCGAAATCTCCAGATCTAGTAGAAGACTGCGTTTTTCTGTCCGTGTTGTACTGTCTGTCCATTTTAATTCTAGGCTTTTTTGTGGACCATCGAGTTTTAACTTATTTGCCTCCTCCTCGTCTAGCAGAGTTACACTGGAACCCTCATCCAAGAGAGCATATGTTTTAACGCTACTTTCTTGACCATGTAGTACTACTGGTACTATTCGAAACAGAAGTGTATTTTTTTGTAGTTGTTGATGAATCTTGACCACGCCTATTGATTTCGTAGTGAGATGATTTGCTGAATTGTAGTTTTTGGGTACTACGGCATTATGCAACAATTTATGATGAATTCTTTTAACGTGTGCGATCCTTCATCTTGCACTGCTTCTCGCATATTTTTAAATTAAGGACATTCTGTCAATAGGTGTGCAAGCTCACATTGCAAAACGCATGTTTGATTATTATCAGCTGTTTTGACGAATTTACATGTGTTGTCAGCCACAGCCGCCTCCTCGAGCTTGGCCTGGCCATCATTCGAAGCTTTAGTTTCCAGTTGAATAGTATTGACATATTCTTGTCTATTTTGATTTCTTTGCTGTCTTTCAAACTTGTCAAACTTTTGTAGCTGTATTGAGGGTTTTGTTACCACTGTGCTCGCCATATCAGCCTTTGAGCTCCAATCGCAAAGCGTATGTAGGTTGGCCAATTGCAAATTTCTTTACGACTTTTCGCATAAGTGTTGGGTTGTTCAGATGTTCCTCGTTCTGGTACGCTGTTGTACAAAGGTTAATAATTTAACTAATGCTTTTAATTTTTCTGAATGGACTAGTGCTCTTGATTCCTCTGAAAACGAGCTCAACATCAGATTCACTAAAAAGAATCTTCAATGTCTTTATAATTTGGGGTACGTTATGGGAAAAATATAGATAGGCTTTAACAATATCCCTTGCGCTACCCCTCAAACATATTTCAGTCTTTCCAGGTTTTCATCATTAATGAGCCTTCATAACTGTGTTGTACGTTGTATATACGTTGACATAAACATAGACCACTCTGACGGACTGCCACAAAATGATGGCAGTTCTTTTGAAATAACTTGCCTCATTGTCACGTGTATCATTGTTATTCCTGGTTGAACGTCCAAATCGGTTTTACTTGGATTTGGATTTTTCGGGTAACTTTCTAGACATTGGCTTGTATATATGCACGTTGCCTAGTTTGGTTTTTTTAGGTATCAGTGGTTGACACTTAGACCATTTTTGGCCCATTGTGATACCACGCATTCATGCCAAATCATTAACCCATTCACCTACTCACACAACTACAGTATACCACCTGCACATTGCAAGCTCCATGTCAACCTGTACATTGGCATGGACGGTGGGTCGGCGCTGAATTCTGCACTCCATCAGAGGGTCTTAATTGTGTTTATTAACATCACCGATTGTAATCGATGATGAAAATTTGATTTGCATCTTGCCTCTGATGGGATTCGAACAAAGTACCTCCCGGTCCAAGTGCCGAAGCTTTAACCACTGCACCACTTGTCCGGTTACGTTGCCTAGTTATCGACGGATATTGCTGCTGTTGATCCAACACGTGTTGATTATCAGGCTTTAAATGGTAAGCCAATTTCTGTTGATTCATCCTAAAGTTATCTGTTTCACCGGTGTACTTGTCAGCAGAATAGTTTTGGTTATACCTCCTTGAATGGGGAATGTAGCAGCACTTCATTACTATACGGTTCTATCTGAACATTCCTCTTTCGGATAGGTTGCAACTTCCTTGATTTTGGCTGTGTTTCTCGTAGAGATCCGAAAAACTTTTTGTTTGTCTTATCATCGGCTGAAGACGTCATTTTATTATCATTTACACTTTTCGAATTGTTTATGGTTTTTTATTTGATTTTTATGAGTTTATGATGGACTGTATTTCCTTTTAAAACGCAAACTATTTCTTTTTAATTTTTACTTTATTTTTATTTTATAATTCACAAAACAACGATATTCTTCATCGTACGAGCATACACGAACTGCAGCTGAACTACAAAAAATGAAAAATTAATTACAAAAAGAGTTATTGCAGAGTCTGACGATAACTTGACTTTATCAAATTTAATCTGCAAAGATTTTTGTACCTTTTCATATAGCTGGATCAGCAATAAAGCTGCACACAGCTCAAGACGTCTGGAACTTGAGTGAAGCTACTCGTGATTTAGCACATAATAAATATATTTCGTAACTGTCATGCCAATCTAATGTGTGAACGTATATACAAAAAATGTAACCAAGTTGTGACGCGTCACCAAATCCATGGAGCTCTATGCGTTTTGTTTTATTTGAACTCATGATGAATTTTGGAACCTTAATACTGCCTAACTCCTTCAGTTGCTTACAAAATTCGAGCCATTCTGATCTAAATGGTTCTTGTACCTCATCATCCAAGTTAAGTTGTGGAATTGACCACAATATTTGTATAAAAGTCTTTGGAATGAACACAAGTGGTCCACAAAGTCCCAAGGGGTCAACTATTTGAGAAATATGTAATAATACTGTTCTCTTTTTGAAATCAATTGCTATTTTTAAATAATATAATACTTATGGTATCACATTGACATTCCTATTTTATTCCAAGAACTCCTACAATATCCGTTTCACCAGGTACAACTTCTTTATTATTGGATGCCCATTTTGTTAATTCAAATCCAACCTTGGCCAATAAACTAGTTATGTTTGCCTTCAGAATCTGTGCTTCGTTAACATTTTATGCACCCGAAGAAAAATCATCGACATAAAATTCGTTAAGAAGTTTATAATGGCTAACTGTTTCAAAGATCGTATAGCATGAAATGGGGCGCCAATGGTGCCATTTGTTATCGTGTTTAACAGGTAAGTACTTAAAGGTTCTGTTGAATTTTGGCCACGAAATTTGTTGTAAGTTTCGGTCAGACTCGTGAACGTTAATTTGACGATACCTTTTGTGATGTCCGCCGTTAGAGCAATCGGAGATTTTCGGAACCGAATAAGTAAAGAAAACAAATCAGGTTGTATTTTAGGTCCTGTTATTAAGCAATCGTTCAAGGAAAGCCCTTATTCGGATTTTGACGATGCATTAAAAACCACACGGAGTTTGGTTGTGGTGGAACTTTTTTCATCACAGCGTGGTGTGGAAGAAAATATGATAAGTCCGAATTTATATTAGTAGTAAGCTGCATATGGTTTAAAGAGATGTATTCTTCAATAAACTCACAATACAAATCCTTCAACTTAGGGTTAGCTACAAACCTTTTTTCTAAATATAAAAACTGTTTTAATGAGATCTGCTTGTTTCTAGCAAGGTTTTTAATACTTTCTTTAGTAGGAAGTGCGACAC
Organism: Nephrotoma appendiculata; assembly: GCA_947310385.1. Lineage (NCBI taxonomy): Eukaryota > Metazoa > Arthropoda > Insecta > Diptera > Tipulidae > Nephrotoma > Nephrotoma appendiculata. The sequence goes on from OX371223.1 coordinate 111,564,731, forward strand.
TATATCTTCCAGTTACATCAGGCTTAACATTGATAGCATAATGTCGCTCACATGCTGTTTCCTCGATAGAAAAATAATTCCTGGGTTTAACATCTTCGATTACAAAAAAATTCTAAACCTCCTTTCGTATTTCATCTACGTTACAACAAAATAATGAAACAGCTTGGGGGTAATTGGGTTTTGGGTTCTTCCGCAAATTACATAACTTTTGTTTTTTCAAGGCAATGCAATAAACTTGTCACACTTATAAATAAAATGATTCGCTTTACAATAACCATTCGACAATTCAAATCATTAAAATTAAAGTAAAGTTCAAAATTACAAATTATAACGCGTTTCTCCACTAGACCTTCTTTTCCTTCCTCGTATTACTCTCCAACTACCAATCGCGTCATTTTCTTTTTTTTATGGAAACAAAATAAATCTAAGGCAGTGTGATAAACGAATAATAGATTTAATCACCAACTCAGTTTCGAAATTAAACTTTTAGTTCCGATTCTCAACACTCTTGCTCAATTACACTATAATTTGTCTGAGCTGACCAGCATTAAGTAAACGTTGTGACACATCACCCATTAGTGAGAGATGTTCCTCAAAACTGGATGAGTGATAATTAAATCATCTAAGTAAACGAATACTCGGTCATGCAGTTAGTGGAGGATTACTGTCTGCATTAACCGGCAAAGGGTTTGGGGAGCATTGCAGAACCCGAAAGGCACTACCTTAAAATGGTGAAGCGGCCTACCAGGGATTGTAAACACCGTTTTAGTATCTGCCAAAAGGCATCTTTGAGATCAGAGTTCCAGACGTACCGGGTTTCAGCGACCCTACTCAAAACTCATGCGTAGTAGTTTCGTGCGATACTTTTCTTGCATTGAAACTATAAAATTCTCATCCAAGCAAGTGTTTCTAGGTTTAGGGATATTTTTATCCTGATTTTTAGACGACGCATTTGTTATCGCCAATTTTACTATGTTTCATTGTTCTTCAATAGAATGGAGTAATGGTTGCTTGTCAAAGGTTTATGATACGTTAACTTCGAACTTGGTCCGGATAACTTGATTGTTTACACGAGGAGACTGCATATTTCGCAACTATCTTAAAGTGGTCCGAATCGGTGTTGCCATCGCATATGATTTTAATGCATTCGATGCTAATGCCTTTTAGGCAAGAAATAGGGTCGATTTGGTTGACCATATACAACCGGATAACGCCATCATTTTATTTCCATGTGTCTTTATGGAATTCGCTCGTGTAGGAAGTATTCACTGGCTACGATGATCAGATGGAGATTGTACTGAAACATTTGATGGGAGACTTGGCGGAGACTCTCCAAGTGGTTTAAGCTGCAAACATCTCATGTTCCAAGTTTTAAGTCGGTGTCCTAATTTCGGCTCCAAGGTCGTTGTTGTAAATCGAGTTAATTATTCGAAGATTTTGTGGAATTTCGTAACAAAAATTTTATCACGTTGGGTTGTTAGCCCAACGAAGACCCCCTATAGAAGGACCACAGCCCTCACATACAGAAGTAGTATAAAAATAATATGTAATTCAAACTTTTCTCAAGCTTCTTAAATTTTAGTTAGATGGCAGTTCTAAACAAAACCTCGATAACTAAAATCTTCATATAAACTGGATTCACATTCGGAAATTTATTAAAAATCCATCGTGCAACTGTAATAAAGCTCTAGTTTTAATTTGCTTATCTTGTAAGTTAGATGGCAGCACTTTGGAAAGATATTTGGTTTGTATTTAAAATAAACTTTGGAAAAGCTTTTTTGGTTTTTAAATTTCTAATTGAATCGTTGTTATTAACATTATTTCACCTACCTACCTACCCTTGATACTGGACAATTATGGGGAAGAAGCGGTGTGAGGATTTGCTGAAGTCATACAAAGATAACACAGAACGTATAGTTTGGAATAAAAATATGAATCGAGTAGGACAAAATTTGTGAAACGTGAATATTATGATCAATTGCGATGAAGTCATGTGGCCCTTCCCAGCAAAATAGATCGTAGTTTTATTTTTCTAAAAATGATACTATAGCGAGTCTGGCAATTAAGGTTATTAGAGGTTTAGGCAGTTATAATTGCCAGGCGATCTACTACTTCTAATTATACAATATCAATATACTCGTATATTGAATACAGACTAATTTTTTGAAATCGTCAGTAAATTTATTTTCTATATTCATATTGCATATTTGTTCATTAAATTTACTACATTTCTATAATAAATACAATATGCAGATGTAAAAAAATTTCGGTAAAAAAAGTAGTTGTACTAAATGTTTCGAGCCAGGTCGAAAATGGCTACTTATTGAGCCACTTTCCCATTCATGAAAACGACGAGAGAGAAATAAAGAAGTCAATATTGGCGAAAGAAATTTAAATCTCATAAGCCACATGTTCTTTACGGTACAAATAAACATGCAGATAGCTACTGGCATCATTTGTAATAAAGTGGTTTACTTCATGTTGCATATAGCACCTACTTGGTATCATTGTTATACTATACTGGAAGTTATCTAAATACATTAGAAGCTGAAATCGGTAACTCGGAACGGGACACTTACATCGGAGTTTTATGGTTTTTGGTAATTATTTTGGAAAATTTAGCATTTATGATCAAATCGATTAAGTACAAAGGTATTCAAAATTAAATTTGCAACCAAACTGGTCCACATCGCTTTTCCAAAATTTAGCAGCGTATCCAATCACTGTGAATACCCTGAGGGACATTAAGGTCATTTGAATTTATTATATTAAATCTTCTAACATGATATTTTTACAACCGGTTCACTGGAGCCATCTTAAATTTTGTAGCAAAAGTGTTAATTGTATAGGTTCGTGCTTTATTTAAAAATTTGATGTGAGGGTAGGTACGAACAAGATATGAAACAGAGTAAAATAATTTTTATTAATTTAACACTCAACATAACTATTATTTTAATTGTTCTCCCAAAAGATTGTCAAAAATCTAAACTCATTATCCTAAAAAAATCACAAAACCTCTACATAATCAATCAAACTGACATTTTCGACGGAATATTAATTTACAGTAAAATCGGGTCATCTACTATTTAATTACAAAAAATTGAAAAATACAGGAAAAAACATAAAATCGTAAATTTTTAAACTTAATGAAATTAAAAGCTCAGTTAATTACCATATCCCATTCAAAAACGATTTAATGTAATTATCTCATTGTTAATTTTCGTTTCGATTACTCAAAATAGAAATATGTAATTAAATTTTTGCAGATATATGCATACATTTCGACATACGAGGTGTTTCCATTGTTATGCAGTATAAAATAAGGTGACCAGATTTTCATTCACAAAGTAGTATATACAGTTATAAAGGAAATTATCGGGTTTCGGAAATTTGCAAACAATCAAGGAGTTTAGCACTCCTTGCCGTTTCTCCAGGCGAAAAAACACAAAAAAATGTCGGTGCTGAAATGTAAAAAAAATTTGATTAATTATGAAAGATTATAAAATTTTGAATGCATCATTCAAACTTTTGAGCTATTTCCAGCTTCAAATCGAAATCCGTGCTTTCTAAGTTAACAATACTTTACATACGGTAATGCTGAGTCAACCAAATTCCTCTACAAGACACCTACTTCTATACAACAAATAACACGACATGTGCCTCACATTGTTTGGCTAGAAAATAGAATATTCTAGTTAATTTCTTTATATGTAAAATTGCTTACATTAACATTGAATTTAAACATAAGAAAAGAAATTTTTTAAATGAATTTAGAGTTAGTTTTTACATAAAAGTGTAACTAAGTAAATTAAAATCAATAAAATTATTTTTGAGCTCTCCGAAACTGGCGCCGAAACAGGGACTAGTCAATAAGTTCTCGAACTAAACCGAAGTGAAAGTTACTAGACAGTGAGTGAATTACGCACCACGAGTAAGTGTTCTAGAACTGTCATCGTTAAATGGTAAATGCTAAAAGGGAACAATACGGATCATCCACCATCACACGGACTGACCCTCAAAAATATCCCAACAAGTACTACCCGAGAGAAACGAAAATCTTTCGAGATAAAATTATAATTATTTCAATAATATTAAAATAATATAAATTTAATAATAAAACTATTATAACGGTATAATAATTCCGAAATAATAGTGTAACAACAATAATTACAGACTAGGTTTCAGTGGTTGACACTTAGGCCATTTTTGGCCCATTGTGATACCACGCATTCACGCCACATCATTAACCCATTCACCTAATTCACCTACTCACACAACTACAGTATACCACATGCACATTGCAAGCTCCATGTCAACCTGTACATTGACATGTAGAGGGTCTTAGTTGTGTTTATTAACATCTCCGATTGTAATCGATGATCAAAATTTGATTTGCATCTAGCCTCTGGTGGGATTCGAACCCAGTACCTCCCGGTCCAAGTGCCGAAGCTTTAACCACTGCACCACTTGTCCGGAATAACCTAAAATAATAAAAAAAAAATTTAAACAAAAATGACACAGATCGAAGCTCTAACCGAACATGTTAAACAACTCAAAGATAACAAAGTGCTCAAATTCCTGATCGATACTGGAGCAAACAAAAACTTCGTCAAACCAGAATTAGCAAAAAAAACCAACAGCGTTTAGCATAAAACCAGCTGGCGGAAGCATACCAATAAAGGAAAAGGTTGTCGGACCATTCTTTTCAAGTATCGGGATCTATAAAAACTTTCATAATTTTTCTTACTACCCGGGCACCAATTTTTCGATGGAATAATTGGAGACGATACTTTAAAAGAGGTAGGAGTCATAATCGAGAGAAAGTACAAAACCTAATTCTAGCACCAAGCATAAAAATACGACTGAATGAAAAATGGTAATCATACTTAAACAACCTAGAAATCCGTAAAAAGCATTTCTCGGCAACGTCAAAAAAAAGTTACAAAGTAGGCTGTTGGATTTTGAGGAACTGTTTGGACCCATAAACAACCATAAACTAATAGATACAGGTATAAAATCTGAAGGCAGGACCACAACTGAGGAAGCCGTTTATTCTAAAATCTACCCATATCCTGTGAGCATGAGGAGTGAAGTAGAGAATCAAATCAAGCAACTGCTACGGGATGGCATCATAAGACCTTCCAAGAACCCATATAACCCTCCAATATGGATCCTGTATATGATAGCGGAAATTTGACAGCGGAAAATAAGTGATTACGCTACTCGCCGCAAGTGGCAGCACAATCACTAAAGGGAATTTATTTTACTATGTTTTGTTATGTCTTTCCGCCATTTCTTAACGAACTACGATGAAATTTGGATAGTAGTATTGACCAAGAATTTTCAACTAAGTTTTGGGCCAAATTCTAGGATCTGTTCGTGCTGGACTAAACTGGCCATTTCATAACCAGTCCTTATGAAAAATGGTATCTGAGCATTTTACACGATATAAATAAATTTTAAGCTGGAAGGAACCTTGGCAATCTCTTAACCCATTGCTGCAAATGACTTCTATAGCCGTCGAATTTTTGGAGGTATTTAGGCAAATGACGGCTATAGCCGCCCTGCATATTTTAATTAATAAAAAAAAAATGACCGTCGAGAGTTTTCATGAAAAAACTGTGAGAAAATGTGATAATTTTCACTTTCAAAAATATGTATAAATAAAGCTCAATTTCATATGGCAGTCATAAACTATTGAAAACAAAAAAGTGTGTTTCTGAGCACGGTCGTTAATTTAAAAGTGTGCGGCAACGAGTTAATTAAATTTTGTAAAATTTGAATTGCATACAGGGACAATTCGGAAAAAATGACTGAAGGTTGTTCAAACCGCTAAGACGATTCGAGATTCTACCGCAACACTACACCAAGGTACATTTGGGACCAGCAAACACGACAGCACTATAGGGTTCATGAAATATTGTGAGCTCGTTTAACCAGGTAACCAATTTTTATTATTTTTTATTAAATTTATTTTCATCGTGTTTTGTGATAAAATATTTTACGAGTTTTGCAAAAGTGTGCACTATACAAGACACGCAACTGCCTTTACGCGAAATTCCAAAATAAATTCTTTAATAATAAAAATCGGTGTCGACCAGACAAACTTGCGTACATCAAGATAGACGCAAAATTGTCAGACAATAGAAATATTGGAGAGGATTTAGTTGAAACTGACTCAATTCAAGAAATGGAACAAGTGTTACAGTCATTGAATTTGATCTATGAACAACTCCAGAAAGTTAGTGAAAAACTGGTCGAAAACGATCAACTTTTGAACATAGAGTCCCTGAGGTTGTCAATAGAGGAAATATGCTGGATCTGTTCAGGACCCCCGATCCGATTAAGTCAATTCCATCATTCGATGGAAATTGAAAACAATTAACCGTATGGCTAAAAACAGAGGAGGATACTCTCAGTGTATTTGAACCGTTAGTATCGGAACAACAGTTCAATCTATATCTGCAGGCTGTTAATAACAATATACAGGGTAAAGCCAAGAACACGCTGTGTCTAGCAGGCAACCCTAAAACATTCCAAGAAAGCATTCCAAGCATAGCTACTTTACTACTAAACATAAAATCGTTATCAAAACAAAACTAATTTTATAAAGAATCGGGGCCTGCAAACAATGCATTCATAGATAAGGATGAAAAAAATAAAAATATAAAAAATATAAATATAATTCTTTCATAAAAGAATAGAAGAAGCGTATGCTTCCTCGTGCAAGTTTAATTGCAACGAATTAATTTCCAACAACGCGAAAAAATAATACAATCAATCTAATTCCCAATTGGAACCACAAAAATAAAGAAGTGGAAACATAAACCAAACGAGAAACAATAAATTCAATCCGACAAACGTTAGAAGAATGTACTCAGTGAATGAAAACCCCATTCCTATGGATGTGGACACTTCAATGAGATCTAAAAATACTTCGAGTACACACAGAAAGATCAGGACGAAAATTCTCAGACAAACCTGAACTCCAACACAAAGGATTACATTTTCTCCCGTATTTAAAGTGTTATAGCAAACAATTAAGGGGCACAATAACACTTTTAATCAACACTGGTGCTAAAAGAAAACATCATTAAGCCCGAAACCATACCTCCAAATTAAATAGAAATCAACCCAACAAATAGTAGTAGAAAAGCATTTGTAAAAAACATTTTAGGCACTCACAAAATTGATCAAAAATTTCAAGATCAATTTGTTAGGTAACAATCTACCAAATAAAATCTATTTTGAATTAAATTTCCATACATTTTTCGAGGAAATATTGGACTCGGAATCCGTGGCGCAAATGAACATTAAAATTGATTAAAAATTGAATTCAATTTTTATAATCACATTGTCATTATAGTTACCTCACAAAACGGCGGCTGGTTAGTCTCAGGGTTCGCCAAATTGAACAATAATATAACCATTCAATCCGGTTTGTACAAAGCGGGCAATTTCAAAACAACGGTTAGAGTGTTGACACATAGCCCCAATCCACCGAAAAAAACTTCCAAAAGATTAAAACTCAAATTGGAAGTAAACAATTTCGAAACATTAAGCCAATCCCAACTTGTGAAAACAATATAATCGATAGGGAAACCATCGAAAATCTAGTCCGAATAGAATACGCCTAAACGATAAAGAGAAAAACATTTTAATCGAAACCATTTTCAAAAATCAAACCGTATTATTGAGACTGTAGGAGAAACTGTCATCAACCACAATTATTAAACATAAAATTATCAGGAAAGACGAAAACCCTGTTGTTACTAAAACGTACGGATACCCACATCTATTTAAAAAATGTTGAGGGACAGATACAGGAAACGTTGGATAGAGGAATAATCCGTAACTCAAAAAGCTCATACCCTTCTCCAATATGGGTAGTCCCGAAGAAAGCGGATGCCTCAGAAAAACGGAAAATTAGAGTTGTAATCGACTATCGTAAACTAAATGAGAAAACAGTAGACGATAATTTTCAAATTCCTCAAATCGAACAAATATTCGATAGTTTAGGCGAATCGGTGTATTTTTCAACGTTGGATTTAAAGTACGGTTTCCAAAAAACCGCATTTTCAACCGGCAAAGGTCAACAACGTATTGCAAGGGTTTATCGGAAGAATTTGTCATGTCTATTTGGACTACATCGTTGTTATCGGATATAATTTGGAAAACCATATACAAAACCTAAGTATGGCACTCATTCTAATCTCATAATTCCAGAATAATTCAAGAAACTGAATTCCTTGGCCATATAATTACGCAAGACGGCGTTAAACCTAACATAGAAAAAATCAAGAAAATACTAGACTGACCACTATCTAAAACACTGAAAAAAATCAAAGATTTCCTGAGACTTTCCGGTTATTATAGACGGCGTATAAAGGATTACTCAAAGATTACGAAACGCATGTCAAAATATTTGAAAAAGGACAGATATCTCAATATCAAAGATAATCCAATATATACTGGCATTCGAGACTCTTAAAAGTACATTAGCTACGGACCAAATCCTAGATTACCCTAACTTCGCAAAACTATTTATTATGACAACGGATGCATCAGATTTCGCGCTGGGTGCAGTACTCTCCCAAATTCAGAATAATATCGAAAGCCCAATTGCGTTCGTATCACGAACACTTAATTCTACAGAGGTAAACTACGCGACATAATATGGGCCGTAAACCATACCTATATGGTAACAAATTATCGTTGGTAACCGACCATAAGCCTCTAACCTTCATTAAATCATTAAAGAAAAACTCCAAAATCTTACGTTGCAGCCTCGAATTAGAGAACTACGATTATGCTGAAGCAAACCGCAACCCTGGCAAAAGAAAGTATATATCAAACAGTTCAGGAATCATTTCGGGAGAACTTATCTCAAAACTGTCGAAGGCAAAACCAATGAAGGGCGCCAAGATATGATAGTCATCAAAACACACGACAGAGCCCATATAGGGCAAGAGAAGTGGAAAGCCAGGTAAAATGTTTCCTATTTTTTCCCAAGAATGGCACAAAAAATTAAAGCACATATAAACGCATATAGGATTTGTAACATGCACAAGTATACGATCGGAAGCCGTATAACATTACGATATCCCTCAGACCAAGGCAACTAAAAAGAATGCACATTGACATTTTTCAAATTAATAAAACCAACTTTTTGTCTATAATAGACTTCTTTTCTAAACACTTGCAGATGATTCTGATCAAAAGAAAAAACCCCAAAAAGCCTAGACACACAAGTGCTTTAACAAAATATTCATTTTAACAAAATAGGTCATCTTTAAAGGGAATAGGTACAAAGGGCCGAATGTCGAAGGGCCGAATGTCGAAGGGCCGAATGTCGAAGGGCCGAATGTGTCGAAGGGCCGAATGTCGAAGAGCCGAATGTCGAAGGGCCGAATGTGTCGAAGGGCCGAATGTCGAAGGGCCGAATTTTTTTTCTTTTTAGAAATATAATTTTTTAAATTTGTTGTTTTATAACAACATAAAATATTTTAGGAAAACATATTAGAATATTTTTATATTTTTTTATTTTTCATATTTTTTTATAGAATATTTTGTAAATTTTTTTTTTTTATTAAACATAAATGAATTTCTTATGAATTTATGTATTTTAATATTTTTCATCTTTGAATATTTATGAAATTCCACGTATCCGGTCAGCGATACATTTTGGTGAAGGAAAATATTGTCATGCGCCACCAGAGACTTTCGGCCCTATTTGTCAGCCTTCTGATAATAGGTATATGGTGCAAAAAATAAAAAAAATAATTAAATTCAATAATTAAATTAAATAAAAAAATAATAAAAAATCAACAGCTTTAGTATCGCAGTCAAATTTTTTAATAGTCTGAGCGACGGTGGCGCCACTTTGATCAAAAGCGGGTTTTTATAACTTAAAAAGTGTGTCTTTGCTTAGCACTTTTTGTGTCTCAAGCTAACTCCATCTATCGGAATAAAAATGAACCAAAATTTAAAATTTTACCTTAAGCCGTGATAAAATAATTTTTAATAAATTAAACAAGGCAAATCTCTGGTTGACAATATTGAAATTACCGTATATTTGATTTGAATTTGTTTATGCTTCGTCAACCTTGCAGACACAGATCAAAGAGAAAGTCTCGCTCGTATCGCTTCTTCTGATAGATGTACCACAAATGTTAGCTTAATTCGTTGCGTACGAGAGGAATCTACGAATAATTTAGAATCGAATATATAGAATCGAATTAAGCATTTGATTTGAATTTGTGCGTGCTTCGTCAACCTTGCAGACACAGATCAAAGAGAAAGTATCGCTCGTATCGCTTTTTTTGATAGATGTACCACAAATGTTAGCTTAATTCGTCGTGTAAGTCCCTATATTATTTCAAATTATTTTGCATCAACAGCATACAAAAATTCCTTAAGGTGAAGGGTGAACCATCTCAAAAATGACGAATTTAAATTACGAATATTTAATAATAATCGCAAGTGACTTAATAAAATTTATTTTGTTTATAAACCATATATTTACATTTTGATTTTAAATTAATCATTTAAAATTATTTATTTTACTAAACATTTAAAAACAGTTCATATGTTACAAACTCAAATTTATTTTATTTATAAAAATATGTCTAAGATGGCAGTCAATTAAATTAACAATTTTTTAGTTAAAATTATAACCACCAAAAAAAAAAATGTAGAAAAATTTAATCCAAAAGCGGAAAAAATTATAAATAATATATAAAAAATTGAAATTTATCTAAAATGGCGTGTGATATGTTTCCAACTTTAGTTAAAATTATGACCATTTTGAAAAAAAAGTCGCGATAGTCAATTTTGACTGCGGTACTAAAGGCTAGCCAAAAAAAAATATATTTCTAAAAATAACAAAAAAATTCGGCCCTTCGACCCATTCGGCCCTTCGACACATTCGGCCCTTCGACACATTCGGCCTTTCGACATTCGGCCCTTCGACATTCGGCCTTTCGACACATTCGGCCCTTCGACATTCGGCCCTTCGACATTCGGCCCTTCGACATATTTGGCCCTTTGAAATTCGGCCCTTCGACATTCGGCCCTTCGACATTCGGCCCTTCGACATTCGGCCCTTTGATATCATACCCTTTAAACAAACCAACCTAACAAACCCCCTTGAAATACAAGACCACATATGATCTTCAAACAGGTAAACCATAATCTAGATAAAACAAGAGATAGAATGATAAAATAAAATTGCAGTAAAAAAGAATCCCCAAACTTAAGAGAGGGTCAAATAGTTTATATCAAACTAAATATTAGAACAAAATTGTAACCTAGAGAGGTCAAAACAACTAGAAATATAAAAAGATATAAGAGCAAAATTAAAAGATTAAAGTACAAATAATATTGTAACTCTTTCTCTATTCCTGAAAATCCACTCGTACATCAAGGTGTAATATCACGTTGCCGGACGAAGCTCTGGAATTTATCATCCCAAAAACAGCGAAAGTCTCGTCTAAAAAGACCAATAAGCCTTCAACCAACCGTCTCAAAAGTATTTGAAAAAAATTTTTTGTAGGCTCTATTCGGTGGCATAACCGCAGGGATTGTTAGGCGTAGAACTACACTACTCATATAAAGATAGTTTTTGAAACATTTTATTATTTTTCGTCTCAATTTTATGAAGAATTGGTCTATGATACGAAAAGTAAGAAACCGATGAAAGAAGTTCTGGAGTTATTTTTCTAGTGAATGACAAATCTATGTAGGTATTTCCTAATGTACTTGGATAATTGGTCGGAACCATATCATTGAAATGATGCTTCATAAACTCAAACGCTCCTTCATTCCGTTTAACATCTACATTAAAATCACCCATTACAATTATTGGAACCTCTTTATCCACTGTAAATCGTTTATCAATTAATTTTGAACTTTCTGTGTATTCCATTAATGCCGCAAGGAAGAACACATTTGAATCGACCTCTTTAGCATGCGGATGAATGTAAATGGAACCAAGTATAAATTTTGACGAACCATTCAAAGTCACATCCACTAGACAAATATCACCAACTGAATCGATCAACTGTCTTCTAACATTAATATCAAACTCATTAGGCTGACAATATGCTACACTATTGATATTTCTATAAATTGCTACTCCACTTGCTTTACGTTGTTTATTTATCAATTTCGATCGAAGAGTGCTGTTCATGTATGATTTCAATTCAAATCCTCTAATTTTAATCGGTCGATCTTCGTACATTCAAGTCTCACTCAGAGCAAGAAAATCAGACTTTAACAATATCTCGTCAGTTTCATAATCTAAGTGATGAGGAACTAAACCTTGAACGTTTAAGTTAACTATAATTAATAATATTTTAATTAATTAATTAATTTTTTTTTGCCTTTCTTTATTTTCATTTATACGCGCTACTCCCATATTAGAAATGTGCCAGCAAAAATCGTAATTTTAATTTGTCATAACTTTTCACATAATTGTCATTTTGACATAATTGTCATATTTTTTGACATTGCACACTTGATCAACGTAGTTCTACGTCAAAACTATAATCGAAAATATTAAACCGGAACTACGAAATATCATCCTTAGTCATCAATTTGGTTTCAGAGCCGAGCTTGGAACCCTTGAACAAGTGCACCGAGTATAGCTACAGAATAAAGGTCAGCATACGAAGAAAAAAAACACCACTCCTCCGTCTTCTTTGATGTTGCCCAAGCATTCGATAAAGTATGACACGAAAGTCTGCTTCATAAAATTAATCTTAAATTGGCAGAAATTTACCAACTTATGAAGTCGAATTTGTCAAATCGCAGATATTACGTCAAATATAACACCTCTAAATCGAACGAGAAAACCATTATGGCTGGAGTCCCACAAGCTAGTGTGCTTGGACCAACGTTATATTTAATTTTCACTTCAGATCTACCAACGTCTTCACAAATTATGATGTCTACTTTCGCAGATGATACGGCAATCGTAGATAAAAGAAGTAGATTCTGCTCCCGCAGATTTACATAATTACCTTAGCTATTAAGATTTGAAAACTTATTTTTATTTTCATGTTTGAAAGATTCAATAAATAAAGAAAAAAGAAAAAAATAGCAGTAAACGATGAAACTCTGCTGATGCTTGAAGTGTCAAAATTAGACGAAGCATATTTGACCGTAGTGACGATATTACCGTTAATCATAAACGATACCATCATAAAAAATCCCCCTAAACACCTCACCAAATGCAACCAAAATTGTTCACAAGTTCGAACCACAAAAAATTTGTGCAGTCATTCGGATATACAGGAATTCAATGATGGTTTGTTAAACCACTAGTTATGGGGATCGAAAGCTACTGTAATATAATTTCGGAAAAAGAAACAACGATACAATTCATCTCTGAAGGAAAAATATTAATAAACAACGCAAAAAACGAGATGTTGTCATCTGATTGCAGACCCAAAGATCGAATATTGTCAGGAAACTTCCTAACAACATTTTGGAACTGCACCATAACCTTTAATAACAAGAAAAACAACCAGAATAGAAATCATATCAGAAATGAAAATCTGGAGCATGAATGGGTTTTATTGTCATCAATTGGTGAACTACTACGATAAAAAAAAGAAACCCCATCTTTTAATTTGTTGTTCAACAAATTTATTATTGAACGATATACATCTGCATTTTGTATGTTCAATATAGTATCTTTTAGGGGCTAGTTTGTTTTTCCTCAATTTATTAATGAAAATTTATGAAAATCATATTTCTATGATAAGCACCAATTTCGTCGGTAGAGCCACTTTTGTAAAGTTTTAAAATTAGGGTTAAATTATTTCTGGTTTTTTCTAGAAATTGGGTTTTATTTTTTTCATCTTTCAGGCGAAATTTAAATTTCTTTTCCCGTTTTTTCGGCTCCTGGAAAAGCACTAATTTTTTCCAGTGAGCAATAATTAGCACAAATTGGGCTTAATCGGTATGCCAAGTTTCATTTTGAAATTCGAAAGTTTCCCTGCTGCAGTTACCCACACCAGTAGGATGCAACGGGAACGCGCGGTTATTGGCAGTCTCGTATTTTGAAATTCAGACACATTATGTGTATCGAACCTGGAGTACAGGTGAATGAGGTGGCATATTGCAGCAAATTAAACGTTGAACTACTCATAATTACATTGATAACCCAAAATAAACGAAACATTCGGAGTCTGTGACAATAAATGTTATCCTTCCAAAATCAGTAAGGCTAACCGTCACGCATTTTCAGTCCGGCATATTCGTCCGATCTTCCTGTAAACGACTATTGAAGGTTTAATATAATCGACTGGTGAAATTTTTCATACGCTCCATACAAAATATGAAATATCACAACTCCCATACAAAATTTGCACATAATTTGTTTATCAGTTTGACAATCTGAATATATGAAACTGTAAACCGTCTAATTCCGGTAGAAAAAAGTTTCATTTTATTTTTATAAATTAAGCAAGCCCCTTTGATAACACGAATTTAATGCTGGCGTTAAAAGGACGATCGGTTATTCCAAATTCAGTGCTGCTTATTGAAATTAGGGGCTGTTTAAACTCCAGGCCTTTGCCTTTTCTTACTGGTGACTGTATTGTCACTCATCCAAAGGCGTCGCTAACCGATTAAAGGATTACCCCATTTGAATGATGGAAGATTGTAACATGACTGGGTGAAGGGATTTGGAAAAAGAGTATATGAGATTATACCATCCCCTCAGGAGGAGCTCAACCCAACATAAATACTCACTTCTGCACAATGGATGTTACGAATAGTAACTTATACCTTTCCAGAGGAGGGCGGATTTGTCAGGGTTGTAAAGTTTAGAGTTTAAACTCATGAAGAGTTGCTGCCACCTATTAATAAAATGAGCGTACTATCCATTAAAAATTAAAAAAAAATTTCCAAACACTGACTACTGTATCCCTTTACCAGCCGACTCACACAATTGTGTGGATAAGGCAAACGAATCATGTCAACAATTTATTTTTGATTGTGTTTTGAACCAACTTACGCATTTGTATAAGCGAAATTTTTTATCAATAACGCAATTACATACTATGTTTTTTTACTCACACATTTGTGTGTTCTAGACTTAAATTGAGCCAATTTTTTTTGTTTTTTGGTAGATATGCATCTGGGCCAAAACATGAAGGAGATGGAAGTGTGTTACATCAAACAAACAAAATTCAAACTTGCGCCTTCAAACATGTTTAGTTTGGGCCCATCAAAAGAAAGAAATGTTCATCAAAATGA
The DNA here is from genome assembly GCA_947310385.1 of Nephrotoma appendiculata. Taxonomy (NCBI): domain Eukaryota; kingdom Metazoa; phylum Arthropoda; class Insecta; order Diptera; family Tipulidae; genus Nephrotoma; species Nephrotoma appendiculata. Next base: position 111,579,998 of record OX371223.1, read on the forward strand.
AAAAATGTTTATTAAAATTTGATTGAAAGAAATGTTTAAACATGTTATTAAGATTATCTGGACAGCTGTCTAGAGTCATCTATTTAAAGTAGAACACCTCAAAACTATAATTTACTATAATCGGAGGAATAGGCGACTTTGCATTCTCATCAGTGGCGCAACTTTGAAAATTTTGTTTTAAAAACAAAAACAATTTGAAAAAATAACAAATTAAAAAAAACACTTTAATTGAGACAAATACAAGCCTACAATCTTCAAAGAGTGGGATTTAATCCACAGAAACTATTCCCGGGTTTAGCTAGGGTTAAGTGATGGATTAACTGAGACCTGTTACCAAGCTTGTACAATCTTTAAAAACCAAAGTTTATCGTTTATTATTAATATTTTCCTTTGTTTATATTTAAATTATATTTTTTTAACAGCAAAAATTATACATACATATTTAAATAATTAATTAATTTAAATAAATTGTTTTTATCTTTTGTTTCATAAATAAATTGCAATTATTTTGTTTGCATACAGATCATTTAAAAGTAGCAATAAAAAAAATTTAAAAATTGAAATCAAAATCGAACAAATTTAAAATAAACTTAAAATTAAGTACTTTCGGCCGCCTTATCGGTGGCAACTGCTTCCGCGACCGGTTTTGTTTCATCAGCGGCGGCCTTTTTTTCTGATTCGACCTTATTATCTGGTTCGTTTTCTTTATTTTCTACGCTAGTGGATTCTTTTGTTTCGGGCAGCGTTGCCCCCTGGTTATCATTTGTTGTACTAGTATTAATAGTTTCGGGATTTACGCCATCTTTCTTATCTGTAACGTTTTCAGTCTTCTCCTGATCAGCTGTCGTTTTTGTGGAATCATCAGGTGATTTTATTTCTTGTGGAGGTGCGGTGGCTTCTGAGCCGGCCGCCTCGCTTGATTGGGGTGCTGCGCCTGATTTATTTTCCGCATCATCCGGCTTACTTTCGCTTGCTGGTATATGACCATCGGCTTTCATTTCGAGCACACATAACGATGCTTGAATACATTTGATTGCTTCTTTGCGTGCTAAACGGATATTTTCTTTGCCATCCGTCTCAATGTCATCCAATTTGATAAGGTTGCGAGTTAACATTTCGTCTAGGTACATGTAATCTTTGTCACGGCCGTTGCCCTTAAATTGTTCCACCGCCAACATAAGTTCCATGACCTCTTTTTGAATCGCTTGAATTTTTGTGATGGAATCTGGAGGTGCTACTGGGGCTTTGGGTTGCTCCTGTTCTTGAGCTTGTTGGGGTGGGGGTGATTGGGCAGCTGGAGCTTGATTTTGAGTTGTTGCATGTTCTACTCTGATTGGAATTTCGCGAGGCTGGGAATTTTGTTGTGGCTGTCGCTGTTGTGGCTGAGGATGCGCTTGTGAGGGGGCTTGCTGTGCTTGTTGTTGTGGTTGCTGTTGCTGCTGTTGTGGTTGCGGTTTAGGTTTAGCTGGTACTTTTCTACTTTCAACAACTATTGGTACTGTACGAACAAATTGACCTTCTTGATTTGGAGTTTGTGGTGTGGTTGGTGGTTGTTGATATTGCTGTTGTTGTCGTGGTGGAGAACTAGGTGGTGGCCCATTATTTTCGAATGGATAGTAATATTGACGATAAATATTGCTACCATTTGGTGTACCTGGACCAGTGTTTGTACCCATATTCGAAGTTTGAGCTTGTGCATGAGCTTGTGCATGGGCACCCGGTGTTGCCGTAGCCTGGGTATACACTTGTGGTTTTTGTCCTGGAAATCCAGTAGCACTACTAAAACTTTGAGCCGATGCAAAATTATTAGGATTATTTGGATCGTTTTCATTATGATCTGGAGGAGCGGATCTAGCTCGAGGTCCCGCATCATCAACTTCATCATTAGTTTTTTGTCCCATATCAATTGTATTCCTAAGTCCATGTTGGTTTAAATTGGGCTGATCACCTTGACCTTGTGATTGGGCCAAAAGATCGGCATCAGTTTGCATTGCAGCATCACAGAATTTTGGTCTATTCTCTTGTTGTTGCTGTTGAGGAGGTGACTGCTGTTGTGGTTGTTGCTGCTGTGGGAAATATTTCCGATTTTGCGGTGAATTTGCAGCAGCAGGTTGAGGTACCTCTTGCCTACCAAAATGTGATCGCATACGTGGAAATTGAAAATTGCTTGGAATATATTGTCTAAATTGTTGTGGAATATAACTAAAAAAATCATCATCGTCATCCAAATTAGGATTACGTTTCCTAGATCCTCGTCCAAACGCTGAATCTGCACCCCATCCCGGTTGCATCTGTGGAAAGAAATCATCCTCGTAACCCTCATCGGGTTGTGGTGGTATTTGTTGCGATTGTGGCACTGCACCAGCTTGCGCTGTTTGTTGTGGCGTTACATGTTCTTGAGAATTGCGTCGTTTTCGTCCCCAGGTTCCAAATGGATCACGCATTCGATTCAAACGTGATCGTACCCCACCCTCCGGAAACAATTCATCATCATCAAAGAAATCAAAACCAGACGGCTAAAAAATATTTAAAGGAAAAAAAAACAGAAATTAGTTTAAACTGTATATAAAGACAGCACTCTCCGCAACAGTATTTAAAAAAATTTAATTTTATCATTTTTTTTTTATTTTAAATAAAATATTTTGTTTACTTAAAAAATATAATAAAAAAAATTCCAATAATATTTGCCAAGAAAATAATTTGGCATTGAAAAAAAAAAAACAAAAAATCTTTTGGGATATTATTCCGACCGGTGAAATATCTAATGCGATCGACCACACATAAACTGTATTCGATGCTTGCTATTTTTTGCTATAATTTAACGCATTTTAAATGCAAATCGTAAGCGTACCGAAATTATAATGGAAATTTTAAAATTTGAGGTGAGCAAATTACGCCATATTGTTTTTTATCGTAAATAAAATATTTTTAGCGCATAAAGAAAGTGGAATAAAATAACAATAATAATTAAGATTTTCGCAAATAATTAAATATTTAAATTTATTGTTTATTTATTTATAAATAAAATATATTTTTTTGGTTTTCATGGGTTTTTCCAATTTGTCGGCATGTACAAACAACAATATCATCACATTATATTTTATTGTGTAACGCGAACAGTACATTGTTAGTTATCTTATCGGTGAGAGAAGGTGTACTATAATTATATACATTCTGATTAAAATAATTATGTAAGCGTAATTTCTTCTTGGAACAGATCTATTAAGTCATTTACAAAGTCGCGAAATTTGTAATCGTAAATAGTAAAAAAACCTTGACCATAAATTCGAGACAATTTTCAATGACGTATCATGATTCATGCGCTAATTTTATTTTCTATATTGTATCGTAAACAAACAGCTGATAATTGATCTGAATTGATTATTCATCATTTCTCGGGCACCGAGATCTAATATAATGACACACACGAGAATATTCTTAAAAAAAACGTTTTTGTTGCTGATGATTCATATATCTCAATGATGATGATCATCGCGCGATCGCGCAACATTAGAAAAAAAATATTTTATAAAATAAAATGAGAGCGCAAAAGCAAACAAACAAAAAAAACGCTGTGTTTATTAATTAGATTTATGCAAATTCATTGCGTGATGATTATCATAAAATGAGTAAATTAGAATGATCGAAACGTCTGGTGCGCGCGATCGATAAAACGTGAGCGCACGATTAGCGCCATCTTTACAAAAGTTGAATGAATTTTATTTGTTTTTTGTTTTATGTTTGTCTATATAGAAGAAATAGCGATCACTTAATTTAATATACAGAGATTTGGTAATTAAGAACCGCGATCACCGATCGCAACCATCACGATGTGATGACGATCATATATATACGAGTATATGTACATACATTTTATTTTTGTTTTCTGTGTGTAATTCTATTTTTATTTTGATCTTTTCGATTCGATCGTCGGTCTCGGAAATACCATTTACTGAATGAGAATTTTATGATTGTTAATTTTAGGTTTTTCGTTTTTTTACTGGATGGATTTGAAAATTTTGAAAAATGTTGCGAGAAAATTCTAGACGCACAGACACACTTACATAAAATGGGAATCGGCGTGAATTTGCACCACCAGCTAATCCGTTATCATAAATTCCTTGAGGTATTTGCTGTTGTGGATGCTGTTGCGGTACTTGCTGCTGTTGTTGCGGCTGAATATCCGGATTATTATTTGCATTTGGATCACTACAATTATTAATATTATTGCCACTATTAGGGTTATGTATCACAGACGGTTTCATATTTAATGCGATTTTTTAGCGCTACACCACAACAAAAAATTTTACGATTTTCACTTGAAATAATGTTTGAACACTATAAAGCACCAGTAAACTATCCATAGAATAAATTATTGATTTTTTTTACACTTTTTTCTGCTTCAATAATTCCACTTTCACTCGAATGGGTACACAACACACTATTCTTTGATCAGATTCATTACCATACAAAATAAAAATTAATTTTTATTAAGAAATATTTTTTTGCGTCCACTTTGTCCCGTCAGATTTATAAATTAAAATTTTTTTATTTTATTTTTTATTTTTTCTATAATTCAGTTTCAAAACTGCGAATGATTGAGTCAACGATTTCGTTAACAAAAAATGTTATAAAGTAAATACATCAGGTTTTAAAAATAACTAAAATACTTTTTTATAATATTTCGTTGTGTATATTTTCGATTCGTGTCTGAAGAGAAGAAATAAAACAGCAAAGAAAATCAAATCCGCGAAATTTATGTAGTGGTGGTGTAAATTGGTGGGCTTGTAAAAAAATATCGCATGGGCGCGAATTATATTCTAGAATGTAGTGGAACGACTTTTCGTATTAAATTATATAATTGAGAATGAATGACGGTTATAAATAATATGAAGACCAGTAAAATAGTAGATTACGTTATCGGCGTCTTGACTGTCTTCAAACTTGATAACGATATAAAATTTACGACTATGTATATACCGAAGGCAAGACGTAGGTGAAAATAATTGTGCCATAAATTTCGAATGCAATATCAGCATAAAAGTTTATACAGATTTTGTAACAGTAGTTCGATTTTTTACGGAACATTTTTACTTGAAAATAATATTTTGCTCAAACAATTAAACTGGACCATTCACATGTTCTAGAGTATTCCCGTGAAGCATATCAAAAAACTATTGGTAGCATCAGTTTATCTTCCCTAGTGGAAGGCTGCGATTTTAAAGAACATGGCACGATATGGGGCAGCTGGAATATCAGTAATAGCGATTCGTCTCCGTTTAACTATTTAAGTACTTCTGAGCTTGAAATATTTTTTTATAGGCTGCGAGTCAACCTTTGTGAATTCTATAACGAAGAAAGTGAATGCCATTAGTTTATGTTCTATTTCCTCGGATGACAGGTTTATGACTTTTAGAATAATTCTTAGAACACCTATATCCAACCAGAAAATATTCCACAAGCTGCTATTTACTATTGTCAAGCCAAAAAAAAATGATCTATATCTACAGAAAAACCTGCCATATTTATACTGTCAGTCCAAAAAACATTCATTAAATTAGTTGATACCAAATTGAAAAATATTCAACAAATATTCAATAAATTAAAATAATTAAATATTAATTTTGTAGTCTCTCCGTCACAGCTTTGACAATATTATAGTCAATTCACTAAAATGAAGAACTAATTTGAATTTGCTATTCCGTTTAATTTCGTGGAAAAATCGTTTCAGTACTGCTGTTAACTTCAAAATGCTTGCATACAAGCATGCATGCCAATTACCATTTTTTGGGGTAATCGCAGGCCTCGAGGTTTCCACATGTCAAAATATGTTAATATGTTCCTTTTAACAAACTTTGCATTCGTTTTACTTCGTTATTATTCCCCAAATTGTGTTGAAAACTTATTGATATAAAATAAAGTAATGGAAACATGTTTTCAGTACTCAATATATTGTGTGCGTGCAAAAATAATTAAATAATATACACTTTGGTGCAAAAAAAAAATTAAGCATTAAAAATTTTTTTTAATGCTTAATTTTTTTTTTGTTAGCATGAAAATTATTGGTAAAAATCGAATTAAAACATGAAAATAAACAAAAAAATTAAAAACCGTTATATTAATAAGAAGTATTCCCTTCCCTGGCCCGAATGACAGCTTCCATCCGATGCTGCATTGGTTTTACCAAAGTTTTCACAAAATCTCGAGGTATGGCTTCCTATTCCTCTACGATCGTCTGTTGCAGCTTGTAGAGACTCGTTGGAGCAACATCTCTGGCTCGAACCATTTTTTTCAACTTATCCCATAAGAAGCCATATCGAGCTGGCCACTTGATAACAGGCACATCCACCTCTTGAACGTACTGGTATACTACACCAGCCGTATGCGATCTCGCATTATACTGCATAAACAGAAAATGTTCACCAATAAACCCGGCAAAAGGTACAACGTAGTACTTCCTCAATGTACCGTTGAGATTATTCATTCCTCTTGATCGACAGCCAGTAATGGCTCGTGTGATGAATACAAGATCTGCCTTCGCCTCTAATGATATGCCTCCCCAGAACATGCACGATCCACCACCGCTTCACTTTGGTGCTGCCTCGCATAAATTAATGCAACCACTTGTGCGGGTTCCTCCGGTATGGTATCCATTTCTTTGCTCCGATTGAAGACGTAATCAATAGAGAATCGTTCAGGCTAAGCGTCGATATGCGAATGATCACAATTCCGAGCGAGATATTTCATGACATGCTAACGTATTGATCCTGTTGAATTATTTTTAGAATTTAATTCGGAAGCCTGCTATTTGCATTTGACAAAAAATCACTTTGTTGGCATGGTACAAGTACAAAAAAGATATCAGTGGATAGGTATTGAAATAGACTTTGAATCTGCATTAAAAAAAATTAAACAATTATTGGATTTTTTTTTATATTTCTGAGCTTTTGAGGAAAATTGTGCAATTTGCGATTTTTTTGCACCCAAGTATAGTAAGCGGTAATTTTAATTGCTAAAATATATATATATATATATATATATATATATATATATATATATATATATATATATATATATAAGAACTAAAGATGAATGTGATGTAGGTATAATAAGATTTGTGAAAGTTTGACAATGAACACAAGAATTTAACGAATAGGAAATTAAAATAGAAAACATTTGACACAAGTGTAAAAATTAAATTTTTATTTTTATTTTTGTACAATTAATACGATAAAAATCAAAATAATTACGATAAAAATCAAAACAGTTAAATCTTTTATCCGCGTGTTTATATTGTGAAGTGAATGAGCGGTAAAATTGTCTAAAATGTCTAATTGTGAAAAATATAATAAAGCTACAGATTCGAGAGAGCGGACTGCAATTAAATGTTTCGGATGGTGCAACAAGTTGTATCATTACGCTTGTGTTGATTGGAGCCTTAAAAAGTTTGAAAGATAAGTTGTGCGACGAGTTCAACAAAATATCTTTTTATCATGGAAATGCAACAACATTTAACGGCAAACCATTTAAAGATAGGACACCAGCTAGGAGAAATTAAAAACCAAGTAGAATAAATTCAAAAACCGACGAAGCAACCACACTCTTTTGCAGCAGTAGTTAAGAGTAAATGTTCCTGGTGGGATTGTTATGTTATGTTACAACCGAAACAACAATGAAAATTTAACAATGTCACTCGATCCAAAAAGTATACCAGTAATGGGCTTTCGCAACATTGGTAACGGTGGAATCATTTTGCAGTGCACCACTAATGATGCCAAGGAGAAACTAAAGAAAATCGTGACGGAAAAGATGGGAGCTGATTATGAAGTAAAACTACCAACGGAGCTTAAACCAAGGCTAAAAATACTTGGAATGTCGGAAAAGCTAGAAAGTGATGAAATAGTATCTGCACTAAAACAGCAAAACCATTTTATCGCTAATTGGTGAAATCAAGGTAATAACCACTTATTGCAGAAGAAACTCAAAAAATTGACACAATCATTGAAGTAGGCTCCGTAGATTTTACAAAAATCTTACAAGCTGAGAAGTAACTGTGAGTCTTCAGGATGGGTACAACTCAAACGGTTCTAGTAAACTAACAAGGAACTGTGTTGCTACCCACCGCGGTTATTAAAGAAACTTTCGGCACTGGACAGCTCGTTACTTTAAGGACCTATGATATATTCATGGTCACAAGCCACCTTAATATCATCAAAGGCTGCCAACCTATTGAACGTTAAAAAAAGAAAAGCTACGAAAATATTGCGAGCCTAGATGGAAACAAAACTGACGTTTTCGGACACGCTATTATACATTAAACTGACACTAAGATTTTCTGAAGACTTTTCTGTAAATATTGATCCTATGATATTCCACAAGCTCACACAACAGCAACCCTAGAATAAAATTAACATAGGTAAATGGAAGTATCTATATAATTGGCAGATCCCTACTATAAATAATCGCTCACAACCAAGATTGGTAATTCGAGCGGATTATTATTTGGCATGGAATTCGGCTGGATTATAATCGGCAACCTTGGAAGTAGTGATCATCAAACGGGAACAGCCATGGTGAAAACAAAAGCAATTCAAGAATTATTACATTTATTCATTTAGAATGACAACATTCCAGAGGAAAGAAATCTCAACGAGCAGACATTTTTCTTTTACGGCGACGGCACAAATTTATCCTGTCTGTCGATATCGAAAAAACGTACACACAGGTATGAATTCATGAGAGATCGATATTGCCAGATTATATTATGGGGGGATGATCCCACCAAACCTATGGCTGCGGTTACTTATAGAACAACAGCAGCCAGTTTTCTAGTTCAGCGAGCCCTATTACAACTGACAGATGGTGATAGCAACGCTTATCCAACAGCAGCTACAATCCGGCCATCGGATCTTCACGCCGGAGATTTGCTAACTGCAAGTGACAGAAAGAAGGTATGAACCTCAGAAAAAATGGGATTCTAATTCTGTTGAATTTTTGGAGCATACCCAAGCGAGTTAAATCATACGGACAACGTGCAAATCAGATTAAATGATAGCGTGAAAACCCTAGGAATCTGGTACCATCTCTATGCAGATACATTTGAGTTTGATGTCTCAAGATTGTAACTATCGCGCAATCATTGTTGTTGGATTCATCCAAATTATTTCATCCTATACAGGATGTCTTTAACCTGTAATCATCATGGCAAAACTTACGATACAAAAGATATGAACAATTGGAATAGGATGGGATAATTGGCTGCCAGTTATTCTTAACGCTAAATGGATAAAGTTTATGGATGAAATGTTTATAATGAAGCAACAAATAACTCCTCGGTGGATTGACACAACAAAAGAATCACCAATTGAGGTGCATGGATTTGCCGATGCATTCGAGTTAGCATGTGCGCTGGTAGTATATTGTCAAACCACTTACAACATAAGCCAGGTTACAAAAAATTTAGTGGCATCACATGCCTAGAGCTTAATGCGGCCTTGTTACTTGCAAAATTTATAAAGCATACTCAAACTGCCATTAAACTGGACTGCAGTGTTCTTTAGAAGAAGGGTTATAATTATATTATTGTTATAATTTAGTTAGAAGACTACACGTGCTTGTCCCCATTACTCTACCTGGACACAAAGCATGAATATACGCAACCGAGCTATAAATAAATTAAGAGGAAAATGTTTTACGGATCACAGATCTCCTTCACCACTAAAACGATCAGAAGAGAGCATCGTTTAGCAGTAAAATGAGATGAGCAACCTCCAAGGGGTGGATAATAACTAAAATTACTTCAAAAGAAAAACGCAAGTGGCGGAAATATACAACAAATTTATTGCCAACATATGCGACCCAAACTTAACGATGGCTCGCCACTTACACCAACGTCGAGTCGTTATTCAATCGAAACCGAGATTCCGTCAAATGTATCAATTTCAATAAAGCAATTTCGCAAAGAAACTTTCATTAGGAATGATGCAGAATGTTATGGATCAAATATCTGAACTCCGTGAGGAAATTTGCACGCTCATTAGTGATGAACAAGAAGAAAACATGGATTATTTTACAGAACAATACTCTGAAAACATTGAAAGACAGTAATAGTATCCTTCAAATAACAACGAACAAAGGAGGAACCGGAAAAAATAAACCAACATATTAAACAACCGATATTCGGCTGCCACGAATTCTAATCCCAATATTTACTGGGGATTCCCAGAAGTGGGCCGGATTCCGTGAAAATACACAGATCAGTGATACCCATAAAATCAATTATCTTAAGAAGGGTCAGTTGGAGGGTGTTGCGGCCAAATTAATTAACCACCTTCAACCAACAGAAGGAAACTACCAGGCTGCTTGGGATATTTTGAATAGGTATAACAATATAGGAGACTGCAGATTTCAACCTATTTAAATACGTTGTTCGGTTAAACAAATTTAGACACAGAATTGGCAGCAGTGCTGAGAAATCTCCACGAAACAACAACCGAATTTTGGTGCCGAATCCGGAATGCAGATGTAAATATTGACTCGTGGAACTTATTAATCTCCCTAGCAAATCCAAGAGAATTCCGCACAATAGAATTTTTAAAATTCTTGGAAGGCAAATTTAAAGCAAAAGGTTTTTAGCGTATAACATTTCGAGATGGCGTGATGTGTCCTCAAACAAAATTTATTGAGAATTGACACGATAATTTTTGAAACGAGATAAAAAATCCATCTCAAAGTCAATATAAAAATTTCGAAATACTTCATTGGTTCAGATCAGTAAATTCTTCTGTGTCAAATTTGGCGTATTGCTTCTTCCGTTACATTTATTGTATGTTTTAGTATATTCCGTTCTGGTCCTTTACCTCACATCAATCGGATATTATGTGTTCCCATTATTGGTTTTGAGCAGTGGAATCCGACTTTTTCTTCACTTATCCGATCCGATTGTTGAAAAAACTGTCGTTGTTTGCTTACTTTTTAGTTTTGACAAGTAAACTATACAGTTAAAATTGGTTTTTGTTTTTCACAGCTGTGTTGATTTTAATTTTTTTTCGAACTTGTACTAACTACTTCATTCTTGCCCTATAGAAAAATTTTTTGGAACACGTTTTTATACGGCACTGAGGTGAAATAAAAATAGATAGAAAAGCTGAAGCTCAATCTAACACCAGTGGCAATCCAAATAATCATATAACAAAATCAGAGCAGATGCCGAATTTTTCGCAGTAAAATAGGGTATTTTTTAAGGAGGGAGGGATGGAGGGTGTTTTCATGTGGCAGCTGGCGCGTACATGGCATAATTTGGAGGTCCAATCTTTACACAGTCTTCGCAGTAAATCAAGCTGTATTTAAGCAATAATGCGTCGAATGTTAGCTTTCAAGTGGTCAATTGTTTCTGGTTTATCAACATAGACGAACGAAGTGGCCAGTTAACAGATCCATTTCGTGAAATTAATCGTTCGCCAAATACTTGTTTCAGTAAATTAATTGTATCGCGCGCTGTGTGGCATGTGGAGCCATAAAGCTATCGGATAAGAAAATTAGAACAATATATTTTTTTTACTTACACTCCTATCCATCTCAATATTTATGTGTTTGTGAAAGGGTTTTGGAAACGGCTTGAATGATTTTCATGAAAATTACTAAAATGAGGTTTTCGAGTACCATAAATCAGTTGCGATGGGTCTTGGTTTGAGGAAAATTCGTTTATCGAGTTCTCCAGTGGGGCCCGGTTTCCATTTTTCTTATTTTTTTATTAGCTCAAACGACGTTCATGAACATTTCTGAGGGAGGTTTTCGAGTAATAGGAATCGATTGCGACGGGTCCTGATTTCAGAAAAGATCGTTTAAAAAGTCATCAGATTGGGGTCCGGGTCGCTTTTTTCATTTTTTTTGTTTGGGAGAGGAGTTCAGATACAAGGAATTCTGGCGATCGGTCCTGATTTCGGCTCAAAATCAATCCAATGGACCCGGGTCTCTTTCATTATTTTTTTTCGGCTCACACGATTTTGTAAAAACTGTTGAGATGGTGTTTTAGAGTACCAGAAACCAATTGAGATTGATCTAGATTACGAATCCGGTGTGTGCCAGGTTTTATTATTTTTTGTCAGCTCGCATGATTGAAACTGATTTTGATGAGTGATTATTTCGGGAAAATTTATTTAGTGGGTCATTCGATGGGGCCCGGTTTCAATATTTTTCGGCTTGAATATTTTTGATAAAACATGCGGTGATAGGGGTTTTTTAATGAATGGAATTATGGATTGCAATGAGTCCCAATTTGTGGAAAATATGGTTATCGGGTCCCAGGTCCTATTTTTCAAAATAAACTTAGCTCGAATAATTCCGATACAGCTTGTTTAGGGGGGTTTTCGAGTATCAGAAATCGATCTCTGTGGATCGTTATACAAGGAGGTTTTTTTGTTGGGTTTGGTGGTTTCTTTCAACATTTTATTTGGCTTGAACGATTTTGATAAAATTTCAAAAACAGGGTTTTCAATTGCAAGGAAATCAGTACTGATTTCCGGAAAATTCATTTAGGGGTCCTCCAAAAAAGCCGTCATATTGCACCAGGTTGCATAATAATGCACATCATGTTGCGTGATGTAGGATTATTTTGATGTTGAATCTTGTTTAGGAATGTTAATTAGATATTTGGCGTTATGTATCATATTGAGGAATGTTGCGCTATGTTGTGCTATGTGTTACATTGACATGTTGTATGTTTTCGTTAATATCATCTTTTGAAAATGTTCGTTGTTATGAGTAAAAATATCGATTTCCAGCATTTACTATCTAAATAATGTTACGAGCTTGATCCCATTTCACATATTATTCCGCTTCAAATGAGTTTGATGTCGTCTGGTGGGTCCGAGTTCATTTCGTTAATTTTTTCTAGGCTCGCACGATTTTTATTCAATTGTTGAGAAGATGTTTTCGAGTCATGTAGAGGACATCTCGAGACCATTCTTTAAAGTTTTTCGACTTGAGATATTCTCATAACAATTGCGATGCTACAGGTTTTCTAATTTGAGATTGCGAGGAATGGACTACGATGAGTCTAGATTTTCGGACAATTTATTAAGGTTTTTTGAGTCGAACGATTTATAAAAATGGATGAGGTGAATCGAGTGCTAATAATCGTATATCATGTTTAACTCATGATACGGAAACATTCGTTCAGGTGGTCTCCATTTAAAATCTGGCTCAAATGATGAAAAAGTAGAGAAGTGGAAATTTTGAATAGGGGTGCTCCGATTTAGGCGATATGGCGCGTCTTATTTTACAATAGAACTAAATCATTTTCAATTGAAGGATGTATAACTTAGAGCTCGATCTTTCATTGTAACAAAACCACATGATGTCCACTATTTACGAAAGTAATTCTAAGGCCAACCGTACGTTGCGATGGCACAATATACTCATATGTATAAAGTTTAACTTAAAGATTGAACTACAGTACTTTTATACTTGTTGTTTTCATATCATTTGAAGACATCCGGACCAATGATTCCACCGGCCCATAAAAATCACCAAACGGTGACTTTTCTGGATATAATGGTGTTTCGACAATGGCTTGTGGATTATCATTGCACCAAATGCAACAATTCTATTTATGGATACAAGTTAATTTGTTGGGATGTGTATTATCGCTTAGAAAAAACGTAACGCGAAAACGATCCATAGTTTCTAGAATTAATCGCTATGATGGACGATTATGAGCACCACTCGCCCGATGAGTTTCTTGAATTGAATCATGTTTTTCAAAATAAGTTTGAACAATTTGCAAACGTGGCTCCGACTTGAGTCTATTTATGAATCATGATGAATTGACAAACAAAACTAACCTCAAAACCTCCAAAAAACACCCTTTATAATCTAGCCTCGCAAAATTTATATTTCGGTAATATTTATTTTCAATGGAGAGTTGGGAGATTCGAAATAATACGTACGATTATGGATTTCGTCATATCCATAATTATAGATGTCAGTGATCTCCAAATCGATTAATGATCGATATTAATTTATTCACTATAAATACCCGCCTTTTCTTCGCCGTCCCTGACTTATAAAAAATAACAACAGATGATTCTAGCAATTTCTCGAAATTACCTCTTACTTTTTTTTTGGTTCAGTATACACACACTCAAAATAAATTTCAGATTACTTTATTTATTTATCTTACATTTTTTTTTATAAAATAGAGACAAGAAAAATTAGACGTGGGTGACAAAAATTTTTCGAAGACAATTTTTTATTAGAAACGAAGTTGATTTCTCGTTTCGTATATTTAAACACTTTTCAATTTCCACACATACTCGTATGAGTCGCATACTCGTACATAAATATAGAGGCGACAAAAACGATATTGCGGTAATTCGGAACACCGGAGAATTGGAATCGGAGCATCTAAGATATACCCATCAAGTAAGTGTAATTTAATACACGATTGTATTTTATAAAATAAATAAGATGTCAGACGTCATTGCGCGCGCAGCAAACACGCATAAATTAAGAATCGTTCGATTGCGCAAAGCAGCGACAGGCGACAGCAGTTGCGAACAAATTTGAAAATGTAAAAAAACACGATGTTGGTATTGTTCTTAGACTCGCAAGGTTAATTGAAAATGACTTAACAGATATAAAGTGTACACACACACACACACACACTTCTTTGTATATATAAAGTTGACCATCACCTCGCGGTATATCACCTACACAAGTACACCGCACAAAGTTCACTTTGATTCATGCGCGTGTTCCGATGCTCTATGATAATGTAGACGCCGGGCTGCTTGCGAAATTTTTATTTATAAGAAAATTTGTTACACCAAAATTGAGATCAAGATCAAACAAATTGTCGGGAGTGCGTGCGGGAGGAAAATGATTTTCATATTTAAATTTCATAAAAAAATTTAAATTTTAATGAAATATTTGAAGTGTGTCTTTCTTATAAATGTTGATGCTGTGCCAACCAAAATAATTACGTACGTACGTACATGTACACATATTTACTGATTTTAATTGCATGCGCTGTATTTATATAAAAATTATTAAACATTTTTCTCGAGCGAAAATTTATATATGTACAAGAAAATGTTCGTGTCATTGATACGGCGAGTGGTGTGAGAAATGTGGAAATTTTGGGAAAATCCAATTTCACACGATGATTATGTGTATTTTGAATTTCAAAATTGTTGAAATATAAAATGTTGGCGTTCAGCAAAATGTTTATATTCACCAGCATCGCTAACCGACTCAGTTCAGCTAAAATACCCCCACACATAATTATTTTTGACATTTGCATGCACATCCCAATATCCCACCCTACCCACTTAACACACTTGCATACAAAACATCTTATAAATAAATTTACTTTTATGGGAGTGCGAAGCGTCAAGAAACACTATATGATTCACTAATCTAGATCTAACATCGAGAATCCAAATTATCTTTCCATAAATGTACGGTGTCTTACTTATTTTATATTACTATTTCCGTTGGAATTATTAGCAATCAAATGTCGTTAAGCAACACCTACCTACAATCTGTCGTATTTGTGTTGTTTCCTCAATATTTTCTTATAATATTTTATAGTGTGGTGTGTCTTCACAATTATAAGAGAAGACGAAGGCGCTGATGTAATGGTTGATGGTGATGTAATAAACTTAAATTGTACATTTTAGTGTTAGCTTATTTTGTAAACAAACAATAAGATTATTAACTTTTAATTTACCATAACCGTGGAGTGACGTACATGACGTAAGGTTTTATTTTTTAGTTTCTGTTAGTTGTATGCGTGTTGTTGACTTGAATTATTATAAGAAACGATAATAGTTAGTTGAGTTATACAGGGTGATACGAGTGAAAAAACAGTTAGTAACTCAGGTTTCAAATTCGGAATAAATGCATCGCCTCATAATCAATTAAAAGTATCTCAAACATTCGTAGTTGCAGTCTTATGTGTCTCAAAGACTGCATGCCCAAAACCAACCTTACAATATTTTTGAAGGGGCTAAACCCCGGGTCTAGGGGCCTCGGTACAAATTTATTTAAACTTAATTTTTTTTAGATTCTTTGACTGAAATGAGTTAAGGAATAAGCTTATATGAAATTAGTAACACGCTTCAATCCGAGGGGTCCGTTCCCTAGGTCAGGGGGCTTTAAACAAGAGCTCAAAAATTGCATTGCCAATTAATCAGAGCTATCACGAAATTGTATTTTATAATAATTTGTTTGTTCGTTACTCCACTTCTATCTAAAATATATGTAGCCAATATAAACGATTTATCTCTATAAGGATGCAATCGTCAGCAATTTGGAATGAATCGCCTCAGTAAACAGAAGAGCATGCTATTAACGCTGAGCCTGAAATACTGTACGAAACGAATTTCGTTATCAATCAATTGAATCGACCCGTCGAAATAAATTGATGGACTCAAAAAGAAGCATAACCAAATACATAAATGAAATAAAAAATAACAATACTGTAGACTAAATATTCGACTAAATCGATTTTAACAAATAAAAATTTATAAAAAAGTTAAAATACATAATTCACATTTAACTTCAGAATTACAATAGAAATTACTTATTCTTATTATTATTTTTTGTATACCACCTTTCCAATCACCAAAATTGCATCTTCCAAACGAAATACCCTTTCATATAAAAAATTTTACGTGTAAAATTAGTTTGAAAAAGTACTAACATTCGCTATTTAAATATTTTGTTCTCCAAGAAATATCCTTTGCTACAAAATATTTTACGTGTACAATTGGCTTAGTTTAAAAAGGTACTAACTTTATATTCAAAATAATACATCTTTTACAAGAAATATCCTTTGATACAAGCGTGTAAAATTGCTTTAGTTTGAAAAATATCTTTTGTTTGTCGTATAATGTTATTTTGACGACTAAACCGTTGTCGATTAATTCAACATATTTTGTAATCGTTTTGTGTAAATTAATTAATACTGATTTGTGTACATCCGAATTCCCGTTACAGTGAAATAAAATAATTGGTGGTAACTATTTTTCAGGTATGTATTAAATATTGTTTCAATAGTTAACCTTGAAGAAAAGATCTACTGGTAAGGCAAATACATATAATTTCCATTATAGTTTTGTATATCATCCAAAGAAATACGAGCCTCGCGAGTAGGGTTTTCAAATATCCGACATTTATGATTATCCGAATATCGAATACTTACAAATAAAATTATTCGGATAATCCGAATATCTGGATAATAAATAATAATATACTATATATTCCAATTTTTCGTGAATTTTTAATTCGTGTTAGCGTGAGAGCGCTCAATCCATTTCAATGGTAAATTTAAAAATGTTTTTATTTTGTAAACCCCTGAAACCATCAAAAACTTAATCGTACAATAAAAATTTAAAACGCAGCAATGATGAATTTTTGTTTATAACGTCATGTCAAAATAAATGTTAATTAATATATTTCAGGTGATAAATGTAATAAAACACGGCTATTATATCCGAACAATTATGAGAAAATATCCGAATAATCGAATAGTCAAAATTGGTCGAATAATCCGGATTATTCGAGGATCGGATATCCGTATTGGAAACCCTACTCGCGAGCAACTGAGACCCAAGAACAACGCTCACAATAAATACAAAGTGTGCGCATAAGCGTAGCGCAAACTCGGCACTGCGAACGGATGAAAAGCGTGAATTACGTTTAAGTGCCAATCGCATACGCCTTCAAACGTTACGAGCAATCGAACGAGCTGAGCAACGTGAAGCATATCGGCAAACTGTTCGAGTAAAAATTGCACAATCACGATCCAGAGAAACAGTCGAACGCCGGCAACACAGACTTATGCACGATTTACATGTTCCAATTTTTTTTCCCAGCAAATTTTTTACTGTAAAATAGAGCTGCACGCAAATAACAAAAAGCTACTAGTTAAAAAGAGTCAACCATATGTAAACAACATTTGCTCAAATTGAAAAGAAAAATGTCCAATTTCATTTTACTGGAATTTGTTTCATGCTCCTCTCGCAAAAGAAAATCGTAATATACTTGACCCTTCATTTTTTACTGGAAAATAAAATTGGAACATGTAAACCGTGCATTACAAGTAATCGTGCACGAATTGTTCAAAGCAGAGAACAACAAATCGTTTCGTTTAAACGCATTGCATTTCAATACGATTCAGAAGTAGAGAAGTAGATTACCATTCCATCTATTCGTTGAAATTGGATCAATGAACAAAGTGTGTTCCTACTGCAAAGCAATGAAGCACAAAAACGAAAGGCCTGGCATGTGCTGTTCGAATGAAAAAGTTTCGTTGTCACATTTCGAATTGCCACCAGGACCCATTAAAATCATTGCTAAACGGTAACAGAAACGACACACAAAATTTCGATGCTTAAATAACGGTTTATTGTTTGATTACTCATACAGGTGACACAGCCACATCAAGACATTTCTTGGCAAACATTCGCAAATACAATGCGTGTTTCCAAATGAAATGTTTTGGTGCTATCAATGTCAGGTTTACCATCGCGTTGAATCTCTATTGCCTGTGCCAGATGAAGAGCACAAATATTTGCAAATCTACTTTATGGGATAGCAATCAGTCGATACAAAACAAGTAGATTAACGCAATTTATTCAATAACGCACGAGAGAATTAAACAAGTTAATTCGATTGTTTAAAGTAGCTAAAGACATGATGATATCGGATGATCACACCATTGTAATTAAAGCCGATATAATACCAGTTGGATAACATCAAATGCGATTCAATGCACCAACCATCGATGAAGTGGCAATTGTGCATTGTTGGTGAGCAACTTAACTCACGTGACACCATCCTGCATCCTATGATGCATAACAATACCCAATTATCTACTGGGATCGACAATATGCATATCACATTAATATATTAAACAAAGAAATCCAACAAGAGGTAATTTGGCAACCATAAATAACAACCACAATAAAATAATAATCGAAAATATCGTTTCCATTTCAAATAAAAGAGCTTATACAATTAAAAAAGTGAGTGCTATGTATTTTTATGCATGTCGCTTAATGATACGTCAAAATTCCAAAAAAATTGAATCGGAACGATTTTTATTTGTTCGATTGAATCAAGCTAAACAGCGATCAGATGACTATGTTCACCTTCGTGATACCATTCAGAATGACGGCAATGTCAATGACTTGGGAACAGTGATGATATTATACCAGCCACATTCACAGGAATCCCTCGACACATGCACGAGACATAAAGTTCACGTGTAATCCCCTATGGGATGAGATTGAAGAACAATTATTAACTGGCCAATCATCTTCTGATCGGCACGACCGCATCGCACGTATATTCAAATAAAAGTTAAAATCACTGATGGAATTCATAGTAAAATATCGCGTATTTGGGGAGACAACGAGTGTGAAGAAAATGTTAAACTTTTGCTAATTTCATTAATTGTGTTTGTGTTAGTGATATTACCTGGATAAGACGGAAAATTATCAAAAATTAGAGTAACACAACCTCAGGTATATGGAGTGTTAGTTGGGGACCATATCAATTAGAAAATATATTCAGATGCTCCCCATCCAGGGGAGGGGGCAGATAATAAAATTTACTATTATGACGAAATATGATAAACATCCTCAGGCTGACTGAGATATCCCTAGAGATCTAAACACAACTTCAGGTATATGGGGTGTTAGTTGGGGACCATATCAATTAGAAATTTTTTTCAGATGCTCCCCATCCAGGGGAGAGGTCAGGTAAAAAAATTTAGTATTATGACGAAATATAATAAACATCCTCAGGCTGACTGAGATATCCCTAGAGATCTAAACACAACTTCAGGTATATGGGGTGTTAGTTGGGGACCATATCAATTAGAAAATATATTCAGATGCTCCCCATCCAGGGGAGGGGTAAGTTAATAAAATTTAGTATTATGACCAAATATAATAAACATCTTAATCCTGACTGAGATATCCCTAGAGATCTAAACACAACTTCAGGTATATGGGGTGTTAGTTGGGGACCATATCAATTAGAAAATATATTCAGATGCTCCCCATCCAGGGGAGGGGTAAGTTAATAAAATTTAGTATTATGACCAAATATAATAAACATCCTCAGGCTGACTGAGATATCCCTAGAGATCTAAACACAATTTCAGGTATATGGGGTGTTAGTTGGGGACCATATCAATTAGAAAATATATTCAGATGCTCCCCATCCAGGGGAGGGGCAAGTTAATAAAATTTAGTATTATGACCAAATATAATAATAAATTTCAGACTAACTGAGATATCCCTAGAGATCTAAACACAATTTCAGGTATAAGGAGTGTTAGTTGGGGACCATATTAATTAGAAAATATATTCAGATGCTCCCCATCCAAGGGAGGGGCAAGTTAATAAAATTTAGTATTACGATGAAATATAATAAACATCCTCAAGCTGACTGAGATATCCCTAGAGATCTAAACACAATTTCAGGTATATGGGGTGTTAGTTGGGGACCATATCAATTAGAAAATATATTCAGATGCTCCCCATCCAGGGAAGGGGCAAGTTATTAAAATTTAATATTATGGCCAAATATAATAAAAATTTTCAGGCTGACTAAGATATCCCTAGAGATCTAAACACAGCTTCAGGTATATGGAGTGTTAGTTTGGAACCGTATCAATTAGAAAATATATTCAAATGCTCCCCATCCAGGGGAGGGGCAAGTTAATAAAATTTAGTATTATGAATAATATCATAAACATCCTCAGGCTGACAGATCTAAACTAGAGATCTAAACACAATTTCAGGTATATGGGGTGTTAGTTGGGGACCATATCAATTAAAAAATATATTCAGATGCTCCCCATCCAGGGGAGGGGTAAGTTAATAAAATTTAGTATTATGACCAAATATAATAAACATCCTCAGGCTGACTGAGATATCCCTAGAGATCTAAACACAATTTCAGGTATATGGGGTGTTAGTTGGAGACCATATCAATTAGAAAATATATTCAGATGCTCCCCACCCAGGGGAGGGGCAAGTTAATAAAATTTAGTATTACGATGAAATATAATAAACATCCTCAGGCTGACTGAGATATCCCTAGAGATCTAAACATAACTTCAGGTATATAGGGTGTTAGTTGGGGACCATATCAATTAGAAAATATCCCTCCACTGGTTGGGGAGCATCTGAATATAATTTCTAATTGATATGGTCCCCAACTAACACCTCATATACCTGAAGTTATGTTTAGGTCTCTAGGGATATCTTAGTCAGCCTGAGGATGTTTATTATATTTCATCATAATACTAAATTTTATTAACTTACCCCTCCCCTGGATGGGGAGCATCTGAATATATTTTCTAATTGATATGGTCCCTAACTAACACCCCATATACCTGAAGTTATGTTTAGATCTCTAGGGATATCTTAGTCAGCCTGAGGATGTTTATTATATTTCATCGTAATACTAAATTTTATTAACTTGCCCCTCCCCTGGGTGGGGAGCATCTGAATATATTTTCTAATTGATATGGTCTCCAACTAACACCCCATATACCTGAAATTGTGTTTAGATCTCAAGGGATATCTCAGTTAGTCTGAAATTTTTTATTATGTTAGGTCATAATACTAAATTTTAATAACTTGCCCCTCCCCTGGATGGGAATGTATAGATTTCTAGGCATATCTCAGTTGATCTAACAATTCTTAATATATTTTTGGTTATAATACAAAATTCTATAAATTGATCTCTATAGATAAGGATTTCCTCGATATTTTTCTTACTAACGTGAGCCTCAACTAATAATTCATATTTCTCAGTTTGCATTTAGATCTCTATAGATATCTATTGTGGCCCTAAGAGCTTTCATTTTATTTGTTACCATTTCTAAAAATAGGAGTATCCTGACTTTGGAGCATTGTATTATTGTTTTAATTTTTCTATTATCCCACCCATTTTACCCTAGTGTGGGTTATAATTTCTCCGGTTATCTTATTTAAATTTAATAATTCTTCCTTATGTAGTTCGGCGTGTAGTGTTTGTTACTAATCTGCCTCTACTAATTTTCTAGTTATTTTTTTTTACTTTTATTAACCGCAATATTCTTATTAGTGAATATTGATTAATGAAATGGTAAATATATTATAATTTCTCTCGGGTTATTTTAAAGATAATTGCCAAATATT
Organism: Nephrotoma appendiculata; assembly: GCA_947310385.1. Lineage (NCBI taxonomy): Eukaryota > Metazoa > Arthropoda > Insecta > Diptera > Tipulidae > Nephrotoma > Nephrotoma appendiculata. The sequence continues at coordinate 111,602,206 of OX371223.1, forward strand.
TAAAGTAAAACTAATAAATTAGGAAATACGTTAATTCCGCTTAATACAGGTATCATTTTGATTTGCACCAACACATATAAACGTTTAGCATAGATTTAGTAAAAACTTCACACTGCTATACAAACATGTGAAGTTTTTGCTAATTTTTTTTACTAGTAAAACTTTAGCAGTAACTTGACATGCATGGGGAGACACGTTGCTGAATGTACTCGGTGGAGTGGCAAAAACGTGATTTGCCACATGCATACATTTTGATTTGGTTAGTGCACAACATAGCACCAAATCAAATAGATCAAGTGATTGTAGCTGAAATACCTGATCGACAACTCAATCCAGACTTATTTGAAATACATAGTTACCAAAAATCGCTTTGCACATAAAGTATGCTAACGCAAAAAAAGTACTTTTCAGGAGAGCAATTTTAATAAATTTTTTTAAAATTTACAATAAAAAAAGCAAAATCTTATAACTTTTTTGATGTATTTCTCAAGGTTGGGAAATTCTTTACGAAACTATAGAACTAGGTGACCTTCCATTCTTGCGGTTATACAGATATTTCGCGTAATATAGTTTTGACAGGACAAAAACAGATTATTAATATCATAAGATGATTTATAATATTTTTGATTGTTTTTTTCTTCTCAAGTCTATCTTAAAGACGGTTAGCATGTTTTTATTTGGACATTCTTTCATCTATAAACAGAGACGAATAATGTAAGTCCCGAAAAAATATTTAAACCTGAAAATATAATTCATGCGGTTTCCGTTAAGTCCATTTCGAGAAAATAAAATAAAAGATAATTTTGAAATAAAGTGAAATTTTATTAATTCATTTTGTATCCTTTGTAAATTTCAGAGTTAGTACTAAAATATAACTGCTATTATTTAATATAACTTATTAAGAATCTGAGTTGCTTTCTTCTTCTAAATTATTATACTTGATCGATCTATAAAAATCTTGATAATATTCTGGAATATAGTTTCCATCACATAGGGAAATTAAATCTAAGTATTTAGGCCTTGGAACTGATATGGGCTCGTTAAACAATTTTTCCAAGCCGTTAAATTCAAAATTTAATTTTTTTCTTCTGCGATTACTATTTATATTAGGTAATTCATACATAATAATCGTTTTGTATTCTTCCTCAAATTGGTGTTTATATAAAAATTTATTTGGGGCCTCGCTTGAAATACACATTTCTCTGATTTTAATCATACTAACTTTTTCTTTTAAAGTATTGTGATTAAAATTTACAATAGTTTGTTCGAAAATGACTTAAAATTAAAAAAATTATTTTGAGTCATTTCGATAACATCGTACGGATCTCCAGTTACCTTTGCGTTTCTCATTAAGCTGTACCACTGGGCAGGTATGTATACTGTTTGATGTTTTTTCGCCCGTTCTATATTAGAGTGCACACTATCACCCTCGTTTTGTGTGTGTCCCTTTTCCAAATATCTGTGAGTAATTTTTATATTGAATTGTTTCGCCATATATGCATAACAGGTAAAAACGATCCTGTTTTTATTCTGATCGCTACAGTTGTCGCTCCAAAAAATAAATTCTTTTGCTCCACATTCAACAGCTTCTGACACAAATTTCCATAAACAACTGCTAACTTCGTTTGCTTCTTTATTGGCAATGATCTGATCCCATACATTACAAATTCCTTTCGTGGTAGCAAAATCGTAGATTGTGAAATTTTAAACAGATAATTTTAGTTTATAGTAAAAAATACCAATTTCACTACATGGCGTTTGAAGTATTTTTTGGAAATCAAAACATATTACCTCAATGATATTTTACTGAGAGCAATTGCCTTGTCATTATTTTTAATTTCACGTGCCTTCATTTTGTTAAAAATGTGTTCGTTATATTGGCCTTGATTTTTAATTTTATCGGAATCATTCATGTTATCGAATGCGGAGCAATCGTTACACAAATCTTTTTCGGAAACCCAAAACCCAAATTAGATTTCGTATTAAAAATATCGCGGTACTGACATTGCGTTACTGGTGGACATGTAATATTATTTGTCAGCACCCATTTCAGAAATAGCCTGTATATCTTGGCAATGTTTAAACTTGAGTGTGTGATGGTAGACGAGGAAGTGCATTTATATGTTGAGATACGATGTTGTTAATTTCATTTGTCGTTGGATTTTGTATCCAAGTATGAGAACCTCTAGCATCATGATTAACTATCCCATTACCGGATTTTAGTTTAACTATCGCGGTTTCGACCCACTGTTGGTTGATAGCTAAGGTATTTAAGAACATAGTTTTGCATATTTTTATATTAGAACTTGTTATTTTGCAGGGTAAACGATATATTCTGGTGTAGGTTCGTTTTGTTGAGTTATTTAAATTCCTACAACTTTTTTTGGGTACCTCTTCTACGTATTTTAAAATAGACTCCCATTGTCTAGTCTTATTACCTAGGTTATAAAACTGATGGAAAATTATTTTTCTTTGAGTATCGTTAAATTTGGTGGAACATTGAATTGGACACTTTTCACCACACGCGAGCTGTAATTGTTTCGCAGGTACAGATTTATCACCTTGAACCTATGATTCACCTCTTTGTCTCTTGGATTTCAAAATATTTTTGATCCAACTTTGCGGTTGTCTCTTTCTTTTTCGTGCGCGTGTGCTGGGCGGTGGCGTTTAATTGGACTATGAACTAGTTGGCCCGAGCGACTGCTTGCAGTGTCTGAAGATTCTAATTTAAGTTCAAAATATATTAGTATAATTGAGTGGTATGCATTTAATTCGTTAATTATTTAGTTGAAGCCGAAGGTTTACTACTAAGGCATACATCCTCATTACAACACACAATAAGTGAAACCAAAATAAAGTAATAGTTACCTCCGTTTTCAGATGGTATGAATTCACGATCTTTATCACTATTATAAACAAACTCATCTTCTTCACCAACGCATAGAGTATTTGTTTCTTCGTAGTCGCCATTATACTCATTGTGTTTATTACAACATTGTCTAATTCATAAAAATTATTAAATATAAATGTTATTGTATATGATAATCGAAGTAAAATGCGACGGTAGGTTAAATAGCTTGTCACGGATATATAATATATCTCCAATAACTGAATGAAAAAAACAAAGCTCAACTAAACGTAATCATTACCTTCGCATACATATGGTACGGTAACTCCCCGATCCTTCTCAATATTAGAAATAATGTCTTTATCTTCAACCAAATTATTATTTTCCTCATCGTTGACTTCAATTTCACTCATTGATTTTACTTGAGCATTGCCTAGTTTCATTTGACGTTGCCAGTCTTTTCACTTCTATTCCAATTAATACTTTGTCCCAAATAGTTTGTAATTACTTAGATAGGGATGTTGTAGTTGAGAGCCTACGTCGTGAACTGAAGTTAGTTTTTGAGACTTGTATTAAACAAAATTATTTCTGTTTTGATAATACATATTTCAAATTCGCTGATGGTCTACCCATGGGCTCCCCTCTGCCACCTTTGTTGTCTGAAATTTTCATGAATTTCTTCGAACAAATGATCATATCAAATAACAATCCTTATTTTCGTCATATAATCTTTTGGTATAGATATGTTGATGACATATTATGTCTATGGAATGGAACTGATAGACTGTTAGACTCTTTCCTTACTTGGTTAAATTCTCAATATACCACCATTGATTTTACGTTAGAAAAAGAAGAAAATAAATGTATTAATTTTCTATATATAACATTAACCAGGATTAATTCTACTTTAGACTTCAAAATTTATCGGAAATCCACGTATACAGACGCTGTTATCCTTAGTTCTTCAAACCATCCCCATAATATTAAAATGTCAGCTTTCCACTCACTCATAGATAGACTAATAAACATCCCTCTGTCAAATTCGAATTATAACACTGAGCTTAACATAATTCTTTAAATAGAAACGAATAACGGATATGCAACTGGACTATATTAAAGTTATTAAATAAAAAGCTAAAGCGTAGAACTCTAACGAGTATTTATCCACCGGATAGTCCAACGCGGGAAAATTGGCGTCGCTTAGAGTATATAGGAAAAACGAGCCAACGGATTAGCAACATCGTGTCCAATTATACCAATATTAGTTTTGCTTTTTATAATAATAACACAATAAAGAAAATGATTTTTAACAATAAACCTAGAGTTGATCGCCTTTCCAAATCTGGTGTCTATAGGATCAATTGCAATGATTGTAGTTTCTCCTATATTGGTCAGACTGGGCGCAATTTTGGAGTTAGAGCTAAAGAACATTTATCTGGTTGCAATCAATCAACTTGCCATAACCATTTAACTTCAGAAAATCATACTGCTAGCTTGAACAATTTAGACATATTACATATACAACCCAAAGGCAGACGTTTAGATACCTTAGAATCTTACGAAATTCGAAAATAAATATTTCTTAACCAAAATATCCTTAACGAACAGAGAGAAATCCGGTTCTCATCAATTACAGACCCCGCCCTTTTCTATTCTCACGTACGCAATAATATACCTTGAATTTTGTTACTCAACCTATGACTCATCGCCTACCTGCGCGATCCGTAGATTAATTTTTATTGCTTATTTTTTGTCCCTCCTTCTTTTATTTATATTTTGCTTTTTTCTACTATATAACAAAATTTTTACTAATACAAATCAGTAGATACTCCTGATGATGACCTAACAAGTCGAAATCGATCGAGTGATTTTTTAAACTTTTTGAAAATTATTCAAAATAATTCTGCGAAACAAAAAACAAGTGATTAATTAAAATGTGTTTATTAAGTATCATGTATTGCACATGTTAATACCCTTTGCTACAAAAAAGCGTTGCAGTGCACGCCGGGTATCCGCTAGTATATTATAATCATAACATAAACATCTATTAAAATCACTAGATGCTATCCATTCTTTATCATACCAACGACTTACGACGATTTTTTATTTAAAGCATTTATTTAAAGCATTTTGGGTGATCGTAATCTCGATCTTTTGTTCTTTAGACTTAATTTTTTGTTTTCATAGAAAAATGTCAAAATTAGTTTAGAGTCGAATGTCTTATCCGTAATGCTAACATAATCAGACCCCCAATACTGGATTTCATTATTCCTTCAACCATCTACCTTAACGCTATTCCAACTAAGATATCTACGGAAAATACCATTTATTTCATCTCTATTCCACCCTCAAATTGATTAAACATATTTATATTTACGTCTTTCATTATAAGATTCTCATCAGCACGTTTAACTCATTTATTACCGTTCATAATGTTGTTAAACCACTCCGTTTTCTCGGTTAAACAGCAAATAACAAGTTTATCTCCAAATTCCCAGTTTTGAAAGCGATAACGTAGATGATTGTCTTCGAACAGATCGGAGCAGAAAATTGTACCCATTTAATGACCGTTTTATTCAGACGCTCCCGTATTTCACACAAAAACGATGACACAATTTTGACTTTCGTCTTATTCCAAGTATAACAAGACAAAATTCAAACTTAAACTTGTGTCTTAAAATAAAAACTTAAATTTGTTTGAAGAAAGAGAAAAATTTATTCCATTTAATATTTGATTACGAAAAATTAAAATGCATGGAAAAATATTTGGTATAATTTAAAAGGCCCGTATCGGAAAAATTCTAAGCTTGTGTTAGTCCCTTAACCCTATACTACTTCTGTTATAATATAATAAACAATTTTAGTAATGCATTTAAAAGTGATCGATAATTTTATTACCGTAAAGTTAAAAAATGTAATTAAAATTAATGTAATGCCAAATTAAATTTTACAAATTGGGAATTGAAAACAAAAAAATTATGCCAACGACACGAAGTGTTCCCAAGCGGTCACCCATCCAAGTACTAACTTCGCCCAATGTTGCTTGACTTCAGTGATCGGACGACAACCGGTATACTTAACATTTTTTTTTTTTTGAATCTTCGCTTTATTATTTACAATAATTATTTATTACATTTGTATTCGGGCCAAAGCTGATTAATAAAATGCCCTATACATTTACAAAATTTAATAGTTAATGCCCCGTCAGGAGTCTCAAACCATGTTCATTAATTATTTTTATATAAATCAATCGGGTTCTTTTACATTAATGTGTGAAATTCAAAGCTTTATCTTATTTAATTTTGGCCAAAAAAGAGTAAAATACCAAAACTTTTTCTATTGAAATGAGTCCCAGAGCGATGGTGGAGTGGTTTTGAACCACTCGCTTCAGTGTCCGCGGTCCTCCGCCACTCCCGCTCTCGGCTCATCATTTCGTATGATAATCGTTGTTTCTTTGATCTGTTGTATATAGTCCAATAGTTGGTATCGTTTTAGGTTGTGGGTAGTTCTAGCCGCCACCAGTATTTCCTCCATGTTCTCTCAACCTTGTCGGGATCTAGAATGATGTTATTATAGTTAAAACGATTGTATAAATGATATAGGTGTGGATTATCGAATATTTCATTGTCAAATCCTTTTATATTCTGTCGTCTTTCCAGATGGTAGATTTTTGGGTATCTGCTTCTTTTGTCATCTATATATCCAATTTTGTCCAGATATATGAATGTTTCTGGGCCCGGATTATTGTATTTCTTGCAGTTTTCTCTTTGTATGCTATCTTCGGTATAGTAGGGGGCAAATATTAACGAATTCTCAGTATTGTCTGTTGATCGTTTGATGTGGTCTCTGACCAGCTTCAGTATATGGAGATCTATTCTATCTGTTCCGAATTTCTCGTATTGCTCTTGGTTTGAAATGTATTTTTTGAAATCTGTGCTCGCTGATCGATGTTCCCCATGGCAATATCTGAGGCATTTTCTTTCAAAAATTCGCAATTTTTCCATTGTGTATGGGCCAATATTCCACCATATTGGGCATCCATATGTTAATATTGGTCGTACCAAAGATTTATAGCATATCTGTTTTATCCGCGTTGTTATGTCTTTTGTGCAAAATATTCTACGATTCTGGTTGAATATTTTTTTGGCTTTTGTTATTTGTATGTTGATGTGTTCGTCTAGATATAGCAATCTATCTAAATTTATTCCCAAATATTTCACAGTTTTCTTTTGCTCACAACTGGTACCAAATATTTTAATTTTGAATTTCTTCCAATTTAGTTGCGTATCACACGATGATAATTGGTATGGTTTCCGGAATAGTATAACTTCGCATTTAGCGGGATTCACCTTTATTCGCCAGGTGTGCAAGAAATCGACTGTGAAATCAACTGCCTCTTGTACATTTCTTGTTATGTCTGCTACTCTCATGCCCGTGCCGTAGATCACAAGGTCGTCAGCATACGCAATTGTTTGGATCTTTTCGGAATTTAATTTTTCATTTTGTATTAGCGATGCCGTGTATAAGTTGAATAAAGCGGGCGCCGTTATTGACCCCTGTTGCAAGCCGTTGTGGATATTATAAATATTTGACGAGATATCTTTACCATTTGTTGTTCTGAACTTTCTGTGGTATAGCAACTCGTATAGCATTTGCAGTATGTCCTTGTCGAAGTGCATCTTATCCATTTTGTACATGAGTCCGTCTAGCCATACAGACTCAAAAGCCTTCTCCATATCGATTAGGACCGTACCGGTACTATTAGTTTGGTTCATATTTCTGCACACATCAGACGTTAGTTTTGTGATTGCATGGATGGTGGAATGATTATGTCTGAAACCAAACTGATTGTCCGGTAATAGTTTATTTTCACTAATATGATCTTGGATTTTATTATAAATAATGATTTCGTAGATTTTTCCAAGGTTTGAGAGAAGGCTTATTGGTCTATAGTTGATCGGATCTTCTGCTGTTTTTCCCTTTTTATGGATGGGATAGATTTTCGCCGTTTTCCAGTTTCGTGGGAATGTTCTGTTATTCAAACAATGATTGAATAGGCAGCATAACTCGTGAATTAGTCCGTTGGGTAGATGCTTTAGAGCGACACAAGGTAAATTGTCCAAACCGAATGATTTTTTTGTATTTAGACATTTTATTATTGAGTTTAGTTGGTCTATTGTTATGAAGTAGTTATTATGATTATGTTGAGGTTCTATTGCGGTATTATGGGTATTAAATTTAGTTTTAGTTATGTGATTATTGTTATTTTGAATGAAAAGTGATTTTAAAGGTTCGATATGATTGTGAATTATTTGTTCGTGTTCGGGTTTACCGAGTGATGGATTCAGAATTGTCGTTTTTTCAATATAATGGCCCAGTATTTTAAGGTTATTTTGTTGTTCGTAGCTCTTATATTGATTTCCACTTTTTTCCATATTTTGCCAATCTATGCCCAACGTTTGCATGTTTGTTGTTTCATTTGTTTCCACATTTAACTGTTTTATTTCCAGGTCATTTTTTACCGTACTTATTCGTTTGATTTGCTGGAACATTTTTGGTCCAGGTTTTATTTTGCCGATATAATCCGTCCATTTTTTGTTGACTTCAATTTTTACATTCTGTGCAATCAGTTCATTTATGCGCTGGATATCTGCTTTTATCAACGTTATTTGTTGTTGGGTCAATGTCCCATTTCTTCTTCCTTGTTTCAGCATTGTGATTCGTTGTGACTTGGTTTTGTATAGTTTTTTTATTGTATTATTAGTGTAGCATTCCATATTATTATATCGTGTGATTTTAGGTATTGATTTCGTTATGTTTGAATTTATTAATTGTGTTATGGTGTTTATGTGGTCTTCTATTTCTGAATTTGTTATATTTTTATTTATCGGTATTATGTGGTTAGTGTTATTTTCTCTCAAGTAATTATTATATAGGGTTTCTAATTTTTTTTGCCATATGGGCCAATTTGCTTTATTGAAATTGAAGCGTGTTGAATCTATTTTAAATGTATCTAATTGAAATAAATGATTGTTGTTGTCGTAATTTTTGCATATTATTTCTATCGCCTTATGGTCGCTATCATAGTTATGTGCCGGAATTTTGCCCATCTCATCTGTTTGAATATTTAATCTTACGTCGATTATTGCAAAATCTAGAATATTATTTGTCCGTATGAATGTTGGGCTGTCTGGTATATACATTTTCGCTTTGTAGTCCATATCATTGTTTTCCATCCACTCTGCCAGTTTTACTCCTCTGATATTGTTTACCATGTTTCCCCAATTCATATGTGTGGCATTGAAGTCACCTGCTATTATATAATAGTGATTTGGATTTGATAGGTCGTGCTTTGTGAAAATCTCATTCCATTCCGCATGGAAATGGGTTTCAGTCATTGTTTGGTTACAACTAGTACAGTATATTGCGAATATATATAGGTATTTATTATTTGTACTTAGTTTAATTTTAATTGTTGTGTACTCTATCCCTGAATTATTTTTTTCTATGTTATTATATATTTGTTGATATTTATATTTTTCTTTAATTATTATCGCAGTTCCTCCTGCTCGTTTTGCATGTGTGCGATCCTTTCTTATTATATTATATTCTTTTAGTGTTATTGTGTGATTTGTATTTAATTTTGTTTCGCTTAGTAGCATAATATCCGGTTTCTTAACATTTATAAAATTAAGTAAATTCAGTCGCCTTTGTATACTAATTATTGAATTTACATTGATGGCTATTATCTTGAGCTCGTTGTTGTTGTTGCTGTTCATTTGACTAACTGTTGTATTAATGTTAATAGAGCAGAAATTTGTTCGCCCTGATTTGCCACCGTTTCTGCCATCTTGTCGATTTTCGCTGTTAATTGTTGTATGATTGGTTGATTTATTGCACCATTTGATTCAGCTGCTGCTGCTCTCGACTGCTGTTGTCCTCCTCCGCTCAACATACTTGCAAAAGTGCCATTTTCACCACTTACATATGTTGTCCTTGTAATTGGAATTTGTGTTGGTATTTTTATTTGGTTCCTTTTTTCGTTTATTTTTTCTTTAAGCCTTGCTAACGTTGCCTGGTAGATTGGGCACCCCCTGTATGAGGCTGGATGTCCTTTCGCCGCGCAATTGGTGCAGTAAACTTCTTCTTTAGTTATTTGTGCTTTGATTCCGCATTGGCCCGGTTCGTGTTGCTGGTCGCACTTTACACATCTATATTTTAGATTGCAGTTTGCTGCCGCATGACCAAATCGTTGGCATTGGTGGCATTGCATGATGGTGTCTTTTTTCTTTAATTGCTCCCATGTCACTGTTTGATAGTTGATTGTTTTTATATTATATATTATTCCCATATTTGTGTCTGGGGCGAATTGAATTATGTAAAGTGGTAATTTCTTCTCTTTATCGATTGAGTTTTTAGTTTTTAATTGGGTTATGTTTGTAACCACTACTTTATGCTCCTGTATTTCCGTTTGTATGTCTTCAAGTCGTTCATCTTCATGTAGACCCTTTAGGACAATTGTTTTTGTCTTCTCGTTCTTAGGTGTATAGGTGAAGAATGGCGTTGATACTTCTTTGAGTACATCCTTCGCTTTATTGTAATTATCTAGTGTTTCAATTTGTAAGGTATGTTTATATTGGTTCACACGTTTTATTTTAAAATTTTCGATTAGCGAATCTTTAATTAATTTTATTGTGTCACCAATCTCTTGATCATGTATATGTATTGGTGGTGGTTTTCCTGTACTCTTCTCCGTAATGTTTCCTTTTAAAGGAATTTCGCTGCTGCCTCTATTCAAATTTTGTTGATCGTTGGTTTTGAAATTCTTCGCCGGACGCTTCAAAAAATACGATTTGTTGTCATTTTTCCGTTTGATGGATTGCTTCACTACGGTGAAATCGGTGACTGGTATTATTGTGTCATCACTTGTTGCTTGTGAAGTCGGCTCATCATCTTCATCCATATTCAGACACATCAATGGTTTAAATTTATTATTGTCAAGTAATGCCAAATTTTCGTTTATAGCATTAGGATTAGATTTTAATAAATGTTCAATGAATGCAATACGATCACGCAACTCTACATTTTCTGAGCGCAGTAATTTTATTTTATTATTATACATCCTTTGCTCTGCAGAGATCAAATTAGGTTTAGGTTTCCGCGATTTTGTTTTTCCCGACATTAAAGATTCGGTCACTGCAACCTCATCAAATTTAATTTTTTCTATTGCATTTTGTATATGTACCGATTCAGGTACAGCATCCCTATTTTCTGACATTTCATTGGCGTTGTATTGTAAATGGGTTACCCCACTTACGTTATAATTTTTACCGTTTTTATTATAAATTTAATTTTATTTTGTTAAGAATATGTTGTGTATATGTATAATAAAGTAACTTACTATTTTATATTTATATATTCAATTTCATAAATGAAGAAAGATTAATTTATCTATTTTTAAGACACAAGAAAAATAATTTTATTTTTTTTGTTTTCGGTTTTGAATTTTTTCCCGTTGGAAAATTTTCCTTCTGCTTCAATTTTCGTGTATAATACACTAATCACATAAATTATAAATTATATTTTATATTATTGAATGTTTATTAATCAGTTATCACACTAATAAAACTAATTTAAATGGAATTATTTAATATTTTGTATTTTTTTGGAAATTTTTCAATTTTCGCTACACAGTAAACGTCACTCGATCCCCGAGTCCTATGGTACTCTGGTATACTTAACATGGTATGGTCGTTGCCGTCGGTTAACATACACAAAGATATCATAAAGTATAATGAATCACGATAAATTACTAATATGTTAGATAGATGGCAGGATTTATCATAATTACATACATGTGTAGTTATGATAAATCCTGCCATCTATCTATCATATTCGAAATTTATCGTGGTTTTTTATACTTTAAGTTATCTTTAGTAGTGTTGCTTTCGCTAATCCGATTAGCTTAACTAAGAAAGCAACAACTTTTGGCTTTAATTTTTTAATGCGTTTTAATTTTTCTGTGTTGGTTCATTTTCTTAATATTTATTTTATTTTTTTTTATTTTAAGAAATAGAATAAATTAAATTCGGTATATTGCTATCAAATAACAAAGGCTAAATTATTCTACAAGATAAATTTTTCGAGAAAAACAGAAAAAATAACGCCTTGTGGTAAACACCATAACCATAAAATGATTTTATTTCCCCTAATCCTAAAAAAAATTTTCTTAACATTCTAAGACAATCGGCTTGAATACAATGCAATTGTTGTTGTAATATTTTGAAAGCAACACAGTTTTTGTTTATATTAACTTACACACGCTCTCCACCTGCCATTAAAATCAAGTTATACCATTAAAATTCGAACAGTTGCACGTGGAGACGCAAATTTGCAGCTGGTTGACATATGTCGTACAATCATTTTCTGCCGAGATGTCTAAATTGTTTTGTATGCCAGATATGGACTATGATGACTTGATTATTATATTTATATATAGTAAACTTAATTTAATTGTGGCAATGAGTTCAAAACAAGACTTATGGAACTGTATATAGAGCATTTTTACAATAGATTTTTAATATAATAAAACAAGCGACGCCTTTGAATACCAAAACACAAATAACTTTTAAACGTCAAATCTATGGTACGTTTACCACACTTGACGCCATTTTTATTATTTTGCATATCAGTTGTAGTTGTAGCGTATATCGAGAGTATCGTGGGTAACTGGGCAAGACTTAATAAAATTTAGAAGGCTGTTCGAAGTTACGAGTAGCTTTTTGTTTTTTCATTTTTAATGTACTTTTGTTTTTTCGGTAAAAAATCAATTGCTTTCAAATAATCATGTCACACAGTACACACAGTTTTATATTCTTAAAATTGTCATCAATATAAAAATCTAATTAAACAATACAAATTAACTTAATGTTAAATAAACAATTGAATAAATTAATAATATCTATATATATATATTAAAAATAAAATATTTATAAATGTTTTATATTCATTGTTAAACGGATACATCTGATACGACATTTATCAGTATCACGAACAAACAATTAATTAAATTCATGGTGACCTCAAAACGGATTTAAACCAAAATCCAAAACCGGAGGACCATAAAACCCGGACCATAAAAGTGGTGACCCCGACGTTCCACCACAAATAATAAATTCAACACGTGGTAATATACATGAACAATTTTAACTGCAACCGGGGTTGACATCAGGCAGCGACGTAAGACAGCAACATGAGGCGGCAACATAACATCACATTTGGCGGACGGCCACGTAACCGTGAGTAGTTTTCCGTATTTTCATTAACACGTGCCCAAAAAAAAAAAACAAAAAATTTAATTTCGTAATCGCGGTCATGTTTATTTATACTTAAATTATAATGTCCGGGAACAGCACTCCTTCCTTTGCGGTGCAGCGGGTCCAGATCCGGTGGATCTTACAGCAATAATTTACATACTCGCTTGTCGCCAAGGGTCGAACAGTCCACAGAGGCACACATTAGCCGTGTGGCGTTCAAACCAACACAGCCGCTTTATTCGCAAAACCCTTCGGTGTGGTTTAACATCATGGAACAACTGTTCAAGGTTGCAAACGTTACAACCGAAAGCACCAAATACTCACATGCCGTGAGCTCGCTTGATTCGCGTCTTCACAATACGTTCGCGAATCTCATATTACGCGACAAAAACGACACGCCTTACACCACGTTTCGCGACTTCACTGTCTGTTACAGGTCTACTCACGCATATGGCAGTGCAAAGTTTGTCATACATTAATCAGACAACAGTCCCTACACAGATTCAAGACCTTGTTAAACAATTTCCGGAAATCACAAGTCGCTCATTAAGCAGCACTGCTATCAAGCATAACATCACGCATCGGCTGGAGACTACTGGTCAGCCAATCTTCGCAAAAACTCGTCGCTTAGCACCGGACAAACTTGAAATCGCAAAAGTCGAATTCAACACCCTGATGGTGCAAGATATTTGTCGCCCGAGCAGCAGTCCGTGAGCGAGCCTTCTTCACCTTGTATTAAAAAAGAATGGAGACTGGAGACCATGCGATGATTACCGGGCGCTAAACCGAGTTACGGTTCCCGACAGATACCCAATACCAAACCTACAGGACTTTTCATACCAACTCGCGGGTTGTACACTTTTCTCGACTATCGACCTTGTTCAAGCGTACCACCAAATCCCGATTGAACCATCGCACATACCCAAGATGGCCATCTTAACACTATTTTGGTCTTTTTGAATTTTCCAAAATGACTTTCGGTCTAAGGAATGCAGCACAGACTTCTCAAAGACTAATGCATTCTGTATTATTCCGCCTCAAATTCTACTTCGTCTACTTAGATGATATTCTGATTGCATCTAAGTCATTCGAAAATCATCTTGAACATTGTTTTTCAGAAATTATCAGAGCATGGTTTAATCATTAATTCTGACAAATGCGTCTTTGCATTACCCGAAATTAAATTTCTTGGCCATTAAATAAACGAACAAGGCATTCTTCTATCTTCAGACAAAGTTCAAATCATTAAAAGTTTCGAACGGCCTGTAAGGGTTGATCAACTCAAACGATTTTTGGGTATGCTCAATTTTTACAGACGTTTTATTCTATGCGCAGTTGCAGACCAAGTTTTGCTTAATGACTTCTTGAAAGGCTACAAGAAGAATAAGAAATCACGAATAGAATGGACTTCAGCATCTATTGACGCATTTAACAATTGCAAGGTAAAACTATGTCAGGTGGCACTCCTTGCGCACCCAATCTCCGACGCTCGGTTGGCAGTTATGGTTAATGCATCCAATCACGCAATCGGAGCAGTGGTACAGCAATTTGTCTCGAATGCATGGCAGCCGCTCAGTTTTTTTTCCAGTTCTTCTAAGCATGATAGAGAGCTGCTCGCAGCTTACACGGGCATTAAGCACTTCCGGCATCTCCTTGAAGGTCGTGAGTTCACATTGTTAACCGACCACAAGCCCCTAGTTTACGCAGTTTAACAGAATCCGGATAAAGCATCCCCACGTCAATTTCGGCATCTAAATTTCATCGGTCAATTAATTTACAAGCGATATCCAGCACATCTCCGGCGTTAACAACGTCGTTGTAGATACTTTATCACGTATAGATCAAATTTCCGTTCCTGAAAGCATTGACTATACAATAATCGCGGATGCACAAACCAATGATGCAGAATTGCGAGAACTCTTGCATAGTAACAGCATGTCACTAAATCTCAAGCAAGTTCCAATAACGTTTAACTCCAATAAACGTATTTATTGCGATATTTCGACTGGTACACCTCGACCATTCATTCCGTTAAACTTTCGGAAACATGTTTTCGAATCATTTCACAATCTTTCGCGCCCCGGAATCCAAGCTACCACCAATATTACTACAGATAGCATTCTACTAGTGTTCTTTTTAATGTTTCAATTTTAACTTTCATATTAAAGATAGCTTTGATTCCATTTCCCCTATCAATGCTCTCAGCGTTGTCAAATGTTAGCATGCAAAGGGGGAGGCCAACTTTGGTTGTTTCTCGTTCACCGTTTTCGTTTATAGTGACCTTTCTCTTTAATTTGTTCACAGCGTTTAAAATTTTGAATCGCTTCTGGTTAAAATCCCCAATTATTTCATCGTTTGGACATGCATGATGTAGCTCTCTGGCCATGACTTTAATTGGTTTGCTCAGCTTTGTTTTGATAGGTGAACCATTCGATGTTTTTGAGCGGTGATTACTTTCCAAACGTTATTATTAAGTGCAGTGACTTTATATTTATCGTTTGGAACTACTTAGCTTCACTATTTTTTTAATTGTTTCGTATTCACTAACATTGTATGTTAATGGGTGGAGTTGTGACAGTCAATCATTGTTGATTACAGCAATTTCTTCTTTAAGCTGTTCGTTGATTTTCATTAAGTTTTCTCTCGATTTCTTTAACCCATCGTTTTCTCTAGCGACATCGTGGAGGTTTTCTTGATTTCTGTTCTCCCTGCGTTCAACATTTCCGTTGTACTGCTGAGTAGCGGGATGCATTTGTCTATTTGGTGATCTATAGATATTTGTGCTTGGTATAAATGGGTTTCGCAATGGTTGGCTTACCCCAGAATCCATTGAGCCTACCTCCTGTGAGGGTAGATTGGCCAACTGTAAAGTTGACGTATCACCTGGAGTATACATTCCGTTTTGTTGTACACTCATTGCCTTAATGATATGTTTATTGTTCGCGGTTCCTTCCCCTAGCTAGATTTGGTCCGCGGATGATATTTGATTTCCCACTTACCCTCCGGCAAGCAGGTTAAAGAGCGGCGTTCCTCTATCAGCCACCTTCGGACGCGCCACGATGGGAGTTCGGCATCCCCACACGGGAGACATTATTTAACATGTTGTAATTTTTTATTCACTTAACCAATTTTAATGTTTTGTATGTCAGAGTGCAAACAACACACCACATAAGAATTGCCCGATACGATCAATGATTACTGAGATATATGAATGTAAAGCCATATACCGGGAAAAAGTCCACAAACTATTTCCCCTACCTTTTACAAATTTAATTTATTTATTTACATAAAAATGAATTTAAGTTAAATCGACTTACTAAAGAGAGCCTCGAAGACATAAGAAGGAAGAATCAGTTAAATTTTTCAACGAACAAAAGACTAAGAGAGAGAACAAAAGGGCATAGAAAACCGTAGTAACTTTG
Source organism: Nephrotoma appendiculata (assembly GCA_947310385.1). Taxonomy (NCBI): domain Eukaryota; kingdom Metazoa; phylum Arthropoda; class Insecta; order Diptera; family Tipulidae; genus Nephrotoma; species Nephrotoma appendiculata. Next base: position 111,618,792 of record OX371223.1, read on the forward strand.
TTATCACCATCACACTCTCATAGTCCATAGGCATACAGTTCTATGGAAGAGTGTTTTCATTATCATGACGCGTAGATACGACATATTGCATATCGACAAAACTATTGATTTAAAAAACTTGCAAAAAAACCATCAAGATGCGTACGCAAACAATTAAATATAAAGATAATGGCAATTCTATTCCATCACAAATCCTCCCTTTCCGGTTTGTTTGTCGCAAAACAGTTGTAGCTCATAAGTTTCAGCGAATTTTTTAAGATAATGCCTAATCTTTTATTATAATTTTCATTATTTATGGTTATAGAGCAACTAAACACGAAAAAATGAGACATTGCACGTCATCATAACTAAAAAAAATAACAATTTTATAGCCATTAATGTAAAATAACCGTCCTGAGAGTTTGGACCGTGCGGTTATTTTGCAGACGTTTTTGGTTAGAGGCCTTTAAAAAGTCCATGTTTTGGCAGCACTTAGGAAGTTATAATGTCTATGTATTCGGTTTATGATGAGTGTACACGAATTTTTACGGTTAAATTGACCGTCATATTATTGAATCAGTGGTAAACAGTTTACTGACTCGTTGGAATAGCATTTAACTGTCTTAGTAATACTTTTACGTGCATTTTATGTAGGTTATAAAGGCGAACATTCCACAAAGAAAATTACGGTTAGCTATCCGCCTCTCAGTACCGTTTAGGGTAGGCCTGTAGGACCAGTAAATTGAACTAGATCTTAACCAATTAATTAATTAAAAATATATATGTGTTGTGTTATATTTATATAATATTTTATCTTATTTATTTATTAATTTATAAAATTTTCTGGCAATGATAGTTTCATTTTTATATATGACGTTTACATCATCGCCTTCATCTTCCGATTCCGAAAGGGTTTCGTGCACATCTTCAATCAGTTCGCACGCAGCTTCATTTATACTAAATTATATAGATGATCATTTTCTAATGATCTATCGCATATTTCCTCATATTCAGGATTTTTTGCCAAATTAATTTTCTCGTATATTGAGTTTAGAATTTCCTGGAGCCTTACCACCGACTCCGCCGGCGTTCGTTACTGGTTCGCTTTTACATTTTTTGTACCACAAAAACCGCAAAGTGAAAATTTGATCGCTTTAGGCGTAAATTTGAACAATTTGGTTATTATTAGAAACGAACGACGTCATTTTCGATGACAAGCGATGTTTTCAACGCGTAGTATTTTATTGCGAACAAAAGAGCGAAATTTTTTTTTGTGATGTAAAGATATAAGTATTTTACATCGTTTAATATCGTGTAATTTCATATTTTATTAAATAAATAAATTGAATTGTAAATTAGAGAAAAAATAGTTTGTAGAAGGAAATAGAATTTTAAAATATTGGAAATTTTAGTTAATTACATATGAAATACCAAGATATAAGTTATGTTCATAATTGAATACACAAATGTTTGGCCCAATAATGAATTGTATGTGGTAATTTATTAATATTTTGATTATTTTCTAGCATTTTAGGGCAGCGAAGAAACAAAAAAATTCCAACACGAATCAAAACCAATATCGGGAACTAGTTGAGTTCCTGGAACAAAATATTGATTTTTCTAGAGGGATACTAAATTGACCAGATGCAAAAAAGCAAATAGAAGTGCTTTGGAGTGAAGCAATTAAAAAGTTCAACCTATTTGGGCCGCCATTATATGACGTGATGGGTTGGAAACGAGTAAGATGTTTACAGTTTTATTATATAAATACGAAATGTAAAAATATAGTTCAAATTTCAGGTCTGGAAAGATTGGAAGTATAAGATTCGTCAAAATTATTCTAAAAACAAGACTGAGCGGACTGCCACGGATGGTGGACCGTGTAAATTATTTCATTTTAGCGAATTAGAGGAAAGGGTGATTGATATATTAGAACTATCAAAATGTGTAAACGGATCGGGCCACGAATATGGAGCACCAGTTAATAGTTCAGAAACAAATAATGCGACAAACCAAGTTAAACATGCTGAAATTATTTGCCAGTCTAATAGATGTTTCACCGTACAAGAAGATACCGAGCGGAACACATCTAGAAAACCACGAGCGAAAGCCGTGAAAACTAAAAATCTTTTAGAAAGCCAAATATCCATACAAAAATATCTTTCTAAAGAGTTATCGATAGATTTAAAGGCAATAAAAACCGAATTAAAAGAAATCTCAAGATTTCAAAGAAAAAATTTTTTGCAGCGAGAAGAAAAATTGAAATTACAAAAGGAAGCCTTAGAATTTAATAAGAAGTACCGCTTAGAAAAGCTTAAATTACGGAAAGGAAATTTAAAACTAAAAAAATATAAAATTAATTTACAGTTGGGGAAGGATTGTATATCTTCATCGGACGAGTCGGACAAAGAAAGTTATGTAAATTAAAAGACCTAATGAAAATTACTTTTAAATTGAACTGTGATGAATTAAAATAAATGAATTAAAAATGTGAAAAAATGAATTGGTTTTATTAATAAAAAAAAAAAAAAAAATGTGTATTGTACTCGTATTATAAAATTGAGTTTTTAATTCGTTCGCGTATTTTTTTTGCTTCATTTAATGCGGTATTTTCTGAAATATCATCCATTGCAATATTGGCTTCATCAGCTGTGTCTAGAATTATTTGTTCGTCCCAATCAATACCGTAGTGAATGCATATGTTATGCAACATACAACAAACGTTTACTATTTGGCAGGCCTTTCGTGGAGTATAGTGTAGCTGCCTTGCTGAAAGTCGAGCTCTAAACCTTGCTTTTAGCACACCAATCGCTCGTTCCACTGGATTTCGAGCTTTAGAATGCAAAGAATTAAATCTAGCTTCATGTGAACCTTCAGGAGCTGCTCGGTATGGAGTAATCACCCAGGGCTCAAGTGGATATCCAGAATCTGCTATAATAATATGTTTTAGATATATTATATATTTATCTATAATAAAATGTAATTATGTTCAAAATGCTTACGTATCAACCAAGAATTTTTATCGCCAGCTCTTCATTGACGTTGTAAATAGTCTCGGGTACTGCTAAGGCTCCAAACCATTGAATCGTGGCAAGAACCACCATAACGTGCATTAACTGCCTTGATCCTAAGTTTATGGTCACAAATCTTGTAATAAAGAAAATATGTTACAAAAACGTATTACAATATAAATCCTCATTTTAAATCTTACCGACATAACATTTAAACTGTGATATCCCTTTCGATTAAAGTAAATATGTTCAGAAATGGAGGGTTTCACAATACTAATGTGACTTCCATCTATGCATCCAATAACACCCGGGTACCCTGTTTTCTCGTAAAATGCTTTTTTAATTTCCAACTTTTCCTCCTCTGTTGTATCAAGAGAAACCCATTTCGAACAAAGCTTTTTTTCTAATATATTGAGTGTTTCTCCGAACACTTTACTAACCGTTTGCTGGACCAATCCAACATTAAAATCTTGGCCAACACCTCGTTGATACGACCCTTCTGCAAAAAGTCGCAATGTTGCCGCAAGTTTCGTAATTGGCTGAATGGAATTACTATTCTGTGTATTAAGTTCTCCCGATAACAAATATTTAAACGCTTCTTTTGAAACCCGAAATAATTGTCTGAAACTAATATAATTATGCATTTGCACTAAAAATGTAAAATATATGTATGTTAAATGTTATTTTACTAACGTGGTTTCTGGAAGATTAAGAGGAGAAGCATTAGCTCTAATATTTATGCGATCAATTTCTTCTTCGCTGGAGTTTTCCAAAAAATAATGAGCGAGCGAATCCATAAATAATGTTTATTTATAAAACTTTCCTAACCACAAACAATACGTACTTGACAGATAAATTATAAGTTCAGTGCAAGATAGCGTTGCGTTTTTCGTGGTATGATTTCACTAGGCGAAGCGAAAATAAAAAAGCGAATACCAACGAACGCTAGCGGATTCGGTGGTAAGGCTCCTGTTTTGCCATGTAATCTTCGCGTTAGTGACTGCCTTGTAAGGTTTTTTAATTACCTGAAAAATTCAATTTTAACAACGAGTTTTTTTCACGACGCGGTCGATGTATTACAACGTCAACGTACATACCTTTTATAGGTTTATCAGCACACATGTCACAAAAAAAAAAAGTTTATTAAATTTTCTTTCTGTATTTATTAGCTATGCCGATTTGAAAATACGCGTAATTTCTCTTATTACGAAATGCCATTGGAGCATAGCTAATTTAATTTTTAGTTTTTCAGCTAGCTGTGTTTTCTAACTTTTACAATCGTCAATTATCAGTAGTGATAGTCTTTTTACAGTGCATGATGGTCATAAATCATTCATCGTTATCTTTCGTCTTACTTTTATTAATTCGGCAAATAATCGCGTGGTTTCACATATACAATTTTAATTTGTTGGTGTAATTTTCAACCGACAATTTACAGATGCATAACCGAACGGTTACAAATTGTTTTTCGGGTACTAAACGACAAACAAGATTTTTATATTAGGTTTTTTACTAGTTTTTGTGGTGCACAGCAGCCTTAATATTTGTCTTTATTAGTAAAGGAATTGTCGTATAGTGATCTTCTATAACTTGTGGTAGATACTGCTTGTTTTCCTCTTGATGCGCTAAAATCGCATTATAATTTTTATTGAGCCCAATTCCTTTTTCAGCAACTACTATATGAAATTTAATTACAACCTCCAGCAGTTTTATATACTTCGTGTCACCCTTCCATGTACTAGGGTGCATTTTAATAAAATGGCACCGTTCCAAACAAAATTTCAAAAAGTTGCTTTGAATTTCTTGATACTAAAATCTTCTATTTGAGCATATTCCACATTCTCAGATACGGCCGCTTTCTTTAAATGTAAAACTGTAAATTGTTTTTCTTCTTCTAACGAACCATTGCCTTCCTTTTTTGACTGTCTAGATCCTCATCGAAAAATGAGAGAGCTATGAGATTACCACTTAAAATAAATGGTTTGAAAAACTTTTCAATGCAACTAGGCGCATGAAGTTGGGTTCGTACATGTAAACCATTTTGGCATATAAATATTAATGATAAATATGTTGAAGTCACGCAGTGCTTTGGATTCAGATACTGAAAAAAGAAATTAAATTAATTCAGTTTAGATAAAACGATAATTTTAAAATAATTTAATAGAACTTACGACTGAGTTTAAACTGATTTCGAAATAAGTATATTTTTACGCTATAAATAATTTTTGACATCCATCGCGCTCTACTAACGGCACCTGGCAGCTGAATTATAAATGTAAGTGGTTCTCCAAGAAACAAAAGTGATAAACATAAAAACTCTTTATGCTGGAAACAGATGTAAGGAATTTACGCTTGCGAAAACATAATGCTGGAAACAGACTTGCGAAAAAACGCTTGCATTTAAATTAGAATACACTTCATTAAAGGAAATGAAATACATGTATTCCGCATAGGATGCGTTTTTCCGCTAGTTGTATTTATTTCTAAAAAAACGCACCACAGCAGCGTTGACTACTGAGAAATTAATTTACTGCAGCCAGCAGTACCCTATAAACTAGTTTTTGGTTCGCGAACTTACGCTCATCAATTTTTTTGAAGGCAGTACTGTACCGTGTATGATCTGCTGGATTGTTGAATTTACTGTCATCAAATCCTTTTTCATTTGGTTGCCGTTTTATATGGTAAATTATAGGAGTTTGGTCATCATTCTGGATGTACCCTCTCTTGTCCAGATACACGAAAGCGTCTGGTCCTGGAATCATTTTTGTTCGCAAGCTGTTCTGTACTATTCTGTCGTCCGCGAAATGCGGACATTTGGATTTAGATATTTTGAATAAAATATCTTTTTATTGAACATACTTGCTTTTTTGAACATACTGTGCTTTATTTCTGTGACGATCCGACTTTTATGTTTATATAATCGCTCAATCGTGCAATTTGTATAACATTCCATATTGTTTTTGTAACGGACTTTCGATTGTGTCATATTGGTGTTCTGATGAATAACTCCGGTAATGGTTTGCATGTACATTTCTATATCGTTCTTCGTTAAATTTTTATTGCTGGGTACTATGTTTCCGCTGATGTTATTGGCTTTGCAGTGTTGTCCATATATAGTCTTCAGTTTTGTGGTACAGATCGCCCAATTCGTATTTGCAAACTGATAAATTAGTCGTTTGGGTATCTCTTCTAACTATCCGTCACTTCGGTATACTTAACATGGTATGGTCGTTGTCGGATGTTAATATAAACAAAGATAAGATAAAGTAATCACGATAAATTACGAATATGTTAGATAGATGGCAGGATTTATCATAATTACATATAATATGTGTGGTTATGATAAATCTTTTTTTTTTATTTATTTTTTTTGCACTAGCCCCAAAATATGGTACCATTTGGCCCAGTTTCAATATTTACAATTTGCATTCCAATTTTACAAATTTTTAAATTTTACAAATTTTCAAATTTTACATTTTTATTTTTTTATTTTAATCTTTTATTCATCTTTCACGCATCGATCCCCTTTCATAGTTCTATCTGATTCATTCTTATAAAATCATACACATTCTTATATACTTGCATCCCCATTCGTAATAATTCAGTCAGATTCCTTGCGCTCAAGAGGCCATAGAACATTTGTCTATTCTGATTGAATGAAGAACATTTCAGAATCAAATGTTCGATGTCCTCCACAACCAAACAGCTTTCGCATAATTCACACTCAATCAAATTGCGTTTCTTCAAACACTCTTTCCAATTACCATGATTCAATCTCACACGTTCCATTGTTCGTAACATTCTAATATCTCCTTTGATCTCCTTAAAAAAAGGTCGAATCAAAGGAGAACTAACCAGCTCAAAGTACTTCTTGCCTTTCACCTGACATTTTGCAATAAATTCGCTCTCCCATTTTCTCCACAGATTCACCTGAAACATGCGAAGTACATCTCTTTCATCCATGAATTCATATTCATTTATACCTTCAACCAAGCAACCCCGTTTCGCAAGCGAGGTGAGTCACCCAATTCAGACCATAGAGTGTGTATTGGGGTTGAATTAATCGCCCCAATACCACTCTAGCACAAGCATTCTCCACAACATCAACTTTTTAAAACCGACTTTAGACCCATCACCATAAATACTCATTCCATACGCAATTTTCGATGACACTAGCGCCTTTCGAAACATATCAGTCACACAAGGATGAGCTCCCCATTTCGGTTTGCTCACCCTTTTAATCACATTCAATCTGCTCTTGCAATTATCGGCTAATTTATCCATATGTACACGAAAATTCAATCGTTTATCAATCCAGATTCCCAAATACCTAGTCAAATTTACACACTCTATTCTTTCATTATACACTTGCACATCTACGAGTACCATACGATTTGTTCGAAAAGTCATACTACAACATTTTCTCGAATTTACGCCCAAATTCAAATCAGTCAAACATTCTGTTACCTGATTCACACATTCTTGAGACCAACTCATGGCCTCCTCGATGGCCTTCCCCTTGCCCATCAGAACAAAGTCATCTGCAAATTGCAAAATGATTTTGTCCGGGGAGTTAAACCTATGCATCGAGCTCGTGTATAGATTGAAAAGAGTCGGTGAGATTTTACTGCTTTGGGGGAGGCCTATATTCACCACTCCCTCCAACCTATACCCTCTACCATACAACACTAACTTTCTCTCATTCATGAACTCAAACACCCATTTGCAAATTTTCCAAGGAAACCCCAGGTCCATAAGGACCTGAAAAAGCTTCCCCGGAACCACGTAATCATATGCCCTTTCTATATCCAAAAATACCGCCACAACATACTTCTTTTCCTTTCTTACTTCCCATACAAACTTTTCAACACATTCATTTGCTGAGTGGTTACGGCGGAACCCAAAGGTGGTCTCCGGCAACAAATTACCCTCATTCACCAATTTATCTAAACGACCTTTCATCATACCATTCACAATTTTGACAAATACATTCAACATACATATTCCCCTGTAATTTGTTGCTATATTTTGGTCCCGATCTCTTTTCGGAATGGGTACCACCCTGCTTTCCTTCCATTTTTCCGGTATTTGAATATTCATCCATACTTGATTAAGAATTCGAAGCAAAGCCACCTTGGCTTCGAACTCCATTCCACCTCTTTGTTCCGGGGGTAGTAGATTTGGAGGATTCTTAAACCCCACGGAACTCATCCCATTCAAACTCCTTACACATGCCATTCATCAGTTCACTTTCATTATCAGGTAACAAAAATTCATTCCTATCACTCAAATTGTTTCTTACATTCATCATCATTTGTAAAAAGACTCCTCCCTTCTCTCTATCATCTAACACTGCATTTCTGCCTTTTGCTTTATAGCCTCTCACTCTATTAAAATTATCCCATACATCCTTTGTTGTGGTCCTATGTGTGATTTTGGACACATAGTCCCGCCAACTTTTCCTCTTCGCTCTACGGATAGCCTTTTTCAATTTTGCATTCATTCTTCCATAATGTATTCTACATTCATGACATACACACCTATTGAACTCTCTCAATGCTATCCGTTTCCTTTCATACCAATACTGAATTTCATTATTCCACCAACCATTTACCTTACATTCATTCCCTGTTACATGTATACAGCACATTTCATTTACTCTCTCTATTTCATCCTCAAGTTGGTTAACCTCATTTGCTTCATTTGTTATGAGAATCTCATCCATACGTTCTACCCATTTCTTACCATTCAAAATGACCTTACGGTCTATGTCAACATTTACACCACCTAAGCACGTCCTGATCAAATAATGATCGCTACCCAAATTCTCATCTGTTACATTCCAAGTGACTTGGGCCGCCAGCCCACTAGACATTAATGTTCAGTCTAATGCATTGGCTGTCGACCCCACAGACGGTATCCTTGTTGACTCACCATCGTTCAGGATCACGAGATCGGAATCCAAAATTAGTCGAGTCAACAAGTTTCCACAAGCATCATTTCTTTCACACCCCCAGACTCTCGAATGCGCATTCGGATCACCCCCTACAATCAGGTCACTTTTTCCTTCCACCCAGTCAAGCAAAATTTGAAAATCTCTCAGGTTTTTTTCTCTATCACTCATTGATACAATTGGAGTTGCATATACACTCACAAATAACAAATTTCTGTCCAGATTCCGAGTTTTGGCAGCGATAACCTCGATGCGTTCGAATGTCGGTGTGTCGCACAGGACCAGGCTGATATTTGTTCGCGCCAATATCGCCACTCCGCCAAAGCCATCAGCCCTCGGTCTGGACAGAAAATTGTACCCTTTTACCCGAAACGTCTTACCCGCACGCTCCCGAGTTTCACACAAAAGCATCACATTCACATCATTTTTGGCCAGATAATTCCGTAACATATCGCCATTGGCATACATGCTGCGGATGTTTATCTGTTCAATTGTCAAGCATTCATTGGATCTTAATGTTCGCTCTGCCGTAAGTATTTAATAATAATTGATAATGCTTTTTCCCTCCTTCCCTCTACAATTTATCCCCACTCATACCTGCATCCTCAATTTGACAAATGTCTGACTCATTTGCATTGAGGAAACAGTATCTCCTAAACTTCACGGCCTCTATGTTCCTTGCTGCTGTTGCTCCTATCTCGATTCTGGAATTACTTGGTCCTGGTTCCCGTGTTTCAATTATTTTGTGTCCTTCTATTGTTGTATCTTCATTATCATTATTACTATTGTTATTTCTATTGTTGTTGATATTGTTGTTATTAATTTTGTTGTTGTTGTTGTTATTATTATTATTGTTATTACTATCGTTGTTGGTATTATTGTTTTTGTTATATTTATTATTGTTGCTATTATTGTTGTGGTTATTTTTACTGATATGTTTATTATTGTTTTTTCTTGTTGTTTGCTCTTCTGCCTCCATGTTAGATTGTTGAGTGTTACTGTTATTCACCATAATTCTTGTTGTTTTATTCTCACTATTGATGTTTTCTTTGTTACTGTTGTTTATTGTTGCTTTTGAACTATTTTTGGTAATTGGTTCAGCTACTATTTGGCTGTACAATCTTTTGGACGAAACTCGCGTGGTATTCGCATTCTGTCGATAGTAAAATTCTTTGGCCTTAAAATATGTTAACCGTTCATCGGTTTTAATTTTAATGATCGCCTTCTCCACTTGAAATGTCGGACATTTTTGGTCAAAAGCTGTGTGTTCTTCTTTATAGTTTGCGCAATTAATTGGTTCACAAATAATGCCCTCGTGTCCATTTGGAATGTTTTTAGCACATTTTGGGCATACCGGCAACCTTTCACATTTTGTCTTTGTGTGTCCATATCTCTGACAGGTGTGATACCTCATTGGATTTGAGTAGTATGTACGCAAGTCCAGTTTAAGAAATCCGGCTTTTATAGTTAAAGGCAGCTCAGTCATATTGAAAGTCCATATCAGTAGTGGAGTATCCTTGAGTTCATTATTTACTTTCCGCTTTATTCTGTCAACTTTTATTACCTTTTGACTTTTCAACTCTTTTGCGATTTCCTCTTCAGTTATCATCAGCAAATCTCGGGAATAAACTACTCCTTTTGTGTTATTTAAAAACTGATGTTCATCCACCTGAATATTCATTTCTCCGAGTTTTTGGCTGCTATTATTTTTGCAATTGCCTCATCTCTGTCCAATAATACCAAGAGGTCACCATTTCTGGTGCGCTGTGTCTCCTTGATCTGCGTTGTTATCATTGACAATCCTTTTTCAATGTAAAAAGGTGACACTCCAATAAAAGTTTTATTATTGTCAACCCTTTTCACCACTAAATACGTTTACGGTGATTTTAAATCATCGAAAAAACTCCTTCTTCTTTTATTTTGACTTTCTTCAAGTCTCATGTATCCTCTGTTATCAACCAAATGGGTGAACCGATTTTGTAAAAATTCCGGCATCCTGCCCGCAGGCAGTTACCGCGTTAAAATTTAAATCCGGTGTCCGTTGTTGGGACACTGATTGTACGCAAAAAATACTGTTTTTCTTTCTTTTGTTGCCACACCACACAATCACTTATTCCACTAATATATATATATTTTAATATTACTAACAACAAAAAAAACCAATTAACCAACTTGAATAATCAAAAAAAAAAAACCAAAAGTTAATTAACTTTAATATTAAAAAAAATTCGCAAGGAAAAAATTTTTCCAAAATTTTTTGGAGCTGTCAAATCAACTTTTCGCAATGAAAACGCAATTCAGACTGATGAAGAGATCATGTCATCTATTTAATATATTCGTAATTTATTGAAATTTAGAAACTTTCTCCTTTTTTGTTTATATATGAATACGACAACGACCATACTATGTTGAAAGTACCGGTTCTCGTTCGATCACCGAAGTCAAGCAACATTAGGCGAAGTTAGTACTTGGATGGGTGACCGCTTGGGAACACTTCGTGTCGTTGGCATAATTTTTAATTTTAGACTTTTTAATTTACATAACATTCTTTTAATGAATTTTCGGTACAATGACCGTTAGAATGTTTTGGAAATTATTGATAACAAAGATTAGTTTGATTTTTTATTCATATGTGACTACGTATACATATTTTAAACAATTCTTTATCATGTTTTTTCGTTTTTCAAAGCTGTTTTGCTTTTTAACTCTATAGCAATGCTAGTTTGAATTTAATTCACAATTTAAAAACTGTATTTACATATCTTAATTTACTTAAAACTACTTTTCTTTGCACGCCGAACGCATGTTGATTTGTTTCACGGCAGCTGAAATGACTGTGTAATATTTGAAATAGATTTATAGTTCTTGGTATTGCACATACAAACTCTTGTTAAAAGATAAGCATTTCGCAACCTAAAATTTAAAAGTGTTTGTCTATAGGGCGATAGTGATAATACCAAAATGTGACATGGGTAATACGAAGGATTTCCTTTGGCACTTCATTAGCACGCCTATTATGTATAGCCTATTATGTATTATGTTTAAGTATTTAAAATAGCCGAGTTTAAGGTTATAAAACTAAATACTCAATTCTCTTAGACGTATCACTTTCCGCGACGTGAACGTGACTGGTTACTAGATTTTAAAATCAAAATTTACTAAATAAGTTTGTGCAAAACTATCAATGAAATTTTTTTTAAATCTTAGTTGGCTGCATTAGTTTGAAATTTTTTATTTTTATTTGTTTTATTTTAGAAATATTGTCATTTGAAGTGGTAGCAGTCGCAAGGAAATATTTATAAAGCAGCATACTTAGATTTAAAAAAACAGCCAGAACGACTTTATTGAACAACTATTTTGTAAGTTTCGATTTAATGATCTAGTAACTAAGAAGATGAGTAGTCACTTGAAGTGATGCGACTAGGGGGATAGGGGTGTTAATATGATGGATTTTTCGAACGCTTCACTAAATTGGTCAAAATGGCTGCAAAAATTACAAATATATTTTTTGGCGTCTGGACATCAAGATGATGAAGACCGAATAATAATTGCAGTGATGCTCAATTTAATGAGGGATACCGGTGTAGAAATAGAATATACAATAAAAAGATGGATGAAGCCAAATTTGATTAAATTGTGAAACTATTTGAAGAGCATTGTTTACCGAGAAAAAAACTGCCATTGGAAATGTTGAAATTTAATAATTTAGTTCAGAAACGTGACCAAAATCAATGGGAAATTTCGTTGTGGAACTCAAGACACAAGCCGAACGGTGTGAATTTGTGTGCTCCCAAGCTGGTTGCAAAAACGTGTATTGTGAGCGCATGATGAGAGATCAGTTAATAGCAGGCGGATACTGTAGGGTTAATCAATCAGTTTGTTTATGAGAAACTACTCTATTTAATGATTTAATGTAATCTCCATAAAACGGTTAATAATCAATGTTGCATACCGCGTGTGCATTTCAAATTTTTATGAAAGACTTAGATTTAGGTATTGAACTAGTTTATAATAGACCATTGGATAAATCATATCCCGTAAATTTATCACTGGGAGAATGTTGAGCAAAACGAGATACATAAAGTTACTTTATCCTTGACATGGCGATGAGGGAACTACGATTCCTCTTCGAATCCGAACGATTTATGGTTGAAATATAAGGGTCTCATGTCTGAGGATGTTTTGTATCGTGTGCGTCAGCCACGAATTATTACAAAGAGAACAATAATACGACACTAAAGTATTAGCCGAAGCAGTTCATACAGCAGATTTTTCTTAATCCTTTTATATGCAGACTCAAAATCGTGTTCATTTTATTTCTTGTGCGAATGATTTAACAAATTTTTTATACGCCAATTTGTATAAATTAATTACGTTTTGCTACTTTGGCTGAATCAATGCGGTACATTTGACGGAAGGTACATTATAAGTATAAGTACATCTAAACTACCTAAATCTTCATTTTTTGGGTGACAAGGAGCGTTGCCTAACAATAAGAATGCCTTTTTTCCAAGCCATTTTGATTCAAAAACGAGTGAACCTAAAACAACAAGAAAATATTTTTTAAGTTTTTGTTAAGTGTAGAAAGTAAATCAAATTACCGAATTTTTCTAACTATTCTTTGAACAACGCTAAGGTCATCCATGCATTTTTATTTGCCCGATATATAACCGGATAACCCATAAAAATTTTAAAATCTCTTGGTTGTTTAGCTTTTCCTATTACAAACGGTTTTAATTTGTGACTGCCCGATGCATTTGTGCTTGCCAAAAGAGTAATCCGTTTTTTAGGAACTTTCCGGCCTGGTGAATATATTTCTTTATGGTGAACAAGCGTTTTGTTTGGAAGAACTGCATTCATTCGCATTGCATATCTTGTCGAATGATAAATTCAAGTGTTTCATTTTATCAGGCAACATTTTTTTAAAATAATCAACACCATCTGGTTTATTTGACAGTTTCTTAACGATATTGAAAAAGAAAATTTATCGGATAATGTTAATCCACTATTAAATTTTAATCGTTTGCAATTCTAAAGTTTTATAATAGAAAATTTACATTGTTGCAAATATCGAGTACTTGCAATTATCAAGTGTTGCTTTCATCGAGTTAGTTATAATTAAATTGGAACTTTATTGTGCTGCCCTGACAATCTTTTAATTACCACATAAACAAATTTAGACGGTTGGACTAGATAGATTGTACGTCGAGTGATAATAATGATTTTATTATACTTACTAGTGCAGGTTTTTCACACCTGACATAACTGTCGTTGTTCTTATGTCCGATAGATGTCACTCGTGATGTACTAAAAACAGCTCAACATGCGAATAATCCGAGAATTAAAATTATTATGCTATTACTCTATAGATGGTTCTGAAAGATATTTATGTACCTCATAATTCCAAAAACCTCATTTTAATTAACTTTTCAATTAATAATTTCCTTGTTTTATTTTTATTTGATATCACGATTCACTACAAAAGTATCAAATTATAAATTGTGTATATATTTTAATTAGAATGAATATTGCTCCCAAATTTTATTGTTGGAATCAAATTACACATTTTATCGTAATAGTATATGTAATATATTTTTAATTATTAAGTAATATCCGTTTATTTATACTAATTTCATGGTATACACATAGTACATAGAGGCTAGATTAGTAAATCATGAAATTGCTCCAATAAAATATTTCTTAAAACTAACAACATTGCAGTGCTACTAATTGAAACTTGAGGCGCGCGCGCCCTTTTATAACAAAGCACTGCTTTAAATACTCGAATGTAAACATTACACATAATTTGATTCCAAAGCGATTTATGTTTATTTTTATACATAGAGTGGCTAATTGTTAATTTTAATGTTGCTGTTATCAAAAATCACTAAACCGGCAATAGATTACATTTCCTGCACACTTGTTTATAGTTTTTATCAAAATATACAAATTTGTAGTTTTTATATATAAATAGTATTTGTGTAAATTAAAAAAATATTTATTCGTTGTTTAGGAGTAAAAGCAAAAATAATAATAAGTAAATTATGAAAATTTCGCGTTTTATCAGTTCCATGGTTGCGCCGGTTGCTGATGCTGTGATGTTAACAAACTTAGTCCTGACTGTGATGATTTGTTTCTGTTAATTGGATTTTTTAAGATTAGTGCAGATTCTGCCGAAACAATTGGTAACGAATTTGTCCAATGATAATTTATTAAATGACTAATACTCTCGAAAAGGCGATCTTTTGTGCGTACATATCCCTCCGGATCCATCAAAAGTAAATGTTTTGGCGTTGCCTGTAACCCGGTCAAGACATATTGGCCGGCTGTACCTTGAGATTCGCGTACCAAAAAGTCACCATCCTCCTTAAGTAAATTTTCTGCTTGCTGTCTTGTTATTATACCGTGAAACCATGCCTCGGTTATTAATTGGGAACGTTGAATTTCAGATGATAAACTAGCGGAATCTAAAAATGATATAATCATTAAAAGTAATACAAAATGGGGATGAGTGTATCACAAAAATACTTACGCATATCAAAAACATCACGAACAACCGAATTGTTTGTTGTATTACTACTATTATTATCGTTACTATTATTATTGTTGTTATTATTTAGACATGCGTCTAACATTTTTTCATTGACATATTTATGATCAGCTGGCGGGCTGTTTAAGTCTATTAAATTACTACTTAATCTCTTACGTGGTGTCTGAAAAAAAAAATTTACAAAAATGTTATTGCCATTAACACAACTCCAGAATTTAACAAAAAATTTGTACCTTTATGTTCATTGACGATGCCTTCATGTCCAGTAATGGAAATGAATTTGTTAATTTTGTATCACACAGTAGATCTGGCGGAACTTTGTCGGGCAAATCATTGTAGTATTCCTTGTCGGATGTGCTACTTCACAAAAAAATAAATAAACAAATTTAAGTAAATAAAAAAGGACTGTGTTCAGCTAACAATCAATATAAAGGCTAATCGAATTGAACGCTTTATAAGAAGGTTTTAACTTTTTATCTTCTCTTTTGAGACCTACCACCATAAGTAGCAAATTCTATTATAGATCGTGTGGATACATTTGAAAATCTGACGTAACACTCGGTAAACAAATGATTTGGAATTATTATAACAATTCAATATTTATTGAATACTAAATTTTTGATTTCGTTTTCATACATTCGCTCTAGTTCCTTAAATACTTGGTGCGATCAGACGAGTTATGACAAAGTAGTCCTAATTTGAGTATAACTTCTGTAGTATCGATATCAGGTGTATGCAATTTATGTACCTGTACGCACCATAGGCCTTCAGACAATTTTACTTTCATTTTAATTTTTAAATTTTACTATAAAGTGGAATATCGTTTTATATTTATGTGATCATTTTTTTATTTTATTATTTAGTTTGAACTAGTTTCACTATTCGTAAATATCGCTCAATAATTGTGGCTTGTTCCTGTGTTGATAAATTTTATACTATTATCAACACAGGAACAACCCACAATTATTGAACGATAGGATGCCGTACATCGAAATTTACGAATATATAAAGCAAAATTTGTGAACCAAAAATTAGAATAGAGTAAATAGCTCACAAAGAGAGAACTCTCGAAACTAGTACAAACTAAAAAATAATATAAAAAAATTATCACATAAATATAAAACGATATTCCACTTTATAGTAAAATTTAAAAATTAAATCTCGTGATGCACAACGGAATAATGAAAAATAATTTTACTTTCTTTCACATAGTAAAATATATAGTAGTACCTATAGTGATCATGAACATTTTCGACCTCGAAATTTTTGCATTTTCTTCATTCATTCGCTATATCGCCGAAGTCCGAAAAGTGATTTTGAAAAGGTTCGGGCTGTGTTGTATAGGTACCGTGCAGACTAAATCTATCTGTCCTCTCTACCACCAAGACAGATTAACTGATCGGGGTAAAACTTCATAATTAAGCTTTTTACATAATTTGGGAGAATACAGTGAATTTTGGCCGATATCGATCTAACGGAAATGGCAGCTTTTATAAGAGCTTTTTCGTTTTTCGCAAATATTTTGAAAAGTATATCATTTATGTGAAAACGACTATGAATTAAGATTCTAAATTAAATTTTCAATAATATTTTGATCCAGATCACCTTTCCAAAATTTAAGCGGAAAAAACGATTTTGACAAAAAACTGTTTCTCAGCAAAAACTCGGGCCCAGTATCCCCCATATAGATTGATTGATTGGGATGAAACTTCATACTATATATAGAATTTACGAAAAAACGATTAAAATCAAAAAGATTGACGATTAAAAACAAAACGAAAAGAAACTTTACCGAAAATGACTGGTTTTGATAAAAAAGTTTATTTCATCAAAATTCGGCATCTCTAAACAATCCAGGCGGTTTGACTATTCAGAATAAAACTTCATACCTGAATTTTTGAATTAATTTGGAAATAGTTGCGAAATTTGATGGCAATGTTTGTACCCGAAATAAAACCGAAAAAAGACGAAAGAAATAAAAGATTTAAATAAAATTAAAGATACAATTTTTAACCAACAAGGGTTGACTTGTTGCTTTTCTGAAATTGAAACAAGATCATGTTTTTTGATTATACAAGGCAGTTTTACCAAAAGTCCGGTAAGTTTAATTTTTCGCTTTAGAAATCAAGAGTGATGCACTCGAAAGCTATGTTTTCATTCGTGGTAAAAGAAAGTAAAAGAAGGCCTGTTAAAATTGAAATTTCTCCTTTATAATCAATATTCGATGGTTTTATTATTTTCTAAATGCTTTTTAATTTGGACTAGGCATATTGGCCACAATCAATAAATTTTTATTTTAGCGACATGCCGCGTGAGGTTTTGGGATTCATAGATCATTTAAAACTCAAATTGCTTAGTTTAAATTAAGGGTTTTAAGTATTTTAGTTTAGATGTAGTGTAACTTTTAAAAATTAGTTTTAAATAGAATTGGACCATCTCTATATTTGAAACTAAAACAGTTTATTCTTGTGGTTAGGTTCTAATATTATACTTGCGATATTTTATGTTTTCTATGTGCAACAAAAATCCTAAAAACATTGAAATCCATAAAGTGGGAAAATATCATATTTACCATAGTTTGGAATATAAAAAAATGGTCCTTTCATTGCGTAAATTTCTTCAAAATGGCAGGAATATTATTTCCTAATGTTTAGAGAGCCGAAATATGTTTGGATGAAAAATAGAATTTGAGGGCCTAAGTGACCTAGTTTTTAACGTTAATTTGTTAGAAATTCCGATAAATGGGCATGGGATTCACTAAAGTAGATATGTAATACAGACTGCAGTTTCAGTGAATCTTGTGTGAACTTTTGGGTATACATATAAATAATAAATGTAACCGCAAATCTCAATTAAAGAAATAATAATATAATGTATTTAAAAATTTGCTAATAAAAGTAGTACATATTTCAGCGTGAATCAGCAGGAGTCTTATATTTAAATAATAAATTTAATTTTATTTTATATGGGTAAGTAAAAGGTTTAATGATTTGATGTATGTATAACTTATGTACTTTCACATAACATTAATTTTGCTTTCGTTTACATAGTAAAATAAAGTATAGTAATCATAAAAACTTTTAACATCGAACTTTTTGCAGTTTACCATCGCTATATCACTGGACACATTATGTGGTTTTTAAAAAATCTCGGTGCGTGCGAATGTGATTCCGTTTAGACTAAATGTTTGAAATTCTAGCCTTTCCCATTCTCGTTATTGTTTTTAAAATGTTATTTTAAAATTTTAGTTTTAACGGGTGAAAATTACAAAACCAAAATAATTCAACGGAATACAACCAGCCTTGATAATAGGCATCTAATAATTTTAGAAACTCTTTATAAAAATAATTATATCATAAAATACAATAATTTAACAAATAAATATTTTTAAATATTAAATAAACTTCTTAAATTTGGAGTGAGATAAGAATACGGTTGCATGGCACCTACTGTGGTTTATCTTAATTTACGACAGTTCCAACAAAAAGCAATATTGTAAAAATATTAGCTCCAACCACGGATCCATTAAATACAACTCAATGAGTAGTACATGAGGGGGTATGTACATGAATTATTTAAAAGGTCTTAGACATTTTCTACAAGGGTTGACCTAGTTGATTTTCTGAAATTTAAAAGCAGAAATAATGATTTTTGGTTATACAAGACAGATTTTACCAAAAGCATGTTAATTTTAAGTTTTCGCTCTATAAATCAACTGTGGTGTATTCGAGATTAACTCCTCCATTTGTTTAAGTTTAAAATAATTTTTTTATTAATTAAAATAAATCGATGCTATCTAGGTTATGCGACAGGAGCGATTCCACGCGAAAATGAAAAACACGAAACTCATTTTATGATATCCTTCGGCACTGTACATTTGTACGAGGGTGTACGCCGAATTAAAGTTCATGCAGAAATGCAAATTTCTAGAACTGTTTTTCAAAAACTGTTTAACTGACTTTAATATAATAGGATTCGAATTAAAGGAATCCAACGGTACTTTTAGAAATATTTATTATTCTTTGAGTAATACCGGTATCCTGGAACTGAATAAAGTTATATTTACTGAAAGAAGTTTATGAAATGTTTTGACGCTAGAGGGTACAGCTTCCAAAATTTTATAATGTCCGATACATTGTTTAACAGATAGCAGTCCAACCTTTCCAGAACACTTACCACAAGTTTCAAACTTGAAAAAGGATAAAAGATTTAGTTTTTTGCAAAGAAAAAGTGTAGCCTTTACAACCCAAACGCATATTTGTATGATCTCTTGTTACGTTTCTAGAGGACTTCAAAGCCAAAATATTACAAAATTTTCAGTTTTTGTAGTAACAGCTGTTTAAATTTGATAGAGTACAAGCAACATTAAACTATTTATACAAAAGATGAAAGTTTGGCCTTTTGAAATGAACCAAAATCACGGTTCTGAGGCTTCCGGTTGAAGCGAATAAATACAATTTTATTTTTCAGTTCTAACGTAGATAACAAATAGGATATCAAAATGGGAAATTATTAAAAGGTACTACCTAGTCATAAAATTATTTTTATTAAATATAATTATATTTAGTAACAGGGTACCCCACATTTTGTGGAGCGTAATACCACCGGTTATTACCGTTTTCCACTTAAAAACAGTCAGATAACGTACTTTTCAAAAAATTATATCTTAAAAGCGGGGAGTCGCACATTTTTTATTTGTTGACATTTGCGTAGCAAAATACTATTCCTACTCAAATTATCAAAATCTCAATTAAAAAATTCGGAACGGCCTATTTGGAAGTATTTATGACAGAAGACAAAATCATAAACTGATTATATTATAAACCTGAATTGGAAGTTTAGTTGTAAACCCTTATATCTTCCGCAAACTACCAATTATTACTATGGGTTTTAGGACATAAATGGTTCATGTTGAGGCTGTGTCTCAACTGAGACTCGTAAGACCAAGTTATATCTTATTGGATAACGCCGTAAAATGGGCAGCCCTTTGAGCGATTTTACATGTGGTTGTCAGCGGTGAGAAAAGGACGGGCCCATGAGGTGGTAGCAATCCTCTTATTCAATGCCTTATGGCTGACGAGCAAAATGACAGCGCGAGTTGGCGACGTGAGCAAAAATTGTGTACAAGAATTTACGATGATAGGTCAAATAAGTACTAGATAATACTTACATATAGTAAGTACCTAAATTGATGGATTCGTATGGAACGGTTAAATTTTAATGATGCTGTCATCTAGATTATTATTCGTGGACTGTGCATTGTAAAGGGTTTTCCAATAAGAGGTTTCATTTTGAATAGCCTGCTATTTGGGCAGCTGTCTTTTTTGAAGCTGTCATCTTTTGACATTTGACAAGTAAAAACTACGCCATTACTAAAAATGGTACGGTACACGCTTCAACAACGCATTGAAATTGTTAAAATTCACTACAAAAATGGTGAAAATTTTGCAATCACAATTCGCAAAACTAAGGCACTTTTGGGTCGTCGTGCATCACCTTCTCGGCGACAATAGTGAAACTGGTGGAAAAATTTGAGCTGTTGGGACAAGTTAGTGATGTGAAAAATCGAAATCGTGTACCTCGTCGCTCAAGAACAACTGCGAATATAGCTACTGGAGCCCGTAGTGTTGACGAAAACCCAGGTTTGTCTATTCCCCGTCGATCTTTGGATTTAGACATTCCACAAACGACATTACACTGTATTTTGCATAAAGACTTAGGTCTTAAGGCTTTTAAAGTTCAGTTAACACAAGAACTCAAGCCGGTCGATCACCATAAACGTCGTAACTTCGCTGATTGGGTCCTTCAACTGCATCAAAATGATTCGAATTTTCATCGAAAAATCTTCTTCAGTGATCAGGCCGTTTTTCACCTCGGAGGCTATGTTAATAAGCAGAAGTGTCGCATTTAGGGCTCAGAAAATCAAAGAATGATTGTTGAAAAGCCTCTCCATCCTCAACGTGTCACTGTTTTGTGCGGTTTTTGGGCTGGCGGTGTGATTGGACCTTACTTATTCGAAAATGAGGCTGGTGCAGCTGGTGTTACGGTGAATGGATTGTGTTACCGAGCTATGATTAATGAGTTTTTATGGCCGGAATTGAAAGATATTGATGTAGACGAAATTTATTTTCAGCAAGACGGCACTACGTGCCACACAAGCAACGAAACAATCGCAAATTTTGCAAGAAAAGTTTCCTGGCCGTGTTATTTCTCGAAGGGGTGATCACAATTGGCCACCGAGATCTAGTGATTTAACACCTTTAGACTTTTTTATTTGGGGCCACGTGAAAGATAAGGCCTATGCCAATGCGATGCACAATCGAGTCAAGACCTTGAAGATGGAACTCGTGAAGTTATCGAGGACATACAGCCGCAAATGTGCGAATTCGTGATGAAAAATTTCATGAAAAGGATATGGTGCTACCAGCGTAGCCGCGGCGGCAATTTGGCTGATATCGTTTTCAAATATCGCCACTTTAATCGGTAACGTACTACTTGGTCACATTGATTCTGCCTACGTACTGGAAAATATCTCTATTAATGTTCTTAATATCGTAATTATCGATTATTGGCGCCACAACACCATTCCACCGAGTACGGAAATAACAACTCAATCAATAGATCAGTGAAAACATTTTAAACAATAAGAGGATCACTTCGACTTCAATTTATCTAAAATCACTTTCAAAAGTAACTTGAAAAAATATTTTTTAAATTTGTTATTAGTTTTGACTGCTTCAAATTTGAAGAACTACCCTTAAAATTTTTTAATTTTTGATGACTTTTTAATATTTTTAATTTTTGAATATTTTATCTATATGTATATTATAGTCGAGTATCAAATTTTTTTCCGTAATTTTAAGTTTGAAATCATAACTGTATTATATTACTAAATCGATTTCCTGAAATAAATAAATAAATGTTAACGGCATGCCTTCCTCTTTACAATGAAATAAACATTCATTCATTTCTCTTAATGGTTTTTTAATATCAGAATGAAACCACTTATTGGAAAACCCATTATTACCTATATAGTATCAAGTCTAATTTAAATACATCTTAAAAAAAGTTTAACAAAATGAGTAACATCTACATACTCGGGCTCAATTAGATTGGTTGATGTCCTAAAATACAAGACAGCCTGAATGAACTAAATGCCATGAATCTAAATGGATATCTGGTTAGTTATTACTTTTAAATTATTGGAGATAGTTGTGCTATCAGAACAATCAGCATTCACAACGATATAAAAAAGTATCCATATCTCGCAACGGAATTGTTGTAGCTATAGGCTATTTGAGAGAAAATAACTCAAGATTTTTTTTGTTTTTTAGTATTTAATCTTTGCTATCTGCTCTGGGGGCCGAAGCACTCCCAACTCTTTCGTAAATCGCTTTCCACGTCCTTACCACGCAGTCGCTTGCCAAATCGAGGACGTACATAGGTCCGATTTTATCACCATCTGCACATTGCATAGCTAAAGCTTATACTGCCACGGACGACGGGTCAGCCCATGAGTTTTGCACTTCGTACATTGTGTTCCCATTTCATCGCAGATTGTAATGTTGAGGAAAATTAATTTTAAATTCACCTATAGATCACTTGCCTCAATAGTAAAAAAAAAACTATGTAGTGCTTAACTACTAATCATTATTACTTACGGCGTCTTATTGAAAAATTCATTATATCGCAATTCAAATGCTTGTCCAATTGCTGCTATTAAATCTTGAGCCTGTCCGCCGCCACACTCCAACACATAACATGCCCTAAATTCTAAAACATTTTTTGCTACATAAGCAACAAAATCGAGGGTATCCTATAAACATAAAAAATAGTAAATAAGTACAAAAATATGCAAATTAGCAATAAAAATAAATTAGTACTCACTGTGTCACCACCTGATGCAAACGATATTCTTGGCATTTCATGTTGCGCTATTAATTCTCCACTATCAATACTAACTAATGTTAAGCCTTTATTCGAAACAGTCAACGTTACATTTGTACCCGCATTCTCCATTAAAGGTTTCTCCGAAATGGCCTGCCCGATTCGCTTATCTATTCTACGTTTTTTGTATGTTTTTAGGCCTGCCAATTCGCACACCCGGTTTATACATTCCCTGGAAATAATAATAATAAAATGTTATTCCAAATCGATATGTTTTTACCATACCATATTATTTACTTTGCTACTTGTGACCTCGTATTAAAATTCAGTGATTTCATCGATGTTTTCACCTCCAAACAGCCGACATATCGTACATTAAATGCAACTCCTTCGTTCATTATAACATTATCTGGATGAGACCATCCACGTGCTGGTTTACTACAAAAATTTTTATCCCGCGTATTCGATGGTGCACCTGATGATTCGCCACAGCCGCTGTTCCGTGACATTTATTCCGATTCGCCGTCTGTGATGCACTGAAATTTATTTTGTCTGCAAAAAAAAAACGTAGAGTTTTAATTAAATAAATAAATGTATAGATAACATAAATTACGTCAGTGATAAGTACACATATAAAAATACGCGAGACATGTTTACGTTATGTTTACTTCACATAACATAAAAAATCAAGGTTTGCGAAATTTTGCGAGCAGCAACAATAATAATAACAGTCGAATGTAAACAAACCAATATTTCGTTAATAAGCGGCGAGTGAGTCACATTTTTAAATATGTTGTCGATCCACATAAAATTATGTATATATCGACGGGTGTGATAAACTATAAAACATTTAATGACGACCATATGTCGATATGCCTAATCGAAAAATAGTTTTCAACAACTGGGTAAAGTTCAATGTACCTCGCGAGCAACAGTTATTAGCATTACGATGCTAGACGCTAAATTAACATAAAAAAATTATGCAAATTTATGAGACAAATTGATTTCTAACTGTTCGTAATATATTCATCAATACTATATAAAATTTCAGCATCTATCACACTTAATATGTACTAATTTTTACAAGTCTTTGTACAATGTAGGTCTCGAAATATTGACGTTAATTAGCGGTTTGCTGACGAATCGTTGTCTTGGAAATTGTAAACCAGATTTTGGGGACTCAATAGTCGTCGATACCTTGCACGTCACTCAATACCTTAAGTCGTATCTACTATGAATGAGCGGTTTGTTGACATTTATACATCGACTCGACTGAGATAAATTAAATTTAAAATCACGGAACAGATAACACATTTTAAAATGCAAAAACAAAAATTATCTATATGAATGTAATTAAAAAATTTTGCACGTAAACGAAATCGTCTGTAAATTATCACAAAAATTGTTTTTAGGTCAGCCAAGCTGCTGCCATAAAAGGAATACACAAAGGGTTACAGCAATATTCAAAATGATTAATTAAAGTCTTGTAATTATTCATTAGCCAACTCTGGAAATAGTAATTGTGTTTGTTAAAAATTCGGTCCCTTTCCGGTGTACGTCTTGTTGTAATACTAGCGGACCCGACAGACGATTTCCTGCCCCGAACGTTGGCTTGCCTGTTATTAGCGAGTTCAGTAAACATTTTCTCGATATTCGAATTTCCGATAAACCTAACTTTTATTTTTTATTTCTTTTATTTATTTAGTACAAAATCTAATACTTATGATTTTACTCAAATACATACATGAACAATATTACATAATATGTTTAATATTATAATAAACATATAAGATTCTAATAATATACGAGTACAATAAAAATAAAAATGATTTAACAAAAAAGGTTAATGATAAAATAATTTTAAAATCCGTTTTAAAGTAATTTTGTATAACCCAAAGTCGAACTTGATGCTAATTTGGTTTAATTGTTTGGCCATTCGGTTAACTGGTTCATTTTCACCATAGATCGTACGGTGCTTGTCTAATTTAATCAAAATACTCTGCCGAGTAGTTCTTGTCGGGACATGCAAACCGATGTCAGCCAAAATGTTTGGCGAGTCGATGTGGCACCAAGTTGATTTCTTCTGTTATCCAAGGTGGTGATTTGATAAGTATAACATCTTTCAATATAAGAAGGTAAGCGAAGAATATTTTGGTTATGGCAGATTATGGTCATAACATCAACCGTCTTTCTTAGCAACGTACAACAAAAATTTTCAATACGATTGATGTGTATTTGATGGTAAGGTGACCAAACTGGAACCGCAAATTCCAAATGAGATCGGACATGTACAAAATATAAGTTGAATAAGCACCTTATGTCTGTGAACTCATATGTCCATCTTTTGATAAATCCCAACATAGAGTTTGCCCTCGCGATTATTATGTCTATGTGTTTGTTGAATGATACATTTTCCACAAATGTAACACCTAAATCGCGAATTTCACTTATTCTAGCTATAGAGGTGATCCATTGATTTGGAACTCGTGATGTAAAGGCTCCTTCTTCCGGTGAAATGTTATAACCTTGCACTTATTTGTGTTTAATCGCAGTTCATGAGGTGTGCACCAGCTACTTACTCTGCTTAAATCGTCCTGTAATAATTTCACATCTTCCATGGTCTTAATCGATTTAAATATTTTCATATCGTCAGCAGATATTAGTACATCGGAATTATTGATCACACCGGTGATGCGATTAATAAAGATTATAAACATCGAAGGTCCTAGATGGGAGCCTTGCGGTAATCCAGAGTGTGCTATTATTGGTCTTGATTTAACACCGCCTATTTCGATATATTGCTCTCTGTTACTTAAATACGACCATATCCATTTCATAAATGCGCTTGAGAATCCAAAGTTCGACAAGCTGTTGTACAGACTGAATCAAAAGCTTTGCTAAAGTCAGTGTAAATTGTATCCATTTGAGTTGATTACTCTAGGGTTTTCAGAGTTTTACTTGTAAACTCAACCTGATTTGTTGTAGTCCATCTGCCAGGGAGAAAACCGTGCTGTGATACTGAAATGCGTTTTGGTCCTATCGATTTAAGAGATTTGCAGATGATCATTTCAAAGAGCTTAGGTATTGAAGACAATGATGATATCCCACGGTAACATGAAATGTCGGCTCTTTTACCTGCTTTAAATATAGGTGTTATTTTAGTTATTATCCATTGTGTTGGGAATACGCCACTTTGTGACTGATTGACTGATTGAAGAGACTGATTGAAGACTGATTGAAGAGTAGGCACAGTGGTTCGACCAGTTCGTTTCCGAACATCTTTAGAACAGCGGATGGTATTTTATCAGGTCCACAACTATCACTAAATGACTGAAGTGCTTGTAATATATCATTGCTGGATATGTTTGGAATGTTTATGTCTAGATTAGATTCACAACAAAGTTCCACACAATTTTTATAGGGAAAAATATTTTCCCATTTAACTTTGTTTCGAAAATAAATATTTACATCAAACATGATCCCTCAGTAGGCCAGACAAATACAATTTAGACAAAATTGCTATGAAAATATTTTTCCCAATTGCCTATTCCCATGGAAAGCCAGAATAGGGCCACAGCTAGATTAGGCGACGCTAAAACATTTTCTTGATAGACACTTTGAAAAAACTCGGCAAACTTGTTTGCAATGCATTGGTTGTCAGTTGACTGCTTTTCTTGGTAGTACAAGGATACTGGATAACCTTTAGTATTTCGTTTGATGTTAAAAAAATTCCAGAAATATTTTGGGTCACTTTTAATGCTATTCGTTAAGAAATTTGAATATTTTGCTTGAAAGTATTCCTCATACATATATACCATTAATATCAAGAAACAGTCTTCTATCGTTCTCCGAATTGTTAATTTTCATACATTTGTACGCTTTGTCCTTTTTATCCTTCAGGTTAACTAGTGAAGAATCATACCACGAGTAACGCTTTATGGAAGCTCTTGAAAGCGGGACGTGTCTCAAAAGCACGAAGAATTAGGCAGTACAACTTCTCCACATTTCTGTTCACATCCTTTGAAGATCCATATCCCATTTGATGTCGCTTAGGGATCTTCTTAAATCAATTTGGTTGGCCTTTTCAAAATTAAAGGTTTCCGGTTCTACCGGCGGTTCACAGGGAGATGCTTCCAACGAATTAAATGAAATTTCCATCGCTTTATGGTGATCATCATTCGTGACGAATGGTACCAACGACTCCTTCACGTCGAGCATCTTAAGATCATTAGAGAGGATAAGGTCAAGGTATCTATTATATATGTTAGGATTCGAATGTAACGTTAAAATGGATGTGGATGTTAAGATCTGGATCAAGATTCCAGGATATGAGTGGCAAATTAAAGTCGCCAGGGATGAGAAAAATGTCAGTAGGCTCACCTTGCCTTGTAAGCTCGTCGATGATTTCACAAAATCGAAAGTATTTGTCCGACGTAGAATTAGGCGGAATGTAAACGCTAACAATGTATAAGTTAACTTTAGGTAAACTTAATTTTACTTGGAGCTGGTATTTAATGACCGATCACATCGATAAACTATGTAAGAGTCAGGAAAAAACTCGGAACTCGAAATATTATCATTAAAAGATGTCTCACAGATAATATACGCTTCAAAATTTGTTTTAAGAACATAGTTATAAAACAGTGAAGCTTTAGATGACATACGATTCACATTTTGATAATAAAAAGTAAATGAATTCGATGAAGGACGGTTTTCTTGACGTGGGAATGGAAGGAGTGGAAAGGAATTTGGGACAGGAGATAGATATGTAGAATTAGGAGTTATAAAAGATTTTTGGAATGACTTGCAATAGGAAAATTTTGCCGTCGAGGTTTATATTGGAATTCCTTTACTAGTAAACCGAGCGGCCACATTGGAGAATTTATGGCAACTGTGAACTGTTCCTCAGGTAAACTTATGCGAAAAGACGCATAATCGTAGACGTACTCATTTTCACGATTTGGTAAAATTTTTACGCAAACCGCTTTATCCAGTTGCATTTTTAACTTCACAAAATTTTCAAATTGAAGGTTAGTTACCGACCCAGCAATTCTACTTACGAAAAGCCATCGTCGCGGCGAGATAGTTTTGATCTCATTGTGAAGTAGTGTTTCATCTGGCACTTCAATTATGGTTTTGGACTCATGAACTAATGCTGTAGTTGTTGATTCTATTAAGCATTTGGTTTCATGCTCTGCCGCTGTTGTATTTAGCGTAGATGAAAATTTGAGTTTCGCCAGGTTTCCCATATGGTTCGTCAATGTAGGTGATGGTTCAAGTTTTGACGATTGTTCGGTCATCGTAGTCTTTGATATAGACCAGATTACTATACGATCCACCGCAGTCTTCAATGTCGTATTAACAGGTGGATTAGAGGTTGTTTTTACCACCTCTTGTATAACAGGTGATAATATCTCAAATAAAGAAGTTGGCAGCACTTGAAGATGATGGTAACTGTTTTTCCCTATTGGTCGTCAATGCAGGTGGTGGTTTACTTATTAACGATTGTTCCAACATGATTGTAGCACTATGAAAGTACTCCTCTGCTTTCTCAATCCTTTTAAGAGAACCTTCTATGATGGAATAAAAGCTCATTCCGGTCACACGTTCTGGGTATGGACAATAGCTTTTTAGTGCTTTGTGTGGCGCATGAGTAACTAATAACTTTTTTACACATGTACCCTTGACACGCAAAAAAATACTCGTCAACAATGATGATACCGCATTCTATACACTTATTTTCGATTGACATTTTTTTTTTATTTGTTAAGAAGCCCACCAAGTCAACACAGCACGGTAATATTACACACAATTTATTGTTTTTTTTTTTTTTTTTTTTTTTTAACAACACATCCATCACCATCTATCCAATGGAGTTCACGATTGTAGTGACTCGACAGCATTATAATACATATGATGATCAAAAAATTCCGTTGATATTGTAAAAAAAAAATAAATTTAAATTCGGTATTGTCATTCAGGTACCTATATTTAACTTCATCCATGTAAAAGCAGGGTTTTTTATATCTAATATTCACACAACTTCACTAAAACATAACCTGAATTCAACCAGAAAGATCGTCGAAATACAACATTCCATAGTAAGTCAGGACTTTCAACAAAATTTCAATTTAAAATAAAGAACGAATTTAATTTAGAAGCTGTCTCCCTTTCCCAGAACAGAAATATCAAAATCTGTTTAAAGCCCAATTTAAAACACAATCTGAACCAAGGCTACAAAACTATAATTGCACAAATTGGATTTTGAAAACTAATCTTTTAAAAATCTGTATTTTGCAACGTAAAATTTGTTAATCAGGATTTTTATACGCTTCCAAAAATAACTTTAAGGCCCGAAACAAGTCAGAAGAAATTGGTTCGGTTTAGCAATTAGAACGGGTTAAAACGAAGTTTCCTATGTCCAAATTTGCTTCTCTTGCTCTAATAATAGTAATTGCTTTTTTGAAAACGAATAATAAGAGTTTCGAGTTATTTTGAGTTGCGTCGCACTTTCTTGGAACGCATTAAGACCTAACATGAGGCTAGTGTATAGCCATACCCCATGAAGGGTATGCGGAAGAAGGAGGATATGCCTTGATTTAATATTTAGATCTAAAGTACATAATATATTTTTAAAATTCTATTGAATTTAGTTTAATTTTTATGAAATACCACTTGAAAAAGACATCAATCCTCTTTCAGAACAGAGAACAAGCTTGTCTGTTTCTTGATCGAAGTGGATTATTGAAATGTAAAAAGTGAATGCTTCGTGCTTTGTTGGAAGTATATTTAAATGAAAATGCAAACATTTGACAGTGATTATTTTCAATGTCTTTGTTTTACTTTTAATTAAAGGCTTGGAGAAATATGGTCAAGAAATGCTTAAAAAATGAAAATTGAAAACACACGTAACATTAAAATAAAATCTGTGCATTCACAAGGAGTCACTGTTTGGTGTGGCTTTTGGGCTGGTAGGGTCATCGGACCGTACTTCGAAATTCATATCAATAACGCTGTCAACGATGAACAGTAAACGTTGCCATATATGGAAAATGAATGAAAAATGAATGTGAAATTTTTTATGGTCTAAAGTGGTCCATGTCACACTTGATTAAAATGAGGTTTCAAGGGATGTACTACGAAATCTGGGTTTTCAAAATCCCGGTTTTTAAAACCCCGGTTTTCAAAATCCCGGTTTTTAAAACCCCGGTTTTTAAAACCCCGGTTTTCAAAACCCCGGTTTTTAAAATCTCGGTTTTCGAAATCCCGGTTTTCCTTTCTTCTAGTTCTAATTGCACAAAATAATTAATAAATGTTTTTTAGTTGCAAGATTTGGTACTAGCAACATTTTGTAACTGCAACATTTAGTAGTTGCAAGATTAACCCATTAAAACCCGAACTATGTTCTCATGGCCCGATTTCTCTGAAAATCACAATTCACGTATATTTCAAGTCGCAAAATGTAATTGTGAGAAAAAATTCAAAAAGTCATGTCAATGGGGCCTTGGAGCTGGTATGACATATCAGTGATTCTTAACAGGGAAGCCGCGGCTCCCTGTGGTCCGTAAGAATTTTGCCGGAGGGGGGGGGGGGGGGGGGAGGTGGCCAAAGTTTGCAAAATTTCCTTCAGAATATAATGAAAGAAAATTGATTTCTAACCGAATATCGTATTGAAAAGTGAAATTAGAAAGATAAAGTTTTCTTATTTACCAGGTGTGTAAATATGAAACCATATTGTTTTTTATCAAAAAGTACACGTTCATCGTATGATAATGATGAAGAGTATTTTATTCAAAGTATTGCCCATAATTAGTATACATTTTTCCTATCTTTCTGGTAACGCGTGGATGCCACGCCAAAAAAAACTGTTCTTCTTTTGAGGCAAACCAGTTATGGAGCCATTTTCGTAGGCCATGAAGTGCTTCAGGTATTGATTGATTGATTGATTGATTCTGAATGTACGACCAAGGTCTTACACAGGAGCTCCCGGGTGACGCCGGGCCCACCGTACACTCTTTTTTACATATAACAAAACCGAAGGATTGGATAGGTATGTTAAGTGGGACAGAATCGGCCCGGTTACAGACACCTAGGTATAGCCGATAGTTAGTAACACAAAGACAGCACAAAACTAATCTACTTGGGGAAGGATAAAGGTTTAATAGGTTAAATGGATAATGATGGTATTGGTCATCAATAAGTGCTTCTTGAAATCAGCAACCTAAGAAAAAAATATTATTATTGCACATGTACCTGGAAATCACCACATGTATCTGGAAATTACCTGAAAATGAATATTATATTAATACTTTTCGATTTCCTAAACAAAACTGATGAATTGAATCGGCCCGATTATTTACACCTAGGTAGAGACGATATAGTTAGTAACACAAAGACAATACAATTCTAAACTACACAATCAGCAACTAATGTTATAAAGAAATATTTTTACAAACAATATGTATAATTCCTGAAAATTAATACTAAATTAATATATTGCTTCTTACCTAAATAATATGAACATTTATTAATTTAAAATAAAAAACAAAAAAAAAATAGAATTATAAAATGATATGATATGATATGATAGAGGCGTACAGGCCAACCATAACGGCGATCCTAGGTACGTTACCATAATCCTGAAATATCAACAATCAAATAACAAATTATATCTGAATGCGAATAATATTTCAGCATCATGCGGGCCCAGGCCCTGCCTGCATCCGTAACAGATAAGCTTATTTAGGAAAGGATGTTAGTCACAGAAACAACTAGGGCCGCAGCAAAGTCATTTTCTAACTACTTAAATATATTAAAATGTTAGTCTCAATTAAATTCACACTCTAGAATAGATTTTGTTAGTTTATTAATTTGGGTTAGTTGTGGTTGAGGTAAAGGATACTAATATTCATCATATGTATTCGGCATCAGTCATAATAGACTGGTTAGGTTATTTAATTCACATTTACGGGTCATCTCATCATATGCTGTTTGTAACCTTATTTTGCCCTATCTTCCCACCCAACACTATCTAACCGAGGGACTACACGTTCGTAATGACTCGACAGCATTATCATACATATGATGGCCTAACTATTCCGTTCATATTGTAAAAAGTTTAATTTAAATTCGGTATTGTCATTTAGCTACCTATATTCAAATTCATCCAACTAAAAGCAGGGTTGATTTATATCTAACATTCACACAACTACACTAAAACATAACCTGAATTCAACCAGAAAGATCGTCGAAAAACAACATTCCATAGCAAAAGGTCTTTGAATCGTTAACATATTTAATGGTATTGAGTTTATTCTCAATTAAATAGACGTAATTAAATAGACCTCCTGATCAAGAATGTTGCAATCACAACCTTCCCTGACCTTCAGGTATGTTAAAAAAAATGTACTTAAAAGATTTAATAATAATAAAGTAAATTGAATTATAATTGCCGACAACTTTATTGGTTAAAGTCGGGACTTTCGACAAAATTTCAATTTACAGAATTGTTTAAACAAAACCACTGAAATATTATTTTTGAATCCCTTCGAAATAATAAACGAGATATCAACAAAATGATCATATTTGTACTTTTTGTTTGCTTTACAAACAAAATTACATAATGACTATTATCGATGTGTGTAATCTGTATATACTAAGGCAATACCAATACAACAAAGGCCGATTTTTATACATCAAAAAAATTCTGCGTTAGTATGAGTAATATTTTAAAATTAACTTGGCGGCATACAAATGAAAATACCTTATTTAGAAAAAACTTTAAAAATCCTTGTTTACGTCCACTAAATCATTTATATCTTTTAATTGAGCTAGAAATGTGAACTATTGCCCCTTTCTGTCTAATCTTAGCTCTTTTAGTAACATTTATAAACAAAAAAAAATTCCCGTTAAGAATATTTTCATTAATTAATTTAACAATTAGAACAACAACCCATTTTTCCATAAACCACGTGCTCTTTACGAAAACAAAAATTTTTTGTTTAGTTTTGTGGTTCATTTTACTATTTTCTTTGGTTTTTGTTTTTGGTTTTATACATTGAGGTACAGTGTGGGGAAAGACAATAGACAAAAACAAATTGAAATAACATTCAATCAATTCCGTTTTTCTTTCCTTACTGTACTCATGTTTACATTTAACTACTGTAAGAATTTTTTCCAATTTATATAATAGAATACTAATCAATTAGTTCACAAACAATTGAAATAATATATTAAATTTATTAAAATGTATTTTCGTAAATTTAATAAATTTAATTAGCGAAATTTTAATTCAATTTGATTCCTAAAAAAATTTTTGTTTAAATTCAACATAATGTACATCCTTCCGTCGCAACATATATTTTTTTACTAAATATAAAACAAATCATATTAAAAATTACAAAACAAAACCAAAAAATTATTATTTTTTGTGTATTCCGTGATTTCTCGTGTGGTAAAATATCGTGTGCCGATTATGACGCGTACGCAAACTGGAGTTGTTGTTTAATAATGAAAAATATTAAATGAAAATTTCGAAACAATAAATTTATTTTTCGGGAAAACTGTTACCAAAGGTTGATTATTTATAGTGATCAGTGACAAAATTTTTTTTTTTTACTTTATAATTGAAATACAAGCGATTTACTGGCAAAATCAGCGAACCATAACATTTTGTCTATGCACGCATTTTTTTTATGTATGGTTTTCTCAGTTTTTGTTAAATATTACACATACTAACGTCGTGTTTATTATAAAGCGGCCTTTACTGTATTGGCATTGACTAAGGTTTAAAAATTCACTCGTACAAATGTATTATTCTCTCTCTACTGATCGAACAGTGTTATACAGTATTTGTATAATTGATCAGTGAATAATGAAAAGCAACAAAAAACATTTCGTTCTACTTAATCACTTATGAAGAACAGTGTAGAAAGAATAATTATATTCTCTATACGATCGTTCAATACAGAGTATAGTATATTGTATATATTGATACTACAATAAATGTTCACTTTGTCATACAAATAGAATAGAAAAGTAAAACAAGAGAGAGTAGTAGATCCCATTCGCTCACACAAACAAAAAAAAAATCATCAATCCTTCTAGTCTCTTATTATTCTCTCACCACTCGTTTATCAGTGAGTAATATTTTTGAAATTTCGTTTTACTATTCATGAGCGAAGAGAAATTAGCGTAAAACACAATTCATTTGAAAACGAATGGAAAATGAATAATAAGCAACTAAAGAGTAGTGTAGAACGCTGGTATAAACAAAACGCACAGAGAGAGCGAAGAGAACTCCAAACAAACACATACACACTTTCAACCTTTTCTATTTAAGTTAACTTATATTTATATATGTATATGTATGTACACACACACATTCACACACATAAACAAATACACATTTAATGTAAATAAAATTAAGAAAAGGAAACTTCTCTGTTATACATATGTGTTATGCATACATATATACAAATATACAGATTATCGAAAAATTAGAACGACATATACTTCGCGTAAAAATATATCCCGTTACAAATATTTCAACTCGGTTTTTATGCATACATATATATGTATAAACACATTTCTTCCACGGATAATAATTTACACCGTTCTTTCACTATGTTTTTTAGGTATTCCCAGTAATTTAAACATAAATATGCATTTTCGCATTCATGAAATGGTATCAGAACATATACGGAAATAATTACATATATTACGTATACGTTCTACACAATTTCACGGTCGCGCGTTATTCACAAATTAATATTTAAAACACTAGGTGTACACATTCATTATTATTATTAATAATTATTTTATTTACTACACAAAAACACATTCAATATTATTATTAATAGCTAATTATTTAATTTTATTTATTATTTACACACACAAAAAAAAAATATTTAAATTAAATGACGGAGCGACAACAAAACACGTCTACTCCGTTTCACATCACTTTCCGTCCCCAGGCCATGAAGTGCTTCAGGTATGAATTTAAACTAAGGTCATGATTTTTTTTGCTGAGCTAAAATTTTCACCCAGAATAATAATAATAAACTTTCAATTTAGTTTCTAATTCGTTTCTTTTTTTTTCATTTGTTTTTTCTCTATGTAGTTTTATTTCTAACATAAATTTTTCATAATTATAAATTGCATTTTTTTCTTTAAAAAATTAAATATTTAATAATAAATAATACGAGGAGAATTCTGTATAAAGCTATAAATTAATTGTTCTGGTTTTTACTGCTAAAATGTGCTGTTAATTTGTCTTTCTGTCGGGGAACCATGGAATGATATGAAGTGAGTAAAATGCTGCTAGACGAGAATGTACTTTAAATTTCATTACGTGACTATACTAGTCAACCCCACGACCAAATTTACCTCCACCATACCTGAGCTGACAAAACCGTGGCAGACTCTAGTCGTACAAGCAATA
The DNA here is from genome assembly GCA_947310385.1 of Nephrotoma appendiculata. Classification (NCBI taxonomy): domain Eukaryota; kingdom Metazoa; phylum Arthropoda; class Insecta; order Diptera; family Tipulidae; genus Nephrotoma; species Nephrotoma appendiculata. The sequence goes on from OX371223.1 coordinate 111,654,614, forward strand.
GTTTCCGTTTCGTCTCAAATTTTTTTCTGAAAACAGTTTTTTTTTTTTTTTGTTATTTTTTCTTAAAATATATGTTTTTGTTAACGGTAGCTCTCGGACATAGTACGAACCGTTACAAGAGGCTGATGGCTTTGATAACTCTCACGGACACTTAGCCCTTCATTCAAATGTCATCCCTATTAGCCATTTTCTAAAACTTTATCGCAAAATCATTTTAGAATTTTATCAAAAAATCATTTAAGAGTATCATTTGCCAAAAAATGAATTTTAAAAATTCAAACCGGGATTTCCTAAAAATCGGGTTTTTTTATACAACACCGGGATTTTGAAAACCGCAATTTTGAAAACCGCGATTTTGAAAACCGAGATTTAGAAAAGAACGAGATTTTGACAAACCAAGATTTTGAAAACGGAGATCTCGTTACACACCCAGTTTCAAGAGGTTGGTACCACCTGCAATACAGCGTGAGAAACAATGGCTCTTTTGCGTAATAAATTTTCAGAAAGAATTTGATGCACAAAACAACGAGATCAAATGAACACCGAGTTCTTGCGATTTGACAGCATTGGATATATTTTCTAGTCACTGCCTGACTCCACAGCAACTAATGTCATAGCCAAGGGGTGAATATAGTATGATCTATATATTTGAAGATTTGCAGCTATTCAAGTCTTGTCGGAAATATGGCATTCAACTTCTTGTTGAAACCAAACATAATACATCAATTTCATCCAATTTTTGGCTATTTTTTTTTTGGAACAAAAGTTTTTAAGTTATTAGGTTAATGTTTCTATAATTTTATCAGATATTTCTCCCCACAATAATCAAATTTTCTATAATAGCACCCATTATAGTAATTTTTTAAAAGCGTTACTACTATTTTAAAAATTTTATCATGTGATGATGTAGACACGAAACATTAAAGACAGATCCTTCGGGACCATTGAATGCATTTACGAACAACCATCTGTTTAAATTTAAATTAATGTATAGAAATTCAGTATATGAATTAGTAAAGGGTGTCACAATAACCGGTTCAGATTTGACATATCGGTTATTTTAGTTCTGGCAACACTTATGTCATTTTTTCTTGGACATAAAATCAGTATATTATTTCTAGTTGGCGAATCCGTGACCACCTGCTTCGATATCGATTTTGCTAAAAAAAAATCTTTTCGGGCGAGGCGCATTTCCATCACGGTGCGTTCGTAAACAAACAAAATGTCGCATTTGGGGATCGGAAAACCCACAAGGATATGTGGAGAAGCCAATACATCCATTGCGTGTTACTGTTTGGTGCGGCTTGTGGCGTGGCGCGAATTTATTTGTGGGGTGCCGGAAAGGACAAGTGTTACACGGACAATCCTCAAACAATTGAACGTTTGAAAGACAATATGGAAGCAACCATTGCCGAAATAGATCCGCACACAATCCAAAATGTGCTAAAATAATTTTCCATAAATAACCAGGAGGATTGTACTTTCAAACAAATATATAATTTGGAAATATATTAAGCCGTTTTTGTTTTAATAAATTTTAAAATCTGAACTTCTTATTGGGACACCCTTTATGTTCCAGCAAATGAATTTAATTAATACGGCAATGCTATGAGTAATTTTTATATGCTGAATGCTGTACTATAAACCCCGTATATTTTTATGTATATTCCAGCAATTATTTTAAACTAACAATTACATACTTAGTTTAAATGAAATATAGACTATAATAGGTATATGACTCATGTACGAGTACATGATATCTACTAGAATAATTGATTTGGATTATCACAAGCCTTGAAATTGGAATATTTTATTCGAACATTGTAGCTATATACACGGTCAAACTAGTTTTCACTATTTTACAAATTTGGAGGAAGTATACGAGGTGTCATAGCTACACTATATAGTAATTAAGTTAAGTGATTGTGTGTGATATTAATGTTTGTTTGCATATATAATCTATTCACATAATGGTGCCCAGAACTCTCCCATATTTTAATTATAAACTACGTATGGATTTTCATTATTAATTTTACTACATTATTATAACTTATTCTATTTTATTTTCAAAACTCGTATACACGACTAAATTAATTAGATGTTTAAAAGAATGTGATTTTATATACCGAGAATTTTAGTTACGCTAGCAAACTATGTAAGTATATACAAATTTATGTTTTCTATGAAAATCCCATTTCTCATCGAAATTGAGTCGCCCAAATAAAATATAAGTTATAAGTGTATTTCACCCTTTATACATATATATACATATATAATTTATGTATATACATAGATGATATACGGATAAGATGTCACGCGACATTTTCTCCCAACCAAACAAGGAAAATTTGTAAAAAAATATTAGATATCAAATTCATCCCCCTTAATAGGCGACTCTTCATTAATAGTTTTTCCCACGAAAACAACGTCAAACGCACAACATAACGTTAAAATTGAAAATACTTAGGAAATTACTCAGCCCCGAAATATTGGTATTTGCGAGTTAAAAAAATTTCTTACGTTTCAGACTTATGCAAATTTGCTGTGGTTTCTTATCATTTTTGTTTTTATAACATAAGCCGATAAATAAAATTTAAATTATTTTTAGGTTCTTTGATTTGTGTGCAACTTTTTATGTTCTTTTTAAGAATTCTTAACATCCAAACGGTATAATTCAAACAATATAAGTATGCGTACACCTTTTATTATTTGAATTTTATTCACGTTTGAATTGGTATTATTAATTAATTGATCGCGGATAGCAGATTTTATTGATTCACAGAACTGTAAAAAATAATTTTAAAATATGGTTTTCTCGTACATTTTATAAATTGATTAATCGTCTGCGAATATCTTCAAATAAATATTTGGCTTTGAAAGGTCATTAAACAAAAATTTTAAATGTTAACATCTCTCCACAAGGAGAGCTTTGAAAACAAAAATCAAGGTATCGTAAAAATCAGTTTCGAACCATCAATGGTTAACAATTGATCTAATAATTTTAGAGGTTGTAAATGCCCGTTTTGTATGACCATCCGTCTGGGCCCTTTTCTAACTCAAAAACTAAAAGTAAACTAATTCTTACCTGATAACATTAATTTGGAATATGATTATATATATACATACTTCTATTATTTTAAAATTATTTATTTGAAAATTAAACTTAAAACTATTACCGACCAAATGGCACAGTGGTTAAAGCATTGGCGTTTGGGTCGGGGAGTACCGGATTCGAATCCCGATAGGGGCAGGATGCAAAGTAAAATTTCATCAACAGATTTCGATCTGTGGTGCAATGTAATGGCTGAACCAGCGAATCAGTAACAACTTAACGTACAAATGCGATAAATAGGTTTTGTTGGTTACTGGCCAGCGAAACTTTAACATCTTTTCGTTCAGTATCGTTAAAATATGTCTGTCACTTAGCAGACCGAAAAATTGCGTGCAAACTGAAGGAAACGTCAAATACCTTCGTCGTCGTGCATATCGTAAGTATACACATTTTTACTCTCTGTATTAATTCATCTATTATTTTTATCAGTAATTAAAATTCATTTTCTTAATAAAATTTAATGTGAATCATTTTATATTATATTTATAATACAAATAGTAATTATTTTATAGAAAAGTAAAATAATTTCGCAAAATAGTTTTTTTTTTGAAAATGTATAACTGCCCAAGATGTCTGCACATTTTTAAATTATCATATTGTATTTTTGATTTAGCCACCATCAATGGATTATTCGACTTTAATAAGTGCTGTAGAAAGCCATAAATGCCTATATGATAAGGCCGACAAGTATTATAAAAATATAATCAAAGAGAATAAATGGATCGAAATCTAAGAAGTTACTGGAATATCAAGTAAGTTAAAATCTTAATACTAATATGGTAAAAAGATGAACTCCGTGCTCTAATAACTTTTTCTTATATGTATTTATAGAAGATGATTGCAAGAAACGATGGGGGCCGCTTCGAGAAAAGTTTAATCAAGAATTGAAACGGTACGGGGGAACGGGTAGCGAGGCGGTGTTAGAGGAATGGCCCTCATTTTTATGGCATTTCTACCCCCTAATTCATGCATACATCGCGACGCTTTAATAGAAGGTAGATTCCGATCTACTTCTTGTCGCCATAACCCTTGGTGTTCTTGGTGGTTATCGTCTTCCCAATCCGTATATTGCGATGGTGCGTATAGAGTCTTAATTTCTTTATTAAGCTTAAGAAAATTGTGCAAAGCGACACATGCTAGCACAATTTTTTCTGCATTATCCGGCAGCATGTGCAGTGTGGTTAAAAGTATTCGCCATCTACATACCAAAATGCCAAAGGCATTTTCAATTACGCGTCTGGCTCGGGATAGGCGCCGATTAAATATCTCCTTTGCTTTTGGGAGACCTACCCCCGGGTAAGGTTTCATTAAGTTGGTGGTTAAAGTGAATGCGGCATCCCCCACGAAAAAATGTGACACCATATTTTGTGTGCCTGGTAATACGGCTGGCTCTGGAAGTCTGAGATTACCAGCACAAAGTCTCCTCCCAAAACTACTTTGGTTGAAAATTTCTTAAATAAATTATATATTATATATAAATAATATTAATTTTGATGATTATTTTATAAGTAAGGCACATGACCTCCATCACTCTGTGAGCCATATGCTCCGACATCTATATAGGTAAATATATATTTGGCATCACATGCAGCCATAAACACTATACTATAGAATTTTTTCCCATCGATTGCGCCTACACAATTTGGAAGATTTCAGCTGTTAGAGAAATCATTCGTAATTAATTGAAGGTCAAAAAGGTTCTGCCACGTAGAGGCTCCCAAGTACCGCGCATATTGCGTCACAGATATCGTATACTATTAATCACACCATCTCCTTTCCAACTTTTCAACTCCAAGCAAGAGATTGGAATGAACATCCTTGGGATAAATATCTGGAAATACGAGCTTCAATATAATCCGTTCGTTACATTTTTTAAATTACTAATTTTCAAACTCACAGTAAAGTTAGTGCAAGACGAAATTCCGCACTCAACAAATTCCGCGCTTTTTCGGCTATATAGGGCTTTACCAAATTAAGCAGTAAATCAAAAATAGCTGCCGTCATGTGTGTGTGTATAAAAAATTGACTTCGGTCGTTTATTTTAATTTCGGAAAATGTAACCTAAAAATAAAATAACCTATAGTTATATTCAAATCTTTGTATAAAGATAGTTGGTTACCTTAAAATATCCAAAGATATCCCTCGTACGATTAATTTGCCTCACGGCACAAGACCGTTTCTTTAACTGGTCGTTTAATGTTTTAAGTTCTTTCAATTTTCGAAACATTATAAAAAGCTCGTGCAACTCTTCAAAAGCGTCCTCCATTTTTATACTAACACGGCGGTTAAATCACGAGATAATTTAATGATATATAATAGTATATTATATATATCCCGCAAAAATTCGTTCACGTAATGCAAAATAACAAAAAAAAAATTGCCGACCATTTGTGTGCGCGATAGTCAAATTTTCCGTAACAAAAAACTTTCGTCGTTTTCCGTAAAGGTTTGACAAGTTGTATTACTTATTCGCACACATCTATGATCCCTGTCGGTGTGCAAAACCTGTGGGCCGACCCATCTTCCATGCCAGTATAGGCTGGCATGGAGATTGCTTGCAATGTGCAAATGGTCTTAAATCGGTCCTATAGCCGGACGTCCTCGAGTTGGCTGAGTAGGCGTAAAGTAAGGACGTCAAAAGCACAACCACGAAAAAGCAGTGTGAGCCTTGAGCCCCGAAAACAGATTGCATTGTAAATAAATTAAAAAAAAAAAAAAAAAACTTAAAACAAATTCCCAAAATTTCTAATTATCGGTCTTCGAAAACTGCGTTGGTTCATTGGAACTAAAGACAATCTCGCATTGTACCAATTGTAACAAAATCGATGTTATTCAATAGAAATTTGATCTGAAAATGTCTTTCAGCCAGATGTTCCTGTTACAATGTCAATATACAATTTGAAATTCAAGGAATGCGGAGCCGACCATCAGAAAACTACCTCCAAATATTCATTACCAAAAAATTTGAAGATTGGACTACAAACCGATTAAACGTCCAACATAGATGAAATCGATAAGCAAAAAAATGATAATAATTAATTTAATAGATAAGCTTCGACCACGAGCCATGAAAGTCATTAAGACATCCATACCGGTAAAACAAAAACGCATGACTCAAATTAACCATTTTAACTGGTTGGTTTTAGTTTAATTTCTGATTTCAGACGATACTTAGATAAAAGTAAGGGTAAGTTGTGGAGGTTCGATAAGCATCTGCAGGAACGTATCCTTTTAGAGTTATTTGATATTCAATAGCTATTATGGAAAACTTGTGCTTAGTTTATTCTTTTTCCCGAAATGTTCTTTTAATATTTTGTTATTAGCTCTCAAACTTTGAGAAGTTGTGCAAACTCGATCGAAATATACAACAACTAAATTTATAATACAGTGCCTAGTTTTATGTGTTTTAAATAATTAATTTTATATTATAGGAAAAATTTTAATAAAAAGAGTCTACTTACCCATAATTTCCAAAAAAAAATTATGAAAACTAGCTCAGAAAATTTCCGATAGAGGCCCAGAGATTGTTTAGTATGCCAACACGGAATTTTTCTATATTAGTACGGCATAGAAATGTTTAAGCCTTTTTAATAAAGGAAATTTTTATTTTAACGCCTCAGGGGAGGTAATATTCCATTGTGAGAGCGGATTTATGATGAGTCATTAAAATAAGTAATCCAACATGTTAGCTTAATTCAATAGGGTTTCGCATTTAATTTTAGGACTACCATAAACGTCTAAATTATCGTACTTAAAATTGAATTGGATGTTTCAGTCCAAAGTCCCAGGATTAGTGATAATAATTACTGAAGTTACTGTAAGATCTTTAACATGAAGCAATAAGTTTCATTAGCTAACGAACGATGCTGATCTACGGTTGTAAATGCATCTAAATAAATCATTGCAGTGATAGGTGAACACAATCAAACGAATAATGTAATTTAATTCCTCAAGTAAAATTGAGCGTCACGATTGGTACGGCTTTAATGCTTTACTTAAAAATCTTTGAAGAACAGCACCCACGGTTAAAATTCCACTGCTTGCCAAAAAAAAATTGTTGGTCGTTAAATAATACATTTGGTAGGGCGGCATTACATTTGGTAGGGCGGCGGCGTTGTTGGTAAAGAATGGGAAAAATACCGAATTACAAAGGGCCGAATGACGAAGGGCCGAATGTCGAAGGGACGAATGTGTCGAATGGCCGAATGTATGAAAGGGCCAAATTTTTCATCTATGGATATTCATGAAATACTAAGTATCCAGTCAGCGCTACATTTTGGTGAAGGAAAATTTTGTCATGCGCCAACTGAAACATTGGTACAAAAAATAAAAATAAAAATCGATCCTTCGACATTCGGCCCTTTGATATCATACCGTTGGTAGTTCATGGTAAACGTCAAAGTAAACCCACAGAATCGAAATTATACAAAATTACGATAGATGTGCAAGAACCATGTTGACATGAAAATAAACTAACTTAAGTAACTTGCTTTTGGCTAAACTTTGCTGTACCAGAATTTATTATTTGAAATTGTGACTTGGCATCCTGAAAAATGTTATTTTGATGTGAGTCCAATCAGACATATTTCAATTCGCCTTGAAATTTGTTTGTAAAGTTGCTAAAATATTGGTGGAGCCGGTAAAGGTTGATGTTGGATTCAGTACTCTGCTCCTCAAAAACAGTCCTTTTGATTTATTTCCAATATCCATGCGTTAATCTATCATTCCAGAAATTTGTGAATTTCGTTATTATTTCGTTAATAAATAGTATTCGTTAGTTTTTGGAATTTTTTTAAAATAAAAATTTGCGAGGAAATTTGCAAAGGAATTTAAAATTTTATAAAGGGTGCTTCAATTTGTAGTTAATTTTTAAATTTGGCATCATTTATATTTTTTGTACTAGAGTGCTTGTACTTGTGTGTTATTTTGACAGATGACAAATAGAATAATATTCCGGTTATTAAAAACGGAAAGGTAAACGATTAAACAACGCATATTTATTGTTAACAATTATTTTAAATCTGGTTGAAGTTATGCAGATGCTGTAAACAATTTTGTAATAATATGGATGAATTTCAAATTGTTTTGCAAAATTTGTGGAAGCTTGTTCGGTAAAGAATGAAAAAAGTAACAGGTACCGTCCGAAGTTAAGGTTGCTGTAACTGTAAATGGACTGCAATATTGAAATATGTAACCGGCGGCCGAGAATTTGCTATCTTACGCCCGTCGATTTTTTCCTATGGAGGCTATTTGAAGACAAAGGTCTATTCCCACGATCCACAAACACTTGATGTTCTAGATTAGAATAATATTAATGGTATTCAAGCAAATTGCGCCGCAATTATGCCAGAATGTCATCGAAAATTTTGGTAAAAGAATGGTAGGTTGTCGTACAGCAACAGGAGGTCACTTAGTATAGGTACAAACCAATCTTTTCCTTCATTTGTGAAATCAAAATAGATTCCTCTCAAATAAATGATGTGTTTTCTTTAATATTAGCTGTTCACCACATACTATTTTTATGTCAGGAGTCGTATTCGAGCATCTGCCAAATATTTCCCATTACACTGCCAAACAACTTTCTACGTACGAATTTTGACTTTGTATTAGAATGAAATACTGCTTCATGAAAATCTATAGATTGCTAATCATTTTCTAATATAGGTTAAGCCAAATATCACTCTTTTCTAAATGCTTTCTTTCTTCTTTAAAAGTACATTATTATTTTTATAGATGAGGCTAGAATTTGTTTGATGAAAAAATGTTTTCGTTTACCAATGAGCATTAACATCCATTAATATCCTTAAGTACTTTGTTTTGGAATCTTTGGATGATATTCAGGTTACTCTGATTTGAATCCATGAACTTTCTTATATCGTGATAGTTTTCAACTTTATTCACAATTACTGTTGGTGGTTTTGTTTGTGGCGCTCTTTTATCTCCATCAGTATTTTTGTGAGTTTTATCAGTTTCTTGAAATTCCCCATTTTTCGACTGTGTTCAGGAGGCACATTTGCTGATTTGTCGATTTTGCGCCTTTTTCGTCGTTTTTTTCTACGCAACATCCAACCGAGTTCCCTATTCAATTCGCCTGAGTCCATCACGTATTCGTTTTGGATGTCTATACCGATTTGGCACCATTGACATCAGGTTTCTGGCCAGCGTTTACCATCTCTTGAATTGGCCTCTAATTGTTTAACACTTTCTATAAGAATCATTCTTTCTGTTCTTTCCCGACACAGAGTCTTATACATGAAGCTTTCGTTTTCTATATCCAGTTCACCTCCCTCTAGTGTAACGATCACTGTTTTTAACTTTTTTTATCTTCTATTTTGATTTCTATTTGTTGTTGGCCTTCTTTGAGAAGAGTGGAATTTTCAGAATAAAACCTGGTTTTCCACCTGGGGAAACGAGTATGTTTTTTTCTGCAAGGCGTATTTGATTTCCTTCCTGGAATCCGTGGATATTAGTGAGCTTTCCGTGATCCACCATCTTAGGAACGCGCTTCCTAGCATTTATCCGCTCTGCCGAAAGAAATTATGGAATGCAAACTATTTTTAATTTTTACATTGAGTTAGTCAAATTATTTAAAGCATATTAACACGTTGACGACCATATGACGTATATTTGCTACGACCATATAACGCATATTTGATAACAGCTTAGAGTGTCCCCAATTGGAATATGTAGTAAGTTCCCGTTTGATTCCGTAACTGATCCGAAATTGGGTTTGATGGCGGCGTTAAAAATAATTTTAAGATAGTCGCCAAGCTGAATTAACTCTTTCAAGTTGTATTTGTAGCGGCTCTAACACGAATCAGGAGAGAACACGTGTTTTTAGAGTAGATCCATGTTCTATTTTGACACAATAACAAATTTAGTTCAGATGAGGTAATTTATAGGCAATACTTCATAAATTTAGTTTTGAACATCTTATTAAAGCGATAAAAACACGCTCATATGACAGATTCCTCGTATTCAGCCACAATAATGGGTTACAGCTACACTTTTACATAAACAAATTCTTTTCCTAAAATAAAATATTCCCATATCTTGCATCTTTTGTCTTTTATCAGAATTTTGTTTAAAAACAAAAGTGATAAAGTGAAAGTGAGTAGTGTTTTCCTTTCCATAGTACTTCATCTAAAAATCTCATAAATTTACGTAAAGAAATCAGTCAAACCGGATATTGAATATCCGTCAATCACATTGCATAATACACCCATCCCATCCGTACGCCCAATCAATTTATTTTCAGTTATCTCTGTATTTTACCCAAATAAATCAATTTACACACACCAAAATATCCCATGGAAGAAATGAATAGTGAAATGCAATGAAAAGAGTCTGAGTTTTTCAACATTTCCGAAAAAAAAATCAATGGGTACAACCATCAACACAAACACACACAGTTGGTGCAAAGGAAAACGGAAGTATTACGAATTTACAATAGAATGAATTCTCTCTCATAAATTGTTTTGTATATACAAACTACATTATAGTTTTATGATTAAAACTATCATAAAAAAGAACGTTATAATAAAACATTGTGAACATAAAAGTTTTAAGAGTATTATACGAGATTTACAAAATCGAAAAATTGCTGAAAGATGAACAATCATGTACCGGTAACATAAATTAAAATCCAATTGTTCGCCTGTACAGCAGCATTGAAAGTAGTTTAGAAAATCGATTTTAAACGCAAAAGTAAGTAAGTAGACGGTTGAAATTTCCACCGTGCTTAATAAATGAACGAAGGCAGTAAATGTTTGTGATAATTAACACCGGTGATGTAAATTTTTTTTGTTTTTTATGTTCGCCAAAAATTCATTCCGCGATGTACAATCGACCGTGGGATTATTTTATTGTTGTTGTTTGTTTAATATAATTTTAAGTAGGAAGTACCGTGTGTGTGTAAAATTGATATCGGCTTATATTTTTATGATTACTTAAATGTGTGTCGTAATTATAACAGTAACACATACCCACGATATCGGATCTGGAAGCTATACCACGTGAAATATTTGCTTATGTACATACATGGAATATTTACGGTGAATAATTTTGTTAAGAATGTATCTAGGATACCTCAAGGTTTATTTACTAAGGTTAGGCTGAGCTATTCTATATTTAGAATTTGCTTTTGTTTGTTTTCTTTGAAAAAGCTAAACCATTCTTCTGCATAGTTGTACGCAAAGTAAATAACAGTTTTCAACAGAAAAAAGCTTTAAAAAGATTAAATATTTTTATCATTTGAATCTGGGTAGGATTTTTTTTGCTATTCGTTTGTGAGAATTTCTATGATAAATGTATTATTGTCTTATATACTTGGACTTAATGATAACAATTTGTAGCAAAATTAATTGCTTACCGATATGATTCGTCAGTAAAATAGTGAAATTTAAACGCTGCCGGGGATATTCTCAAAATGCAATTCGATACTGAAGTAAAGATTTAAGAAAAGTACCCAACAGTCTTTAGTTAGTAGAGTTTAAATTTAAATTAGTTTTGGATGTATACTATAGTGCAGAAAATAAAAAGTTAAAAATGCTGTTGAAAGACATCGATTGACGAAAATGCCAAGTGTAGAAAATCATGGGGTAAGCTCGGCCATAAATCAACATTGTCGTCGAAATCGTATATCCATGGAGCGAAGCTCAAGCTCTCTAATTGGTGTGATAAACTTGGTTAATAAACCGTGAGCTGCTCCAACATAATAAACCCATTACATTCGATCGGCATCAACTAAAATTGATACGTTTGAGCCGAGTGTCGGACGAAAAATGGTTGCAATACGATCAGACACGATAAAGTTAATTTTCAGACATGGAAACATATTCTCCAGTCATTGTTACTTCTGAATACTACTTGGTCCTATCGATGATTCATGATCTGTCTGAGCAAAGCTAGTCTCAAAAGAGGAATTGGTCTTCTGACTTGGTATCCGATGCTGCCAGAAAGATTAGAAAAATATACCCGGTCCTTATATTGCGGGTACAAATAAGTTTTGAGGGATACACCTAAGATGGCGTAATTAGTATTAGATCGCATCGTGTTATCTTGTGGCTATATTCATGTAAAAGCTTTATCATTTCTTCTAAAACTCAGTATGTATCATTTCGCTGAAGTGTAAACAACATATTTTTTTGTGCTGTATCCGTCTCAACTTTTGTGCCAACGAAACACAATTTGCTGGAAGCGCTGATTTTTTCTTTTAATTTGAAGGAAATTGCAACTGATAGGAGTCAATTGCGTGCAAACACTGCTCCACAGACAAAACAGGGAGGGTCTTTTGCATCGAATCGTGACGGGGACGAAAAGTGGACGACACTCCACTGAAGTCTCCTTCCAGTATGACAACCCAAAGCGCAGAAATTCGTGGGATAAGCTCGGTCATGCATCCAACTTCATCCGTCAAACCTATTATTCATGGCAAGAAGCTAATACTGTGCATCTGGTGGCATCAGTTCGGAGTGCTCAGCAGTTCAAGCGCTCATAATATGCAAAACAACTGACTGCACGACAACGTTCGTCCTCATGTTGCAAAAGTAGTCAAAAACTTTGGAGGCGCCTCAATGTTCAATGGGATGTCCCCCCCCCCCACGAACAACACTTCACTGCTTACGAAGACACCATAAATTGGGTTGAATTCATAATCCCGCGCAGCACTTTAGTTTGGAAGTATTGTACCATTTGTCCATTAGTTTTCTTGGTACAGCCCAATGTTGGATACCATAGGTCCATACTGGTTTTAGCATTTGCCTATATAAAAGCAATTTGTTGTCTATTGAGAGCTCAAAACTTTTACCCATGAGCCAGTACATTTTCCTATATTTGATGTTTAACTCTTCTATTTTCTTCTTGCTGTGTTCTTTCTGGGTCCCATTTGAAACGCGATATTTTAAAACGCGAATTATCAAAACGCGATATTTCAGAACGTGATATTTCAAAATGCGATAAGTACAAAACGCGATATGGTACAAAACGCGAGTTTAGGATCGGGCTATATCAGGCGGGTGAAGGGGAAATTTAATTTCAGTTTATATGGAATTTAAAAATCGATAGGGGCGAGAGTATATAGGACCAGTATCAATCGGGTCGCTGCGCTGTCGTCGCTTTGCGATGCACATTTTGTACCATAACGCGTTTTGAAATATTTCGTTTTGAAATCTCGCGTTTCGAGCGGATCCGGTTCTTTCCATCTTAGCTTAGCATCCTAGGGTCATGCCAAGGTATTCAACTGAAATATCAAAGTAATAGGACCAAGTCCGCTACCTTGTGGTATTTCTGCTGACATTCTTATAGTTCAGAGTACTCGTATTCAAATTTGACTCTAAAGTGTTGATCTGCTATTTAGGATTTAAGAATGTGATGAAATTGCTTCGCAGGTCTCGATGCAGAGATACCGTTCGAAACAAAATCGAAACATGTACTATATGTCTGCTCAAAATTAGAAACAATTCGTAAATAATCTGGAGAATTTCAGATAGAAACTAACACAGTCCTTCAGACAGAAGATCGTGCAGCGACCAACTAACACCTTTGTACCAATTCTGTATTAATATAGAATCACTATAGTATCACTTGGATAGTAGTTTCTATGCTATTTTTAATCGACCATGATGAAGTTTTACGATGAAATTGCAATTTTAATAGCATTTTCACAGAACTTGTGTAATAAAGCAATTCTAAATATAGACATGCGCTAGTTTTTATTCGACCATTATAAAATTTGATTTGTAGCGTGAAATTAAATTTTAAAACGAATGGTAACGCTATAGGTGACATTTTAACCAATCATGATCAAACTTATCGAAGTTTGGTTGCACTTTTTAAAAATGGCTCATCATAAGTGAATCTGGGCTCTTAGCATTGGTATCCTACAACTAATTTTGCTGGGAGTCCAAACTGAAGAGACCTAGATTCTTTACCGCTGTTGATTAAATTCGTTTTGCGAAACGAACCATCAGATAACTAATAACCTTCCTAAATTGTTGATTCTTACCCGCCAACGCTTCTTCCTGGATTACTTCAAATTTGGTATTGCCGAATATATTATTTGGATTGCTGTTATCACAATTCGACGAAAAAGCCTATTAGCCGTACACAACAATTCAAATGAGTTGTTACGGTGTGGGTAGTTAAGATTGTTGGGAGATTGTTAAGTTTAAAGAGAAAATTGCGTAGTAGTTCCCTAGTTTGTATGTAGGACTTGTTTTTCCTCGGCACAGGATTTCCTTTTTCGTGGAAAACGTCAGTTTGTATATGATACAAATTGAATTAGAATATGAGTTCCCGAAGGTACTTAGTTCTAGAAATTGGCAAATTTGATTAGAAATAAATAAATCGATATCAGCATGAATTTTAAGTGTGGCTCATGATAATGGGCAATTTAAGTAAGTATAAGTAAGTAGTTTTGTCTCAAACCATTGTCATAGAACTGCGGGTTTGCATGACACAAACGGCATCCCAAATATCGATGTTGTTCTTGGAGCCGACTCATTTAAATTGAGCTAAGCCAATATTCAATTGATACTCGCGATCGATGATTAAAATTGACGTCGAGCCTATTTCTCAAAATTGAAATTCCAAAGTGGGTCGCGAATGTCATTCTTGAAAATGGATAATTGAAATGGATTTGAGTTACTCAAACGATTAGTACGTAGAAATACGATTTCAAAAATGAAAATAGAATTTTATTTGATTAATGATGTGGTTTTTGAAAATTTCTAATTTAAATAGATATTATTTTACCTATTAGAATAAGTAAAATTGTCATGGATGAAAATATGATACCAAAATGATTTCCCGATGTAATGTCGAGAAATTGCCATTTTGGATAGTACTAATTCATTTATTTCTTAACCGGTTAAGGCAAATTGGGTCCAATTGTAAAAATGGGATTTCAATGTGAAATATAGCCAATTTGAATGAAACTAAGCCATTTCTCATTCGGTTGGGATGGAACTCGGTTTCTATATGGAATTCCATGGGAAGGGAAATTATTATTAATTTTAATTATTTCACCAGAAATGTGTCTTATCCCTGTTGTCCTTTCATGTGCATTCCCGCCGGACACTAATTACTTACATACTTAAATTTTTCCAATATAAACAAACAAACTGGGTTTAGTCGCTATCTGAGTGCCAGTCGTCAAAGCCAAATTTGAGAATTCGTCATGGCCTAATAACGAATTTCTAATTCATTACTATTAATCCAACACTCAACTAGACGACTGTTCACCGTTCACGGAAATTTGATGACACTGGCCTTTTTCCGACTTTTCCAGCGGGTGAAAAATCCAAATGACGTGAGAAACGTAAGTAGTTAATAAGTAATATTAAAAAATGGTAGGGTGAAAATATGATCACCAACACCCGCCTTTCTTGTTGGTTTGAACATTTAATCTTTAAATTTATTTAAATAAAACTTTCTTCCATTTCTGGTACGCAGATTTCAACTAAATTACAAATTACACAAGGACCTCACAATTAATAGAAACAGTTCAAGTATGAATATTTATTCTGAATAGTTAATCTACCTGCACTGATGATAGATGTCGAGATTTGATGACATAATTTTTATTTATCAAAACTTCCACTAAAATTTAAAAAAATCATCTGAACTAATGTTGTTTGAAATTTAATTTAAAAACTTTTTATTTTAATCGTTTTTCCGTAAAATCTATATATTTTTCAACATATTTGTGTTTCCAAGAAACGAAAAAGCTCATATAAAAGCTGCCACTACTGGTGGACCGATGTTCGCCAAAAATCACTTGAGTTTCCCAATTTATCTGTGCTTTATCTGTGATTATCTGTGTAGAGGCCGTATTTTTGTCAAAAATCCTCATTTCCGCTTAAATTTGGAAAACTATTCTGGAGCGGAATTATTGTATAATTAATTTACAATCTTTTAGTTCATAGTTGCTTTTCTTATAAATGATTTACTTTTCAAGACATTTGCAAAAAGGTAGAAAGCTCCTATGGAACCTGTTACTTCGGGTGGACTGATTTCTGCAACAAGGAAATCAAATGGACATTAGAGTGGAAAAGGTCGGTCCTGACTTTAAACTTCAACAATATGTAATTGTACAATATGAAGGTGAATTGTTCCCTGGAATTATACAAGTTAAGAACAGTGAAGAATATTTTGTAAACAACAATCGCAAAACAAATTTAAATAAAGAAAAAAATGTGTCAATTGGCAGGGAAAAATAAATCTAATAACCATATTGGAATAATTAAATAATTTGCGACCGGATAGAGGATTGTTTTACCGGACAAGTGGTGCAGTGGTTAAAGCTTCGGCACTTGGACTGGAGGTACTGGGTTCGAATCCCACCAGAGGCTGGATGCAAAAGCGAATTTTCCTCATCGATTACGATCGTTGATGTTAATAAACACAACTAAGACCCTCTGTTGGAGTGCAGAATTCAGTGCCGACCCACCGTCCATGTCAGTTTACAGGTTGACATGGAGCTTGCAATGTGCAGGTGGTATACTGTAATTGTGTGAATGGGTGGTCTGTGCGTGAATGAAAGGGGGGGGGGGGGGGGGGTATTAATTGACCTTCGACAATTAATACTTCCTTTTATATATAAAAAAAAAAAAAAAAAAAAAGATATACCTCTAAATCTTTTTTGTTTCTCATTCCGTTTTTTTCGTGTTATTAAAGTTTTCGATATTTATCGATCATTCATAAATATCGAAATTCGCGGAATTATTTTGTGGGTGGCGAAATAGCCTTATTCAGCAAAACGAGCTTTATCCCTCGGTATTAAGCGGCGCGACGTACAAATATGTTTGCTACGAGGAGTACCAAGAAGTGAAAAGGAGTTTTTGAGCCGCTACATCACTCCCCTCCTGGATCGAAAACCGTAGTTTTTTAATTAAATCTGACCGTTTATTGAAGGCTTAAGCCTGTCAATGCCAATGGGAGTTGATTTTTCATCTACATCCACAACAAAGAACTTGTCCAATTTGTGGGTCTCTGGGTACGATCCAGAATAGGGTGTACTCAATGGACCTCTGACTCTATCCACACGTACGAATACGTATGAACAAGTTTCCAGATTTTTGCAAATATACGTTGCCTGTTCGGTTGGATGTCATGTTCATAGGAAGTAAGGCTCTCTTGGTAGTACGAATCTGCTTCACGAAATCCGAAGTATCTGTGTTTGGGTTCGAATTTTGGCCGTTGATGAAGAAGTCACCGAGAACCTTGATATTTTGACCATATACTCTGCTGATGTGCAGTTGAGGTCTTCCTTGATGGAGGTTCGAATTCATAATAGGATCGTTGGAAGTTCTGAACTCTAATGGGATTTATTATATAGAGCTGTTAAGTAAGGAAACCATTTTTAACAACTGTACTGAATCATTTACATAAAAAATTATTGAAGTTAAATTTTATTTTAATTTCTGATTGATAAAGCTTTACAAAAAAAATATTTAATTTAATCCAAAAGAGGATGCGAATTTTTCCATTGATGTTAGCCATAAGGGCTCGTACGGCGCTTCCATCCATTTTTCTTTGAGTAGATCAATAAATTGTTTTCAATTCTTCAACTGATTTTACACTTCGGCCATCGTTTCTCAAATTCCGTTTCATAATTGCCCAAAATCTCTCAAATGGGCGCAATTCTTGAGTATTCGGAGGATTCATCTCCTTTTGTACGAAATTCACATTGTGCGCGGTTAGCCACTCCAACGTTTTTTTCGCGTAATGCGCCGAAGATATGCCACCGATAACTATATACAGGCACTCCTGTATATAGTTATCGGTATTTATTTTCGATTTTGTAAAAAACGGGATGCATTTAAAACCACATTGCCGGATCGCCTGCCATGCCAACAGCTTTTCTCCAAATTTCTCTTGTCGAATTGCAGTGATCGATTCATCTGGTACTTCTCCAGGTTTTTCTGTATAAAATTGTGAACCAGGTAATGTTGAAAAATCCATTTTTAGGTACGTTTCGTCGTCCATAATTAAACAGCTCGAAGATGTGTTAATGAGATGCTTGTAGAGCAATTTTGCTCGTGTTAACGCAATATTTGTTTGCTTTTTCGACCGTTTAGGAATTTTCTGCTTCTTGTAAGTTTTTAAACCATGATTTTTTTTGATTCGCTGAACCATATCTTTTGTTTTGTTGTTCTATGTTTCTTTGCAATATCCCGAACTGACTTAAAGCGAGTATTTTTTAATGTCTTTAAAACGTTTGATTCTTATTTCTTGTTTCGCGTTCCTATCGTTCGCCCACTTTGTGGTTTGGATTTTAATGTGCCTTCATTGAGAAATCGATTTATCGTCTTGCAAACATTTGATTTTGTTGTTTTGCAATTTTTTGCGTACACGGAATACGAAGTTTGTTTATTTTTCTGCCATTCATGCACAATTTTTATTCGAACAAGTTCTTTTTGATATTCCATTTTTACTTCTGTCACAAACAAACGAAAATAAGACTTGTTTACTTTGTTTGAAAAAAACTGTACTTTTCATAAAACAAAAATTAAAAAGAAAATTTTTTTGCGTTTTCGATTTATATAAGGATAAAATCTTTTCTATAATTTACGCGACAGACCTTAGTTGGATGTGGAACCGTTCGACAAGACCATTCGCGTTCGAAGGGGGGACACCATATCTACAGATATACTCATTATCTGACTCACAGTTTTTGCGGTCATTTCTCGGATTCGATAAGCTTCTGGCCAACTGGTAAATTGGTCGACTATCGTTAAAATATAATAATAGCTATTCGATTGGGGCAGTGGACCAACCGCAGGTGGATGTGTCCAAACCTGCCACTTGCTAGCTCTAATTTACCAAGTTCTGATTTCGTGTGGTGGAAATTTGGACTTTTGGCATTGGATACAAGATTTCACCATTTTGCAGCAATAAGTTTTCGCGTAGCACGGATGCCGGCGTGTGATAAGCGAAGATTGTCAGTTGCATGTTGAGAGGAATGTAGGGTCGATTTTTACCTGTATATGTCTCCCACCAAATTTGCTGCTTGTCTGGTAAGTTGATCTGTTGCAGGTTTACGATTGATTTCGGAGTACGTACTGAAATCAATTTCTGCAGTTCGTCGCGTTGTTGCTGTATAAGTAATTCCTTCGTATGTCGAAGGAGAAGAATCTCAGATCTGTGAGAAGTGTTTCACCAGAACCGTTTGCGCTCACCTCATTGTGTTTACCTTTGATGTGATGAATTTCGGTAGTGAACTGGGCAATGTAATCGAGATATCGTAATTGCCGGGAACTACATTCTAACTTTGATGCAGTAGCTGTTGTAAGAGCTTTATGGTCCGTAAATATAGAGAAATTTCGGCCTTCGACGAAAAGTGTTTGATTGCTAAATACATAGCAGGAAGTTCTCTATCGAAAGTAGAGTATTTAATTTCCGCAGGGAAGAGCTTCTTTGAAAAGAATGCTGATTTACCAACATCCTTTGTTACGTTGTTGTACGATTTGCAGCAGAATTTCAGAACAATTTGCGTATCAGAACAAGTTGCACTGTTAGCATTCCTCATTTTATGCTTAGATTCACGAAGCACGAGTAATAGTAGATGGAGTCAGTGCTGTATCAGGGAAATTAGGTTTATGGGGAATCTTGTAGTAAGGAATTCGCTTAATTTGACGAAATGGTTCGAACTTATGAAGAAACTCATTAAGTTCATCTACTCGGGACATTTACAGTGTCACAATCGACGTCTTGTTCCTTCAGTCCCTGAACATGACAACGAATGGCTTCGTGGCGTGCTTTTCTTCTGTTTGGTGTTTAGATTGGATATGAATAACACTCAATGTTACTTACCTATATAAGTAACAGAACAACGAAATTTAAAAATGTCAAAAGACGAATAATCAACGATTAACGGTAGCTAAATACCACTAATACTCATACTTAGATTTAAGTGTATTTATGGCCTTGCCAAGGCAAAGAAATTATATCGTATAAAAGAAACGACAAATATAAGTATGGGAAATCAATAATGATAGTAAGGTAACAAGTAACGACCGTCCCAAAATTCAAGTTACAGTATGAAACTATATACTTATGGTAGGCCGATTGATGTTACATATTTTATTTCTGTACATTTAGATAGATTAAAAGATTAACGAATGTTTCGAAACACACCCATTTGCGTATAGCAAAACTGATAGATTGTAAGATAGTAAAGTTCGCGACTTACCGGTTCATGTGTACTGAATGAGGAAAAGAAACACAAATCTCAAGGTGGTGGGAGACAAACTAAGAGAATAAACGCGAATAAGACATGCAATAAATGAGAGTCTCGCCTTGGAGACTCACATTCTATTGGATAATTTAGTAAAATGTTATCTTAAGATGAATCATAAGCATAATAAAACAGAAGAATTTGTAAACTTACATAAGTAGATAATTGAATTAAAACCAAATTTCTAAGTAATTCTGGCTTTTGCTGTTCTATTCGCTCGACACAGAACACCGCGTACTTAACTACGTACAAACTATGTACTGTAACTAGTTCTGCTGTTTTCTTTAATTGAACTCTAATTAAACTTTTTTTTTTTCTAAATGCACACAAACTGTAAAACTTGAGATACAAACAGAACCACTTAACAAATTCACAAACACACTTGTTAGAATTCGGTTTCTTTAATTAACGCGATTATTAATACTAATTAGAAACAAAGAATTTTTATTAATTTCTTGCGTTTTGTGCTTGTTGTTGTTTACATTCTCATTCTTCATCCATTTTTTAAACTCGGGTGTTTTGTAGCTTGGTGTACTCTGTTCGATTTTACCAAAAAATTTTTACTTAACACAAAGCACTTAATTAATACGGAAACCTAAACACATACTCGTATATCACGTAATGCATTAATTAAATTAACACAAAAAAAAAATTAAAACTTTTGCGTATGGAAAGTAAATCAAAAAACAACTAAACACTACACAACATACGTAACGAACTACTACACAACAGTGTACAACAACAAAACATTCACTTTCACAAATATACTGTTAATTGCTTATGATTTAATTAATTATTGAACGCACAAAATGTTCGATGTAGATTTTGTGCACTCTTTCGTATCCAAACATTTATATTTTGTGCAATATTAAATACAATAAATTAAAATTTTTTTTACACACATCGTTCCGTCCGTATACTTTGAGGTTTTTATAACAAATAAAATGACAACTAAAATGTGTACTATAAAAAACAAAAAAAAAATAGAATTTATGGTTAGTTAAGACACATTATTTTATGGTACATGGTGCTGCCACCATCAATTCTCCGTGGTTTTAGAAATGTGTTTCTCGGTTAATAAAAAGTTTTTGTAATCGACGTCAGATGGTGTTGCATCTTTTATCAAATTGAATTTTGTATCGGTTATAATTTATGATTACTAGCTGCACATGTAGAATGAAAGATATGAATAAAGAACATAATCTTAAATATATTAAGTGTTATTAATAAACATAAAACATGTGGTCAGATGTGTGAATTGGATACTGTATATTCAATTAATAGTAAAAGAATAATATCCAGAAGTTAAAGTAAAATTGCAGCTTAATTTTGCATAAGTTTAAAAAGTGAGGTTAAAGTAAATTTATTGTCTGCTGTCAGCTGTGTAATATCACATATAATGGAAAAACAATTGATGTATTTCATTAAAACGCAGTCGGAGATGATGGAGAAAATGGTAACACATGTGTACCTAAGCTGTGCAGCTTAGAAATATATCCGTTGACCGTAAATATGTAGATATAGTAATTTCCAACAATATACCGTGGCTTCCATTGAATGTTGAATTTGGAGATATGTAGTCGAGAAAATTCCGAGACTTTTGAGTCAAGCTGGAACGACTATACTATAGCCACTGATATGAGTCTTTGGCCAGCATCGCGAAATAGACAAAAAACAAGCGCTTTGCTTCCCGCGATTGGTGTTAAAGCCAAAGAAAAATTCATGAGATTTGGTTTGACAGACGCTGACTAAAAATCAGATATTATTGCTCTCGCAACAATTCGAAAGTATTTAATTGTCAATGTGATATACGATAGATATATTTTCAATGCGTCTAATCAAATGGAGAATGAGAGCTTCGACACTTATCTCATTCGAATAAAACGACTCATTAAATTATATAACTATCCGACGAACATGTCAGATGAGTTGCTGAGGGATCACATCGTTGTCGGCATTCGAAATGGGTCAGTGATGAAAAATTTAATGGAAAAAGGTGATTTGACCTTACAACATGCCATTGACACGTGTAGAATCAGCAAAGCTACTCAGTGCAGAGTAAAAAGTATGACGTCAAAAACCAATATACAAACGGATGTTCCAGTAAATAAAATTTCGAACACAAGGGGGCAAGCAGTTTCAAGTAACGTTCTTAAAAAATGTCGGTTTTGCGGTTCGAAACACAAGTTTGAAAAAGGATGTTGTCGTAGAAATAATGAATCGGATAAAAATCCAACAATTCATCGGTCTAATAAAGTTATCCAAATTGACTGCAATGAAGAGGAAAAACAATTCAGATCGAGTAATGAAAGCTTCAAAATATGCAAAGTGACGACATCATTCAAGGACTGATAGATTTCAATGAAAATCCTATACCATCAATTGGAGAACAGTTTCTATAGTTTTTCAAATCATAAAACGTAACCATCAACCATTATTATCTTCAAACGCTTGTTCAGCTCTTAAACTGATTACATATAGTTCTGAGGTGAAGAATTTACCGATTGAATCGGTATCAACTACTACAGTGGAAAGAACTGCAGACATTCATAGGTCAAAAGCAAATGCGGAGCGAATAGTGAACAAATATTCAGATATATTTGAAGGATATGGTACAATACCCGGCAAAGTAGAGTTGGAGATTGACGAAAGCATTAAACCCGTCATTCAACATGCGCGCCGTATTTCAGTGATGTATCGTCATCGTTTAAATATTGAGTTAGATGGCTTGGTTGATGATGGGATAATTGAAGGTGTAGAGCATCACACTGATTGGGTTAGAAACATTTTAATAGTTCAACGTAATAATTCTTTTCGAATATGTTTAGATTCTACACCGTCGAACAAAGCTTTGAAAAGACCCAACTATCAGTTCACGACAATTGATAAAGTCCTACCGGAATTAGGCAAAGCTAAAGTATTTTCCACCTGTGACGCTAAAAAAGGATTTTAGCAAGTGCAACTATCGGAGGCGAGTAGCAACCTAACATGCTTTTGGACACCATTCGGAAGATATAAATGGTTAAGGATGCCATTACATCGGTACCATAAATTTTCCAGATGAAAATATACCAGCTTGTACATGATCTTCCAGGCGTAGAGGTCCTCGCAGACGATTTATTGATATTTGGTCAAGGAAATACAGTCGAAGAAGCAACAGTCAATAATGACAGAAATTTTGAGAATTTATTCATGCGGCTCCAGAAAAACAACGTTAAGTTAAACAAATCAAAATTCATTTTGTGTCAATCATCAGTGAAGTTCTTTGGGCACGTGTTAAGTAGTGAAGGTTTAAAAGTCGATGAATCCAAAATTATGGCGATCAGAAATATGAAATCACCTTCAAATAAAAATGACCTACAAAGATTTATTGGTACGGTTAACTATTTATCCAGATATATAAGAGATTTAAGTACCCAGTTTACACTATTACGTGAACTTATCCATGAAAACACTCCATGTGTCCACACACAGTCGGAGGAAGACCAATATCAGAAAATTAAATCATTAGTGTCAGACATAAAAACTTTAGGCTATTTCGAAAATACAAAGCCAATAATAATTGAATGCGACTCCAGCAGTACTGGTTTGGGCGCTGCAATGTTTCAGGAAGACAAGGTTATCTTTTATGCTTGCAGAACGCTAACGGCTTAAGAAAGAAACTATGCACAGATAGAAAAAGAACTGCTTGCGATCGTTTTCGCGTCTATCAGATTCGACCAGATGATTGTTGGTCATACTTGCATAGTCCGAACGGATCATAAGCCATTAATAAATATATTCAATAAAATGCTACTTAAATCACCAAAGAGTCTGCAATTGATGCGTATGATACTGCAGCGTTATTCTTTGAAACTTGAGTTCATAGAAGGTAAAAATAAGATTATTGTGGATACCCTTTCAAGAGCAAATTATGAAGAGGATCCGGATGAAAACCAATAAATAAATATTTTGTCGAAATCAAATATTTGCCGAATAGATGTAGCTCAAGTATCAGATGCCGAAAGACTGGTACAAATGGTCAAAATAATTAGCAATCTCGGTATCTCAACAGGTGTTCTCAACATCATTAGAGAAGAAACGGCAAAAGATGTAAGTTTTCAAAAGAAATTACATTAATAAACAAGTGGCCAAAAAATATACGCGATATACCCGATGATATAAAACTTTATCATAAATTCAAACACGAGCTTTCCATGGAGAATGGATTACTTCTACGGAATGATAAAGTCGTGATTCCGTATAGTCTTCGTGGACTAATGGTTGAAAAGGTACATATCAGTCATAATGGCATCGAAGCAACAGTAAATCTTGCTAAGCAAAGCATATTTTGGCCGAGAATGACATTCGAAATAAGAGATAAAGTGAAAGATGGTTACATATGTGTCAAATATTCCTATTCCCAAATAAAGCCTCCAATGCTTACATATGAAGTTCCAAACTATCCATTCCAAATAGTATCAATGGATGTTTTCTTCGAACATACCAGAGGTAAGGCGCACAAATTTCTAATAACCGTCGACCATTATTCAGATTTTTTTGAAATAAACAAGTTAGATGATTTGAAACCAAACTCGACAATAAAAATGTGCAAAATAAATTTGAGTCGATATGGCTTTCCAGAGACGGTACTAACAGATAATGGAACAGATTTTGTATCAAATGCTTTTCACATATAACATCCGCGCCTTACAATCAACAGGCAAAACGAATCATAAAAAAATCAAATGAAACAGGAGAAGATTTTTGGTATGCTCTATTACATTTTCGGAATGTTCCCATCAAAATAGGTTCTAGTCCTGTTCGACGACTGTTTGCAAGAAAAACACGCACCGGAATTCCATCAACCATCAAAAATCTTCAACCAGAAGTCGTTCCAACTGTTTCAGATAAAATAATAAATCAACGACAAATAAAAAAGTATCATTACGATAAAAAAAACAAAACAGTTACCACTTCTTGGAATAGGACAGCCTGTCGTAGTCCAAATACACCCAACAGAAGATAAGTTGTGGTCAAGGGGAACTGTACAGCAAAAGCTCTCAGATAGATTGTTTGTAGTTAATGTGAATGGATCTGCTTATCGCCGATATCGTGTGAATATTAAACCATATCCTTCTGAAGATCATAAGCAATCAACTTCGGTTTCCAAACTGCTGCTTCCAGGCTGTTCAGCAAATAGCATTTCGGATTCTTCTTGGAAGGCCGAAGGAGATACAGTAGATAGCATTAATAAACAAATGTCTCTTGAAGTTGAACAACTATCATTGGTGGTCAATATGGAAACACCACAGACCTCTTTAAATCGTCATCGGAAGAAAGTTAAACCATCACCATCCCGTTTCAAGGATTTCGTTTTAACTAAATGTTTTGAACTCGAATTAATTTGTTAATAAATTTTTTGAACGGATAAAATTCATAGTCACGGATTCCGAAAGTTTCATTTAGTTTTGATTATCAATGTTTTTATGAGTGGTTCAACGTTTAGTTTGCTTCAATATGTTGCCTCGTTCGCCTGCAATCCAGGTTCGAAGCACAAAGTGACCGAATTTCAAAATACGAAACTTTCAACAACCACTGCTTTCCTTATACGTCCTACCGGTAATTTCATGCTCAACGTGTTGTATACTGTACCTATAACCATTTTGAACAGGAATTTCAACAAAAAAAAGTTTTCAATTTTTCGCGAAAAAACGTGATGGCTAGCCTTACTTTTTTTGAACGGATAAAATTCATAGTCACGGATTCCGAATGTTTCATTTAGTTTTGATTATCAATGTTATTATGAGAGGTTCAACGTTTAGTTTGCTTCAATATGTTGCCTCGTTCGCCTGCAATCCAGGTTCGAAGCACAAAGTGACCGAATTTCAAAATACGAAACTTTCAACAACCACTGCTTTCCTTATACGTCCTACCGGTAATTTCGTGCTCAACGTGTTGTATACTGTACCTATAACCATTTTGAACCGGAATTTCAACAAAAAAAAGTTTTCAATTTTTCGCGAAAAAACGTGATGGTTAGCCTTACTTTTTTTGAACGGATAAAATTCATAGTCACGGATTCCGAATGTTTCATTTAGCTTTGATTATCAATGTTATTATGAGAGGTTCAACATTTAGTTTGCTTCAATATGTTGCCTCGTTTGCCTGCAATCCAGGTTCGAAGCACAAAGTGACCGAATTTCAAAATACGAAACTTTCAACAACCACTGCTTTCCTTATACGTCCTACCGGTAATTTCGTGCTCAACGTGTTGTATACTGTACCTATAACCATTTTGAACCGGAATTTCAACAAAAAAAAGTTTTCAATTTTTCGCGAAAAAACGTGATGGTTAGCCTTACTTTTTTTGAACGGATAAAATTCATAGTCACGGATTCCGAATGTTTCATTTAGCTTTGATTATCAATGTTATTATGAGAGGTTCAACATTTAGTTTGCTTCAATATGTTGCCTCGTTTGCCTGCAATCCAGGTTCGAAGCACAAAGTGACCGAATTTCAAAATACGAAACTTTCAACAACCACTGCTTTCCTTATACGTCCTACCGGTAATTTCATGCTCAACGTGTTGTATATTGTACCTATAACCATTTTGAACCGGAATTTCAACAAAAAAAAGTTTTCAATTTTTCGCGAAAAAACGTGATGGTTAGCCTTACTTTTTTTGAACGGATAAAATTCATAGTCACGGATTCCGAATGTTTCATTTAGCTTTGATTATCAATGTTATTATGAGAGGTTCAACGTTTAGTTTGCTTCAATATGTTGCCTCGTTTGCCTGCAATCCAGGTTCGAAGCACAAAGTGACCGAATTTCAAAATACGAAACTTTCAACAACCACTGCTTTCCTTATACGTCCTACCGGTAATTTCGTGCTCAACGTGTTGTATACTGTACCTATAACCATTTTGAACCGGAATTTCAACAAAAAAAAGTTTTCAATTTTTCGCGAAAAAACGTGATGGTTAGCCTTACTTTTTTTGAACGGATAAAATTCATAGTCACGGATTCCGAATGTTTCATTTAGCTTTGATTATCAATGTTATTATGAGAGGTTCAACGTTTAGTTTGCTTCAATATGTTGCCTCGTTCGCCTGCAATCCAGGTTCGAAGCACAAAGTGACCGAATTTCAAAATACGAAACTTTCAACAACCACTGCTTTCCTTATACGTCCTACCGGTAATTTCGTGCTCAACGTGTTGTATACTGTACCTATAACCATTTTGAACCGGAATTTCAACAAAAAAAAGTTTTCAATTTTTCGCGAAAAAACGTGATGGTTAGCCTTACTTTTTTTGAACGGATAAAATTCATAGTCACGGATTCCGAATGTTTCATTTAGTTTTGATTATCAATGTTATTATGAGAGGTTGAACGTTTAGTTTGCTTCAATATGTTGCCTCGTTTGCCTGCAATCCAGGTTCGAAGCACAAAGTGACCGAATTTCAAAATACGAAACTTTCAACAACCACTGCTTTCCTTATACGTCCTACCGGTAATTTCGTGCTCAACGTGTTGTATACTGTACCTATAACCATTTTGAACCGGAATTTCAACAAAAAAAAGTTTTCAATTTTTCGCGAAAAAACGTGATGGTTAGCCTTACTTTTTTTGAACGGATAAAATTCATAGTCACGGATTCCGAATGTTTCATTTAGTTTTGATTATCAATGTTATTATGAGAGGTTCAACGTTTAGTTTGCTTCAATATGTTGCCTCGTTTGCCTGCAATCCAGGTTCGAAGCACAAAGTGACCGAATTTCAAAATACGAAACTTTCAACAACCACTGCTTTCCTTATACGTCCTACCGGTAATTTCGTGCTCAACGTGTTGTATACTGTACCTATAACCATTTTGAACCGGAATTTCAACAAAAAAAAGTTTTCAATTTTTCGCGAAAAAACGTGATGGTTAGCCTTACTTTTTTTGAACGGATAAAATTCATAGTCACGGATTCCGAATGTTTCATTTAGTTTTGATTATCAATGCTATTATGAGAGGTTCAACGTTTAGTTTGCTTCAATATGTTGCCTCGTTTGCCTGCAATCCAGGTTCGAAGCACAAAGTGACCGAATTTCAAAATACGAAACTTTCAACAACCACTGCTTTCCTTATACGTCCTACCGGTAATTTCGTGCTCAACGTGTTGTATACTGTACCTATAACCATTTTGAACCGGAATTTCAACAAAAAAAAGTTTTCAATTTTTCGCGAAAAAACGTGATGTTAGCCTTACTTTTTTTGAACGGATAAAATTCATAGTCACGGATTCCGAATGTTTCATTTAGCTTTGATTATCAATGTTATTATGAGAGGTTCAACGTTTAGTTTGCTTCAATATGTTGCCTCGTTCGCCTGCAATCCAGGTTCGAAGCACAAAGTGACCGAATTTCAAAATACGAAACTTTCAACAACCACTGCTTTCCTTATACGTCCTACCGGTAATTTCGTGCTCAACGTGTTGTATACTGTACCTATAACCATTTTGAACCGGAATTTCAACAAAAAAAAGTTTTCAATTTTTCGCGAAAAAACGTGATGTTAGCCTTACTTTTTTTGAACGGATAAAATTCATAGTCACGGATTCCGAATGTTTCATTTAGTTTTGATTATCAATGTTATTATGAGAGGTTGAACGTTTAGTTTGCTTCAATATGTTGCCTCGTTTGCCTGCAATCCAGGTTCGAAGCACAAAGTGACCGAATTTCAAAATACGAAACTTTCAACAACCACTGCTTTCCTTATACGTCCTACCGGTAATTTCGTGCTCAACGTGTTGTATACTGTACCTATAACCATTTTGAACCGGAATTTCAACAAAAAAAAGTTTTCAATTTTTCGCGAAAAAACGTGATGGTTAGCCTTACTTTTTTTGAACGGATAAAATTCATAGTCACGGATTCCGAATGTTTCATTTAGCTTTGATTATCAATGTTATTATGAGAGGTTCAACATTTAGTTTGCTTCAATATGTTGCCTCGTTTGCCTGCAATCCAGGTTCGAAGCACAAAGTGACCGAATTTCAAAATACGAAACTTTCAACAACCACTGCTTTCCTTATACGTCCTACCGGTAATTTCGTGCTCAACGTGTTGTATACTGTACCTATAACCATTTTGAACCGGAATTTCAACAAAAAAAAGTTTTCAATTTTTCGCGAAAAAACGTGATGGTTAGCCTTACTTTTTTTGAACGGATAAAATTCATAGTCACGGATTCCGAATGTTTCATTTAGCTTTGATTATCAATGTTATTATGAGAGGTTCAACGTTTAGTTTGCTTCAATATGTTGCCTCGTTTGCCTGCAATCCAGGTTCGAAGCACAAAGTGACCGAATTTCAAAATACGAAACTTTCAACAACCACTGCTTTCCTTATACGTCCTACCGGTAATTTCGTGCTCAACGTGTTGTATACTGTACCTATAACCATTTTGAACCGGAATTTCAACAAAAAAAAGTTTTCAATTTTTCGCGAAAAAACGTGATGGTTAGCCTTACTTTTTTTGAACGGATAAAATTCATAGTCACGGATTCCGAATGTTTCATTTAGCTTTGATTATCAATGTTATTATGAGAGGTTCAACATTTAGTTTGCTTCAATATGTTGCCTCGTTTGCCTGCAATCCAGGTTCGAAGCACAAAGTGACCGAATTTCAAAATACGAAACTTTCAACAACCACTGCTTTCCTTATACGTCCTACCGGTAATTTCGTGCTCAACGTGTTGTATACTGTACCTATAACCATTTTGAACCGGAATTTCAACAAAAAAAAGTTTTCAATTTTTCGCGAAAAAACGTGATGGCTAGCCTTACTTTTTTTGAACGGATAAAATTCATAGTCACGGATTCCGAATGTTTCATTTAGCTTTGATTATCAATGTTATTATGAGAGGTTCAACGTTTAGTTTGCTTCAATATGTTGCCTCGTTTGCCTGCAATCCAGGTTCGAAGCACAAAGTGACCGAATTTCAAAATACGAAACTTTCAACAACCACTGCTTTCCTTATACGTCCTACCGGTAATTTCGTGCTCAACGTGTTGTATACTGTACCTATAACCATTTTGAACCGGAATTTCAACAAAAAAAAGTTTTCAATTTTTCGCGAAAAAACGTGATGGCTAGCCTTACTTTTTTTGAACGGATAAAATTCATAGTCACGGATTCCGAATGTTTCATTTAGTTTTGATTATCAATGTTATTATGAGAGGTTGAACGTTTAGTTTGCTTCAATATGTTGCCTCGTTTGCCTGCAATCCAGGTTCGAAGCACAAAGTGACCGAATTTCAAAATACGAAACTTTCAACAACCACTGCTTTCCTTATACGTCCTACCGGTAATTTCATGCTCAACGTGTTGTATATTGTACCTATAACCATTTTGAACCGGAATTTCAACAAAAAAAAGTTTTCAATTTTTCGCGAAAAAACGTGATGGTTAGCCTTACTTTTTTTGAACGGATAAAATTCATAGTCACGGATTCCGAATGTTTCATTTAGTTTTGATTATCAATGTTATTATGAGAGGTTCAACGTTTAGTTTGCTTCAATATGTTGCCTCGTTCGCCTGCAATCCAGGTTCGAAGCACAAAGTGACCGAATTTCAAAATACGAAACTTTCAACAACCACTGCTTTCCTTATACGTCCTACCGGTAATTTCGTGCTCAACGTGTTGTATACTGTACCTATAACCATTTTGAACCGGAATTTCAACAAAAAAAAGTTTTCAATTTTTCGCGAAAAAACGTGATGGTTAGCCTTACTTTTTTTGAACGGATAAAATTCATAGTCACGGATTCCGAATGTTTCATTTAGCTTTGATTATCAATGTTATTATGAGAGGTTCAACATTTAGTTTGCTTCAATATGTTGCCTCGTTTGCCTGCAATCCAGGTTCGAAGCACAAAGTGACCGAATTTCAAAATACGAAACTTTCAACAACCACTGCTTTCCTTATACGTCCTACCGGTAATTTCGTGCTCAACGTGTTGTATACTGTACCTATAACCATTTTGAACCGGAATTTCAACAAAAAAAAGTTTTCAATTTTTCGCGAAAAAACGTGATGGTTAGCCTTACTTTTTTTGAACGGATAAAATTCATAGTCACGGATTCCGAATGTTTCATTTAGCTTTGATTATCAATGTTATTATGAGAGGTTCAACGTTTAGTTTGCTTCAATATGTTGCCTCGTTCGCCTGCAATCCAGGTTCGAAGCACAAAGTGACCGAATTTCAAAATACGAAACTTTCAACAACCACTGCTTTCCTTATACGTTCTACCGGTAATTTCGTGCTCAACGTGTTGTATACTGTACCTATAACCATTTTGAACCGGAATTTCAACAAAAAAAAGTTTTCAATTTTTCGCGAAAAAACGTGATGAGCCTTACTTTTTTTGAACGGATAAAATTCATAGTCACGGATTCCGAATGTTTCATTTAGCTTTGATTATCAATGTTATTATGAGAGGTTCAACGTTTAGTTTGCTTCAATATGTTGCCTCGTTCGCCTGCAATCCAGGTTCGAAGCACAAAGTGAGCGAATTTCAAAATACGAAACTTTCAACAACCACTGCTTTCCTTATACGTCCTACCGGTAATTTCGTGCTCAACGTGTTGTATACTGTACCTATAACCATTTTGAACCGGAATTTCAACAAAAAAAAGTTTTCAATTTTTCGCGAAAAAACGTGACGTTTAGCCTTACTTTTTTTGAACGGATAAAATTCATAGTCACGGATTCCGAATGTTTCATTTAGCTTTGATTATCAATGTTATTATGAGAGGTTCAACGTTTAGTTTGCTTCAATATGTTGCCTCGTTCGCCTGCAATCCAGGTTCGAAGCACAAAGTGAGCGAATTTCAAAATACGAAACTTTCAACAACCACTGCTTTCCTTATACGTCCTACCGGTAATTTCGTGCTCAACGTGTTGTATACTGTACCTATAACCATTTTGAACCGGAATTTCAACAAAAAAAAGTTTGCCTTACTTTTTTTGAACGGATAAAATTCATAGTCACGGATTCCGAATGTTTCATTTAGCTTTGATTATCAATGTTATTATGAGAGGTTCAACGTTTAGTTTGCTTCAATATGTTGCCTCGTTTGCCTGCAATCCAGGTTCGAAGCACAAAGTGACCGAATTTCAAAATACGAAACTTTCAACAACCACTGCTTTCCTTATACGTCCTACCGGTAATTTCGTGCTCAACGTGTTGTATACTGTACCTATAACCATTTTGAACCGGAATTTCAACAAAAAAAAGTTTTCAATTTTTCGCGAAAAAACGTGATGGTTAGCCTTACTTTTTATGAACGGATAAAATTCATAGTCACGGATTCCGAATGTTTCATTTAGTTTTGATTATCAATGTTATTATGAGAGGTTCAACGTTTATTTTGCTTCAATATGTTGCCTCGTTTGCCTGCAATCCAGGTTCGAAGCACAAAGTGACCGAATTTCAAAATACGAAACTTTCAACAACCACTGCTTTCCTTATACGTCCTACCGGTAATTTCGTGCTCAACGTGTTGTATACTGTACCTATAACCATTTTGAACCGGAATTTCAACAAAAAAAAGTTTTCAATTTTTCGCGAAAAAACGTGATGGCCAGCCTTACTTTTTTTGAACGGATAAAATTCATAGTCACGGATTCCGAATGTTTCATTTAGCTTTGATTATCAATGTTATTATGAGAGGTTCAACGTTTAGTTTGCTTCAATATGTTGCCTCGTTTGCCTGCAATCCAGGTTCGAAGCACAAAGTGACCGAATTTCAAAATACGAAACTTTCAACAACCACTGCTTTCCTTATACGTCCTACCGGTAATTTCGTGCTCAACGTGTTGTATACTGTACCTATAACCATTTTGAACCGGAATTTCAACAAAAAAAAGTTTTCAATTTTTCGCGAAAAAACGTGATGGTTAGCCTTACTTTTTTTGAACGGATAAAATTCATAGTCACGGATTCCGAATGTTTCATTTAGCTTTGATTATCAATGTTATTATGAGAGGTTCAACATTTAGTTTGCTTCAATATGTTGCCTCGTTTGCCTGCAATCCAGGTTCGAAGCACAAAGTGACCGAATTTCAAAATACGAAACTTTCAACAACCACTGCTTTCCTTATACGTCCTACCGGTAATTTCGTGCTCAACGTGTTGTATACTGTACCTATAACCATTTTGAACCGGAATTTCAACAAAAAAAAGTTTTCAATTTTTCGCGAAAAAACGTGATGGTTAGCCTTACTTTTTTTGAACGGATAAAATTCATAGTCACGGATTCCGAATGTTTCATTTAGTTTTGATTATCAATGTTATTATGAGTAACGTTTAGTTTGCTTCAATATGTTGCCTCGATCGCCTGCAATCCAGGTTCGAAGCACAAAGTGACCGAATTTCAAAATACGAAACATTCAACAACCACTGCTTTCCTTATACGTCCTACCGGTAATTTCATGCTCAACGTGTTGTATACTGTACCTATAACCATTTTGAACCGGAATTTCAACAAAAAAAAATTTTCAAATTTTCGCGAAAAAACGTGATGTTAGCCTTACTTTTTTTGAACGGATAAAATTCATAGTCACGGATTCCGAATGTTTCATTTAGTTTTGATTATCAATGTTATTATGAGAGGTTCAACGTTTAGTTTGCTTCAATATGTTGCCTCGTTTGCCTGCAATCCAGGTTCGAAGCACAAAGTGACCGAATTTCAAAATACAAAACTTTCAACAACCACTGCTTTCCTTATACGTCCTACCGGTAATTTCGTGCTCAACGTGTTGTATACTGTACCTATAACCATTTTGAACCGGAATTTCAACAAAAAAAAGTTTTCAATTTTTCGCGAAAAAACGTGATGGTTAGCCTTACTTTTTATGAACGGATAAAATTCATAGTCACGGATTCCGAATGTTTCATTTAGTTTTGATTATCAATGTTATTATGAGAGGTTCAACGTTTATTTTGCTTCAATATGTTGCCTCGTTTGCCTGCAATCCAGGTTCGAAGCACAAAGTGACCGAATTTCAAAATACGAAACTTTCAACAACCACTGCTTTCCTTATACGTCCTACCGGTAATTTCATGCTCAACGTGTTGTATACTGTACCTATAACCATTTTGAACCGGAATTTCAACAAAAAAAAGTTTTCAAATTTTCGCGAAAAAACGTGATGTTAGCCTTACTTTTTTTGAACGGATAAAATTCATAGTCACGGATTCCGAATGTTTCATTTAGTTTTGATTATCAATGTTATTATGAGTGGTTCAACGTTTAGTTTGCTTCAATATGTTGCCTCGTTCGCCTGCAATCCAGGTTCGAAGCACAAAGTGACCGAATTTCAAAATACGAAACTTTCAACAACCACTGCTTTCCTTATACGTCCTACTGGCAATTTCATGCTCAACGTGTTGTATACTGTACCTATAACCATTTTGAACCGGAATTTCAACAAAAAAAAGTTTTCAATTTTTCGCGAAAAAACGTGATGGTTAGCCTTACTTTTTTTGAACGGATAAAATTCATAGTCACGGATTCCGAATGTTTCATTTAGTTTTGATTATCAATGTTATTATGAGTAACGTTTAGTTTGCTTCAATATGTTGCCTCGTTCGCCTGCAATCCAGGTTCGAAGCACAAAGTGACCGAATTTCAAAATACGAAACATTCAACAACCACTGCTTTCCTTATACGTCCTACCGGTAATTTCATGCTCAACGTGTTGTATACTGTACCTATAACCATTTTGAACCGGAATTTCAACAAAAAAAAGTTTTCAATTTTTCGCGAAAAAACGTGATGTTAGCCTTACTTTTTTTGAACGGATAAAATTCATAGTCACGGATTCTGAATGTTTCATTTAGTTTTGATTATCAATGTTATTATGAGAGGTTCAACGTTTAGTTTGCTTCAATATGTTGCCTCGTTCGCCTGCAATCCAGGTTCGAAGCACAAAGTGACCGAATTTCAAAATACGAAACATTCAACAACCACTGCTTTCCTTATACGTCCTACCGGTAATTTCATGCTCAACGTGTTGTATACTGTACCTATAACCATTTTGAACCGGAATTTCAACAAAAAAAAGTTTTCAATTTTTCGCGAAAAAACGTGATGGTTAGCCTTACTTTTTTTGAACGGATAAAATTCATAGTCACGGATTTCGAATGTTTCATTTAGTTTTGATTATCAATGTTATTATGAGAGGTTCAACGTTTAGTTTGCTTCAATATGTTGCCTCGTTTGCCTGCAATCCAGGTTCGAAGCACAAAGTGACCGAATTTCAAAATACGAAACTTTCAACAACCACTGCTTTCCTTATACGTCCTACCGGTAATTTCATGCTCAACGTGTTGTATACTGTACCTATAACCATTTTGAACCGGAATTTCAACAAAAAAAAGTTTTCAAATTTTCGCGAAAAAACGTGATGGTTAGCCTTACTTTTTTTGAACGGATAAAATTCATAGTCACGGATTCCGAATGTTTCATTTAGCTTTGATTATCAATGTTATTATGAGAGGTTCAACATTTAGTTTGCTTCAATATGTTGCCTCGTTTGCCTGCAATCCAGGTTCGAAGCACAAAGTGACCGAATTTCAAAATACGAAACTTTCAACAACCACTGCTTTCCTTATACGTCCTACCGGTAATTTCATGCTCAACGTGTTGTATACTGTACCTATAACCATTTTGAACCGGAATTTCAACAAAAAAAAGTTTTCAATTTTTCGCGAAAAAACGTGATGGCAAGCCTTACTTTTTTTGAACGGATAAAATTCATAGTCACGGATTCCGAATGTTTCATTTAGTTTTGATTATCAATGTTATTATGAGAGGTTCAACATTTAGTTTGCTTCAATATGTGGCCTCGTTTGCCTGCAATCCAGGTTCGAAGCACAAAGTGACCGAATTTCAAAATACGAAACTTTCAACAACCACTGCTTTCCTTATACGTCCTACCGGTAATTTCATGCTCAACGTGTTGTATACTGTACCTATAACCATTTTGAACCGGAATTTCAACAAAAAAAAGTTTTCAAATTTTCGCGAAAAAACGTGATGTTAGCCTTACTTTTTTTGAACGGATAAAATTCATAGTCACGGATTCTGAATGTTTCATTTAGTTTTGATTATCAATGTTATTATGAGAGGTTCAACGTTTAGTTTGCTTCAATATGTTGCCTCGTTCGCCTGCAATCCAGGTTCGAAGCACAAAGTGACCGAATTTCAAAATACGAAACTTTCAACAACCACTGCTTTCCTTATACGTCCTACCGGTAATTTCATGCTCAACGTGTTGTATACTGTACCTATAACCATTTTGAACCGGAATTTCAACAAAAAAAAGTTTTCAATTTTTCGCGAAAAAACGTGATGGTTAGCCTTACTTTTTTTGAACGGATAAAATTCATAGTCACGGATTCCGAATGTTTCATTTAGTTTTGATTATCAATGTTATTATGAGAGGTTCAACGTTTAGTTTGCTTCAATATGTTGCCTCGTTTGCCTGCAATCCAGGTTCGAAGCACAAAGTGACCGAATTTCAAAATACGAAACTTTCAACAACCACTGCTTTCCTTATACGTCCTACCGGTAATTTCGTGCTCAACGTGTTGTATACTGTACCTATAACCATTTTGAACCGGAATTTCAACAAAAAAAAGTTTTCAAATTTTCGCGAAAAAACGTGATGGTTAGCCTTACTTTTTTTGAACGGATAAAATTCATAGTCACGGATTCCGAATGTTTCATTTAGTTTTGATTATCAATGTTATTATGAGAGGTTCAACGTTTAGTTTGCTTCAATATGTTGCCTCGTTCGCCTGCAATCCAGGTTCGAAGCACAAAGTGACCGAATTTCAAAATACGAAACTTTCAACAACCACTGCTTTCCTTATACGTCCTACCGGTAATTTCATGCTCAACGTGTTGTATACTGTACCTATAACCATTTTGAACCGGAATTTCAACAAAAAAAAGTTTTCAAATTTTCGCGAAAAAACGTGATGGTTAGCCTTACTTTTTTTGAACGGATAAAATTCATAGTCACGGATTCCGAATGTTTCATTTAGTTTTGATTATCAATGTTATTATGAGAGGTTCAACGTTTAGTTTGCTTCAATATGTTGCCTCGTTTGCCTGCAATCCAGGTTCGAAGCACAAAGTGACCGAATTTCAAAATACGAAACTTTCAACAACCACTGCTTTCCTTATACGTCCTACCGGTAATTTCGTGCTCAGCCTTACTTTTTTTGAACGGATAAAATTCATAGTCACGGATTCCGAATGTTTCATTTAGTTTTGATTATCAATGTTATTATGAGTAACGTTTAGTTTGCTTCAATATGTTGCCTCGATCGCCTGCAATCCAGGTTCGAAGCACAAAGTGACCGAATTTCAAAATACGAAACATTCAACAACCACTGCTTTCCTTATACGTCCTACCGGTAATTTCATGCTCAACGTGTTGTATACTGTACCTATAACCATTTTGAACCGGAATTTCAACAAAAAAAAGTTTTCAAATTTTCGCGAAAAAACGTGATGTTAGCCTTACTTTTTTTGAACGGATAAAATTCATAGTCACGGATTCCGAATGTTTCATTTAGTTTTGATTATCAATGTTATTATGAGTGGTTGAACGTTTAGTTTGCTTCAATATGTTGCCTCGTTCGCCTGCAATCCAGGTTCGAAGCACAAAGTGACCGAATTTCAAAATACGAAACATTCAACAACCACTGCTTTCCTTATACGTCCTACCGGTAATTTCATGCTCAACGTGTTGTATACTGTACCTATAACCATTTTGAACCGGAATTTCAACAAAAAAAAGTTTTCAATTTTTCGCGAAAAAACGTGATGGCTAGTCTTCCCTCGTAAAAAACGCCTAAGCGTTGTATTCGAGAGCACCTTAAAAAACAAAATTTTGAAAATGAAAACCAATACCTCGAATAAAACGCCCACTTAAATAAAACGCCTAGGCGTTGTATTAGAATATTAATTTTTTGTAATAAAGTCGAAACAATATTAAAATCGTCAATTATTTTTTACATTACTATTTATTCATTATAGTAATTCAATTCATATTTATTAAAATAAAATAAACGTAACAATAAAATTCATTTAAATAACTAATAATAATGCTTAAAGTATAATAATATTAATATTTTTTATTATTATTAATCACATTTCAACAGTCTTCTTCGTTTCTTAGATGCTATGTAAAACCAATCACAATTTTAAAACATAAAAATTTTCAATTTTTATAATTTCTAAAACTTTTGCAGGATTATCTACAATATAAACTTCTTCATTTATTTTGCAGCAGTTAGAGTCCAAACTGATGATATTTATGGTCCAACTTTCGAGGATGGAAATTGCATATATTTCAGCACCTGATCCAGTTGGTAGACCAGCCCTCAATGTTGTCTCATCCTCATCATCAATTAGATCCTTCATTTCTCTTCTTAAAAAACCAATAACATTTGGAACATATGTTTTAATAAAATCGTTAAAATCATCAGAACACAATTTTGCACTTTTGATGCATTCAAAAAAGCTTGTGGAAATTCTTTCGGGCCATAAGAAATGCCCGTCTTCGATCATTTCAAAGTAGCAATCAGTATTCGCTAAAATATTGTCTGCAAAGGTTGCCATCCATATGTCGATATCAAAGTGATCATCGAAAAATGCTTTTAATGGACTATGTAGTTTTTAAATTACAAAGTTTTCGGCTGAGGTAATACCACAGCAGATAAAAGCTTTGACTATATTATCAGTAGCACAACTGTTTGTCCAATCAACTACCCATTTCGAAACGATATTATAATTTGGCACTTTAGGATTCCCTTGCTTTGTCTGCATGTCAGGCTTAGAAATGGCTTCTGTAATATAGGCGTCGTATAAATCATTATAGCTTTCTTGGAATATTTTGTTAATAACAACATCCAATGGTTGTAATATTCCCGTCATTTTTGCAGGAATTATCTCAATAAAAATATTCTATTTTTCATAGTATCTTGTGTCTGCTAATTTAATGTGTGGCCCATAAGAATCCATAATCAATAGAACTGGCTCATGAAGCAAATTAGTTTGCGGTCTATTCATAATGACATTAGACATATAATTTTTTAATATTTCACCGCTCCACATTCCACTGTTATTTACGTCAACAAAACAACCACTGTGAACTTTAGGATTTATTTTTAATTTTGAAAATAACAAATGTGGTTTTAAAATTTTTCCATTGGCCGTGATCGTAAACGTAGCAGTGAATCTTTTATGGGAGCTACCTGCTTTACGCATCACTACATTTCGTATTCCTTTAGTGGTTATGGTCATTTTTGGTTCAGGTTCAAAATATCTTGGAACTTGATCCATGTTCAAAATGTTTTGCGGTTCAATTTTTTTATCCGATATAATTTTTTGTACTCCGTATATAAATTCGCGAGCAACTTTATCAGAATCCTCCGGTATGCTCCGGGATGTTGTTTGCCGTCTCGAAACTAATTTCCAGCGTGTTTTGAATTTATCAAGCCAGCCACTTGATGCCTTAAAATTTTTATATTTTTCCAAATTATAATTTTGTTTTATATTAAGCGCCATTCCTCTAATATATTTATCTTTGACACGGAGGCCTTTCTCATTTCTATCCTTGATCCATTTGATCAGCTCATCTTCTAGTTCGCCAAATTCTTTATTCCGACCACCACCTGCCAATCGAATAGCGACTCGAGTAGACTTTTCCGGATTTGATAATGTCTTAAAAATGACCACTTGACCTTTTACCCAGCCGCGAACTGTTGATGTTGTCAACCCATATTTTTTACTTAAAGCAGCAAAACCATATCCAGCGATGTTGGGTTTATATTCTTTAATCACTTGCATTTTAAAATTTAAAGAATACGACTTTCTTTATGGTCTATATTTATGGTCTCTAAAAAATAAGAGAACAAATGTTAGAAATGATACAAATAAAATTTCATAACTTTTTCTAATACATATTTAAACATTAAACATAACTCATAAGATAAAAAAATACTTACTTGTGGAGTAATTTTATTTTAAACTTATTTTATTTTTCAGGTTAAGTTGATTTATCAGTTGAACGATGAACGACTTTGACATTTTCCGAGCGAACTTGCATTTATAAATCCCAATGAACAAAAAGCAATATTATATTATTATAGTAAAAAAGTACCCCGGTAAATGTGTGATCACAAAAAACTACACCCAATTGTCACAAAATGGAATTACTTTTTTGTCACCTATAAATGTTCATCATTTAGCACATTCTTTATGCAAAAATAAAGTGGCAATATTGTGACCACAAAATTGTTTACCAATTTGTCAAAATTAAACCACATTATTGGCACAAATAATGTTCACAATTTTATGACATATTCATACAAAAATTTACACGCAAAATGGAATAAAGTTTTCGCAACAATTATTGTTCACAATTTTATAACATATTTATACGGATATTTTTTCACAAATAATACGATATTTTTGTTCCAATAAACAAAGTAAACTTTACTCACAATTATGTGTCAATTTGTACTTTGTTTTGTGGGCAAAGAAAAACATAGAAAATGTTATTGGATTACGTAATTCAATAACATTTTCTTACGTACGTAAGATAATTTTCGGTCGACCGAATAGGAAATAACAAAATAATCCACGCGTTCGACCATTTTGTAAATGAAAGAGCCGAGTCTGAGAAATATTGTTGAAAAGAATGTTTTGTCTGAAGTCTGAAAGCGAAACAATACGCAAGGAAAGCGAGGAAAGTGGAATTCATATACAATATTCCATAAACAAAAATGTCCTACCGGTAAATTCGTGCTCAACGTGTTGTATACTGTACCTATAACCATTTTGAACCGGAATTTCAACAAAAAAAAGTTTTCAAATTTTCGCGAAAAAACGTGATGGTTAGCCTTACTTTTTTTGAACGGATAAAATTCATAGTCACGGATTCCGAATGTTTCATTTAGTTTTGATTATCAATGTTATTATGAGTGGTTCAACGTTTAGTTTGCTTCAATATGTTGCCTCGTTCGCCTGCAATCCAGGTTCGAAGCACAAAGTGACTGAATTTCAAAATACGAAACTTTCAACAACCACTGCTTTCCTTATACGTCCTTCCGGTAATTTCGTGCTCAACGTGTTGTATACTGTACCTATAACCATTTTGAACCGGAATTTCAACAAAAAAAAGTTTTCAATTTTTCGCGAAAAAACGTGAGCCTTACTTTTTTTGAACGGATAAAATTCATAGTCACGGATTCCGAATGTTTCATTTAGTTTTGATTATCAATGTTATTATGAGAGGTTCAACGTTTAGTTTGCTTCAATATGTTGCCTCGTTCGCCTGCAATCCAGGTTCGAAGCACAAAGTGACCGAATTTCAAAATAAGAAACATTCAACAACCACTGCTTACCTTATACGTCCTACCGGTAATTTCATGCTCAACGTGTTGTATACTGTACCTATAACCATTTTGAACCGGAATTTCAACAAAAAAAAGTTTTCAAATTTTCGCGAAAAAACGTGATGGCCAGCCTTACTTTTTTTGAACGGATAAAATTCATAGTCACGGATTCCGAATGTTTCATTTAGTTTTGATTATCAATGTTATTATGAGTCGTTCAACGTTTAGTTTGCTTCAATATGTTGCCTCGTTCGCCTGCAATCCAGGTTCGAAGCACAAAGTGACCGAATTTCAAAATACGAAACATTCAACAACCACTGCTTTCCTTATACGTCCTACCGGTAATTTCATGCTCAACGTGTTGTATACTGTACCTATAACCATTTTGAACCGGAATTTCAACAAAAAAAAGTTTTCAAATTTTCGCGAAAAAACGTGATGTTAGCCTTACTTTTTTTGAACGGATAAAATTCATAGTCACGGATTCCGAATGTTTCATTTAGTTTTGATTATCAATGTTATTATGAGAGGTTCAACGTTTAGTTTGCTTCAATATGTTGCCTCGTTTGCCTGCAATCCAGGTTCGAAGCACAAAGTGACCGAATTTCAAAATACGAAACTTTCAACAACCACTGCTTTCCTTATACGTCCTACCGGTAAATTCGTGCTCAACGTGTTGTATACTGTACCTATAACCATTTTGAACCGGAATTTCAACAAAAAAAAGTTTTCAATTTTTCGCGAAAAAACGTGAGCCTTACTTTTTTTGAACGGATAAAATTCATAGTCACGGATTCCGAATGTTTCATTTAGTTTTGATTATCAATGTTATTATGAGAGGTTCAACGTTTAGTTTGCTTCAATATGTTGCCTCGTTCGCCTGCAATCCAGGTTCGAAGCACAAAGTGACCGAATTTCAAAATAAGAAACATTCAACAACCACTGCTTACCTTATACGTCCTACCGGTAATTTCATGCTCAACGTGTTGTATACTGTACCTATAACCATTTTGAACCGGAATTTCAACAAAAAAAAGTTTTCAAATTTTCGCGAAAAAACGTGATGGCCAGCCTTACTTTTTTTGAACGGATAAAATTCATAGTCACGGATTCCGAATGTTTCATTTAGTTTTGATTATCAATGTTATTATGAGTCGTTCAACGTTTAGTTTGCTTCAATATGTTGCCTCGTTCGCCTGCAATCCAGGTTCGAAGCACAAAGTGACCGAATTTCAAAATACGAAACATTCAACAACCACTGCTTTCCTTATACGTCCTACCGGTAATTTCATGCTCAACGTGTTGTATACTGTACCTATAACCATTTTGAACCGGAATTTCAACAAAAAAAAGTTTTCAAATTTTCGCGAAAAAACGTGATGTTAGCCTTACTTTTTTTGAACGGATAAAATTCATAGTCACGGATTCCGAATGTTTCATTTAGTTTTGATTATCAATGTTATTATGAGAGGTTCAACGTTTAGTTTGCTTCAATATGTTGCCTCGTTTGCCTGCAATCCAGGTTCGAAGCACAAAGTGACCGAATTTCAAAATACGAAACTTTCAACAACCACTGCTTTCCTTATACGTCCTACCGGTAAATTCGTGCTCAACGTGTTGTATACTGTACCTATAACCATTTTGAACCGGAATTTCAACAAAAAAAAGTTTTCAAATTTTCGCGAAAAAACGTGATGGCCAGCCTTACTTTTTTTGAACGGATAAAATTCATAGTCACGGATTCCGAATGTTTCATTTAGTTTTGATTATCAATGTTATTATGAGTCGTTCAACGTTTAGTTTGCTTCAATATGTTGCCTCGTTCGCCTGCAATCCAGGTTCGAAGCACAAAGTGACCGAATTTCAAAATACGAAACATTCAACAACCACTGCTTTCCTTATACGTCCTACCGGTAATTTCATGCTCAACGTGTTGTATACTGTACCTATAACCATTTTGAACCGGAATTTCAACAAAAAAAAGTTTTCAAATTTTCGCGAAAAAACGTGATGTTATCCTTACTTTTTTTGAACGGATAAAATTCATAGTCACGGATTCCGAATGTTTCATTTAGTTTTGATTATCAATGTTATTATGAGTCGTTCAACGTTTAGTTTGCTTCAATATGTTGCCTCGTTCGCCTGCAATCCAGGTTCGAAGCACAAAGTGACCGAATTTCAAAATACGAAACATTCAACAACCACTGCTTTCCTTATACGTCCTACCGGTAATTTCATGCTCAACGTGTTGTATACTGTACCTATAACCATTTTGAACCGGAATTTCAACAAAAAAAAGTTTTCAAATTTTCGCGAAAAAACGTGATGTTATCCTTACTTTTTTTGAACGGATAAAATTCATAGTCACGGATTCCGAATGTTTCATTTAGTTTTGATTATCAATGTTATTATGAGTCGTTCAACGTTTAGTTTGATTCAATATGTTGCCTCGTTCGCCTGCAATCCAGGTTCGAAGCACAAAGTGACCGAATTTCAAAATAAGAAACATTCAACAACCACTGCTTTCCTTATACGTCCTACCGGTAATTTCATGCTCAACGTGTTGTATACTGTACCTATAACCATTTTGAACCGGAATTTCAACAAAAAAAAGTTTTCAAATTTTCGCGAAAAAACGTGATGTTAGCCTTACTTTTTTTGAACGGATAAAATTCATAGTCACGGATTCCGAATGTTTCATTTAGTTTTGATTATCAATGTTATTATGAGAGGTTCAACGTTTAGTTTGCTTCAATATGTTGCCTCGTTTGCCTGCAATCCAGGTTCGAAGCACAAAGTGACCGAATTTCAAAATACGAAACCGGTAAATTCGTGCTCAACGTGTTGTATACTGTACCTATAACCATTTTGAACCG
This sequence comes from Nephrotoma appendiculata, assembly GCA_947310385.1. Lineage (NCBI taxonomy): Eukaryota > Metazoa > Arthropoda > Insecta > Diptera > Tipulidae > Nephrotoma > Nephrotoma appendiculata. The sequence goes on from OX371223.1 coordinate 111,699,297, forward strand.
GAATTTCAACAAAAAAAAGTTTTCAAATTTTCGCGAAAAAACGTGATGGCTAGCCTTACTTTTTTTGAACGGATAAAATTCATAGTCATGGATTCCGAATGTTTCATTTAGTTTTGATTATCAATGTTATTATGAGTGGTTCAACGTTTAGTTTGCTTCAATATGTTGCCTCGTTCGCCTGCAATCCAGGTTCGAAGCACAAAGTGACCGAATTTCAAAATAAGAAACATTCAACAACCACTGCTTTCCTTATACGTCCTACCGGTAATTTCATGCTCAACGTGTTGTATACTGTACCTATAACCATTTTGAACCGGAATTTCAACAAAAAAAAGTTTTCAAATTTTCGCGAAAAAACGTGATGTTATCCTTACTTTTTTTGAACGGATAAAATTCATAGTCACGGATTCCGAATGTTTCATTTAGTTTTGATTATCAATGTTATTATGAGTCGTTCAACGTTTAGTTTGCTTCAATATGTTGCCTCGTTCGCCTGCAATCCAGGTTCGAAGCACAAAGTGACCGAATTTCAAAATACGAAACATTCAACAACCACTGCTTTCCTTATACGTCCTACCGGTAATTTCATGCTCAACGTGTTGTATACTGTACCTATAACCATTTTGAACCGGAATTTCAACAAAAAAAAGTTTTCAAATTTTCGCGAAAAAACGTGATGTTATCCTTACTTTTTTTGAACGGATAAAATTCATAGTCACGGATTCCGAATGTTTCATTTAGTTTTGATTATCAATGTTATTATGAGTCGTTCAACGTTTAGTTTGCTTCAATATGTTGCCTCGTTCGCCTGCAATCCAGGTTCGAAGCACAAAGTGACCGAATTTCAAAATACGAAACATTCAACAACCACTGCTTTCCTTATACGTCCTACCGGTAATTTCATGCTCAACGTGTTGTATACTGTACCTATAACCATTTTGAACCGGAATTTCAACAAAAAAAAGTTTTCAAATTTTCGCGAAAAAACGTGATGTTAGCCTTACTTTTTTTGAACGGATAAAATTCATAGTCACGGATTCCGAATGTTTCATTTAGTTTTGATTATCAATGTTATTATGAGTCGTTCAACGTTTAGTTTGATTCAATATGTTGCCTCGTTCGCCTGCAATCCAGGTTCGAAGCACAAAGTGACCGAATTTCAAAATAAGAAACATTCAACAACCACTGCTTTCCTTATACGTCCTACCGGTAATTTCATGCTCAACGTGTTGTATACTGTACCTATAACCATTTTGAACCGGAATTTCAACAAAAAAAAGTTTTCAAATTTTCGCGAAAAAACGTGATGTTAGCCTTACTTTTTTTGAACGGATAAAATTCATAGTCACGGATTCCGAATGTTTCATTTAGTTTTGATTATCAATGTTATTATGAGAGGTTCAACGTTTAGTTTGCTTCAATATGTTGCCTCGTTTGCCTGCAATCCAGGTTCGAAGCACAAAGTGACCGAATTTCAAAATACGAAACTTTCAACAACCACTGCTTTCCTTATACGTCCTACCGGTAAATTCGTGCTCAACGTGTTGTATACTGTACCTATAACCATTTTGAACCGGAATTTCAACAAAAAAAAGTTTTCAAATTTTCGCGAAAAAACGTGATGGCCAGCCTTACTTTTTTTGAACGGATAAAATTCATAGTCACGGATTCCGAATGTTTCATTTAGTTTTGATTATCAATGTTATTATGAGAGGTTCAACGTTTAGTTTGCTTCAATATGTTGCCTCGTTTGCCTGCAATCCAGGTTCGAAGCACAAAGTGACCGAATTTCAAAATACGAAACTTTCAACAACCACTGCTTTCCTTATACGTCCTACCGGTAAATTCGTGCTCAACGTGTTGTATACTGTACCTATAACCATTTTGAACCGGAATTTCAACAAAAAAAAGTTTTCAAATTTTCGCGAAAAAACGTGATGGCCAGCCTTACTTTTTTTGAACGGATAAAATTCATAGTCATGGATTCCGAATGTTTCATTTAGTTTTGATTATCAATGTTATTATGAGTGGTTCAACGTTTAGTTTGCTTCAATATGTTGCCTCGTTCGCCTGCAATCCAGGTTCGAAGCACAAAGTGACCGAATTTCAAAATAAGAAACATTCAACAACCACTGCTTTCCTTATACGTCCTACCGGTAATTTCATGCTCAACGTGTTGTATACTGTACCTATAACCATTTTGAACCGGAATTTCAACAAAAAAAAGTTTTCAAATTTTCGCGAAAAAACGTGATGGCCAGCCTTACTTTTTTTGAACGGATAAAATTCATAGTCACGGATTCCGAATGTTTCATTTAGTTTTGATTATCAATGTTATTATGAGTCGTTCAACGTTTAGTTTGCTTCAATATGTTGCCTCGTTCGCCTGCAATCCAGGTTCGAAGCACAAAGTGACCGAATTTCAAAATACGAAACATTCAACAACCACTGCTTTCCTTATACGTCCTACCGGTAATTTCATGCTCAACGTGTTGTATACTGTACCTATAACCATTTTGAACCGGAATTTCAACAAAAAAAAGTTTTCAAATTTTCGCGAAAAAACGTGATGTTAGCCTTACTTTTTTTGAACGGATAAAATTCATAGTCACGGATTCCGAATGTTTCATTTAGTTTTGATTATCAATGTTATTATGAGAGGTTCAACGTTTAGTTTGCTTCAATATGTTGCCTCGTTCGCCTGCAATCCAGGTTCGAAGCACAAAGTGACCGAATTTCAAAATACGAAACATTCAACAACCACTGCTTTCCTTATACGTCCTACCGGTAATTTCATGCTCAACGTGTTGTATACTGTACCTATAACCATTTTGAACCGGAATTTCAACAAAAAAAAGTTTTCAAATTTTCGCGAAAAAACGTGATGGTTAGCCTTACTTTTTTTGAACGGATAAAATTCATAGTCATGGATTCCGAATGTTTCATTTAGTTTTGATTATCAATGTTATTATGAGTGGTTCAACGTTTAGTTTGCTTCAATATGTTGCCTCGTTCGCCTGCAATCCAGGTTCGAAGCACAAAGTGACCGAATTTCAAAATACGAAACTTTCAACAACCACTGCTTTCCTTATACGTCCTACCGGTAAATTCGTGCTCAACGTGTTGTATACTGTACCTATAACCATTTTGAACCGGAATTTCAACAAAAAAAAGTTTTCAATTTTTCGCGAAAAAACGTGAGCCTTACTTTTTTTGAACGGATAAAATTCATAGTCACGGATTCCGAATGTTTCATTTAGTTTTGATTATCAATGTTATTATGAGAGGTTCAACGTTTAGTTTGCTTCAATATGTTGCCTCGTTCGCCTGCAATCCAGGTTCGAAGCACAAAGTGACCGAATTTCAAAATACGAAACTTTCAACAACCACTGCTTTCCTTATACGTCCTACCGGTAATTTCATGCTCAACGTGTTGTATACTGTACCTATAACCATTTTGAACCGGAATTTCAACAAAAAAAAGTTTTCAAATTTTCGCGAAAAAACGTGATGTTAGCCTTACTTTTTTTGAACGGATAAAATTCATAGTCACGGATTCCGAATGTTTCATTTAGTTTTGATTATCAATGTTATTATGAGAGGTTCAACGTTTAGTTTGCTTCAATATGTTGCCTCGTTTGCCTGCAATCCAGGTTCGAAGCACAAAGTGACCGAATTTCAAAATACGAAACTTTCAACAACCACTGCTTTCCTTATACGTCCTACCGGTAAATTCGTGCTCAACGTGTTGTATACTGTACCTATAACCATTTTGAACCGGAATTTCAACAAAAAAAAGTTTTCAAATTTTCGCGAAAAAACGTGATGGTTATTAGCCTTACTTTTTTTGAACGGATAAAATTCATAGTCATGGATTCCGAATGTTTCATTTAGTTTTGATTATCAATGTTATTATGAGTGGTTCAACGTTTAGTTTGCTTCAATATGTTGCCTCGTTCGCCTGCAATCCAGGTTCGAAGCACAAAGTGACCGAATTTCAAAATACGAAACTTTCAACAACCACTGCTTTCCTTATACGTCCTACCGGTAATTTCGTGCTCAACGTGTTGTATACTGTACCTATAACCATTTTGAACCGGAATTTCAACAAAAAAAAGTTTTCAAATTTTCGCGAAAAAACGTGATGGTTATTAGCCTTACTTTTTTTGAACGGATAAAATTCATAGTCATGGATTCCGAATGTTTCATTTAGTTTTGATTATCAATGTTATTATGAGTGGTTCAACGTTTAGTTTGCTTCAATATGTTGCCTCGTTCGCCTGCAATCCAGGTTCGAAGCACAAAGTGACCGAATTTCAAAATACGAAACTTTCAACAACCACTGCTTTCCTTATACGTCCTACCGGTAAATTCGTGCTCAACGTGTTGTATACTGTACCTATAACCATTTTGAACCGGAATTTCAACAAAAAAAAGTTTTCAATTTTTCGCGAAAAAACGTGAGCCTTACTTTTTTTGAACGGATAAAATTCATAGTCACGGATTCCGAATGTTTCATTTAGTTTTGATTATCAATGTTATTATGAGAGGTTCAACGTTTAGTTTGCTTCAATATGTTGCCTCGTTCGCCTGCAATCCAGGTTCGAAGCACAAAGTGACCGAATTTCAAAATACGAAACTTTCAACAACCACTGCTTTCCTTATACGTCCTACCGGTAATTTCATGCTCAACGTGTTGTATACTGTACCTATAACCATTTTGAACCGGAATTTCAACAAAAAAAAGTTTTCAATTTTTCGCGAAAAAACGTGATGTTAGCCTTACTTTTTTTGAACGGATAAAATTCATAGTCACGGATTCCGAATGTTTCATTTAGTTTTGATTATCAATGTTATTATGAGAGGTTCAACGTTTAGTTTGCTTCAATATGTTGCCTCGTTTGCCTGCAATCCAGGTTCGAAGCACAAAGTGACCGAATTTCAAAATACGAAACTTTCAACAACCACTGCTTTCCTTATACGTCCTACCGGTAAATTCGTGCTCAACGTGTTGTATACTGTACCTATAACCATTTTGAACCGGAATTTCAACAAAAAAAAGTTTTCAAATTTTCGCGAAAAAACGTGATGGTTATTAGCCTTACTTTTTTTGAACGGATAAAATTCATAGTCATGGATTCCGAATGTTTCATTTAGTTTTGATTATCAATGTTATTATGAGAGGTTCAACGTTTAGTTTGCTTCAATATGTTGCCTCGTTTGCCTGCAATCCAGGTTCGAAGCACAAAGTGACCGAATTTCAAAATACGAAACTTTCAACAACCACTGCTTTCCTTATACGTCCTACCGGTAAATTCGTGCTCAACGTGTTGTATACTGTACCTATAACCATTTTGAACCGGAATTTCAACAAAAAAAAGTTTTCAAATTTTCGCGAAAAAACGTGATGGTTATTAGCCTTACTTTTTTTGAACGGATAAAATTCATAGTCATAGATTCCGAATGTTTCATTTAGTTTTGATTATCAATGTTATTATGAGTGGTTCAACGTTTAGTTTGCTTCAATATGTTGCCTCGTTCGCCTGCAATCCAGGTTCGAAGCACAAAGTGACCGAATTTCAAAATACGAAACTTTCAACAACCACTGCTTTCCTTATACGTCCTACCGGTAAATTCGTGCTCAACGTGTTGTATACTGTACCTATAACCATTTTGAACCGGAATTTCAACAAAAAAAAGTTTTCAAATTTTCGCGAAAAAACGTGATGGTTATTAGCCTTACTTTTTTTGAACGGATAAAATTCATAGTCATGGATTCCGAATGTTTCATTTAGTTTTGATTATCAATGTTATTATGAGTGGTTCAACGTTTAGTTTGCTTCAATATATTGCCTCGTTTGCCTGCAATCCAGGTTCGAAGCACAAAGTGACCGAATTTCAAAATACGAAACTTTCAACAACCACTGCTTTCCTTATACGTCCTACCGGTAAATTCGTGCTCAACGTGTTGTATACTGTACCTATAACCATTTTGAACCGGAATTTCAACAAAAAAAAGTTTTCAAATTTTCGCGAAAAAACGTGATGGTTAGCCTTACTTTTTTTGAACGGATAAAATTCATAGTCACGGATTCCGAATGTTTCATTTAGTTTTGATTATCAATGTTATTATGAGTGGTTCAACGTTTAGTTTGCTTCAATATGTTGCCTCGTTCGCCTGCAATCCAGGTTCGAAGCACAAAGTGACCGAATTTCAAAATACGAAACTTTCAACAACCACTGCTTTCCTTATACGTCCTACCGGTAATTTCATGCTCAACGTGTTGTATACTGTACCTATAACCATTTTGAACCGGAATTTCAACAAAAAAAAGTTTTCAAATTTTCGCGAAAAAACGTGATGTTAGACTTACTTTTTTTGAACGGATAAAATTCATAGTCACGGATTCCGAATGTTTCATTTAGTTTTGATTATCAATGTTATTATGAGAGGTTCAACGTTTAGTTTGCTTCAATATGTTGCCTCGTTTGCCTGCAATCCAGGTTCGAAGCACAAAGTGACCGAATTTCAAAATACGAAACTTTCAACAACCACTGCTTTCCTTATACGTCCTACCGGTAAATTCGTGCTCAACGTGTTGTATACTGTACCTATAACCATTTTGAACCGGAATTTCAACAAAAAAAAGTTTTCAAATTTTCGCGAAAAAACGTGATGGTTAGCCTTACTTTTTTTGAACGGATAAAATTCATAGTCACGGATTCCGAATGTTTCATTTAGTTTTGATTATCAATGTTATTATGAGAGGTTCAACGTTTAGTTTGCTTCAATATGTTGCCTCGTTTGCCTGCAATCCAGGTTCGAAGCACAAAGTGACCGAATTTCAAAATACGAAACTTTCAACAACCACTGCTTTCCTTATACGTCCTACCGGTAATTTCGTGCTCAACGTTTTGTATACTGTACCTATAATCATTTTGAACCGGAATTTCAACAAAAAAAAGTTTTCAATTTTCGCGAAAAAACGTGATGGTTAGTTAGCCTTACTTTTTTTGAACGGATAAAATTCATAGTCACGGATTTCGAATGTTTCATTTAGTTTTGATTATCAATGTTATTATGAGTGTTTCAACGTTTAGTTTGCTTCAATATGTTGCCTCGTTCGCCTGCAATCCAGGTTCGAAGCACAAAGTGACCGAATTTCAAAATACGAAACTTTCAACAACCACTGCTTTCCTTATACGTCCTACCGGTAATTTCATGCTCAACGTGTTGTATACTGTACCTATAACCATTTTGAACCGGAATTTCAACAAAAAAAAGTTTTCAAATTTTCGCGAAAAAACGTGATGTTAGCCTTACTTTTTTTGAACGGATAAAATTCATAGTCACGGATTCCGAATGTTTCATTTAGTTTTGATTATCAATGTTATTATGAAAGGTTCAACGTTTAGTTTGCTTCAATATGTTGCCTCGTTTGCCTGCAATCCAGGTTCGAAGCACAAAGTGACCGAATTTCAAAATACGAAACATTCAACAACCACTGCTTTCCTTATACGTCCTACCGGTAATTTCATGCTCAACGTGTTGTATACTGTACCTATAACCATTTTGAACCGGAATTTCAACAAAAAAAAGTTTTCAAATTTTCGCGAAAAAACGTGATGTTAGCCTTACTTTTTTTGAACGGATAAAATTCATAGTCACGGATTCCGAATGTTTCATTTAGTTTTGATTATCAATGTTATTATGAGAGGTTCAACGTTTAGTTTGCTTCAATATGTTGCCTCGTTCGCCTGCAATCCAGGTTCGAAGCACAAAGTGACCGAATTTCAAAATAAGAAACATTCAACAACCACTGCTTTCCTTATACGTCCTACCGGTAATTTCATGCTCAACGTGTTGTATACTGTACCTATAACCATTTTGAACCGGAATTTCAACAAAAAAAAGTTTTCAAATTTTCGCGAAAAAACGTGATGGCCAGCCTTACTTTTTTTGAACGGATAAAATTCATAGTCACGGATTCCGAATGTTTCATTTAGTTTTGATTATCAATGTTATTATGAGAGGTTCAACGTTTAGTTTGCTTCAATATGTTGCCTCGTTCGCCTGCAATCCAGGTTCGAAGCACAAAGTGACCGAATTTCAAAATAAGAAACATTCAACAACCACTGCTTTCCTTATACGTCCTACCGGTAATTTCATGCTCAACGTGTTGTATACTGTACCTATAACCATTTTGAACCGGAATTTCAACAAAAAAAAGTTTTCAAATTTTCGCGAAAAAACGTGATGGCCAGCCTTACTTTTTTTGAACGGATAAAATTCATAGTCACGGATTCCGAATGTTTCATTTAGTTTTGATTATCAATGTTATTATGAGTCGTTCAACGTTTAGTTTGCTTCAATATGTTGCCTCGTTTGCCTGCAATCCAGGTTCGAAGCACAAAGTGACCGAATTTCAAAATACGAAACTTTCAACAACCACTGCTTTCCTTATACGTCCTACCGGTAAATTCGTGCTCAACGTGTTGTATACTGTACCTATAACCATTTTGAACCGGAATTTCAACAAAAAAAAGTTTTCAAATTTTCGCGAAAAAACGTGATGTTATCCTTACTTTTTTTGAACGGATAAAATTCATAGTCACGGATTCCGAATGTTTCATTTAGTTTTGATTATCAATGTTATTATGAGTGGTTCAACGTTTAGTTTGCTTCAATATGTTGCCTCGTTCGCCTGCAATCCAGGTTCGAAGCACAAAGTGACCGAATTTCAAAATAAGAAACATTCAACAACCACTGCTTTCCTTATACGTCCTACCGGTAATTTCATGCTCAACGTGTTGTATACTGTACCTATAACCATTTTGAACCGGAATTTCAACAAAAAAAAGTTTTCAAATTTTCGCGAAAAAACGTGATGTTATCCTTACTTTTTTTGAACGGATAAAATTCATAGTCACGGATTCCGAATGTTTCATTTAGTTTTGATTATCAATGTTATTATGAGTGGTTCAACGTTTAGTTTGCTTCAATATGTTGCCTCGTTCGCCTGCAATCCAGGTTCGAAGCACAAAGTGACCGAATTTCAAAATACGAAACATTCAACAACCACTGCTTTCCTTATACGTCCTACCGGTAATTTCATGCTCAACGTGTTGTATACTGTACCTATAACCATTTTGAACCGGAATTTCAACAAAAAAAAGTTTTCAAATTTTCGCGAAAAAACGTGATGTTAGCCTTACTTTTTTTGAACGGATAAAATTCATAGTCACGGATTCCGAATGTTTCATTTAGTTTTGATTATCAATGTTATTATGAGAGGTTCAACGTTTAGTTTGCTTCAATATGTTGCCTCGTTCGCCTGCAATCCAGGTTCGAAGCACAAAGTGACCGAATTTCAAAATAAGAAACATTCAACAACCACTGCTTTCCTTATACGTCCTACCGGTAATTTCATGCTCAACGTGTTGTATACTGTACCTATAACCATTTTGAACCGGAATTTCAACAAAAAAAAGTTTTCAAATTTTCGCGAAAAAACGTGATGGCCAGCCTTACTTTTTTTGAACGGATAAAATTCATAGTCACGGATTCCGAATGTTTCATTTAGTTTTGATTATCAATGTTATTATGAGAGGTTCAACGTTTAGTTTGCTTCAATATGTTGCCTCGTTCGCCTGCAATCCAGGTTCGAAGCACAAAGTGACCGAATTTCAAAATAAGAAACATTCAACAACCACTGCTTTCCTTATACGTCCTACCGGTAATTTCATGCTCAACGTGTTGTATACTGTACCTATAACCATTTTGAACCGGAATTTCAACAAAAAAAAGTTTTCAAATTTTCGCGAAAAAACGTGATGGCCAGCCTTACTTTTTTTGAACGGATAAAATTCATAGTCACGGATTCCGAATGTTTCATTTAGTTTTGATTATCAATGTTATTATGAGTCGTTCAACGTTTAGTTTGCTTCAATATGTTGCCTCGTTTGCCTGCAATCCAGGTTCGAAGCACAAAGTGACCGAATTTCAAAATACGAAACTTTCAACAACCACTGCTTTCCTTATACGTCCTACCGGTAAATTCGTGCTCAACGTGTTGTATACTGTACCTATAACCATTTTGAACCGGAATTTCAACAAAAAAAAGTTTTCAAATTTTCGCGAAAAAACGTGATGTTATCCTTACTTTTTTTGAACGGATAAAATTCATAGTCACGGATTCCGAATGTTTCATTTAGTTTTGATTATCAATGTTATTATGAGTCGTTCAACGTTTAGTTTGCTTCAATATGTTGCCTCGTTTGCCTGCAATCCAGGTTCGAAGCACAAAGTGACCGAATTTCAAAATACGAAACTTTCAACAACCACTGCTTTCCTTATACGTCCTACCGGTAATTTCGTGCTCAACGTTTTGTATACTGTACCTATAATCATTTTGAACCGGAATTTCAACAAAAAAAAGTTTTCAATTTTCGCGAAAAAACGTGATGGTTAGCCTTACTTTTTTTGAACGGATAAAATTCATAGTCACGGATTCCGAATGTTTCATTTAGTTTTGATTGTCAATGTTATTATGAGTCGTTCAACGTTTAGTTTGCTTCAATATGTTGCCTCGTTCGCCTGCAATCCAGGTTCGAAGCACAAAGTGACCGAATTTCAAAATACGAAACATTCAACAACCACTGCTTTCCTTATACGTCCTACCGGTAATTTCATGCTCAACGTGTTGTATACTGTACCTATAACCATTTTGAACCGGAATTTCAACAAAAAAAAGTTTTCAAATTTTCGCGAAAAAACGTGATGTTAGCCTTACTTTTTTTGAACGGATAAAATTCATAGTCACGGATTCCGAATGTTTCATTTAGTTTTGATTATCAATGTTATTATGAAGGTTCAACGTTTAGTTTGCTTCAATATGTTGCCTCGTTTGCCTGCAATCCAGGTTCGAAGCACAAAGTGACCGAATTTCAAAATACGAAACTTTCAACAACCACTGCTTTCCTTATACGTCCTACCGGTAAATTCGTGCTCAACGTGTTGTATACTGTACCTATAACCATTTTGAACCGGAATTTCAACAAAAAAAAGTTTTCAATTTTTCGCGAAAAAACGTGAGCCTTACTTTTTTTGAACGGATAAAATTCATAGTCACGGATTCCGAATGTTTCATTTAGTTTTGATTATCAATGTTATTATGAGAGGTTCAACGTTTAGTTTGCTTCAATATGTTGCCTCGTTCGCCTGCAATCCAGGTTCGAAGCACAAAGTGACCGAATTTCAAAATACGAAACTTTCAACAACCACTGCTTTCCTTATACGTCCTACCGGTAATTTCATGCTCAACGTGTTGTATACTGTACCTATAACCATTTTGAACCGGAATTTCAACAAAAAAAAGTTTTCAAATTTTCGCGAAAAAACGTGATGTTAGCCTTACTTTTTTTGAACGGATAAAATTCATAGTCACGGATTCCGAATGTTTCATTTAGTTTTGATTATCAATGTTATTATGAAGGTTCAACGTTTAGTTTGCTTCAATATGTTGCCTCGTTTGCCTGCAATCCAGGTTCGAAGCACAAAGTGACCGAATTTCAAAATACGAAACTTTCAACAACCACTGCTTTCCTTATACGTCCTACCGGTAAATTCGTGCTCAACGTGTTGTATACTGTACCTATAACCATTTTGAACCGGAATTTCAACAAAAAAAAGTTTTCAAATTTTCGCGAAAAAACGTGATGGCTAGCCTTACTTTTTTTGAACGGATAAAATTCATAGTCACGGATTCCGAATGTTTCATTTAGTTTTGATTATCAATGTTATTATGAGAGGTTCAACGTTTAGTTTGCTTCAATATGTTGCCTCGTTTGCCTGCAATCCAGGTTCGAAGCACAAAGTGACCGAATTTCAAAATACGAAACTTTCAACAACCACTGCTTTCCTTATACGTCCTACCGGTAAATTCGTGCTCAACGTGTTGTATACTGTACCTATAACCATTTTGAACCGGAATTTCAACAAAAAAAAGTTTTCAATTTTTCGCGAAAAAACGTGATGGCAAGCCTTACTTTTTTTGAACGGATAAAATTCATAGTCACGGATTCCGAATGTTTCATTTAGTTTTGATTATCAATGTTATTATGAGAGGTTCAACGTTTAGTTTGCTTCAATATGTTGCCTCGTTCGCCTGCAATCCAGGTTCGAAGCACAAAGTGACCGAATTTCAAAATACGAAACTTTCAACAACCACTGCTTTCCTTATACGTCCTACCGGTAATTTCATGCTCAACGTGTTGTATACTGTACCTATAACCATTTTGAACCGGAATTTCAACAAAAAAAAGTTTTCAAATTTTCGCGAAAAAACGTGATGTTAGCCTTACTTTTTTTGAACGGATAAAATTCATAGTCACGGATTCCGAATGTTTCATTTAGTTTTGATTATCAATGTTATTATGAGAGGTTCAACGTTTAGTTTGCTTCAATATGTTGCCTCGTTCGCCTGCAATCCAGGTTCGAAGCACAAAGTGACCGAATTTCAAAATACGAAACATTCAACAACCACTGCTTTCCTTATACGTCCTACCGGTAATTTCATGCTCAACGTGTTGTATACTGTACCTATAACCATTTTGAACCGGAATTTCAACAAAAAAAAGTTTTCAAATTTTCGCGAAAAAACGTGATGTTAGCCTTACTTTTTTTGAACGGATAAAATTCATAGTCACGGATTCCGAATGTTTCATTTAGTTTTGATTATCAATGTTATTATGAAGGTTCAACGTTTAGTTTGCTTCAATATGTTGCCTCGTTTGCCTGCAATCCAGGTTCGAAGCACAAAGTGACCGAATTTCAAAATACGAAACATTCAACAACCACTGCTTTCCTTATACGTCCTACCGGTAATTTCATGCTCAACGTGTTGTATACTGTACCTATAACCATTTTGAACCGGAATTTCAACAAAAAAAAGTTTTCAAATTTTCGCGAAAAAACGTGATGTTAGCCTTACTTTTTTTGAACGGATAAAATTCATAGTCACGGATTCCGAATGTTTCATTTAGTTTTGATTATCAATGTTATTATGAGAGGTTCAACGTTTAGTTTGCTTCAATATGTTGCCTCGTTCGCCTGCAATCCAGGTTCGAAGCACAAAGTGACCGAATTTCAAAATACGAAACATTCAACAACCACTGCTTTCCTTATACGTCCTACCGGTAATTTCATGCTCAACGTGTTGTATACTGTACCTATAACCATTTTGAACCGGAATTTCAACAAAAAAAAGTTTTCAAATTTTCGCGAAAAAACGTGATGTTAGCCTTACTTTTTTTGAACGGATAAAATTCATAGTCACGGATTCCGAATGTTTCATTTAGTTTTGATTATCAATGTTATTATGAAGGTTCAACGTTTAGTTTGCTTCAATATGTTGCCTCGTTTGCCTGCAATCCAGGTTCGAAGCACAAAGTGACCGAATTTCAAAATACGAAACTTTCAACAACCACTGCTTTCCTTATACGTCCTACCGGTAAATTCGTGCTCAACGTGTTGTATACTGTACCTATAACCATTTTGAACCGGAATTTCAACAAAAAAAAGTTTTCAATTTTTCGCGAAAAAACGTGATGGCAAGCCTTACTTTTTTTGAACGGATAAAATTCATAGTCACGGATTCCGAATGTTTCATTTAGTTTTGATTATCAATGTTATTATGAGAGGTTCAACGTTTAGTTTGCTTCAATATGTTGCCTCGTTCGCCTGCAATCCAGGTTCGAAGCACAAAGTGACCGAATTTCAAAATACGAAACTTTCAACAACCACTGCTTTCCTTATACGTCCTACCGGTAAATTCGTGCTCAACGTGTTGTATACTGTACCTATAACCATTTTGAACCGGAATTTCAACAAAAAAAAGTTTTCAAATTTTCGCGAAAAAACGTGATGTTAGCCTTACTTTTTTTGAACGGATAAAATTCATAGTCACGGATTCCGAATGTTTCATTTAGTTTTGATTATCAATGTTATTATGAGAGGTTCAACGTTTAGTTTGCTTCAATATGTTGCCTCGTTCGCCTGCAATCCAGGTTCGAAGCACAAAGTGACCGAATTTCAAAATACGAAACATTCAACAACCACTGCTTTCCTTATACGTCCTACCGGTAATTTCATGCTCAACGTGTTGTATACTGTACCTATAACCATTTTGAACCGGAATTTCAACAAAAAAAAGTTTTCAAATTTTCGCGAAAAAACGTGATGTTAGCCTTACTTTTTTTGAACGGATAAAATTCATAGTCACGGATTCCGAATGTTTCATTTAGTTTTGATTATCAATGTTATTATGAAGGTTCAACGTTTAGTTTGCTTCAATATGTTGCCTCGTTTGCCTGCAATCCAGGTTCGAAGCACAAAGTGACCGAATTTCAAAATACGAAACTTTCAACAACCACTGCTTTCCTTATACGTCCTACCGGTAAATTCGTGCTCAACGTGTTGTATACTGTACCTATAACCATTTTGAACCGGAATTTCAACAAAAAAAAGTTTTCAATTTTTCGCGAAAAAACGTGATGGCAAGCCTTACTTTTTTTGAACGGATAAAATTCATAGTCACGGATTCCGAATGTTTCATTTAGTTTTGATTATCAATGTTATTATGAGAGGTTCAACGTTTAGTTTGCTTCAATATGTTGCCTCGTTTGCCTGCAATCCAGGTTCGAAGCACAAAGTGACCGAATTTCAAAATACGAAACTTTCAACAACCACTGCTTTCCTTATACGTCCTACCGGTAATTTCATGCTCAACGTGTTGTATACTGTACCTATAACCATTTTGAACCGGAATTTCAACAAAAAAAAGTTTTCAAATTTTCGCGAAAAAACGTGATGGTTAGCCTTACTTTTTTTGAACGGATAAAATTCATAGTCACGGATTCCGAATGTTTCATTTAGTTTTGATTATCAATGTTATTATGAGAGGTTCAACGTTTAGTTTGCTTCAATATGTTGCCTCGTTCGCCTGCAATCCAGGTTCGAAGCACAAAGTGACCGAATTTCAAAATACGAAACATTCAACAACCACTGCTTTCCTTATACGTCCTACCGGTAATTTCATGCTCAACGTGTTGTATACTGTACCTATAACCATTTTGAACCGGAATTTCAACAAAAAAAAGTTTTCAAATTTTCGCGAAAAAACGTGATGTTAGCCTTACTTTTTTTGAACGGATAAAATTCATAGTCACGGATTCCGAATGTTTCATTTAGTTTTGATTATCAATGTTATTATGAAGGTTCAACGTTTAGTTTGCTTCAATATGTTGCCTCGTTTGCCTGCAATCCAGGTTCGAAGCACAAAGTGACCGAATTTCAAAATACGAAACATTCAACAACCACTGCTTTCCTTATACGTCCTACCGGTAATTTCATGCTCAACGTGTTGTATACTGTACCTATAACCATTTTGAACCGGAATTTCAACAAAAAAAAGTTTTCAAATTTTCGCGAAAAAACGTGATGTTAGCCTTACTTTTTTTGAACGGATAAAATTCATAGTCACGGATTCCGAATGTTTCATTTAGTTTTGATTATCAATGTTATTATGAGAGGTTCAACGTTTAGTTTGCTTCAATATGTTGCCTCGTTCGCCTGCAATCCAGGTTCGAAGCACAAAGTGACCGAATTTCAAAATACGAAACATTCAACAACCACTGCTTTCCTTATACGTCCTACCGGTAATTTCATGCTCAACGTGTTGTATACTGTACCTATAACCATTTTGAACCGGAATTTCAACAAAAAAAAGTTTTCAAATTTTCGCGAAAAAACGTGATGTTAGCCTTACTTTTTTTGAACGGATAAAATTCATAGTCACGGATTCCGAATGTTTCATTTAGTTTTGATTATCAATGTTATTATGAGAGGTTCAACGTTTAGTTTGCTTCAATATGTTGCCTCGTTCGCCTGCAATCCAGGTTCGAAGCACAAAGTGACCGAATTTCAAAATACGAAACATTCAACAACCACTGCTTTCCTTATACGTCCTACCGGTAATTTCATGCTCAACGTGTTGTATACTGTACCTATAACCATTTTGAACCGGAATTTCAACAAAAAAAAGTTTTCAAATTTTCGCGAAAAAACGTGATGTTAGCCTTACTTTTTTTGAACGGATAAAATTCATAGTCACGGATTCCGAATGTTTCATTTAGTTTTGATTATCAATGTTATTATGAGAGGTTCAACGTTTAGTTTGCTTCAATATGTTGCCTCGTTCGCCTGCAATCCAGGTTCGAAGCACAAAGTGACCGAATTTCAAAATACGAAACATTCAACAACCACTGCTTTCCTTATACGTCCTACCGGTAATTTCATGCTCAACGTGTTGTATACTGTACCTATAACCATTTTGAACCGGAATTTCAACAAAAAAAAGTTTTCAAATTTTCGCGAAAAAACGTGATGTTAGCCTTACTTTTTTTGAACGGATAAAATTCATAGTCACGGATTCCGAATGTTTCATTTAGTTTTGATTATCAATGTTATTATGAAGGTTCAACGTTTAGTTTGCTTCAATATGTTGCCTCGTTTGCCTGCAATCCAGGTTCGAAGCACAAAGTGACCGAATTTCAAAATACGAAACATTCAACAACCACTGCTTTCCTTATACGTCCTACCGGTAATTTCATGCTCAACGTGTTGTATACTGTACCTATAACCATTTTGAACCGGAAT
Source organism: Nephrotoma appendiculata (assembly GCA_947310385.1). Classification (NCBI taxonomy): domain Eukaryota; kingdom Metazoa; phylum Arthropoda; class Insecta; order Diptera; family Tipulidae; genus Nephrotoma; species Nephrotoma appendiculata. Next base: position 111,716,014 of record OX371223.1, read on the forward strand.
TTCAACAAAAAAAAGTTTTCAAATTTTCGCGAAAAAACGTGATGTTAGCCTTACTTTTTTTGAACGGATAAAATTCATAGTCACGGATTCCGAATGTTTCATTTAGTTTTGATTATCAATGTTATTATGAGAGGTTCAACGTTTAGTTTGCTTCAATATGTTGCCTCGTTCGCCTGCAATCCAGGTTCGAAGCACAAAGTGACCGAATTTCAAAATACGAAACATTCAACAACCACTGCTTTCCTTATACGTCCTACCGGTAATTTCATGCTCAACGTGTTGTATACTGTACCTATAACCATTTTGAACCGGAATTTCAACAAAAAAAAGTTTTCAAATTTTCGCGAAAAAACGTGATGTTAGCCTTACTTTTTTTGAACGGATAAAATTCATAGTCACGGATTCCGAATGTTTCATTTAGTTTTGATTATCAATGTTATTATGAGAGGTTCAACGTTTAGTTTGCTTCAATATGTTGCCTCGTTCGCCTGCAATCCAGGTTCGAAGCACAAAGTGACCGAATTTCAAAATACGAAACATTCAACAACCACTGCTTTCCTTATACGTCCTACCGGTAATTTCATGCTCAACGTGTTGTATACTGTACCTATAACCATTTTGAACCGGAATTTCAACAAAAAAAAGTTTTCAAATTTTCGCGAAAAAACGTGATGTTAGCCTTACTTTTTTTGAACGGATAAAATTCATAGTCACGGATTCCGAATGTTTCATTTAGTTTTGATTATCAATGTTATTATGAAGGTTCAACGTTTAGTTTGCTTCAATATGTTGCCTCGTTTGCCTGCAATCCAGGTTCGAAGCACAAAGTGACCGAATTTCAAAATACGAAACATTCAACAACCACTGCTTTCCTTATACGTCCTACCGGTAATTTCATGCTCAACGTGTTGTATACTGTACCTATAACCATTTTGAACCGGAATTTCAACAAAAAAAAGTTTTCAAATTTTCGCGAAAAAACGTGATGTTAGCCTTACTTTTTTTGAACGGATAAAATTCATAGTCACGGATTCCGAATGTTTCATTTAGTTTTGATTATCAATGTTATTATGAGAGGTTCAACGTTTAGTTTGCTTCAATATGTTGCCTCGTTCGCCTGCAATCCAGGTTCGAAGCACAAAGTGACCGAATTTCAAAATACGAAACATTCAACAACCACTGCTTTCCTTATACGTCCTACCGGTAATTTCATGCTCAACGTGTTGTATACTGTACCTATAACCATTTTGAACCGGAATTTCAACAAAAAAAAGTTTTCAAATTTTCGCGAAAAAACGTGATGTTAGCCTTACTTTTTTTGAACGGATAAAATTCATAGTCACGGATTCCGAATGTTTCATTTAGTTTTGATTATCAATGTTATTATGAAGGTTCAACGTTTAGTTTGCTTCAATATGTTGCCTCGTTTGCCTGCAATCCAGGTTCGAAGCACAAAGTGACCGAATTTCAAAATACGAAACTTTCAACAACCACTGCTTTCCTTATACGTCCTACCGGTAAATTCGTGCTCAACGTGTTGTATACTGTACCTATAACCATTTTGAACCGGAATTTCAACAAAAAAAAGTTTTCAAATTTTCGCGAAAAAACGTGATGGCTAGCCTTACTTTTTTTGAACGGATAAAATTCATAGTCACGGATTCCGAATGTTTCATTTAGCTTTGATTATCAATGTTATTATGAGAGGTTCAACGTTTAGTTTGCTTCAATATGTTGCCTCGTTTGCCTGCAATCCAGGTTCGAAGCACAAAGTGACCGAATTTCAAAATACGAAACTTTCACCAACCACTGCTTTCCTTATACGTCCTACCGGTAATTTCGTGCTCAACGTGTTGTATACTGTACCTATAACCATTTTGAACCGGAATTTCAACAAAAAAAAGTTTTCAATTTTTCGCGAAAAAACGTGATGGCAAGCCTTACTTTTTTTGAACGGATAAAATTCATAGTCACGGATTCCGAATGTTTCATTTAGTTTTGATTATCAATGTTATTATGAGAGGTTCAACGTTTAGTTTGCTTCAATATGTTGCCTCGTTTGCCTGCAATCCAGGTTCGAAGCACAAAGTGACCGAATTTCAAAATACGAAACTTTCAACAACCACTGCTTTCCTTATACGTCCTACCGGTAATTTCGTGCTCAACGTTTTGTATACTGTACCTATAATCATTTTGAACCGGAATTTCAACAAAAAAAAGTTTTCAATTTTCGCGAAAAAACGTGATGGTTAGCCTTACTTTTTTTGAACGGATAAAATTCATAGTCACGGATTCCGAATGTTTCATTTAGTTTTGATTATCAATGTTATTATGAGAGGTTCAACGTTTAGTTTGCTTCAATATGTTGCCTCGTTTGCCTGCAATCCAGGTTCGAAGCACAAAGTGACCGAATTTCAAAATACGAAACTTTCAACAACCACTGCTTTCCTTATACGTCCTACCGGTAAATTCGTGCTCAACGTGTTGTATACTGTACCTATAACCATTTTGAACCGGAATTTCAACAAAAAAAAGTTTTCAAATTTTCGCGAAAAAACGTGATGGTTAGCCTTACTTTTTTTGAACGGATAAAATTCATAGTCACGGATTCCGAATGTTTCATTTAGTTTTGATTATCAATGTTATTATGAGAGGTTCAACGTTTAGTTTGCTTCAATATGTTGCCTCGTTCGCCTGCAATCCAGGTTCGAAGCACAAAGTGACCGAATTTCAAAATACGAAACTTTCAACAACCACTGCTTTCCTTATACGTCCTACCGGTAAATTCGTGCTCAACGTGTTGTATACTGTACCTATAACCATTTTGAACAGGAATTTCAACAAAAAAAAGTTTTCAAATTTTCGCGAAAAAACGTGACGGTTAGCCTTACTTTTTTTGAACGGATAAAATTCATAGTCACGGATTCCGAATGTTTCATTTAGTTTTGATTATCAATGTTATTATGAGAGGTTCAACGTTTAGTTTGCTTCAATATGTTGCCTCGTTTGCCTGCAATCCAGGTTCGAAGCACAAAGTGACCGAATTTCAAAATACGAAACTTTCAACAACCACTGCTTTCCTTATACGTCCTACCGGTAATTTCGTGCTCAACGTGTTGTATACTGTACCTATAACCATTTTGAACCGGAATTTCAACAAAAAAAAGTTTTCAATTGTTCGCGAAAATACGTGATGGTTAGCCTTACTTTTTTTGAACGGATAAAATTCATAGTCACGGATTCCGAATGTTTCATTTAGTTTTGATTATCAATGTTATTATGAGAGGTTCAACGTTTAGTTTGCTTCAATATGTTGCCTCGTTTGCCTGCAATCCAGGTTCGAAGCACAAAGTGACCGAATTTCAAAATACGAAACTTTCAACAACCACTGCTTTCCTTATACGTCCTACCGGTAATTTCGTGCTCAACGTGTTGTATACTGTACCTATAATCATTTTGAACCGGAATTTCAACAAAAAAAAGTTTTCAATTTTCGCGAAAAAACGTGATGGTTAGCCTTACTTTTTTTGAACGGATAAAATTCATAGTCACGGATTCCGAATGTTTCATTTAGTTTTGATTATCAATGTTATTATGAGAGGTTCAACGTTTAGTTTGCTTCAATATGTTGCCTCGTTTGCCTGCAATCCAGGTTCGAAGCACAAAGTGACCAAATTTCAAAATACGAAACTTTCAACAACCACTGCTTTCCTTATACGTCCTACCGGTAATTTCGTGCTCAACGTTTTGTATACTGTACCTATAATCATTTTGAACCGGAATTTCAACAAAAAAAAGTTTTCAATTTTCGCGAAAAAACGTGATGGTTAGCCTTACTTTTTTTGAACGGATAAAATTCATAGTCACGGATTCCGAATGTTTCATTTAGTTTTGATTATCAATGTTATTATGAGAGGTTCAACGTTTAGTTTGCTTCAATATGTTGCCTCGTTTGCCTGCAATCCAGGTTCGAAGCACAAAGTGACCGAATTTCAAAATACGAAACTTTCAACAACCACTGCTTTCCTTATACGTCCTACCGGTAAATTCGTGCTCAACGTGTTGTATACTGTACCTATAACCATTTTGAACCGGAATTTCAACAAAAAAAAGTTTTCAAATTTTCGCGAAAAAACGTGACGGTTAGCCTTACTTTTTTTGAACGGATAAAATTCATAGTCACGGATTCCGAATGTTTCATTTAGTTTTGATTATCAATGTTATTATGAGAGGTTCAACGTTTAGTTTGCTTCAATATGTTGCCTCGTTTGCCTGCAATCCAGGTTCGAAGCACAAAGTGACCGAATTTCAAAATACGAAACTTTCAACAACCACTGCTTTCCTTATACGTCCTACCGGTAAATTCGTGCTCAACGTGTTGTATACTGTACCTATAACCATTTTGAATAGGAATTTCAACAAAAAAAAGTTTTCAATTTTTCGCGAAAAAACCTGATGGCTAGCCTTACTTTTTTTGAACGGATAAAATTCATAGTCACGGATTCCGAATGTTTCATTTAGTTTTGATTATCAATGTTATTATGAGTGGTTCAACGTTTAGTTTGCTTCAATATGTTGCCTCGTTTGCCTGCAATCCAGGTTCGAAGCACAAAGTGACCGAATTTCAAAATACGAAACTTTCAACAACCACTGCTTTCCTTATACGTCCTACCGGTAAATTCGTGCTCAACGTGTTGTATACTGTACCTATAACCATTTTGAACCGGAATTTCAACAAAAAAAAGTTTTCAAATTTTCGCGAAAAAACGTGACGGTTAGCCTTACTTTTTTTGAACGGATAAAATTCATAGTCACGGATTCCGAATGTTTCATTTAGTTTTGATTATCAATGTTATTATGAGAGGTTCAACGTTTAGTTTGCTTCAATATGTTGCCTCGTTTGCCTGCAATCCAGGTTCGAAGCACAAAGTGACCGAATTTCAAAATACGAAACTTTCAACAACCACTGCTTTCCTTATACGTCCTACCGGTAATTTCGTGCTCAACGTGTTGTATACTGTACCTATAACCATTTTGAACCGGAATTTCAACAAAAAAAAGTTTTCAATTGTTCGCGAAAATACGTGATGGTTAGCCTTACTTTTTTTGAACGGATAAAATTCATAGTCACGGATTCCGAATGTTTCATTTAGTTTTGATTATCAATGTTATTATGAGAGGTTCAACGTTTAGTTTGCTTCAATATGTTGCCTCGTTTGCCTGCAATCCAGGTTCGAAGCACAAAGTGACCGAATTTCAAAATACGAAACTTTCAACAACCACTGCTTTCCTTATACGTCCTACCGGTAATTTCGTGCTCAACGTGTTGTATACTGTACCTATAATCATTTTGAACCGGAATTTCAACAAAAAAAAGTTTTCAATTTTCGCGAAAAAACGTGATGGTTAGCCTTACTTTTTTTGAACGGATAAAATTCATAGTCACGGATTCCGAATGTTTCATTTAGTTTTGATTATCAATGTTATTATGAGAGGTTCAACGTTTAGTTTGCTTCAATATGTTGCCTCGTTTGCCTGCAATCCAGGTTCGAAGCACAAAGTGACCGAATTTCAAAATACGAAACTTTCAACAACCACTGCTTTCCTTATACGTCCTACCGGTAAATTCGTGCTCAACGTGTTGTATACTGTACCTATAACCATTTTGAACCGGAATTTCAACAAAAAAAAGTTTTCAAATTTTCGCGAAAAAACGTGACGGTTAGCCTTACTTTTTTTGAACGGATAAAATTCATAGTCACGGATTCCGAATGTTTCATTTAGTTTTGATTATCAATGTTATTATGAGAGGTTCAACGTTTAGTTTGCTTCAATATGTTGCCTCGTTTGCCTGCAATCCAGGTTCGAAGCACAAAGTGACCGAATTTCAAAATACGAAACTTTCAACAACCACTGCTTTCCTTATACGTCCTACCGGTAAATTCGTGCTCAACGTGTTGTATACTGTACCTATAACCATTTTGAATAGGAATTTCAACAAAAAAAAGTTTTCAATTTTTCGCGAAAAAACCTGATGGCTAGCCTTACTTTTTTTGAACGGATAAAATTCATAGTCACGGATTCCGAATGTTTCATTTAGTTTTGATTATCAATGTTATTATGAGTGGTTCAACGTTTAGTTTGCTTCAATATGTTGCCTCGTTTGCCTGCAATCCAGGTTCGAAGCACAAAGTGACCGAATTTCAAAATACGAAACTTTCAACAACCACTGCTTTCCTTATACGTCCTACCGGTAAATTCGTGCTCAACGTGTTGTATACTGTACCTATAACCATTTTGAACCGGAATTTCAACAAAAAAAAGTTTTCAAATTTTCGCGAAAAAACGTGACGGTTAGCCTTACTTTTTTTGAACGGATAAAATTCATAGTCACGGATTCCGAATGTTTCATTTAGTTTTGATTATCAATGTTATTATGAGAGGTTCAACGTTTAGTTTGCTTCAATATGTTGCCTCGTTTGCCTGCAATCCAGGTTCGAAGCACAAAGTGACCGAATTTCAAAATACGAAACTTTCAACAACCACTGCTTTCCTTATACGTCCTACCGGTAATTTCGTGCTCAACGTGTTGTATACTGTACCTATAACCATTTTGAACCGGAATTTCAACAAAAAAAAGTTTTCAATTGTTCGCGAAAAAACGTGATGGTTAGCCTTACTTTTTTTGAACGGATAAAATTCATAGTCACGGATTCCGAATGTTTCATTTAGTTTTGATTATCAATGTTATTATGAGAGGTTCAACGTTTAGTTTGCTTCAATATGTTGCCTCGTTTGCCTGCAATCCAGGTTCGAAGCACAAAGTGACCGAATTTCAAAATACGAAACTTTCAACAACCACTGCTTTCCTTATACGTCCTACCGGTAATTTCGTGCTCAACGTTTTGTATACTGTACCTATAATCATTTTGAACCGGAATTTCAACAAAAAAAAGTTTTCAATTTTCGCGAAAAAACGTGATGGTTAGCCTTACTTTTTTTGAACGGATAAAATTCATAGTCACGGATTCCGAATGTTTCATTTAGTTTTGATTATCAATGTTATTATGAGAGGTTCAACGTTTAGTTTGCTTCAATATGTTGCCTCGTTTGCCTGCAATCCAGGTTCGAAGCACAAAGTGACCGAATTTCAAAATACGAAACTTTCAACAACCACTGCTTTCCTTATACGTCCTACCGGTAATTTCGTGCTCAACGTTTTGTATACTGTACCTATAATCATTTTGAACCGGAATTTCAACAAAAAAAAGTTTTCAATTTTCGCGAAAAAACGTGATGGTTAGCCTTACTTTTTTTGAACGGATAAAATTCATAGTCACGGATTCCGAATGTTTCATTTAGTTTTGATTATCAATGTTATTATGAGAGGTTCAACGTTTAGTTTGCTTCAATTTGTTGCCTCGTTTGCCTGCAATCCAGGTTCGAAGCACAAAGTGACCGAATTTCAAAATACGAAACTTTCAACAACCACTGCTTTCCTTATACGTCCTACCGGTAATTTCATGCTCAACGTGTTGTATACTGTACCTATAACCATTTTGAACCGGAATTTCAACAAAAAAAAGTTTTCAAATTTTCGCGAAAAAACGTGATGTTAGCCTTACTTTTTTTGAACGGATAAAATTCATAGTCACGGATTCCGAATGTTTCATTTAGTTTTGATTATCAATGTTATTATGAGAGGTTCAACGTTTAGTTTGCTTCAATATGTTGCCTCGTTTGCCTGCAATCCAGGTTCGAAGCACAAAGTGACCGAATTTCAAAATACGAAACTTTCAACAACCACTGCTTTCCTTATACGTCCTACCGGTAAATTCGTGCTCAACGTGTTGTATACTGTACCTATAACCATTTTGAATAGGAATTTCAACAAAAAAAAGTTTTCAATTTTTCGCGAAAAAACCTGATGGCTAGCCTTACTTTTTTTGAACGGATAAAATTCATAGTCACGGATTCCGAATGTTTCATTTAGTTTTGATTATCAATGTTATTATGAGTGGTTCAACGTTTAGTTTGCTTCAATATGTTGCCTCGTTTGCCTGCAATCCAGGTTCGAAGCACAAAGTGACCGAATTTCAAAATACGAAACTTTCAACAACCACTGCTTTCCTTATACGTCCTACCGGTAAATTCGTGCTCAACGTGTTGTATACTGTACCTATAACCATTTTGAACCGGAATTTCAACAAAAAAAAGTTTTCAAATTTTCGCGAAAAAACGTGACGGTTAGCCTTACTTTTTTTGAACGGATAAAATTCATAGTCACGGATTCCGAATGTTTCATTTAGTTTTGATTATCAATGTTATTATGAGAGGTTCAACGTTTAGTTTGCTTCAATATGTTGCCTCGTTTGCCTGCAATCCAGGTTCGAAGCACAAAGTGACCGAATTTCAAAATACGAAACTTTCAACAACCACTGCTTTCCTTATACGTCCTACCGGTAAATTCGTGCTCAACGTGTTGTATACTGTACCTATAACCATTTTGAACCGGAATTTCAACAAAAAAAAGTTTTCAAATTTTCGCGAAAAAACGTGACGGTTAGCCTTACTTTTTTTGAACGGATAAAATTCATAGTCACGGATTCCGAATGTTTCATTTAGTTTTGATTATCAATGTTATTATGAGAGGTTCAACGTTTAGTTTGCTTCAATATGTTGCCTCGTTTGCCTGCAATCCAGGTTCGAAGCACAAAGTGACCGAATTTCAAAATACGAAACTTTCAACAACCACTGCTTTCCTTATACGTCCTACCGGTAAATTCGTGCTCAACGTGTTGTATACTGTACCTATAACCATTTTGAACCGGAATTTCAACAAAAAAAAGTTTTCAAATTTTCGCGAAAAAACGTGACGGTTAGCCTTACTTTTTTTGAACGGATAAAATTCATAGTCACGGATTCCGAATGTTTCATTTAGTTTTGATTATCAATGTTATTATGAGAGGTTCAACGTTTAGTTTGCTTCAATATGTTGCCTCGTTTGCCTGCAATCCAGGTTCGAAGCACAAAGTGACCGAATTTCAAAATACGAAACTTTCAACAACCACTGCTTTCCTTATACGTCCTACCGGTAAATTCGTGCTCAACGTGTTGTATACTGTACCTATAACCATTTTGAATAGGAATTTCAACAAAAAAAAGTTTTCAATTTTTCGCGAAAAAACCTGATGGCTAGCCTTACTTTTTTTGAACGGATAAAATTCATAGTCACGGATTCCGAATGTTTCATTTAGTTTTGATTATCAATGTTATTATGAGTGGTTCAACGTTTAGTTTGCTTCAATATGTTGCCTCGTTTGCCTGCAATCCAGGTTCGAAGCACAAAGTGACCGAATTTCAAAATACGAAACTTTCAACAACCACTGCTTTCCTTATACGTCCTACCGGTAAATTCGTGCTCAACGTGTTGTATACTGTACCTATAACCATTTTGAACCGGAATTTCAACAAAAAAAAGTTTTCAAATTTTCGCGAAAAAACGTGACGGTTAGCCTTACTTTTTTTGAACGGATAAAATTCATAGTCACGGATTCCGAATGTTTCATTTAGTTTTGATTATCAATGTTATTATGAGAGGTTCAACGTTTAGTTTGCTTCAATATGTTGCCTCGTTTGCCTGCAATCCAGGTTCGAAGCACAAAGTGACCGAATTTCAAAATACGAAACTTTCAACAACCACTGCTTTCCTTATACGTCCTACCGGTAATTTCGTGCTCAACGTGTTGTATACTGTACCTATAACCATTTTGAACCGGAATTTCAACAAAAAAAAGTTTTCAATTGTTCGCGAAAAAACGTGATGGTTAGCCTTACTTTTTTTGAACGGATAAAATTCATAGTCACGGATTCCGAATGTTTCATTTAGTTTTGATTATCAATGTTATTATGAGAGGTTCAACGTTTAGTTTGCTTCAATATGTTGCCTCGTTTGCCTGCAATCCAGGTTCGAAGCACAAAGTGACCGAATTTCAAAATACGAAACTTTCAACAACCACTGCTTTCCTTATACGTCCTACCGGTAATTTCGTGCTCATCGTTTTGTATACTGTACCTATAATCATTTTGAACCGGAATTTCAACAAAAAAAAGTTTTCAATTTTCGCGAAAAAACGTGATGGTTAGCCTTACTTTTTTTGAACGGATAAAATTCATAGTCACGGATTCCGAATGTTTCATTTAGTTTTGATTATCAATGTTATTATGAGAGGTTCAACGTTTAGTTTGCTTCAATATGTTGCCTCGTTTGCCTGCAATCCAGGTTCGAAGCACAAAGTGACCGAATTTCAAAATACGAAACTTTCAACAACCACTGCTTTCCTTATACGTCCTACCGGTAATTTCGTGCTCAACGTGTTGTATACTGTACCTATAATCATTTTGAACCGGAATTTCAACAAAAAAAAGTTTTCAATTTTCGCGAAAAAACGTGATGGTTAGCCTTACTTTTTTTGAACGGATAAAATTCATAGTCACGGATTCCGAATGTTTCATTTAGTTTTGATTATCAATGTTATTATGAGAGGTTCAACGTTTAGTTTGCTTCAATATGTTGCCTCGTTTGCCTGCAATCCAGGTTCGAAGCACAAAGTGACCGAATTTCAAAATACGAAACTTTCAACAACCACTGCTTTCCTTATACGTCCTACCGGTAATTTCGTGCTCAACGTTTTGTATACTGTACCTATAATCATTTTGAACCGGAATTTCAACAAAAAAAAGTTTTCAATTTTCGCGAAAAAACGTGATGGTTAGCCTTACTTTTTTTGAACGGATAAAATTCATAGTCACGGATTCCGAATGTTTCATTTAGTTTTGATTATCAATGTTATTATGAGAGGTTCAACGTTTAGTTTGCTTCAATTTGTTGCCTCGTTTGCCTGCAATCCAGGTTCGAAGCACAAAGTGACCGAATTTCAAAATACGAAACTTTCAACAACCACTGCTTTCCTTATACGTCCTACCGGTAATTTCATGCTCAACGTGTTGTATACTGTACCTATAACCATTTTGAACCGGAATTTCAACAAAAAAAAGTTTTCAAATTTTCGCGAAAAAACGTGATGTTAGCCTTACTTTTTTTGAACGGATAAAATTCATAGTCACGGATTCCGAATGTTTCATTTAGTTTTGATTATCAATGTTATTATGAGAGGTTCAACGTTTAGTTTGCTTCAATATGTTGCCTCGTTTGCCTGCAATCCAGGTTCGAAGCACAAAGTGACCGAATTTCAAAATACGAAACTTTCAACAACCACTGCTTTCCTTATACGTCCTACCGGTAAATTCGTGCTCAACGTGTTGTATACTGTACCTATAACCATTTTGAATAGGAATTTCAACAAAAAAAAGTTTTCAATTTTTCGCGAAAAAACCTGATGGCTAGCCTTACTTTTTTTGAACGGATAAAATTCATAGTCACGGATTCCGAATGTTTCATTTAGTTTTGATTATCAATGTTATTATGAGTGGTTCAACGTTTAGTTTGCTTCAATATGTTGCCTCGTTTGCCTGCAATCCAGGTTCGAAGCACAAAGTGACCGAATTTCAAAATACGAAACTTTCAACAACCACTGCTTTCCTTATACGTCCTACCGGTAAATTCGTGCTCAACGTGTTGTATACTGTACCTATAACCATTTTGAACCGGAATTTCAACAAAAAAAAGTTTTCAAATTTTCGCGAAAAAACGTGACGGTTAGCCTTACTTTTTTTGAACGGATAAAATTCATAGTCACGGATTCCGAATGTTTCATTTAGTTTTGATTATCAATGTTATTATGAGAGGTTCAACGTTTAGTTTGCTTCAATATGTTGCCTCGTTTGCCTGCAATCCAGGTTCGAAGCACAAAGTGACCGAATTTCAAAATACGAAACTTTCAACAACCACTGCTTTCCTTATACGTCCTACCGGTAATTTCGTGCTCAACGTTTTGTATACTGTACCTATAATCATTTTGAACCGGAATTTCAACAAAAAAAAGTTTTCAATTTTCGCGAAAAAACGTGATGGTTAGCCTTACTTTTTTTGAACGGATAAAATTCATAGTCACGGATTCCGAATGTTTCATTTAGTTTTGATTATCAATGTTATTATGAGAGGTTCAACGTTTAGTTTGCTTCAATATGTTGCCTCGTTCGCCTGCAATCCAGGTTCGAAGCACAAAGTGACCGAATTTCAAAATACGAAACTTTCAACAACCACTGCTTTCCTTATACGTCCTACTGGCAATTTCATGCTCAACGTGTTGTATACTGTACCTATAACCATTTTGAACCGGAATTTCAACAAAAAAAAGTTTTCAAATTTTCGCGAAAAAACGTGATGGTTAGCCTTACTTTTTTTGAACGGATAAAATTCATAGTCACGGATTCCGAATGTTTCATTTAGTTTTGATTATCAATGTTATTATGAGTGGTTCAACGTTTAGTTTGCTTCAATATGTTGCCTCGTTTGCCTGCAATCCAGGTTCGAAGCACAAAGTGACCGAATTTCAAAATACGAAACTTTCAACAACCACTGCTTTCCTTATACGTCCTACCGGTAAATTCGTGCTCAACGTGTTGTATACTGTACCTATAACCATTTTGAACCGGAATTTCAACAAAAAAAAGTTTTCAAATTTTCGCGAAAAAACGTGACGGTTAGCCTTACTTTTTTTGAACGGATAAAATTCATAGTCACGGATTCCGAATGTTTCATTTAGTTTTGATTATCAATGTTATTATGAGAGGTTCAACGTTTAGTTTGCTTCAATATGTTGCCTCGTTTGCCTGCAATCCAGGTTCGAAGCACAAAGTGACCGAATTTCAAAATACGAAACTTTCAACAACCACTGCTTTCCTTATACGTCCTACCGGTAATTTCGTGCTCAACGTGTTGTATACTGTACCTATAACCATTTTGAACCGGAATTTCAACAAAAAAAAGTTTTCAATTGTTCGCGAAAAAACGTGATGGTTAGCCTTACTTTTTTTGAACGGATAAAATTCATAGTCACGGATTCCGAATGTTTCATTTAGTTTTGATTATCAATGTTATTATGAGAGGTTCAACGTTTAGTTTGCTTCAATTTGTTGCCTCGTTTGCCTGCAATCCAGGTTCGAAGCACAAAGTGACCGAATTTCAAAATACGAAACTTTCAACAACCACTGCTTTCCTTATACGTCCTACCGGTAATTTCGTGCTCAACGTGTTGTATACTGTACCTATAACCATTTTGAACCGGAATTTCAACAAAAAAAAGTTTTCAATTTTCGCGAAAAAACGTGATGGTTAGCCTTACTTTTTTTGAACGGATAAAATTCATAGTCACGGATTCCGAATGTTTCATTTAGTTTTGATTATCAATGTTATTATGAGAGGTTCAACGTTTAGTTTGCTTCAATTTGTTGCCTCGTTTGCCTGCAATCCAGGTTCGAAGCACAAAGTGACCGAATTTCAAAATACGAAACTTTCAACAACCACTGCTTTCCTTATACGTCCTACCGGTAATTTCATGCTCAACGTGTTGTATACTGTACCTATAACCATTTTGAACCGGAATTTCAACAAAAAAAAGTTTTCAAATTTTCGCGAAAAAACGTGATGTTAGCCTTACTTTTTTTGAACGGATAAAATTCATAGTCACGGATTCCGAATGTTTCATTTAGTTTTGATTATCAATGTTATTATGAGAGGTTCAACGTTTAGTTTGCTTCAATATGTTGCCTCGTTTGCCTGCAATCCAGGTTCGAAGCACAAAGTGACCGAATTTCAAAATACGAAACTTTCAACAACCACTGCTTTCCTTATACGTCCTACCGGTAAATTCGTGCTCAACGTGTTGTATACTGTACCTATAACCATTTTGAATAGGAATTTCAACAAAAAAAAGTTTTCAATTTTTCGCGAAAAAACCTGATGGCTAGCCTTACTTTTTTTGAACGGATAAAATTCATAGTCACGGATTCCGAATGTTTCATTTAGTTTTGATTATCAATGTTATTATGAGTGGTTCAACGTTTAGTTTGCTTCAATATGTTGCCTCGTTTGCCTGCAATCCAGGTTCGAAGCACAAAGTGACCGAATTTCAAAATACGAAACTTTCAACAACCACTGCTTTCCTTATACGTCCTACCGGTAAATTCGTGCTCAACGTGTTGTATACTGTACCTATAACCATTTTGAACCGGAATTTCAACAAAAAAAAGTTTTCAAATTTTCGCGAAAAAACGTGACGGTTAGCCTTACTTTTTTTGAACGGATAAAATTCATAGTCACGGATTCCGAATGTTTCATTTAGTTTTGATTATCAATGTTATTATGAGAGGTTCAACGTTTAGTTTGCTTCAATATGTTGCCTCGTTTGCCTGCAATCCAGGTTCGAAGCACAAAGTGACCGAATTTCAAAATACGAAACTTTCAACAACCACTGCTTTCCTTATACGTCCTACCGGTAATTTCGTGCTCAACGTTTTGTATACTGTACCTATAATCATTTTGAACCGGAATTTCAACAAAAAAAAGTTTTCAATTGTTCGCGAAAAAACGTGATGGTTAGCCTTACTTTTTTTGAACGGATAAAATTCATAGTCACGGATTCCGAATGTTTCATTTAGTTTTGATTATCAATGTTATTATGAGAGGTTCAACGTTTAGTTTGCTTCAATATGTTGCCTCGTTCGCCTGCAATCCAGGTTCGAAGCACAAAGTGACCGAATTTCAAAATACGAAACTTTCAACAACCACTGCTTTCCTTATACGTCCTACTGGCAATTTCATGCTCAACGTGTTGTATACTGTACCTATAACCATTTTGAACCGGAATTTCAACAAAAAAAAGTTTTCAAATTTTCGCGAAAAAACGTGATGGTTAGCCTTACTTTTTTTGAACGGATAAAATTCATAGTCACGGATTCCGAATGTTTCATTTAGTTTTGATTATCAATGTTATTATGAGTGGTTCAACGTTTAGTTTGCTTCAATATGTTGCCTCGTTTGCCTGCAATCCAGGTTCGAAGCACAAAGTGACCGAATTTCAAAATACGAAACTTTCAACAACCACTGCTTTCCTTATACGTCCTACCGGTAAATTCGTGCTCAACGTGTTGTATACTGTACCTATAACCATTTTGAACCGGAATTTCAACAAAAAAAAGTTTTCAAATTTTCGCGAAAAAACGTGACGGTTAGCCTTACTTTTTTTGAACGGATAAAATTCATAGTCACGGATTCCGAATGTTTCATTTAGTTTTGATTATCAATGTTATTATGAGAGGTTCAACGTTTAGTTTGCTTCAATATGTTGCCTCGTTTGCCTGCAATCCAGGTTCGAAGCACAAAGTGACCGAATTTCAAAATACGAAACTTTCAACAACCACTGCTTTCCTTATACGTCCTACCGGTAATTTCGTGCTCAACGTGTTGTATACTGTACCTATAACCATTTTGAACCGGAATTTCAACAAAAAAAAGTTTTCAATTGTTCGCGAAAAAACGTGATGGTTAGCCTTACTTTTTTTGAACGGATAAAATTCATAGTCACGGATTCCGAATGTTTCATTTAGTTTTGATTATCAATGTTATTATGAGAGGTTCAACGTTTAGTTTGCTTCAATATGTTGCCTCGTTTGCCTGCAATCCAGGTTCGAAGCACAAAGTGACCGAATTTCAAAATACGAAACTTTCAACAACCACTGCTTTCCTTATACGTCCTACCGGTAATTTCGTGCTCATCGTTTTGTATACTGTACCTATAATCATTTTGAACCGGAATTTCAACAAAAAAAAGTTTTCAATTTTCGCGAAAAAACGTGATGGTTAGCCTTACTTTTTTTGAACGGATAAAATTCATAGTCACGGATTCCGAATGTTTCATTTAGTTTTGATTATCAATGTTATTATGAGAGGTTCAACGTTTAGTTTGCTTCAATATGTTGCCTCGTTTGCCTGCAATCCAGGTTCGAAGCACAAAGTGACCGAATTTCAAAATACGAAACTTTCAACAACCACTGCTTTCCTTATACGTCCTACCGGTAATTTCGTGCTCAACGTGTTGTATACTGTACCTATAATCATTTTGAACCGGAATTTCAACAAAAAAAAGTTTTCAATTTTCGCGAAAAAACGTGATGGTTAGCCTTACTTTTTTTGAACGGATAAAATTCATAGTCACGGATTCCGAATGTTTCATTTAGTTTTGATTATCAATGTTATTATGAGAGGTTCAACGTTTAGTTTGCTTCAATATGTTGCCTCGTTTGCCTGCAATCCAGGTTCGAAGCACAAAGTGACCGAATTTCAAAATACGAAACTTTCAACAACCACTGCTTTCCTTATACGTCCTACCGGTAATTTCGTGCTCAACGTTTTGTATACTGTACCTATAATCATTTTGAACCGGAATTTCAACAAAAAAAAGTTTTCAATTTTCGCGAAAAAACGTGATGGTTAGCCTTACTTTTTTTGAACGGATAAAATTCATAGTCACGGATTCCGAATGTTTCATTTAGTTTTGATTATCAATGTTATTATGAGAGGTTCAACGTTTAGTTTGCTTCAATATGTTGCCTCGTTTGCCTGCAATCCAGGTTCGAAGCACAAAGTGACCGAATTTCAAAATACGAAACTTTCAACAACCACTGCTTTCCTTATACGTCCTACCGGTAATTTCGTGCTCAACGTTTTGTATACTGTACCTATAATCATTTTGAACCGGAATTTCAACAAAAAAAAGTTTTCAATTTTCGCGAAAAAACGTGATGGTTAGCCTTACTTTTTTTGAACGGATAAAATTCATAGTCACGGATTCCGAATGTTTCATTTAGTTTTGATTATCAATGTTATTATGAGAGGTTCAACGTTTAGTTTGCTTCAATTTGTTGCCTCGTTTGCCTGCAATCCAGGTTCGAAGCACAAAGTGACCGAATTTCAAAATACGAAACTTTCAACAACCACTGCTTTCCTTATACGTCCTACCGGTAATTTCATGCTCAACGTGTTGTATACTGTACCTATAACCATTTTGAACCGGAATTTCAACAAAAAAAAGTTTTCAAATTTTCGCGAAAAAACGTGATGTTAGCCTTACTTTTTTTGAACGGATAAAATTCATAGTCACGGATTCCGAATGTTTCATTTAGTTTTGATTATCAATGTTATTATGAGAGGTTCAACGTTTAGTTTGCTTCAATATGTTGCCTCGTTTGCCTGCAATCCAGGTTCGAAGCACAAAGTGACCGAATTTCAAAATACGAAACTTTCAACAACCACTGCTTTCCTTATACGTCCTACCGGTAAATTCGTGCTCAACGTGTTGTATACTGTACCTATAACCATTTTGAATAGGAATTTCAACAAAAAAAAGTTTTCAATTTTTCGCGAAAAAACCTGATGGCTAGCCTTACTTTTTTTGAACGGATAAAATTCATAGTCACGGATTCCGAATGTTTCATTTAGTTTTGATTATCAATGTTATTATGAGTGGTTCAACGTTTAGTTTGCTTCAATATGTTGCCTCGTTTGCCTGCAATCCAGGTTCGAAGCACAAAGTGACCGAATTTCAAAATACGAAACTTTCAACAACCACTGCTTTCCTTATACGTCCTACCGGTAAATTCGTGCTCAACGTGTTGTATACTGTACCTATAACCATTTTGAACCGGAATTTCAACAAAAAAAAGTTTTCAAATTTTCGCGAAAAAACGTGACGGTTAGCCTTACTTTTTTTGAACGGATAAAATTCATAGTCACGGATTCCGAATGTTTCATTTAGTTTTGATTATCAATGTTATTATGAGAGGTTCAACGTTTAGTTTGCTTCAATATGTTGCCTCGTTTGCCTGCAATCCAGGTTCGAAGCACAAAGTGACCGAATTTCAAAATACGAAACTTTCAACAACCACTGCTTTCCTTATACGTCCTACCGGTAATTTCGTGCTCAACGTTTTGTATACTGTACCTATAATCATTTTGAACCGGAATTTCAACAAAAAAAAGTTTTCAATTGTTCGCGAAAAAACGTGATGGTTAGCCTTACTTTTTTTGAACGGATAAAATTCATAGTCACGGATTCCGAATGTTTCATTTAGTTTTGATTATCAATGTTATTATGAGAGGTTCAACGTTTAGTTTGCTTCAATATGTTGCCTCGTTTGCCTGCAATCCAGGTTCGAAGCACAAAGTGACCGAATTTCAAAATACGAAACTTTCAACAACCACTGCTTTCCTTATACGTCCTACCGGTAATTTCGTGCTCAACGTTTTGTATACTGTACCTATAATCATTTTGAACCGGAATTTCAACAAAAAAAAGTTTTCAATTGTTCGCGAAAAAACGTGATGGTTAGCCTTACTTTTTTTGAACGGATAAAATTCATAGTCACGGATTCCGAATGTTTCATTTAGTTTTGATTATCAATGTTATTATGAGAGGTTCAACGTTTAGTTTGCTTCAATATGTTGCCTCGTTCGCCTGCAATCCAGGTTCGAAGCACAAAGTGACCGAATTTCAAAATACGAAACTTTCAACAACCACTGCTTTCCTTATACGTCCTACCGGTAAATTCGTGCTCAACGTGTTGTATACTGTACCTATAACCATTTTGAACCGGAATTTCAACAAAAAAAAGTTTTCAAATTTTCGCGAAAAAACGTGACGGTTAGCCTTACTTTTTTTGAACGGATAAAATTCATAGTCACGGATTCCGAATGTTTCATTTAGTTTTGATTATCAATGTTATTATGAGAGGTTCAACGTTTAGTTTGCTTCAATATGTTGCCTCGTTTGCCTGCAATCCAGGTTCGAAGCACAAAGTGACCGAATTTCAAAATACGAAACTTTCAACAACCACTGCTTTCCTTATACGTCCTACCGGTAAATTCGTGCTCAACGTGTTGTATACTGTACCTATAACCATTTTGAACCGGAATTTCAACAAAAAAAAGTTTTCAAATTTTCGCGAAAAAACGTGACGGTTAGCCTTACTTTTTTTGAACGGATAAAATTCATAGTCACGGATTCCGAATGTTTCATTTAGTTTTGATTATCAATGTTATTATGAGAGGTTCAACGTTTAGTTTGCTTCAATATGTTGCCTCGTTTGCCTGCAATCCAGGTTCGAAGCACAAAGTGACCGAATTTCAAAATACGAAACTTTCAACAACCACTGCTTTCCTTATACGTCCTACCGGTAAATTCGTGCTCAACGTGTTGTATACTGTACCTATAACCATTTTGAACCGGAATTTCAACAAAAAAAAGTTTTCAAATTTTCGCGAAAAAACGTGACGGTTAGCCTTACTTTTTTTGAACGGATAAAATTCATAGTCACGGATTCCGAATGTTTCATTTAGTTTTGATTATCAATGTTATTATGAGAGGTTCAACGTTTAGTTTGCTTCAATATGTTGCCTCGTTTGCCTGCAATCCAGGTTCGAAGCACAAAGTGACCGAATTTCAAAATACGAAACTTTCAACAACCACTGCTTTCCTTATACGTCCTACCGGTAAATTCGTGCTCAACGTGTTGTATACTGTACCTATAACCATTTTGAATAGGAATTTCAACAAAAAAAAGTTTTCAATTTTTCGCGAAAAAACCTGATGGCTAGCCTTACTTTTTTTGAACGGATAAAATTCATAGTCACGGATTCCGAATGTTTCATTTAGTTTTGATTATCAATGTTATTATGAGTGGTTCAACGTTTAGTTTGCTTCAATATGTTGCCTCGTTTGCCTGCAATCCAGGTTCGAAGCACAAAGTGACCGAATTTCAAAATACGAAACTTTCAACAACCACTGCTTTCCTTATACGTCCTACCGGTAAATTCGTGCTCAACGTGTTGTATACTGTACCTATAACCATTTTGAACCGGAATTTCAACAAAAAAAAGTTTTCAAATTTTCGCGAAAAAACGTGACGGTTAGCCTTACTTTTTTTGAACGGATAAAATTCATAGTCACGGATTCCGAATGTTTCATTTAGTTTTGATTATCAATGTTATTATGAGAGGTTCAACGTTTAGTTTGCTTCAATATGTTGCCTCGTTTGCCTGCAATCCAGGTTCGAAGCACAAAGTGACCGAATTTCAAAATACGAAACTTTCAACAACCACTGCTTTCCTTATACGTCCTACCGGTAATTTCGTGCTCAACGTGTTGTATACTGTACCTATAACCATTTTGAACCGGAATTTCAACAAAAAAAAGTTTTCAATTGTTCGCGAAAAAACGTGATGGTTAGCCTTACTTTTTTTGAACGGATAAAATTCATAGTCACGGATTCCGAATGTTTCATTTAGTTTTGATTATCAATGTTATTATGAGAGGTTCAACGTTTAGTTTGCTTCAATATGTTGCCTCGTTTGCCTGCAATCCAGGTTCGAAGCACAAAGTGACCGAATTTCAAAATACGAAACTTTCAACAACCACTGCTTTCCTTATACGTCCTACCGGTAATTTCGTGCTCATCGTTTTGTATACTGTACCTATAATCATTTTGAACCGGAATTTCAACAAAAAAAAGTTTTCAATTTTCGCGAAAAAACGTGATGGTTAGCCTTACTTTTTTTGAACGGATAAAATTCATAGTCACGGATTCCGAATGTTTCATTTAGTTTTGATTATCAATGTTATTATGAGAGGTTCAACGTTTAGTTTGCTTCAATATGTTGCCTCGTTTGCCTGCAATCCAGGTTCGAAGCACAAAGTGACCGAATTTCAAAATACGAAACTTTCAACAACCACTGCTTTCCTTATACGTCCTACCGGTAATTTCGTGCTCAACGTGTTGTATACTGTACCTATAATCATTTTGAACCGGAATTTCAACAAAAAAAAGTTTTCAATTTTCGCGAAAAAACGTGATGGTTAGCCTTACTTTTTTTGAACGGATAAAATTCATAGTCACGGATTCCGAATGTTTCATTTAGTTTTGATTATCAATGTTATTATGAGAGGTTCAACGTTTAGTTTGCTTCAATATGTTGCCTCGTTTGCCTGCAATCCAGGTTCGAAGCACAAAGTGACCGAATTTCAAAATACGAAACTTTCAACAACCACTGCTTTCCTTATACGTCCTACCGGTAATTTCGTGCTCAACGTTTTGTATACTGTACCTATAATCATTTTGAACCGGAATTTCAACAAAAAAAAGTTTTCAATTTTCGCGAAAAAACGTGATGGTTAGCCTTACTTTTTTTGAACGGATAAAATTCATAGTCACGGATTCCGAATGTTTCATTTAGTTTTGATTATCAATGTTATTATGAGAGGTTCAACGTTTAGTTTGCTTCAATATGTTGCCTCGTTTGCCTGCAATCCAGGTTCGAAGCACAAAGTGACCGAATTTCAAAATACGAAACTTTCAACAACCACTGCTTTCCTTATACGTCCTACCGGTAATTTCGTGCTCAACGTTTTGTATACTGTACCTATAATCATTTTGAACCGGAATTTCAACAAAAAAAAGTTTTCAATTTTCGCGAAAAAACGTGATGGTTAGCCTTACTTTTTTTGAACGGATAAAATTCATAGTCACGGATTCCGAATGTTTCATTTAGTTTTGATTATCAATGTTATTATGAGAGGTTCAACGTTTAGTTTGCTTCAATATGTTGCCTCGTTTGCCTGCAATCCAGGTTCGAAGCACAAAGTGACCGAATTTCAAAATACGAAACTTTCAACAACCACTGCTTTCCTTATACGTCCTACCGGTAATTTCGTGCTCAACGTTTTGTATACTGTACCTATAATCATTTTGAACCGGAATTTCAACAAAAAAAAGTTTTCAATTTTCGCGAAAAAACGTGATGGTTAGCCTTACTTTTTTTGAACGGATAAAATTCATAGTCACGGATTCCGAATGTTTCATTTAGTTTTGATTATCAATGTTATTATGAGAGGTTCAACGTTTAGTTTGCTTCAATTTGTTGCCTCGTTTGCCTGCAATCCAGGTTCGAAGCACAAAGTGACCGAATTTCAAAATACGAAACTTTCAACAACCACTGCTTTCCTTATACGTCCTACCGGTAATTTCATGCTCAACGTGTTGTATACTGTACCTATAACCATTTTGAACCGGAATTTCAACAAAAAAAAGTTTTCAAATTTTCGCGAAAAAACGTGATGTTAGCCTTACTTTTTTTGAACGGATAAAATTCATAGTCACGGATTCCGAATGTTTCATTTAGTTTTGATTATCAATGTTATTATGAGAGGTTCAACGTTTAGTTTGCTTCAATATGTTGCCTCGTTTGCCTGCAATCCAGGTTCGAAGCACAAAGTGACCGAATTTCAAAATACGAAACTTTCAACAACCACTGCTTTCCTTATACGTCCTACCGGTAAATTCGTGCTCAACGTGTTGTATACTGTACCTATAACCATTTTGAATAGGAATTTCAACAAAAAAAAGTTTTCAATTTTTCGCGAAAAAACCTGATGGCTAGCCTTACTTTTTTTGAACGGATAAAATTCATAGTCACGGATTCCGAATGTTTCATTTAGTTTTGATTATCAATGTTATTATGAGTGGTTCAACGTTTAGTTTGCTTCAATATGTTGCCTCGTTTGCCTGCAATCCAGGTTCGAAGCACAAAGTGACCGAATTTCAAAATACGAAACTTTCAACAACCACTGCTTTCCTTATACGTCCTACCGGTAAATTCGTGCTCAACGTGTTGTATACTGTACCTATAACCATTTTGAACCGGAATTTCAACAAAAAAAAGTTTTCAAATTTTCGCGAAAAAACGTGACGGTTAGCCTTACTTTTTTTGAACGGATAAAATTCATAGTCACGGATTCCGAATGTTTCATTTAGTTTTGATTATCAATGTTATTATGAGAGGTTCAACGTTTAGTTTGCTTCAATATGTTGCCTCGTTTGCCTGCAATCCAGGTTCGAAGCACAAAGTGACCGAATTTCAAAATACGAAACTTTCAACAACCACTGCTTTCCTTATACGTCC
This sequence comes from Nephrotoma appendiculata, assembly GCA_947310385.1. Classification (NCBI taxonomy): domain Eukaryota; kingdom Metazoa; phylum Arthropoda; class Insecta; order Diptera; family Tipulidae; genus Nephrotoma; species Nephrotoma appendiculata. The sequence goes on from OX371223.1 coordinate 111,738,989, forward strand.
TACCGGTAATTTCGTGCTCAACGTTTTGTATACTGTACCTATAATCATTTTGAACCGGAATTTCAACAAAAAAAAGTTTTCAATTGTTCGCGAAAAAACGTGATGGTTAGCCTTACTTTTTTTGAACGGATAAAATTCATAGTCACGGATTCCGAATGTTTCATTTAGTTTTGATTATCAATGTTATTATGAGAGGTTCAACGTTTAGTTTGCTTCAATATGTTGCCTCGTTCGCCTGCAATCCAGGTTCGAAGCACAAAGTGACCGAATTTCAAAATACGAAACTTTCAACAACCACTGCTTTCCTTATACGTCCTACTGGCAATTTCATGCTCAACGTGTTGTATACTGTACCTATAACCATTTTGAACCGGAATTTCAACAAAAAAAAGTTTTCAAATTTTCGCGAAAAAACGTGATGGTTAGCCTTACTTTTTTTGAACGGATAAAATTCATAGTCACGGATTCCGAATGTTTCATTTAGTTTTGATTATCAATGTTATTATGAGAGGTTCAACGTTTAGTTTGCTTCAATATGTTGCCTCGTTCGCCTGCAATCCAGGTTCGAAGCACAAAGTGACCGAATTTCAAAATACGAAACTTTCAACAACCACTGCTTTCCTTATACGTCCTACCGGTAATTTCGTGCTCAACGTTTTGTATACTGTACCTATAATCATTTTGAACCGGAATTTCAACAAAAAAAAGTTTTCAATTGTTCGCGAAAAAACGTGATGGTTAGCCTTACTTTTTTTGAACGGATAAAATTCATAGTCACGGATTCCGAATGTTTCATTTAGTTTTGATTATCAATGTTATTATGAGAGGTTCAACGTTTAGTTTGCTTCAATATGTTGCCTCGTTCGCCTGCAATCCAGGTTCGAAGCACAAAGTGACCGAATTTCAAAATACGAAACTTTCAACAACCACTGCTTTCCTTATACGTCCTACCGGTAATTTCGTGCTCAACGTTTTGTATACTGTACCTATAATCATTTTGAACCGGAATTTCAACAAAAAAAAGTTTTCAAATTTTCGCGAAAAAACGTGACGGTTAGCCTTACTTTTTTTGAACGGATAAAATTCATAGTCACGGATTCCGAATGTTTCATTTAGTTTTGATTATCAATGTTATTATGAGAGGTTCAACGTTTAGTTTGCTTCAATATGTTGCCTCGTTTGCCTGCAATCCAGGTTCGAAGCACAAAGTGACCGAATTTCAAAATACGAAACTTTCAACAACCACTGCTTTCCTTATACGTCCTACCGGTAAATTCGTGCTCAACGTGTTGTATACTGTACCTATAACCATTTTGAACCGGAATTTCAACAAAAAAAAGTTTTCAAATTTTCGCGAAAAAACGTGACGGTTAGCCTTACTTTTTTTGAACGGATAAAATTCATAGTCACGGATTCCGAATGTTTCATTTAGTTTTGATTATCAATGTTATTATGAGAGGTTCAACGTTTAGTTTGCTTCAATATGTTGCCTCGTTCGCCTGCAATCCAGGTTCGAAGCACAAAGTGACCGAATTTCAAAATACGAAACTTTCAACAACCACTGCTTTCCTTATACGTCCTACCGGTAATTTCGTGCTCAACGTTTTGTATACTGTACCTATAATCATTTTGAACCGGAATTTCAACAAAAAAAAGTTTTCAATTGTTCGCGAAAAAACGTGATGGTTAGCCTTACTTTTTTTGAACGGATAAAATTCATAGTCACGGATTCCGAATGTTTCATTTAGTTTTGATTATCAATGTTATTATGAGAGGTTCAACGTTTAGTTTGCTTCAATATGTTGCCTCGTTTGCCTGCAATCCAGGTTCGAAGCACAAAGTGACCGAATTTCAAAATACGAAACTTTCAACAACCACTGCTTTCCTTATACGTCCTACCGGTAAATTCGTGCTCAACGTGTTGTATACTGTACCTATAACCATTTTGAACCGGAATTTCAACAAAAAAAAGTTTTCAAATTTTCGCGAAAAAACGTGACGGTTAGCCTTACTTTTTTTGAACGGATAAAATTCATAGTCACGGATTCCGAATGTTTCATTTAGTTTTGATTATCAATGTTATTATGAGAGGTTCAACGTTTAGTTTGCTTCAATATGTTGCCTCGTTCGCCTGCAATCCAGGTTCGAAGCACAAAGTGACCGAATTTCAAAATACGAAACTTTCAACAACCACTGCTTTCCTTATACGTCCTACTGGCAATTTCATGCTCAACGTGTTGTATACTGTACCTATAACCATTTTGAACCGGAATTTCAACAAAAAAAAGTTTTCAAATTTTCGCGAAAAAACGTGATGGTTAGCCTTACTTTTTTTGAACGGATAAAATTCATAGTCACGGATTCCGAATGTTTCATTTAGTTTTGATTATCAATGTTATTATGAGAGGTTCAACGTTTAGTTTGCTTCAATATGTTGCCTCGTTCGCCTGCAATCCAGGTTCGAAGCACAAAGTGACCGAATTTCAAAATACGAAACTTTCAACAACCACTGCTTTCCTTATACGTCCTACCGGTAATTTCGTGCTCAACGTTTTGTATACTGTACCTATAATCATTTTGAACCGGAATTTCAACAAAAAAAAGTTTTCAATTGTTCGCGAAAAAACGTGATGGTTAGCCTTACTTTTTTTGAACGGATAAAATTCATAGTCACGGATTCCGAATGTTTCATTTAGTTTTGATTATCAATGTTATTATGAGAGGTTCAACGTTTAGTTTGCTTCAATATGTTGCCTCGTTCGCCTGCAATCCAGGTTCGAAGCACAAAGTGACCGAATTTCAAAATACGAAACTTTCAACAACCACTGCTTTTCTTATACGTCCTACTGGCAATTTCATGCTCAACGTGTTGTATACTGTACCTATAACCATTTTGAACCGGAATTTCAACAAAAAAAAGTTTTCAATTGTTCGCGAAAAAACGTGATGGTTAGCCTTACTTTTTTTGAACGGATAAAATTCATAGTCACGGATTCCGAATGTTTCATTTAGTTTTGATTATCAATGTTATTATGAGAGGTTCAACGTTTAGTTTGCTTCAATATGTTGCCTCGTTCGCCTGCAATCCAGGTTCGAAGCACAAAGTGACCGAATTTCAAAATACGAAACTTTCAACAACCACTGCTTTTCTTATACGTCCTACTGGCAATTTCATGCTCAACGTGTTGTATACTGTACCTATAACCATTTTGAACCGGAATTTCAACAAAAAAAAGTTTTCAAATTTTCGCGAAAAAACGTGATGTTAGCCTTACTTTTTTTGAACGGATAAAATTCATAGTCACGGATTCCGAATGTTTCATTTAGTTTTGATTATCAATGTTATTATGAGAGGTTCAACGTTTAGTTTGCTTCAATATGTTGCCTCGTTTGCCTGCAATCCAGGTTCGAAGCACAAAGTGACCGAATTTCAAAATACGAAACTTTCAACAACCACTGCTTTCCTTATACGTCCTACCGGTAAATTCGTGCTCAACGTGTTGTATACTGTACCTATAACCATTTTGAATAGGAATTTCAACAAAAAAAAGTTTTCAATTTTTCGCGAAAAAACCTGATGGCTAGCCTTACTTTTTTTGAACGGATAAAATTCATAGTCACGGATTCCGAATGTTTCATTTAGTTTTGATTATCAATGTTATTATGAGTGGTTCAACGTTTAGTTTGCTTCAATATGTTGCCTCGTTTGCCTGCAATCCAGGTTCGAAGCACAAAGTGACCGAATTTCAAAATACGAAACTTTCAACAACCACTGCTTTCCTTATACGTCCTACCGGTAAATTCGTGCTCAACGTGTTGTATACTGTACCTATAACCATTTTGAACCGGAATTTCAACAAAAAAAAGTTTTCAAATTTTCGCGAAAAAACGTGACGGTTAGCCTTACTTTTTTTGAACGGATAAAATTCATAGTCACGGATTCCGAATGTTTCATTTAGTTTTGATTATCAATGTTATTATGAGAGGTTCAACGTTTAGTTTGCTTCAATATGTTGCCTCGTTTGCCTGCAATCCAGGTTCGAAGCACAAAGTGACCGAATTTCAAAATACGAAACTTTCAACAACCACTGCTTTCCTTATACGTCCTACCGGTAAATTCGTGCTCAACGTGTTGTATACTGTACCTATAACCATTTTGAACCGGAATTTCAACAAAAAAAAGTTTTCAAATTTTCGCGAAAAAACGTGACGGTTAGCCTTACTTTTTTTGAACGGATAAAATTCATAGTCACGGATTCCGAATGTTTCATTTAGTTTTGATTATCAATGTTATTATGAGAGGTTCAACGTTTAGTTTGCTTCAATATGTTGCCTCGTTCGCCTGCAATCCAGGTTCGAAGCACAAAGTGACCGAATTTCAAAATACGAAACTTTCAACAACCACTGCTTTCCTTATACGTCCTACTGGCAATTTCATGCTCAACGTGTTGTATACTGTACCTATAACCATTTTGAACCGGAATTTCAACAAAAAAAAGTTTTCAAATTTTCGCGAAAAAACGTGATGGTTAGCCTTACTTTTTTTGAACGGATAAAATTCATAGTCACGGATTCCGAATGTTTCATTTAGTTTTGATTATCAATGTTATTATGAGAGGTTCAACGTTTAGTTTGCTTCAATATGTTGCCTCGTTCGCCTGCAATCCAGGTTCGAAGCACAAAGTGACCGAATTTCAAAATACGAAACTTTCAACAACCACTGCTTTCCTTATACGTCCTACCGGTAATTTCGTGCTCAACGTTTTGTATACTGTACCTATAATCATTTTGAACCGGAATTTCAACAAAAAAAAGTTTTCAATTGTTCGCGAAAAAACGTGATGGTTAGCCTTACTTTTTTTGAACGGATAAAATTCATAGTCACGGATTCCGAATGTTTCATTTAGTTTTGATTATCAATGTTATTATGAGAGGTTCAACGTTTAGTTTGCTTCAATATGTTGCCTCGTTCGCCTGCAATCCAGGTTCGAAGCACAAAGTGACCGAATTTCAAAATACGAAACTTTCAACAACCACTGCTTTTCTTATACGTCCTACTGGCAATTTCATGCTCAACGTGTTGTATACTGTACCTATAACCATTTTGAACCGGAATTTCAACAAAAAAAAGTTTTCAATTGTTCGCGAAAAAACGTGATGGTTAGCCTTACTTTTTTTGAACGGATAAAATTCATAGTCACGGATTCCGAATGTTTCATTTAGTTTTGATTATCAATGTTATTATGAGAGGTTCAACGTTTAGTTTGCTTCAATATGTTGCCTCGTTCGCCTGCAATCCAGGTTCGAAGCACAAAGTGACCGAATTTCAAAATACGAAACTTTCAACAACCACTGCTTTCCTTATACGTCCTACCGGTAATTTCGTGCTCAACGTTTTGTATACTGTACCTATAATCATTTTGAACCGGAATTTCAACAAAAAAAAGTTTTCAAATTTTCGCGAAAAAACGTGACGGTTAGCCTTACTTTTTTTGAACGGATAAAATTCATAGTCACGGATTCCGAATGTTTCATTTAGTTTTGATTATCAATGTTATTATGAGAGGTTCAACGTTTAGTTTGCTTCAATATGTTGCCTCGTTCGCCTGCAATCCAGGTTCGAAGCACAAAGTGACCGAATTTCAAAATACGAAACTTTCAACAACCACTGCTTTCCTTATACGTCCTACCGGTAATTTCATGCTCAACGTGTTGTATACTGTACCTATAACCATTTTGAACCGGAATTTCAACAAAAAAAAGTTTTCAAATTTTCGCGAAAAAACGTGATGTTAGCCTTACTTTTTTTGAACGGATAAAATTCATAGTCACGGATTCCGAATGTTTCATTTAGTTTTGATTATCAATGTTATTATGAGAGGTTCAACGTTTAGTTTGCTTCAATATGTTGCCTCGTTTGCCTGCAATCCAGGTTCGAAGCACAAAGTGACCGAATTTCAAAATACGAAACTTTCAACAACCACTGCTTTCCTTATACGTCCTACCGGTAAATTCGTGCTCAACGTGTTGTATACTGTACCTATAACCATTTTGAATAGGAATTTCAACAAAAAAAAGTTTTCAATTTTTCGCGAAAAAACCTGATGGCTAGCCTTACTTTTTTTGAACGGATAAAATTCATAGTCACGGATTCCGAATGTTTCATTTAGTTTTGATTATCAATGTTATTATGAGTGGTTCAACGTTTAGTTTGCTTCAATATGTTGCCTCGTTTGCCTGCAATCCAGGTTCGAAGCACAAAGTGACCGAATTTCAAAATACGAAACTTTCAACAACCACTGCTTTCCTTATACGTCCTACCGGTAAATTCGTGCTCAACGTGTTGTATACTGTACCTATAACCATTTTGAACCGGAATTTCAACAAAAAAAAGTTTTCAAATTTTCGCGAAAAAACGTGACGGTTAGCCTTACTTTTTTTGAACGGATAAAATTCATAGTCACGGATTCCGAATGTTTCATTTAGTTTTGATTATCAATGTTATTATGAGAGGTTCAACGTTTAGTTTGCTTCAATATGTTGCCTCGTTTGCCTGCAATCCAGGTTCGAAGCACAAAGTGACCGAATTTCAAAATACGAAACTTTCAACAACCACTGCTTTCCTTATACGTCCTACCGGTAAATTCGTGCTCAACGTGTTGTATACTGTACCTATAACCATTTTGAACCGGAATTTCAACAAAAAAAAGTTTTCAAATTTTCGCGAAAAAACGTGACGGTTAGCCTTACTTTTTTTGAACGGATAAAATTCATAGTCACGGATTCCGAATGTTTCATTTAGTTTTGATTATCAATGTTATTATGAGAGGTTCAACGTTTAGTTTGCTTCAATATGTTGCCTCGTTCGCCTGCAATCCAGGTTCGAAGCACAAAGTGACCGAATTTCAAAATACGAAACTTTCAACAACCACTGCTTTCCTTATACGTCCTACTGGCAATTTCATGCTCAACGTGTTGTATACTGTACCTATAACCATTTTGAACCGGAATTTCAACAAAAAAAAGTTTTCAAATTTTCGCGAAAAAACGTGATGGTTAGCCTTACTTTTTTTGAACGGATAAAATTCATAGTCACGGATTCCGAATGTTTCATTTAGTTTTGATTATCAATGTTATTATGAGAGGTTCAACGTTTAGTTTGCTTCAATATGTTGCCTCGTTCGCCTGCAATCCAGGTTCGAAGCACAAAGTGACCGAATTTCAAAATACGAAACTTTCAACAACCACTGCTTTCCTTATACGTCCTACCGGTAATTTCGTGCTCAACGTTTTGTATACTGTACCTATAATCATTTTGAACCGGAATTTCAACAAAAAAAAGTTTTCAATTGTTCGCGAAAAAACGTGATGGTTAGCCTTACTTTTTTTGAACGGATAAAATTCATAGTCACGGATTCCGAATGTTTCATTTAGTTTTGATTATCAATGTTATTATGAGAGGTTCAACGTTTAGTTTGCTTCAATATGTTGCCTCGTTCGCCTGCAATCCAGGTTCGAAGCACAAAGTGACCGAATTTCAAAATACGAAACTTTCAACAACCACTGCTTTCCTTATACGTCCTACCGGTAATTTCATGCTCAACGTGTTGTATACTGTACCTATAACCATTTTGAACCGGAATTTCAACAAAAAAAAGTTTTCAAATTTTCGCGAAAAAACGTGATGTTAGCCTTACTTTTTTTGAACGGATAAAATTCATAGTCACGGATTCCGAATGTTTCATTTAGTTTTGATTATCAATGTTATTATGAGAGGTTCAACGTTTAGTTTGCTTCAATATGTTGCCTCGTTTGCCTGCAATCCAGGTTCGAAGCACAAAGTGACCGAATTTCAAAATACGAAACTTTCAACAACCACTGCTTTCCTTATACGTCCTACCGGTAAATTCGTGCTCAACGTGTTGTATACTGTACCTATAACCATTTTGAATAGGAATTTCAACAAAAAAAAGTTTTCAATTTTTCGCGAAAAAACCTGATGGCTAGCCTTACTTTTTTTGAACGGATAAAATTCATAGTCACGGATTCCGAATGTTTCATTTAGTTTTGATTATCAATGTTATTATGAGTGGTTCAACGTTTAGTTTGCTTCAATATGTTGCCTCGTTTGCCTGCAATCCAGGTTCGAAGCACAAAGTGACCGAATTTCAAAATACGAAACTTTCAACAACCACTGCTTTCCTTATACGTCCTACCGGTAAATTCGTGCTCAACGTGTTGTATACTGTACCTATAACCATTTTGAACCGGAATTTCAACAAAAAAAAGTTTTCAAATTTTCGCGAAAAAACGTGACGGTTAGCCTTACTTTTTTTGAACGGATAAAATTCATAGTCACGGATTCCGAATGTTTCATTTAGTTTTGATTATCAATGTTATTATGAGAGGTTCAACGTTTAGTTTGCTTCAATATGTTGCCTCGTTTGCCTGCAATCCAGGTTCGAAGCACAAAGTGACCGAATTTCAAAATACGAAACTTTCAACAACCACTGCTTTCCTTATACGTCCTACCGGTAAATTCGTGCTCAACGTGTTGTATACTGTACCTATAACCATTTTGAACCGGAATTTCAACAAAAAAAAGTTTTCAAATTTTCGCGAAAAAACGTGACGGTTAGCCTTACTTTTTTTGAACGGATAAAATTCATAGTCACGGATTCCGAATGTTTCATTTAGTTTTGATTATCAATGTTATTATGAGAGGTTCAACGTTTAGTTTGCTTCAATATGTTGCCTCGTTCGCCTGCAATCCAGGTTCGAAGCACAAAGTGACCGAATTTCAAAATACGAAACTTTCAACAACCACTGCTTTCCTTATACGTCCTACTGGCAATTTCATGCTCAACGTGTTGTATACTGTACCTATAACCATTTTGAACCGGAATTTCAACAAAAAAAAGTTTTCAAATTTTCGCGAAAAAACGTGATGGTTAGCCTTACTTTTTTTGAACGGATAAAATTCATAGTCACGGATTCCGAATGTTTCATTTAGTTTTGATTATCAATGTTATTATGAGAGGTTCAACGTTTAGTTTGCTTCAATATATTGCCTCGTTCGCCTGCAATCCAGGTTCGAAGCACAAAGTGACCGAATTTCAAAATACGAAACTTTCAACAACCACTGCTTTCCTTATACGTCCTACCGGTAATTTCGTGCTCAACGTTTTGTATACTGTACCTATAATCATTTTGAACCGGAATTTCAACAAAAAAAAGTTTTCAATTGTTCGCGAAAAAACGTGATGGTTAGCCTTACTTTTTTTGAACGGATAAAATTCATAGTCACGGATTCCGAATGTTTCATTTAGTTTTGATTATCAATGTTATTATGAGAGGTTCAACGTTTAGTTTGCTTCAATATGTTGCCTCGTTCGCCTGCAATCCAGGTTCGAAGCACAAAGTGACCGAATTTCAAAATACGAAACTTTCAACAACCACTGCTTTTCTTATACGTCCTACTGGCAATTTCATGCTCAACGTGTTGTATACTGTACCTATAACCATTTTGAACCGGAATTTCAACAAAAAAAAGTTTTCAATTGTTCGCGAAAAAACGTGATGGTTAGCCTTACTTTTTTTGAACGGATAAAATTCATAGTCACGGATTCCGAATGTTTCATTTAGTTTTGATTATCAATGTTATTATGAGAGGTTCAACGTTTAGTTTGCTTCAATATGTTGCCTCGTTCGCCTGCAATCCAGGTTCGAAGCACAAAGTGACCGAATTTCAAAATACGAAACTTTCAACAACCACTGCTTTCCTTATACGTCCTACCGGTAATTTCGTGCTCAACGTTTTGTATACTGTACCTATAATCATTTTGAACCGGAATTTCAACAAAAAAAAGTTTTCAAATTTTCGCGAAAAAACGTGACGGTTAGCCTTACTTTTTTTGAACGGATAAAATTCATAGTCACGGATTCCGAATGTTTCATTTAGTTTTGATTATCAATGTTATTATGAGAGGTTCAACGTTTAGTTTGCTTCAATATGTTGCCTCGTTTGCCTGCAATCCAGGTTCGAAGCACAAAGTGACCGAATTTCAAAATACGAAACTTTCAACAACCACTGCTTTCCTTATACGTCCTACCGGTAAATTCGTGCTCAACGTGTTGTATACTGTACCTATAACCATTTTGAACCGGAATTTCAACAAAAAAAAGTTTTCAAATTTTCGCGAAAAAACGTGACGGTTAGCCTTACTTTTTTTGAACGGATAAAATTCATAGTCACGGATTCCGAATGTTTCATTTAGTTTTGATTATCAATGTTATTATGAGAGGTTCAACGTTTAGTTTGCTTCAATATGTTGCCTCGTTCGCCTGCAATCCAGGTTCGAAGCACAAAGTGACCGAATTTCAAAATACGAAACTTTCAACAACCACTGCTTTCCTTATACGTCCTACCGGTAATTTCGTGCTCAACGTTTTGTATACTGTACCTATAATCATTTTGAACCGGAATTTCAACAAAAAAAAGTTTTCAATTGTTCGCGAAAAAACGTGATGGTTAGCCTTACTTTTTTTGAACGGATAAAATTCATAGTCACGGATTCCGAATGTTTCATTTAGTTTTGATTATCAATGTTATTATGAGAGGTTCAACGTTTAGTTTGCTTCAATATGTTGCCTCGTTTGCCTGCAATCCAGGTTCGAAGCACAAAGTGACCGAATTTCAAAATACGAAACTTTCAACAACCACTGCTTTCCTTATACGTCCTACCGGTAAATTCGTGCTCAACGTGTTGTATACTGTACCTATAACCATTTTGAACCGGAATTTCAACAAAAAAAAGTTTTCAAATTTTCGCGAAAAAACGTGACGGTTAGCCTTACTTTTTTTGAACGGATAAAATTCATAGTCACGGATTCCGAATGTTTCATTTAGTTTTGATTATCAATGTTATTATGAGAGGTTCAACGTTTAGTTTGCTTCAATATGTTGCCTCGTTCGCCTGCAATCCAGGTTCGAAGCACAAAGTGACCGAATTTCAAAATACGAAACTTTCAACAACCACTGCTTTCCTTATACGTCCTACTGGCAATTTCATGCTCAACGTGTTGTATACTGTACCTATAACCATTTTGAACCGGAATTTCAACAAAAAAAAGTTTTCAAATTTTCGCGAAAAAACGTGATGGTTAGCCTTACTTTTTTTGAACGGATAAAATTCATAGTCACGGATTCCGAATGTTTCATTTAGTTTTGATTATCAATGTTATTATGAGAGGTTCAACGTTTAGTTTGCTTCAATATGTTGCCTCGTTCGCCTGCAATCCAGGTTCGAAGCACAAAGTGACCGAATTTCAAAATACGAAACTTTCAACAACCACTGCTTTCCTTATACGTCCTACCGGTAATTTCGTGCTCAACGTTTTGTATACTGTACCTATAATCATTTTGAACCGGAATTTCAACAAAAAAAAGTTTTCAATTGTTCGCGAAAAAACGTGATGGTTAGCCTTACTTTTTTTGAACGGATAAAATTCATAGTCACGGATTCCGAATGTTTCATTTAGTTTTGATTATCAATGTTATTATGAGAGGTTCAACGTTTAGTTTGCTTCAATATGTTGCCTCGTTCGCCTGCAATCCAGGTTCGAAGCACAAAGTGACCGAATTTCAAAATACGAAACTTTCAACAACCACTGCTTTTCTTATACGTCCTACTGGCAATTTCATGCTCAACGTGTTGTATACTGTACCTATAACCATTTTGAACCGGAATTTCAACAAAAAAAAGTTTTCAATTGTTCGCGAAAAAACGTGATGGTTAGCCTTACTTTTTTTGAACGGATAAAATTCATAGTCACGGATTCCGAATGTTTCATTTAGTTTTGATTATCAATGTTATTATGAGAGGTTCAACGTTTAGTTTGCTTCAATATGTTGCCTCGTTCGCCTGCAATCCAGGTTCGAAGCACAAAGTGACCGAATTTCAAAATACGAAACTTTCAACAACCACTGCTTTTCTTATACGTCCTACTGGCAATTTCATGCTCAACGTGTTGTATACTGTACCTATAACCATTTTGAACCGGAATTTCAACAAAAAAAAGTTTTCAATTGTTCGCGAAAAAACGTGATGGTTAGCCTTACTTTTTTTGAACGGATAAAATTCATAGTCACGGATTCCGAATGTTTCATTTAGTTTTGATTATCAATGTTATTATGAGAGGTTCAACGTTTAGTTTGCTTCAATATGTTGCCTCGTTCGCCTGCAATCCAGGTTCGAAGCACAAAGTGACCGAATTTCAAAATACGAAACTTTCAACAACCACTGCTTTTCTTATACGTCCTACTGGCAATTTCATGCTCAACGTGTTGTATACTGTACCTATAACCATTTTGAACCGGAATTTCAACAAAAAAAAGTTTTCAATTGTTCGCGAAAAAACGTGATGGTTAGCCTTACTTTTTTTGAACGGATAAAATTCATAGTCACGGATTCCGAATGTTTCATTTAGTTTTGATTATCAATGTTATTATGAGAGGTTCAACGTTTAGTTTGCTTCAATATGTTGCCTCGTTTGCCTGCAATCCAGGTTCGAAGCACAAAGTGACCGAATTTCAAAATACGAAACTTTCAACAACCACTGCTTTTCTTATACGTCCTACTGGCAATTTCATGCTCAACGTGTTGTATACTGTACCTATAACCATTTTGAACCGGAATTTCAACAAAAAAAAGTTTTCAATTTTTCGCGAAAAAACGTGATGGCAAGCCTTACTTTTTTTGAACGGATAAAATTCATAGTCACGGATTCCGAATGTTTCATTTAGTTTTGATTATCAATGTTATTATGAGAGGTTCAACGTTTAGTTTGCTTCAATATGTTGCCTCGTTTGCCTGCAATCCAGGTTCGAAGCACAAAGTGACCGAATTTCAAAATACGAAACTTTCAACAACCACTGCTTTCCTTATACGTCCTACCGGTAATTTCGTGCTCAACGTGTTGTATACTGTACCTATAACCATTTTGAACCGGAATTTCAACAAAAAAAAGTTTTCAATTTTTCGCGAAAAAACGTGATGGCAAGCCTTACTTTTTTTGAACGGATAAAATTCATAGTCACGGATTCCGAATGTTTCATTTAGTTTTGATTATCAATGTTATTATGAGAGGTTCAACGTTTAGTTTGCTTCAATATGTTGCCTCGTTCGCCTGCAATCCAGGTTCGAAGCACAAAGTGACCGCATTTCAAAATACGAAACTTTCAACAACCACTGCTTTTCTTATACGTCCTACTGGCAATTTCATGCTCAACGTGTTGTATACTGTACCTATAACCATTTTGAACCGGAATTTCAACAAAAAAAAGTTTTCAATTGTTCGCGAAAAAACGTGATGGTTAGCCTTACTTTTTTTGAACGGATAAAATTCATAGTCACGGATTCCGAATGTTTCATTTAGTTTTGATTATCAATGTTATTATGAGAGGTTCAACGTTTAGTTTGCTTCAATATGTTGCCTCGTTCGCCTGCAATCCAGGTTCGAAGCACAAAGTGACCGAATTTCAAAATACGAAACTTTCAACAACCACTGCTTTTCTTATACGTCCTACTGGCAATTTCATGCTCAACGTGTTGTATACTGTACCTATAACCATTTTGAACCGGAATTTCAACAAAAAAAAGTTTTCAATTGTTCGCGAAAAAACGTGATGGTTAGCCTTACTTTTTTTGAACGGATAAAATTCATAGTCACGGATTCCGAATGTTTCATTTAGTTTTGATTATCAATGTTATTATGAGAGGTTCAACGTTTAGTTTGCTTCAATATGTTGCCTCGTTTGCCTGCAATCCAGGTTCGAAGCACAAAGTGACCGAATTTCAAAATACGAAACTTTCAACAACCACTGCTTTTCTTATACGTCCTACTGGCAATTTCATGCTCAACGTGTTGTATACTGTACCTATAACCATTTTGAACCGGAATTTCAACAAAAAAAAGTTTTCAATTTTTCGCGAAAAAACGTGATGGCAAGCCTTACTTTTTTTGAACGGATAAAATTCATAGTCACGGATTCCGAATGTTTCATTTAGTTTTGATTATCAATGTTATTATGAGAGGTTCAACGTTTAGTTTGCTTCAATATGTTGCCTCGTTTGCCTGCAATCCAGGTTCGAAGCACAAAGTGACCGAATTTCAAAATACGAAACTTTCAACAACCACTGCTTTCCTTATACGTCCTACCGGTAAATTCGTGCTCAACGTGTTGTATACTGTACCTATAACCATTTTGAACCGGAATTTCAACAAAAAAAAGTTTTCAAATTTTCGCGAAAAAACGTGACGGTTAGCCTTACTTTTTTTGAACGGATAAAATTCATAGTCACGGATTCCGAATGTTTCATTTAGTTTTGATTATCAATGTTATTATGAGAGGTTCAACGTTTAGTTTGCTTCAATATGTTGCCTCGTTTGCCTGCAATCCAGGTTCGAAGCACAAAGTGACCGAATTTCAAAATACGAAACTTTCAACAACCACTGCTTTCCTTATACGTCCTACCGGTAATTTCGTGCTCAACGTGTTGTATACTGTACCTATAACCATTTTGAACCGGAATTTCAACAAAAAAAAGTTTTCAATTTTTCGCGAAAAAACGTGATGGCAAGCCTTACTTTTTTTGAACGGATAAAATTCATAGTCACGGATTCCGAATGTTTCATTTAGTTTTGATTATCAATGTTATTATGAGAGGTTCAACGTTTAGTTTGCTTCAATATGTTGCCTCGTTTGCCTGCAATCCAGGTTCGAAGCACAAAGTGACCGAATTTCAAAATACGAAACTTTCAACAACCACTGCTTTCCTTATACGTCCTACCGGTAATTTCGTGCTCAACGTTTTGTATACTGTACCTATAATCATTTTGAACCGGAATTTCAACAAAAAAAAGTTTTCAATTGTTCGCGAAAAAACGTGATGGTTAGCCTTACTTTTTTTGAACGGATAAAATTCATAGTCACGGATTCCGAATGTTTCATTTAGTTTTGATTATCAATGTTATTATGAGAGGTTCAACGTTTAGTTTGCTTCAATATGTTGCCTCGTTTGCCTGCAATCCAGGTTCGAAGCACAAAGTGACCGAATTTCAAAATACGAAACTTTCAACAACCACTGCTTTCCTTATACGTCCTACTGGCAATTTCATGCTCAACGTGTTGTATACTGTACCTATAACCATTTTGAACCGGAATTTCAACAAAAAAAAGTTTTCAAATTTTCGCGAAAAAACGTGACGGTTAGCCTTACTTTTTTTGAACGGATAAAATTCATAGTCACGGATTCCGAATGTTTCATTTAGTTTTGATTATCAATGTTATTATGAGAGGTTCAACGTTTAGTTTGCTTCAATATGTTGCCTCGTTCGCCTGCAATCCAGGTTCGAAGCACAAAGTGACCGAATTTCAAAATACGAAACTTTCAACAACCACTGCTTTCCTTATACGTCCTACCGGTAATTTCGTGCTCAACGTTTTGTATACTGTACCTATAATCATTTTGAACCGGAATTTCAACAAAAAAAAGTTTTCAATTGTTCGCGAAAAAACGTGATGGTTAGCCTTACTTTTTTTGAACGGATAAAATTCATAGTCACGGATTCCGAATGTTTCATTTAGTTTTGATTATCAATGTTATTATGAGAGGTTCAACGTTTAGTTTGCTTCAATATGTTGCCTCGTTTGCCTGCAATCCAGGTTCGAAGCACAAAGTGACCGAATTTCAAAATACGAAACTTTCAACAACCACTGCTTTCCTTATACGTCCTACCGGTAAATTCGTGCTCAACGTGTTGTATACTGTACCTATAACCATTTTGAACCGGAATTTCAACAAAAAAAAGTTTTCAAATTTTCGCGAAAAAACGTGACGGTTAGCCTTACTTTTTTTGAACGGATAAAATTCATAGTCACGGATTCCGAATGTTTCATTTAGTTTTGATTATCAATGTTATTATGAGAGGTTCAACGTTTAGTTTGCTTCAATATGTTGCCTCGTTTGCCTGCAATCCAGGTTCGAAGCACAAAGTGACCGAATTTCAAAATACGAAACTTTCAACAACCACTGCTTTCCTTATACGTCCTACCGGTAATTTCGTGCTCAACGTGTTGTATACTGTACCTATAACCATTTTGAACCGGAATTTCAACAAAAAAAAGTTTTCAATTTTTCGCGAAAAAACGTGATGGCAAGCCTTACTTTTTTTGAACGGATAAAATTCATAGTCACGGATTCCGAATGTTTCATTTAGTTTTGATTATCAATGTTATTATGAGAGGTTCAACGTTTAGTTTGCTTCAATATGTTGCCTCGTTTGCCTGCAATCCAGGTTCGAAGCACAAAGTGACCGAATTTCAAAATACGAAACTTTCAACAACCACTGCTTTCCTTATACGTCCTACCGGTAAATTCGTGCTCAACGTGTTGTATACTGTACCTATAACCATTTTGAACCGGAATTTCAACAAAAAAAAGTTTTCAAATTTTCGCGAAAAAACGTGACGGTTAGCCTTACTTTTTTTGAACGGATAAAATTCATAGTCACGGATTCCGAATGTTTCATTTAGTTTTGATTATCAATGTTATTATGAGAGGTTCAACGTTTAGTTTGCTTCAATATGTTGCCTCGTTCGCCTGCAATCCAGGTTCGAAGCACAAAGTGACCGAATTTCAAAATACGAAACTTTCAACAACCACTGCTTTTCTTATACGTCCTACTGGCAATTTCATGCTCAACGTGTTGTATACTGTACCTATAACCATTTTGAACCGGAATTTCAACAAAAAAAAGTTTTCAATTGTTCGCGAAAAAACGTGATGGTTAGCCTTACTTTTTTTGAACGGATAAAATTCATAGTCACGGATTCCGAATGTTTCATTTAGTTTTGATTATCAATGTTATTATGAGAGGTTCAACGTTTAGTTTGCTTCAATATGTTGCCTCGTTTGCCTGCAATCCAGGTTCGAAGCACAAAGTGACCGAATTTCAAAATACGAAACTTTCAACAACCACTGCTTTTCTTATACGTCCTACTGGCAATTTCATGCTCAACGTGTTGTATACTGTACCTATAACCATTTTGAACCGGAATTTCAACAAAAAAGAGTTTTCAATTTTTCGCGAAAAAACGTGATGGCAAGCCTTACTTTTTTTGAACGGATAAAATTCATAGTCACGGATTCCGAATGTTTCATTTAGTTTTGATTATCAATGTTATTATGAGAGGTTCAACGTTTAGTTTGCTTCAATATGTTGCCTCGTTTGCCTGCAATCCAGGTTCGAAGCACAAAGTGACCGAATTTCAAAATACGAAACTTTCAACAACCACTGCTTTTCTTATACGTCCTACTGGCAATTTCATGCTCAACGTGTTGTATACTGTACCTATAACCATTTTGAACCGGAATTTCAACAAAAAAAAGTTTTCAATTTTTCGCGAAAAAACGTGATGGTTAGCCTTACTTTTTTTGAACGGATAAAATTCATAGTCACGGATTCCGAATGTTTCATTTAGTTTTGATTATCAATGTTATTATGAGAGGTTCAACGTTTAGTTTGCTTCAATATGTTGCCTCGTTCGCCTGCAATCCAGGTTCGAAGCACAAAGTGACCGAATTTCAAAATACGAAACTTTCAACAACCACTGCTTTTCTTATACGTCCTACTGGCAATTTCATGCTCAACGTGTTGTATACTGTACCTATAACCATTTTGAACCGGAATTTCAACAAAAAAAAGTTTTCAATTGTTCGCGAAAAAACGTGATGGTTAGCCTTACTTTTTTTGAACGGATAAAATTCATAGTCACGGATTCCGAATGTTTCATTTAGTTTTGATTATCAATGTTATTATGAGAGGTTCAACGTTTAGTTTGCTTCAATATGTTGCCTCGTTTGCCTGCAATCCAGGTTCGAAGCACAAAGTGACCGAATTTCAAAATACGAAACTTTCAACAACCACTGCTTTTCTTATACGTCCTACTGGCAATTTCATGCTCAACGTGTTGTATACTGTACCTATAACCATTTTGAACCGGAATTTCAACAAAAAAAAGTTTTCAATTTTTCGCGAAAAAACGTGATGGCAAGCCTTACTTTTTTTGAACGGATAAAATTCATAGTCACGGATTCCGAATGTTTCATTTAGTTTTGATTATCAATGTTATTATGAGAGGTTCAACGTTTAGTTTGCTTCAATATGTTGCCTCGTTTGCCTGCAATCCAGGTTCGAAGCACAAAGTGACCGAATTTCAAAATACGAAACTTTCAACAACCACTGCTTTCCTTATACGTCCTACCGGTAAATTCGTGCTCAACGTGTTGTATACTGTACCTATAACCATTTTGAACCGGAATTTCAACAAAAAAAAGTTTTCAAATTTTCGCGAAAAAACGTGACGGTTAGCCTTACTTTTTTTGAACGGATAAAATTCATAGTCACGGATTCCGAATGTTTCATTTAGTTTTGATTATCAATGTTATTATGAGAGGTTCAACGTTTAGTTTGCTTCAATATGTTGCCTCGTTTGCCTGCAATCCAGGTTCGAAGCACAAAGTGACCGAATTTCAAAATACGAAACTTTCAACAACCACTGCTTTTCTTATACGTCCTACTGGCAATTTCATGCTCAACGTGTTGTATACTGTACCTATAACCATTTTGAACCGGAATTTCAACAAAAAAAAGTTTTCAATTTTTCGCGAAAAAACGTGATGGTTAGCCTTACTTTTTTTGAACGGATAAAATTCATAGTCACGGATTCCGAATGTTTCATTTAGTTTTGATTATCAATGTTATTATGAGAGGTTCAACGTTTAGTTTGCTTCAATATGTTGCCTCGTTCGCCTGCAATCCAGGTTCGAAGCACAAAGTGACCGAATTTCAAAATACGAAACTTTCAACAACCACTGCTTTTCTTATACGTCCTACTGGCAATTTCATGCTCAACGTGTTGTATACTGTACCTATAACCATTTTGAACCGGAATTTCAACAAAAAAAAGTTTTCAATTGTTCGCGAAAAAACGTGATGGTTAGCCTTACTTTTTTTGAACGGATAAAATTCATAGTCACGGATTCCGAATGTTTCATTTAGTTTTGATTATCAATGTTATTATGAGAGGTTCAACGTTTAGTTTGCTTCAATATGTTGCCTCGTTTGCCTGCAATCCAGGTTCGAAGCACAAAGTGACCGAATTTCAAAATACGAAACTTTCAACAACCACTGCTTTTCTTATACGTCCTACTGGCAATTTCATGCTCAACGTGTTGTATACTGTACCTATAACCATTTTGAACCGGAATTTCAACAAAAAAAAGTTTTCAATTTTTCGCGAAAAAACGTGATGGCAAGCCTTACTTTTTTTGAACGGATAAAATTCATAGTCACGGATTCCGAATGTTTCATTTAGTTTTGATTATCAATGTTATTATGAGAGGTTCAACGTTTAGTTTGCTTCAATATGTTGCCTCGTTTGCCTGCAATCCAGGTTCGAAGCACAAAGTGACCGAATTTCAAAATACGAAACTTTCAACAACCACTGCTTTCCTTATACGTCCTACCGGTAAATTCGTGCTCAACGTGTTGTATACTGTACCTATAACCATTTTGAACCGGAATTTCAACAAAAAAAAGTTTTCAAATTTTCGCGAAAAAACGTGACGGTTAGCCTTACTTTTTTTGAACGGATAAAATTCATAGTCA
This sequence comes from Nephrotoma appendiculata, assembly GCA_947310385.1. Lineage (NCBI taxonomy): Eukaryota > Metazoa > Arthropoda > Insecta > Diptera > Tipulidae > Nephrotoma > Nephrotoma appendiculata. Next base: position 111,758,723 of record OX371223.1, read on the forward strand.
CGGATTCCGAATGTTTCATTTAGTTTTGATTATCAATGTTATTATGAGAGGTTCAACGTTTAGTTTGCTTCAATATGTTGCCTCGTTTGCCTGCAATCCAGGTTCGAAGCACAAAGTGACCGAATTTCAAAATACGAAACTTTCAACAACCACTGCTTTCCTTATACGTCCTACCGGTAATTTCGTGCTCAACGTGTTGTATACTGTACCTATAACCATTTTGAACCGGAATTTCAACAAAAAAAAGTTTTCAATTTTTCGCGAAAAAACGTGATGGCAAGCCTTACTTTTTTTGAACGGATAAAATTCATAGTCACGGATTCCGAATGTTTCATTTAGTTTTGATTATCAATGTTATTATGAGAGGTTCAACGTTTAGTTTGCTTCAATATGTTGCCTCGTTTGCCTGCAATCCAGGTTCGAAGCACAAAGTGACCGAATTTCAAAATACGAAACTTTCAACAACCACTGCTTTCCTTATACGTCCTACCGGTAATTTCGTGCTCAACGTTTTGTATACTGTACCTATAATCATTTTGAACCGGAATTTCAACAAAAAAAAGTTTTCAATTGTTCGCGAAAAAACGTGATGGTTAGCCTTACTTTTTTTGAACGGATAAAATTCATAGTCACGGATTCCGAATGTTTCATTTAGTTTTGATTATCAATGTTATTATGAGAGGTTCAACGTTTAGTTTGCTTCAATATGTTGCCTCGTTTGCCTGCAATCCAGGTTCGAAGCACAAAGTGACCGAATTTCAAAATACGAAACTTTCAACAACCACTGCTTTCCTTATACGTCCTACTGGCAATTTCATGCTCAACGTGTTGTATACTGTACCTATAACCATTTTGAACCGGAATTTCAACAAAAAAAAGTTTTCAAATTTTCGCGAAAAAACGTGACGGTTAGCCTTACTTTTTTTGAACGGATAAAATTCATAGTCACGGATTCCGAATGTTTCATTTAGTTTTGATTATCAATGTTATTATGAGAGGTTCAACGTTTAGTTTGCTTCAATATGTTGCCTCGTTCGCCTGCAATCCAGGTTCGAAGCACAAAGTGACCGAATTTCAAAATACGAAACTTTCAACAACCACTGCTTTCCTTATACGTCCTACCGGTAATTTCGTGCTCAACGTTTTGTATACTGTACCTATAATCATTTTGAACCGGAATTTCAACAAAAAAAAGTTTTCAATTGTTCGCGAAAAAACGTGATGGTTAGCCTTACTTTTTTTGAACGGATAAAATTCATAGTCACGGATTCCGAATGTTTCATTTAGTTTTGATTATCAATGTTATTATGAGAGGTTCAACGTTTAGTTTGCTTCAATATGTTGCCTCGTTTGCCTGCAATCCAGGTTCGAAGCACAAAGTGACCGAATTTCAAAATACGAAACTTTCAACAACCACTGCTTTCCTTATACGTCCTACCGGTAAATTCGTGCTCAACGTGTTGTATACTGTACCTATAACCATTTTGAACCGGAATTTCAACAAAAAAAAGTTTTCAAATTTTCGCGAAAAAACGTGACGGTTAGCCTTACTTTTTTTGAACGGATAAAATTCATAGTCACGGATTCCGAATGTTTCATTTAGTTTTGATTATCAATGTTATTATGAGAGGTTCAACGTTTAGTTTGCTTCAATATGTTGCCTCGTTTGCCTGCAATCCAGGTTCGAAGCACAAAGTGACCGAATTTCAAAATACGAAACTTTCAACAACCACTGCTTTCCTTATACGTCCTACCGGTAATTTCGTGCTCAACGTGTTGTATACTGTACCTATAACCATTTTGAACCGGAATTTCAACAAAAAAAAGTTTTCAATTTTTCGCGAAAAAACGTGATGGCAAGCCTTACTTTTTTTGAACGGATAAAATTCATAGTCACGGATTCCGAATGTTTCATTTAGTTTTGATTATCAATGTTATTATGAGAGGTTCAACGTTTAGTTTGCTTCAATATGTTGCCTCGTTTGCCTGCAATCCAGGTTCGAAGCACAAAGTGACCGAATTTCAAAATACGAAACTTTCAACAACCACTGCTTTCCTTATACGTCCTACCGGTAAATTCGTGCTCAACGTGTTGTATACTGTACCTATAACCATTTTGAACCGGAATTTCAACAAAAAAAAGTTTTCAAATTTTCGCGAAAAAACGTGACGGTTAGCCTTACTTTTTTTGAACGGATAAAATTCATAGTCACGGATTCCGAATGTTTCATTTAGTTTTGATTATCAATGTTATTATGAGAGGTTCAACGTTTAGTTTGCTTCAATATGTTGCCTCGTTCGCCTGCAATCCAGGTTCGAAGCACAAAGTGACCGAATTTCAAAATACGAAACTTTCAACAACCACTGCTTTTCTTATACGTCCTACTGGCAATTTCATGCTCAACGTGTTGTATACTGTACCTATAACCATTTTGAACCGGAATTTCAACAAAAAAAAGTTTTCAATTGTTCGCGAAAAAACGTGATGGTTAGCCTTACTTTTTTTGAACGGATAAAATTCATAGTCACGGATTCCGAATGTTTCATTTAGTTTTGATTGTCAATGTTATTATGAGAGGTTCAACGTTTAGTTTGCTTCAATATGTTGCCTCGTTTGCCTGCAATCCAGGTTCGAAGCACAAAGTGACCGAATTTCAAAATACGAAACTTTCAACAACCACTGCTTTCCTTATACGTCCTACCGGTAAATTCGTGCTCAACGTGTTGTATACTGTACCTATAACCATTTTGAACCGGAATTTCAACAAAAAAAAGTTTTCAATTTTTCGCGAAAAAACGTGATGGCAAGCCTTACTTTTTTTGAACGGATAAAATTCATAGTCACGGATTCCGAATGTTTCATTTAGTTTTGATTATCAATGTTATTATGAGAGGTTCAACGTTTAGTTTGCTTCAATATGTTGCCTCGTTTGCCTGCAATCCAGGTTCGAAGCACAAAGTGACCGAATTTCAAAATACGAAACTTTCAACAACCACTGCTTTCCTTATACGTCCTACTGGCAATTTCATGCTCAACGTGTTGTATACTGTACCTATAACCATTTTGAACCGGAATTTCAACAAAAAAAAGTTTTCAAATTTTCGCGAAAAAACGTGATGGTTAGCCTTACTTTTTTTGAACGGATAAAATTCATAGTCACGGATTCCGAATGTTTCATTTAGTTTTGATTATCAATGTTATTATGAGAGGTTCAACGTTTAGTTTGCTTCAATATGTTGCCTCGTTTGCCTGCAATCCAGGTTCGAAGCACAAAGTGACCGAATTTCAAAATACGAAACTTTCAACAACCACTGCTTTCCTTATACGTCCTACCGGTAAATTCGTGCTCAACGTGTTGTATACTGTACCTATAACCATTTTGAACCGGAATTTCAACAAAAAAAAGTTTTCAAATTTTCGCGAAAAAACGTGACGGTTAGCCTTACTTTTTTTGAACGGATAAAATTCATAGTCACGGATTCCGAATGTTTCATTTAGTTTTGATTATCAATGTTATTATGAGAGGTTCAACGTTTAGTTTGCTTCAATATGTTGCCTCGTTCGCCTGCAATCCAGGTTCGAAGCACAAAGTGACCGAATTTCAAAATACGAAACTTTCAACAACCACTGCTTTCCTTATACGTCCTACTGGCAATTTCATGCTCAACGTGTTGTATACTGTACCTATAACCATTTTGAACCGGAATTTCAACAAAAAAAAGTTTTCAAATTTTCGCGAAAAAACGTGATGGTTAGCCTTACTTTTTTTGAACGGATAAAATTCATAGTCACGGATTCCGAATGTTTCATTTAGTTTTGATTATCAATGTTATTATGAGAGGTTCAACGTTTAGTTTGCTTCAATATGTTGCCTCGTTTGCCTGCAATCCAGGTTCGAAGCACAAAGTGACCGAATTTCAAAATACGAAACTTTCAACAACCACTGCTTTCCTTATACGTCCTACCGGTAAATTCGTGCTCAACGTGTTGTATACTGTACCTATAACCATTTTGAACCGGAATTTCAACAAAAAAAAGTTTTCAAATTTTCGCGAAAAAACGTGACGGTTAGCCTTACTTTTTTTGAACGGATAAAATTCATAGTCACGGATTCCGAATGTTTCATTTAGTTTTGATTATCAATGTTATTATGAGAGGTTCAACGTTTAGTTTGCTTCAATATGTTGCCTCGTTCGCCTGCAATCCAGGTTCGAAGCACAAAGTGACCGAATTTCAAAATACGAAACTTTCAACAACCACTGCTTTCCTTATACGTCCTACTGGCAATTTCATGCTCAACGTGTTGTATACTGTACCTATAACCATTTTGAACCGGAATTTCAACAAAAAAAAGTTTTCAAATTTTCGCGAAAAAACGTGATGGTTAGCCTTACTTTTTTTGAACGGATAAAATTCATAGTCACGGATTCCGAATGTTTCATTTAGTTTTGATTATCAATGTTATTATGAGAGGTTCAACGTTTAGTTTGCTTCAATATGTTGCCTCGTTTGCCTGCAATCCAGGTTCGAAGCACAAAGTGACCGAATTTCAAAATACGAAACTTTCAACAACCACTGCTTTCCTTATACGTCCTACCGGTAAATTCGTGCTCAACGTGTTGTATACTGTACCTATAACCATTTTGAACCGGAATTTCAACAAAAAAAAGTTTTCAATTTTTCGCGAAAAAACGTGATGGCAAGCCTTACTTTTTTTGAACGGATAAAATTCATAGTCACGGATTCCGAATGTTTCATTTAGTTTTGATTATCAATGTTATTATGAGAGGTTCAACGTTTAGTTTGCTTCAATATGTTGCCTCGTTTGCCTGCAATCCAGGTTCGAAGCACAAAGTGACCGAATTTCAAAATACGAAACTTTCAACAACCACTGCTTTCCTTATACGTCCTACCGGTAAATTCGTGCTCAACGTGTTGTATACTGTACCTATAACCATTTTGAACCGGAATTTCAACAAAAAAAAGTTTTCAAATTTTCGCGAAAAAACGTGACGGTTAGCCTTACTTTTTTTGAACGGATAAAATTCATAGTCACGGATTCCGAATGTTTCATTTAGTTTTGATTATCAATGTTATTATGAGAGGTTCAACGTTTAGTTTGCTTCAATATGTTGCCTCGTTTGCCTGCAATCCAGGTTCGAAGCACAAAGTGACCGAATTTCAAAATACGAAACTTTCAACAACCACTGCTTTCCTTATACGTCCTACCGGTAATTTCGTGCTCAACGTGTTGTATACTGTACCTATAACCATTTTGAACCGGAATTTCAACAAAAAAAAGTTTTCAATTTTTCGCGAAAAAACGTGATGGCAAGCCTTACTTTTTTTGAACGGATAAAATTCATAGTCACGGATTCCGAATGTTTCATTTAGTTTTGATTATCAATGTTATTATGAGAGGTTCAACGTTTAGTTTGCTTCAATATGTTGCCTCGTTTGCCTGCAATCCAGGTTCGAAGCACAAAGTGACCGAATTTCAAAATACGAAACTTTCAACAACCACTGCTTTCCTTATACGTCCTACCGGTAAATTCGTGCTCAACGTGTTGTATACTGTACCTATAACCATTTTGAACCGGAATTTCAACAAAAAAAAGTTTTCAAATTTTCGCGAAAAAACGTGACGGTTAGCCTTACTTTTTTTGAACGGATAAAATTCATAGTCACGGATTCCGAATGTTTCATTTAGTTTTGATTATCAATGTTATTATGAGAGGTTCAACGTTTAGTTTGCTTCAATATGTTGCCTCGTTCGCCTGCAATCCAGGTTCGAAGCACAAAGTGACCGAATTTCAAAATACGAAACTTTCAACAACCACTGCTTTTCTTATACGTCCTACTGGCAATTTCATGCTCAACGTGTTGTATACTGTACCTATAACCATTTTGAACCGGAATTTCAACAAAAAAAAGTTTTCAATTGTTCGCGAAAAAACGTGATGGTTAGCCTTACTTTTTTTGAACGGATAAAATTCATAGTCACGGATTCCGAATGTTTCATTTAGTTTTGATTGTCAATGTTATTATGAGAGGTTCAACGTTTAGTTTGCTTCAATATGTTGCCTCGTTTGCCTGCAATCCAGGTTCGAAGCACAAAGTGACCGAATTTCAAAATACGAAACTTTCAACAACCACTGCTTTCCTTATACGTCCTACCGGTAAATTCGTGCTCAACGTGTTGTATACTGTACCTATAACCATTTTGAACCGGAATTTCAACAAAAAAAAGTTTTCAATTTTTCGCGAAAAAACGTGATGGCAAGCCTTACTTTTTTTGAACGGATAAAATTCATAGTCACGGATTCCGAATGTTTCATTTAGTTTTGATTATCAATGTTATTATGAGAGGTTCAACGTTTAGTTTGCTTCAATATGTTGCCTCGTTTGCCTGCAATCCAGGTTCGAAGCACAAAGTGACCGAATTTCAAAATACGAAACTTTCAACAACCACTGCTTTCCTTATACGTCCTACTGGCAATTTCATGCTCAACGTGTTGTATACTGTACCTATAACCATTTTGAACCGGAATTTCAACAAAAAAAAGTTTTCAAATTTTCGCGAAAAAACGTGATGGTTAGCCTTACTTTTTTTGAACGGATAAAATTCATAGTCACGGATTCCGAATGTTTCATTTAGTTTTGATTATCAATGTTATTATGAGAGGTTCAACGTTTAGTTTGCTTCAATATGTTGCCTCGTTTGCCTGCAATCCAGGTTCGAAGCACAAAGTGACCGAATTTCAAAATACGAAACTTTCAACAACCACTGCTTTCCTTATACGTCCTACCGGTAAATTCGTGCTCAACGTGTTGTATACTGTACCTATAACCATTTTGAACCGGAATTTCAACAAAAAAAAGTTTTCAAATTTTCGCGAAAAAACGTGACGGTTAGCCTTACTTTTTTTGAACGGATAAAATTCATAGTCACGGATTCCGAATGTTTCATTTAGTTTTGATTATCAATGTTATTATGAGAGGTTCAACGTTTAGTTTGCTTCAATATGTTGCCTCGTTCGCCTGCAATCCAGGTTCGAAGCACAAAGTGACCGAATTTCAAAATACGAAACTTTCAACAACCACTGCTTTCCTTATACGTCCTACTGGCAATTTCATGCTCAACGTGTTGTATACTGTACCTATAACCATTTTGAACCGGAATTTCAACAAAAAAAAGTTTTCAAATTTTCGCGAAAAAACGTGATGGTTAGCCTTACTTTTTTTGAACGGATAAAATTCATAGTCACGGATTCCGAATGTTTCATTTAGTTTTGATTATCAATGTTATTATGAGAGGTTCAACGTTTAGTTTGCTTCAATATGTTGCCTCGTTTGCCTGCAATCCAGGTTCGAAGCACAAAGTGACCGAATTTCAAAATACGAAACTTTCAACAACCACTGCTTTCCTTATACGTCCTACCGGTAAATTCGTGCTCAACGTGTTGTATACTGTACCTATAACCATTTTGAACCGGAATTTCAACAAAAAAAAGTTTTCAAATTTTCGCGAAAAAACGTGACGGTTAGCCTTACTTTTTTTGAACGGATAAAATTCATAGTCACGGATTCCGAATGTTTCATTTAGTTTTGATTATCAATGTTATTATGAGAGGTTCAACGTTTAGTTTGCTTCAATATGTTGCCTCGTTCGCCTGCAATCCAGGTTCGAAGCACAAAGTGACCGAATTTCAAAATACGAAACTTTCAACAACCACTGCTTTCCTTATACGTCCTACTGGCAATTTCATGCTCAACGTGTTGTATACTGTACCTATAACCATTTTGAACCGGAATTTCAACAAAAAAAAGTTTTCAAATTTTCGCGAAAAAACGTGATGGTTAGCCTTACTTTTTTTGAACGGATAAAATTCATAGTCACGGATTCCGAATGTTTCATTTAGTTTTGATTATCAATGTTATTATGAGAGGTTCAACGTTTAGTTTGCTTCAATATGTTGCCTCGTTTGCCTGCAATCCAGGTTCGAAGCACAAAGTGACCGAATTTCAAAATACGAAACTTTCAACAACCACTGCTTTCCTTATACGTCCTACCGGTAAATTCGTGCTCAACGTGTTGTATACTGTACCTATAACCATTTTGAACCGGAATTTCAACAAAAAAAAGTTTTCAATTTTTCGCGAAAAAACGTGATGGCAAGCCTTACTTTTTTTGAACGGATAAAATTCATAGTCACGGATTCCGAATGTTTCATTTAGTTTTGATTATCAATGTTATTATGAGAGGTTCAACGTTTAGTTTGCTTCAATATGTTGCCTCGTTTGCCTGCAATCCAGGTTCGAAGCACAAAGTGACCGAATTTCAAAATACGAAACTTTCAACAACCACTGCTTTCCTTATACGTCCTACCGGTAAATTCGTGCTCAACGTGTTGTATACTGTACCTATAACCATTTTGAACCGGAATTTCAACAAAAAAAAGTTTTCAATTTTTCGCGAAAAAACGTGATGGCAAGCCTTACTTTTTTTGAACGGATAAAATTCATAGTCACGGATTCCGAATGTTTCATTTAGTTTTGATTATCAATGTTATTATGAGAGGTTCAACGTTTAGTTTGCTTCAATATGTTGCCTCGTTTGCCTGCAATCCAGGTTCGAAGCACAAAGTGACCGAATTTCAAAATACGAAACTTTCAACAACCACTGCTTTCCTTATACGTCCTACCGGTAAATTCGTGCTCAACGTGTTGTATACTGTACCTATAACCATTTTGAACCGGAATTTCAACAAAAAAAAGTTTTCAAATTTTCGCGAAAAAACGTGATGGTTAGCCTTACTTTTTTTGAACGGATAAAATTCATAGTCACGGATTCCGAATGTTTCATTTAGTTTTGATTATCAATGTTATTATGAGAGGTTCAACGTTTAGTTTGCTTCAATATGTTGCCTCGTTTGCCTGCAATCCAGGTTCGAAGCACAAAGTGACCGAATTTCAAAATACGAAACTTTCAACAACCACTGCTTTCCTTATACGTCCTACCGGTAAATTCGTGCTCAACGTGTTGTATACTGTACCTATAACCATTTTGAACCGGAATTTCAACAAAAAAAAGTTTTCAAATTTTCGCGAAAAAACGTGACGGTTAGCCTTACTTTTTTTGAACGGATAAAATTCATAGTCACGGATTCCGAATGTTTCATTTAGTTTTGATTATCAATGTTATTATGAGAGGTTCAACGTTTAGTTTGCTTCAATATGTTGCCTCGTTCGCCTGCAATCCAGGTTCGAAGCACAAAGTGACCGAATTTCAAAATACGAAACTTTCAACAACCACTGCTTTCCTTATACGTCCTACTGGCAATTTCATGCTCAACGTGTTGTATACTGTACCTATAACCATTTTGAACCGGAATTTCAACAAAAAAAAGTTTTCAAATTTTCGCGAAAAAACGTGATGGTTAGCCTTACTTTTTTTGAACGGATAAAATTCATAGTCACGGATTCCGAATGTTTCATTTAGTTTTGATTATCAATGTTATTATGAGAGGTTCAACGTTTAGTTTGCTTCAATATGTTGCCTCGTTCGCCTGCAATCCAGGTTCGAAGCACAAAGTGACCGAATTTCAAAATACGAAACTTTCAACAACCACTGCTTTCCTTATACGTCCTACCGGTAATTTCGTGCTCAACGTTTTGTATACTGTACCTATAATCATTTTGAACCGGAATTTCAACAAAAAAAAGTTTTCAAATTTTCGCGAAAAAACGTGATGGTTAGCCTTACTTTTTTTGAACGGATAAAATTCATAGTCACGGATTCCGAATGTTTCATTTAGTTTTGATTATCAATGTTATTATGAGAGGTTCAACGTTTAGTTTGCTTCAATATGTTGCCTCGTTCGCCTGCAATCCAGGTTCGAAGCACAAAGTGACCGAATTTCAAAATACGAAACTTTCAACAACCACTGCTTTCCTTATACGTCCTACCGGTAATTTCGTGCTCAACGTGTTGTATACTGTACCTATAACCATTTTGAACCGGAATTTCAACAAAAAAAAGTTTTCAAATTTTCGCGAAAAAACGTGATGGTTAGCCTTACTTTTTTTGAACGGATAAAATTCATAGTCACGGATTCCGAATGTTTCATTTAGTTTTGATTATCAATGTTATTATGAGAGGTTCAACGTTTAGTTTGCTTCAATATGTTGCCTCGTTCGCCTGCAATCCAGGTTCGAAGCACAAAGTGACCGAATTTCAAAATACGAAACTTTCAACAACCACTGCTTTCCTTATACGTCCTACCGGTAAATTCGTGCTCAACGTGTTGTATACTGTACCTATAACCATTTTGAACCGGAATTTCAACAAAAAAAAGTTTTCAAATTTTCGCGAAAAAACGTGACGGTTAGCCTTACTTTTTTTGAACGGATAAAATTCATAGTCACGGATTCCGAATGTTTCATTTAGTTTTGATTATCAATGTTATTATGAGAGGTTCAACGTTTAGTTTGCTTCAATATGTTGCCTCGTTTGCCTGCAATCCAGGTTCGAAGCACAAAGTGACCGAATTTCAAAATACGAAACTTTCAACAACCACTGCTTTCCTTATACGTCCTACCGGTAAATTCGTGCTCAACGTGTTGTATACTGTACCTATAACCATTTTGAACCGGAATTTCAACAAAAAAAAGTTTTCAAATTTTCGCGAAAAAACGTGACGGTTAGCCTTACTTTTTTTGAACGGATAAAATTCATAGTCACGGATTCCGAATGTTTCATTTAGTTTTGATTATCAATGTTATTATGATAGGTTCAACGTTTAGTTTGCTTCAATATGTTGCCTCGTTCGCCTGCAATCCAGGTTCGAAGCACAAAGTGACCGAATTTCAAAATACGAAACTTTCAACAACCACTGCTTTCCTTATACGTCCTACTGGCAATTTCATGCTCAACGTGTTGTATACTGTACCTATAACCATTTTGAACCGGAATTTCAACAAAAAAAAGTTTTCAAATTTTCGCGAAAAAACGTGATGGTTAGCCTTACTTTTTTTGAACGGATAAAATTCATAGTCACGGATTCCGAATGTTTCATTTAGTTTTGATTATCAATGTTATTATGAGAGGTTCAACGTTTAGTTTGCTTCAATATGTTGCCTCGTTCGCCTGCAATCCAGGTTCGAAGCACAAAGTGACCGAATTTCAAAATACGAAACTTTCAACAACCACTGCTTTCCTTATACGTCCTACCGGTAATTTCGTGCTCAACGTTTTGTATACTGTACCTATAATCATTTTGAACCGGAATTTCAACAAAAAAAAGTTTTCAATTGTTCGCGAAAAAACGTGATGGTTAGCCTTACTTTTTTTGAACGGATAAAATTCATAGTCACGGATTCCGAATGTTTCATTTAGTTTTGATTATCAATGTTATTATGAGAGGTTCAACGTTTAGTTTGCTTCAATATGTTGCCTCGTTTGCCTGCAATCCAGGTTCGAAGCACAAAGTGACCGAATTTCAAAATACGAAACTTTCAACAACCACTGCTTTCCTTATACGTCCTACCGGTAATTTCGTGCTCAACGTGTTGTATACTGTACCTATAACCATTTTGAACCGGAATTTCAACAAAAAAAAGTTTTCAATTTTTCGCGAAAAAACGTGAGCCTTACTTTTTTTGAACGGATAAAATTCATAGTCACGGATTCCGAATGTTTCATTTAGTTTTGATTATCAATGTTATTATGAGAGGTTCAACGTTTAGTTTGCTTCAATATGTTGCCTCGTTCGCCTGCAATCCAGGTTCGAAGCACAAAGTGACCGAATTTCAAAATACGAAACTTTCAACAACCACTGCTTTCCTTATACGTCCTACTGGTAATTTCATGCTCAACGTGTTGTATACTGTACCTATAACCATTTTGAACCGGAATTTCAACAAAAAAAAGTTTTCAAATTTTCGCGAAAAAACGTGATGTTAGCCTTACTTTTTTTGAACGGATAAAATTCATAGTCACGGATTCCGAATGTTTCATTTAGTTTTGATTATCAATGTTATTATGAGAGGTTCAACGTTTAGTTTGCTTCAATATGTTGCCTCGTTTGCCTGCAATCCAGGTTCGAAGCACAAAGTGACCGAATTTCAAAATACGAAACTTTCAACAACCACTGCTTTCCTTATACGTCCTACCGGTAAATTCGTGCTCAACGTGTTGTATACTGTACCTATAACCATTTTGAACCGGAATTTCAACAAAAAAAAGTTTTCAAATTTTCGCGAAAAAACGTGATGGTTAGCCTTACTTTTTTTGAACGGATAAAATTCATAGTCATGGATTCCGAATGTTTCATTTAGTTTTGATTATCAATGTTATTATGAGTGGTTCAACGTTTAGTTTGCTTCAATATGTTGCCTCGTTCGCCTGCAATCCAGGTTCGAAGCACAAAGTGACCGAATTTCAAAATACGAAACTTTCAACAACCACTGCTTTCCTTATACGTCCTACCGGTAAATTCGTGCTCAACGTGTTGTATACTGTACCTATAACCATTTTGAACCGGAATTTCAACAAAAAAAAGTTTTCAATTTTTCGCGAAAAAACGTGATGTTAGCCTTACTTTTTTTGAACGGATAAAATTCATAGTCACGGATTCCGAATGTTTCATTTAGTTTTGATTATCAATGTTATTATGAGAGGTTCAACGTTTAGTTTGCTTCAATATGTTGCCTCGTTTGCCTGCAATCCAGGTTCGAAGCACAAAGTGACCGAATTTCAAAATACGAAACTTTCAACAACCACTGCTTTCCTTATACGTCCTACCGGTAATTTCGTGCTCAACGTTTTGTATACTGTACCTATAATCATTTTGAACCGGAATTTCAACAAAAAAAAGTTTTCAATTTTCGCGAAAAAACGTGATGGTCAGCCTTGCTTTTTTTGAACGGATAAAATTCATAGTCACGGATTCCGAATGTTTCATTTAGTTTTGATTATCAATGTTATTATGAGAGGTTCAACGTTTAGTTTGCTTCAATATGTTGCCTCGTTTGCCTGCAATCCAGGTTCGAAGCACAAAGTGACCGAATTTCAAAATACGAAACTTTCAACAACCACTGCTTTCCTTATACGTCCTACCGGTAAATTCGTGCTCAACGTGTTGTATACTGTACCTATAACCATTTTGAACAGGAATTTCAACAAAAAAAAGTTTTCAATTTTTCGCGAAAAAACCTGATGGCTAGCCTTACTTTTTTTGAACGGATAAAATTCATAGTCACGGATTCCGAATGTTTCATTTAGTTTTGATTATCAATGTTATTATGAGTGGTTCAACGTTTAGTTTGCTTCAATATGTTGCCTCGTTTGCCTGCAATCCAGGTTCGAAGCACAAAGTGACCGAATTTCAAAATACGAAACTTTCAACAACCACTGCTTTCCTTATACGTCCTACCGGTAATTTCGTGCTCAACGTGTTGTATACTGTACCTATAACCATTTTGAACCGGAATTTCAACAAAAAAAAGTTTTCAATTTTTCGCGAAAAAACGTGATGGTTAGCCTTACTTTTTTTGAACGGATAAAATTCATAGTCACGGATTCCGAATGTTTCATTTAGTTTTGATTATCAATGTTATTATGAGAGGTTCAACGTTTAGTTTGCTTCAATATGTTGCCTCGTTTGCCTGCAATCCAGGTTCGAAGCACAAAGTGACCGAATTTCAAAATACGAAACTTTCAAAAACCACTGCTTTCCTTATACGTCCTACCGGTAATTTCGTGCTCAACGTGTTGTATACTGTACCTATAACCATTTTGAACCGGAATTTCAACAAAAAAAAGTTTTCAATTTTTCGCGAAAAAACGTGATGGTTAGCCTTACTTTTTTTGAACGGATAAAATTCATAGTCACGGATTCCGAATGTTTCATTTAGTTTTGATTATCAATGTTATTATGAGAGGTTCAACGTTTAGTTTGCTTCAATATGTTGCCTCGTTTGCCTGCAATCCAGGTTCGAAGCACAAAGTGACCGAATTTCAAAATACGAAACTTTCAACAACCACTGCTTTCCTTATACGTCCTACCGGTAATTTCGTGCTCAACGTTTTGTATACTGTACCTATAATCATTTTGAACCGGAATTTCAACAAAAAAAAGTTTTCAATTTTCGCGAAAAAACGTGATGGTCAGCCTTGCTTTTTTTGAACGGATAAAATTCATAGTCACGGATTCCGAATGTTTCATTTAGTTTTGATTATCAATGTTATTATGAGAGGTTCAACGTTTAGTTTGCTTCAATATGTTGCCTCGTTTGCCTGCAATCCAGGTTCGAAGCACAAAGTGACCGAATTTCAAAATACGAAACTTTCAACAACCACTGCTTTCCTTATACGTCCTACCGGTAAATTCGTGCTCAACGTGTTGTATACTGTACCTATAACCATTTTGAACAGGAATTTCAACAAAAAAAAGTTTTCAATTTTTCGCGAAAAAACCTGATGGCTAGCCTTACTTTTTTTGAACGGATAAAATTCATAGTCACGGATTCCGAATGTTTCATTTAGTTTTGATTATCAATGTTATTATGAGTGGTTCAACGTTTAGTTTGCTTCAATATGTTGCCTCGTTTGCCTGCAATCCAGGTTCGAAGCACAAAGTGACCGAATTTCAAAATACGAAACTTTCAACAACCACTGCTTTCCTTATACGTCCTACCGGTAAATTCGTGCTCAACGTGTTGTATACTGTACCTATAACCATTTTGAACCGGAATTTCAACAAAAAAAAGTTTTCAAATTTTCGCGAAAAAACGTGACGGTTAGCCTTACTTTTTTTGAACGGATAAAATTCATAGTCACGGATTCCGAATGTTTCATTTAGTTTTGATTATCAATGTTATTATGAGAGGTTCAACGTTTAGTTTGCTTCAATATGTTGCCTCGTTTGCCTGCAATCCAGGTTCGAAGCACAAAGTGACCGAATTTCAAAATACGAAACTTTCAACAACCACTGCTTTCCTTATACGTCCTACCGGTAATTTCGTGCTCAACGTGTTGTATACTGTACCTATAACCATTTTGAACCGGAATTTCAACAAAAAAAAGTTTTCAATTTTTCGCGAAAAAACGTGATGGTTAGCCTTACTTTTTTTGAACGGATAAAATTCATAGTCACGGATTCCGAATGTTTCATTTAGTTTTGATTATCAATGTTATTATGAGAGGTTCAACGTTTAGTTTGCTTCAATATGTTGCCTCGTTTGCCTGCAATCCAGGTTCGAAGCACAAAGTGACCGAATTTCAAAATACGAAACTTTCAACAACCACTGCTTTCCTTATACGTCCTACCGGTAATTTCGTGCTCAACGTGTTGTATACTGTACCTATAACCATTTTGAACCGGAATTTCAACAAAAAAAAGTTTTCATTTTTTCGCGAAAAAACGTGATGGTTAGCCTTACTTTTTTTGAACGGATAAAATTCATAGTCACGGATTCCGAATGTTTCATTTATAGTTTTGATTATCAATGTTATTATGAGAGGTTCAACGTTTAGTTTGCATCAATATGTTGCCTCGTTTGCCTGCAATCCAGGTTCGAAGCACAAAGTGACCGAATTTCAAAATACGAAACTTTCAACAACCACTGCTTTCCTTATACGTCCTACCGGTAATTTTGTACTCAACGTTTTGTATACTGTACCTATAATCATTTTGAACCGGAATTTCAACAAAAAAAAGTTTTCAATTTTCGCGAAAAAACGTGATGGTTAGCCTTACTTTTTTTGAACGGATAAAATTCATAGTCACGGATTCCGAATGTTTCATTTAGCTTTGATTATCAATGTTATTATGAGAGGTTCAACGTTTAGTTTGCTTCAATATGTTGCCTCGTTTGCCTGCAATCCAGGTTCGAAGCACAAAGTGACCGAATTTCAAAATACGAAACTTTCAACAACCACTGCTTTCCTTATACGTCCTACCGGTAATTTCGTGCTCAACGTTTTGTATACTGTACCTATAATCATTTTGAACCGGAATTTCAACAAAAAAAAGTTTTCAATTTTCGCGAAAAAACGTGATGGTTAGCCTTACTTTTTTTGAACGGATAAAATTCATAGTCACGGATTCCGAATGTTTCATTTAGTTTTGATTATCAATGTTATTATGAGAGGTTCAACGTTTAGTTTGCTTCAATATGTTGCCTCGTTCGCCTGCAATCCAGGTTCGAAGCACAAAGTGACCGAATTTCAAAATACGAAACTTTCAACAACCACTGCTTTCCTTATACGTTCTACCGGTAATTTCGTGCTCAACGTGTTGTATACTGTACCTATAACCATTTTGAACCGGAATTTCAACAAAAAAAAGTTTTCAATTTTTCGCGAAAAAACGTGATGGTTAGCCTTACTTTTTTTGAACGGATAAAATTCATAGTCACGGATTCCGAATGTTTCATTTAGTTTTGATTATCAATGTTATTATGAGAGGTTCAACGTTTAGTTTGCTTCAATATGTTGCCTCGTTTGCCTGCAATCCAGGTTCGAAGCACAAAGTGACCGAATTTCAAAATACGAAACTTTCAACAACCACTGCTTTCCTTATACGTCCTACCGGTAATTTCGTGCTCAACGTGTTGTATACTGTACCTATAACCATTTTGAACCGGAATTTCAACAAAAAAAAGTTTTCAATTTTTCGCGAAAAAACGTGATGGTTAGCCTTACTTTTTTTGAACGGATAAAATTCATAGTCACGGATTCCGAATGTTTCATTTAGTTTTGATTATCAATGTTATTATGAGAGGTTCAACGTTTAGTTTGCTTCAATATGTTGCCTCGTTTGCCTGCAATCCAGGTTCGAAGCACAAAGTGACCGAATTTCAAAATACGAAACTTTCAACAACCACTGCTTTCCTTATACGTCCTACCGGTAATTTCGTGCTCAACGTTTTGTATACTGTACCTATAATCATTTTGAACCGGAATTTCAACAAAAAAAAGTTTTCAATTTTCGCGAAAAAACGTGATGGTCAGCCTTGCTTTTTTTGAACGGATAAAATTCATAGTCACGGATTCCGAATGTTTCATTTAGTTTTGATTATCAATGTTATTATGAGAGGTTCAACGTTTAGTTTGCTTCAATATGTTGCCTCGTTTGCCTGCAATCCAGGTTCGAAGCACAAAGTGACCGAATTTCAAAATACGAAACTTTCAACAACCACTGCTTTCCTTATACGTCCTACCGGTAAATTCGTGCTCAACGTGTTGTATACTGTACCTATAACCATTTTGAACAGGAATTTCAACAAAAAAAAGTTTTCAATTTTTCGCGAAAAAACCTGATGGCTAGCCTTACTTTTTTTGAACGGATAAAATTCATAGTCACGGATTCCGAATGTTTCATTTAGTTTTGATTATCAATGTTATTATGAGTGGTTCAACGTTTAGTTTGCTTCAATATGTTGCCTCGTTTGCCTGCAATCCAGGTTCGAAGCACAAAGTGACCGAATTTCAAAATACGAAACTTTCAACAACCACTGCTTTCCTTATACGTCCTACCGGTAAATTCGTGCTCAACGTGTTGTATACTGTACCTATAACCATTTTGAACCGGAATTTCAACAAAAAAAAGTTTTCAAATTTTCGCGAAAAAACGTGACGGTTAGCCTTACTTTTTTTGAACGGATAAAATTCATAGTCACGGATTCCGAATGTTTCATTTAGTTTTGATTATCAATGTTATTATGAGAGGTTCAACGTTTAGTTTGCTTCAATATGTTGCCTCGTTTGCCTGCAATCCAGGTTCGAAGCACAAAGTGACCGAATTTCAAAATACGAAACTTTCAACAACCACTGCTTTCCTTATACGTCCTACCGGTAATTTCGTGCTCAACGTGTTGTATACTGTACCTATAACCATTTTGAACCGGAATTTCAACAAAAAAAAGTTTTCAATTTTTCGCGAAAAAACGTGATGGTTAGCCTTACTTTTTTTGAACGGATAAAATTCATAGTCACGGATTCCGAATGTTTCATTTAGTTTTGATTATCAATGTTATTATGAGAGGTTCAACGTTTAGTTTGCTTCAATATGTTGCCTCGTTTGCCTGCAATCCAGGTTCGAAGCACAAAGTGACCGAATTTCAAAATACGAAACTTTCAACAACCACTGCTTTCCTTATACGTCCTACCGGTAATTTCGTGCTCAACGTTTTGTATACTGTACCTATAATCATTTTGAACCGGAATTTCAACAAAAAAAAGTTTTCAATTTTCGCGAAAAAACGTGATGGTCAGCCTTGCTTTTTTTGAACGGATAAAATTCATAGTCACGGATTCCGAATGTTTCATTTAGTTTTGATTATCAATGTTATTATGAGAGGTTCAACGTTTAGTTTGCTTCAATATGTTGCCTCGTTTGCCTGCAATCCAGGTTCGAAGCACAAAGTGACCGAATTTCAAAATACGAAACTTTCAACAACCACTGCTTTCCTTATACGTCCTACCGGTAAATTCGTGCTCAACGTGTTGTATACTGTACCTATAACCACTTTGAACAGGAATTTCAACAAAAAAAAGTTTTCAATTTTTCGCGAAAAAACCTGATGGCTAGCCTTACTTTTTTTGAACGGATAAAATTCATAGTCACGGATTCCGAATGTTTCATTTAGTTTTGATTATCAATGTTATTATGAGTGGTTCAACGTTTAGTTTGCTTCAATATGTTGCCTCGTTTGCCTGCAATCCAGGTTCGAAGCACAAAGTGACCGAATTTCAAAATACGAAACTTTCAACAACCACTGCTTTCCTTATACGTCCTACCGGTAAATTCGTGCTCAACGTGTTGTATACTGTACCTATAACCATTTTGAACCGGAATTTCAACAAAAAAAAGTTTTCAAATTTTCGCGAAAAAACGTGACGGTTAGCCTTACTTTTTTTGAACGGATAAAATTCATAGTCACGGATTCCGAATGTTTCATTTAGTTTTGATTATCAATGTTATTATGAGAGGTTCAACGTTTAGTTTGCTTCAATATGTTGCCTCGTTTGCCTGCAATCCAGGTTCGAAGCACAAAGTGACCGAATTTCAAAATACGAAACTTTCAACAACCACTGCTTTCCTTATACGTCCTACCGGTAATTTCGTGCTCAACGTGTTGTATACTGTACCTATAACCATTTTGAACCGGAATTTCAACAAAAAAAAGTTTTCAATTTTTCGCGAAAAAACGTGATGGTTAGCCTTACTTTTTTTGAACGGATAAAATTCATAGTCACGGATTCCGAATGTTTCATTTAGTTTTGATTATCAATGTTATTATGAGAGGTTCAACGTTTAGTTTGCTTCAATATGTTGCCTCGTTTGCCTGCAATCCAGGTTCGAAGCACAAAGTGACCGAATTTCAAAATACGAAACTTTCAACAACCACTGCTTTCCTTATACGTCCTACCGGTAATTTCGTGCTCAACGTGTTGTATACTGTACCTATAACCATTTTGAACCGGAATTTCAACAAAAAAAAGTTTTCATTTTTTCGCGAAAAAACGTGATGGTTAGCCTTACTTTTTTTGAACGGATAAAATTCATAGTCACGGATTCCGAATGTTTCATTTATAGTTTTGATTATCAATGTTATTATGAGAGGTTCAACGTTTAGTTTGCATCAATATGTTGCCTCGTTTGCCTGCAATCCAGGTTCGAAGCACAAAGTGACCGAATTTCAAAATACGAAACTTTCAACAACCACTGCTTTCCTTATACGTCCTACCGGTAATTTTGTACTCAACGTTTTGTATACTGTACCTATAATCATTTTGAACCGGAATTTCAACAAAAAAAAGTTTTCAATTTTCGCGAAAAAACGTGATGGTTAGCCTTACTTTTTTTGAACGGATAAAATTCATAGTCACGGATTCCGAATGTTTCATTTAGCTTTGATTATCAATGTTATTATGAGAGGTTCAACGTTTAGTTTGCTTCAATATGTTGCCTCGTTTGCCTGCAATCCAGGTTCGAAGCACAAAGTGACCGAATTTCAAAATACGAAACTTTCAACAACCACTGCTTTCCTTATACGTCCTACCGGTAATTTCGTGCTCAACGTTTTGTATACTGTACCTATAATCATTTTGAACCGGAATTTCAACAAAAAAAAGTTTTCAATTTTCGCGAAAAAACGTGATGGTTAGCCTTACTTTTTTTGAACGGATAAAATTCATAGTCACGGATTCCGAATGTTTCATTTAGTTTTGATTATCAATGTTATTATGAGAGGTTCAACGTTTAGTTTGCTTCAATATGTTGCCTCGTTCGCCTGCAATCCAGGTTCGAAGCACAAAGTGACCGAATTTCAAAATACGAAACTTTCAACAACCACTGCTTTCCTTATACGTTCTACCGGTAATTTCGTGCTCAACGTGTTGTATACTGTACCTATAACCATTTTGAACCGGAATTTCAACAAAAAAAAGTTTTCAATTTTTCGCGAAAAAACGTGATTACTTTTTTTGAACGGATAAAATTCATAGTCACGGATTCCGAATGTTTCATTTAGTTTTGATTATCAATGTTATTATGAGAGGTTCAACGTTTAGTTTGCTTCAATATGTTGCCTCGTTCGCCTGCAATCCAAGTTCGAAGCACAAAGTGACCGAATTTCAAAATACGAAACTTTCAACAACCACTGCTTTCCTTATACGTTCTACCGGTAATTTCGTGCTCAACGTGTTGTATACTGTACCTATAACCATTTTGAACCGGAATTTCAACAAAAAAAAGTTTTCAATTTTTCGCGAAAAAACGTGATGGTTAGCCTTACTTTTTTTGAACGGATAAAATTCATAGTCACGGATTCCGAATGTTTCATTTAGCTTTGATTATCAATGTTATTATGAGAGGTTCAACGTTTAGTTTGCTTCAATATGTTGCCTCGTTTGCCTGCAATCCAGGTTCGAAGCACAAAGTGACCGAATTTCAAAATACGAAACTTTCAACAACCACTGCTTTCCTTATACGTCCTACCGGTAATTTCGTGCTCAACGTGTTGTATACTGTACCTATAACCATTTTGAACCGGAATTTCAACAAAAAAAAGTTTTCAATTTTTCGCGAAAAAACGTGATGGTAAGTAAGCCTTACTTTTTTTGAACGGATAAATTTCATAGTCACGGATTCCGAATGTTTCATTTATAGTTTTGATTATCAATGTTATTATGAGAGGTTCAACGTTTAGTTTGCTTCAATATGTTGCCTCGTTTGCCTGCAATCCAGGTTCGAAGCACAAAGTGACCGAATTTCAAAATACGAAACTTTCAACAACCACTGCTTTCCTTATACGTCCTACCGGTAATTTCGTGCTCAACGTGTTGTATACTGTACCTATAACCATTTTGAACCGGAATTTCAACAAAAAAAAGTTTTCAATTTTTCGCGAAAAAACGTGATGGTTAGCCTTACTTTTTTTGAACGGATAAAATTCATAGTCACGGATTCCGAATGTTTCATTTAGTTTTGATTATCAATGTTATTATGAGAGGTTCAACGTTTAGTTTGCTTCAATATGTTGCCTCGTTTGCCTGCAATCCAGGTTCGAAGCACAAAGTGACCGAATTTCAAAATACGAAACTTTCAACAACCACTGCTTTCCTTATACGTCCTACCGGTAATTTCGTGCTCAACGTGTTGTATACTGTACCTATAACCATTTTGAACCGGAATTTCAACAAAAAAAAGTTTTCAATTTTTCGCGAAAAAACGTGATGGTTAGCCTTACTTTTTTTGAACGGATAAAATTCATAGTCACGGATTCCGAATGTTTCATTTAGCTTTGATTATCAATGTTATTATGAGAGGTTCAACGTTTAGTTTGCTTCAATATGTTGCCTCGTTTGCCTGCAATCCAGGTTCGAAGCACAAAGTGACCGAATTTCAAAATACGAAACTTTCAACAACCACTGCTTTCCTTATACGTCCTACCGGTAATTTCGTGCTCAACGTGTTGTATACTGTACCTATAACCATTTTGAACCGGAATTTCAACAAAAAAAAGTTTTCAATTTTTCGCGAAAAAACGTGATGGTTAGCCTTACTTTTTTTGAACGGATAAAATTCATAGTCACGGATTCCGAATGTTTCATTTATAGTTTTGATTATCAATGTTATTATGAGAGGTTGAACGTTTAGTTTGCTTCAATATGTTGCCTCGTTTGCCTGCAATCCAGGTTCGAAGCACAAAGTGACCGAATTTCAAAATACGAAACTTTCAACAACCACTGCTTTCCTTATACGTCCTACCGGTAATTTCGTGCTCAACGTGTTGTATACTGTACCTATAATCATTTTGAACCGGAATTTCAACAAAAAAAAGTTTTCAATTTTCGCGAAAAAACGTGATGGTTAGTTAGCCTTACTTTTTTTGAACGGATAAAATTCATAGTCACGGATTCCGAATGTTTCATTTAGCTTTGATTATCAATGTTATTATGAGAGGTTCAACATTTAGTTTGCTTCAATATGTTGCCTCGTTTGCCTGCAATCCAGGTTCGAAGCACAAAGTGACCGAATTTCAAAATACGAAACTTTCAACAACCACTGCTTTCCTTATACGTCCTACCGGTAATTTCGTGCTCAACGTGTTGTATACTGTACCTATAACCATTTTGAACCGGAATTTCAACAAAAAAAAGTTTTCAATTTTTCGCGAAAAAACGTGATGGTTAGCCTTACTTTTTTTGAACGGATAAAATTCATAGTCACGGATTCCGAATGTTTCATTTAGCTTTGATTATCAATGTTATTATGAGAGGTTCAACATTTAGTTTGCTTCAATATGTTGCCTCGTTTGCCTGCAATCCAGGTTCGAAGCACAAAGTGACCGAATTTCAAAATACGAAACTTTCAACAACCACTGCTTTCCTTATACGTCCTACCGGTAATTTCGTGCTCAACGTGTTGTATACTGTACCTATAACCATTTTGAACCGGAATTTCAACAAAAAAAAGTTTTCAATTTTTCGCGAAAAAACGTGATGGTTAGCCTTACTTTTTTTGAACGGATAAAATTCATAGTCACGGATTCCGAATGTTTCATTTAGCTTTGATTATCAATGTTATTATGAGAGGTTCAACATTTAGTTTGCTTCAATATGTTGCCTCGTTTGCCTGCAATCCAGGTTCGAAGCACAAAGTGACCGAATTTCAAAATACGAAACTTTCAACAACCACTGCTTTCCTTATACGTCCTACCGGTAATTTCGTGCTCAACGTGTTGTATACTGTACCTATAACCATTTTGAACCGGAATTTCAACAAAAAAAAGTTTTCAATTTTTCGCGAAAAAACGTGATGGTTAGCCTTACTTTTTTTGAACGGATAAAATTCATAGTCACGGATTCCGAATGTTTCATTTAGCTTTGATTATCAATGTTATTATGAGAGGTTCAACATTTAGTTTGCTTCAATATGTTGCCTCGTTTGCCTGCAATCCAGGTTCGAAGCACAAAGTGACCGAATTTCAAAATACGAAACTTTCAACAACCACTGCTTTCCTTATACGTCCTACCGGTAATTTCGTGCTCAACGTGTTGTATACTGTACCTATAACCATTTTGAACTGGAATTTCAACAAAAAAAAGTTTTCAATTTTTCGCGAAAAAACGTGATGGTTAGCCTTACTTTTTTTGAACGGATAAAATTCATAGTCACGGATTCCGAATGTTTCATTTAGTTTTGATTATCAATGTTATTATGAGAGGTTCAACGTTTAGTTTGCTTCAATATGTTGCCTCGTTCGCCTGCAATCCAGGTTCGAAGCACAAAGTGACCGAATTTCAAAATACGAAACTTTCAACAACCACTGCTTTCCTTATACGTCCTACCGGTAATTTCGTGCTCAACGTGTTGTATACTGTACCTATAACCATTTTGAACCGGAATTTGAACAAAAAAAAGTTTTCAATTTTTCGCGAAAAAACGTGATGTTAGCCTTACTTTTTTTGAACGGATAAAATTCATAGTCACGGATTCCGAATGTTTCATTTAGTTTTGATTATCAATGTTATTATGAGAGGTTCAACGTTTAGTTTGCTTCAATATGTTGCCTCGTTTGCCTGCAATCCAGGTTCGAAGCACAAAGTGACCGAATTTCAAAATACGAAACTTTCAACAACCACTGCTTTCCTTATACGTCCTACCGGTAATTTCGTGCTCAACGTGTTGTATACTGTACTTATAACCATTTTGAACCGGAATTTCAACAAAAAAAAGTTTTCAATTCTTCGCGAAAAAACGTGATGGTTAGCCTTACTTTTTTTGAACGGATAAAATTCATAGTCACGGATTCCGAATGTTTCATTTAGCTTTGATTATCAATGTTATTATGAGAGGTTCAACATTTAGTTTGCTTCAATATGTTGCCTCGTTTGCCTGCAATCCAGGTTCGAAGCACAAAGTGACCGAATTTCAAAATACGAAACTTTCAACAACCACTGCTTTCCTTATACGTCCTACCGGTAATTTCGTGCTCAACGTGTTGTATACTGTACCTATAACCATTTTGAACCGGAATTTCAACAAAAAAAAGTTTTCAATTTTTCGCGAAAAAACGTGATGGTTAGCCTTACTTTTTTTGAACGGATAAAATTCATAGTCACGGATTCCGAATGTTTCATTTAGTTTTGATTATCAATGTTATTATGAGAGGTTCAACGTTTAGTTTGCTTCAATATGTTGCCTCGTTCGCCTGCAATCCAGGTTCGAAGCACAAAGTGACCGAATTTCAAAATACGAAACTTTCAACAACCACTGCTTTCCTTATACGTTCTACCGGTAACTTCGTGCTCAACGTGTTGTATACTGTACCTATAACCATTTTGAACCGGAATTTCAACAAAAAAAAGTTTTCAATTTTTCGCGAAAAAACGTGATGGTTAGCCTTACTTTTTTTGAACGGATAAAATTCATAGTCACGGATTCCGAATGTTTCATTTAGTTTTGATTATCAATGTTATTATGAGAGGTTCAACGTTTAGTTTGCTTCAATATGTTGCCTCGTTCGCCTGCAATCCAGGTTCGAAGCACAAAGTGACCGAATTTCAAAATACGAAACTTTCAACAACCACTGCTTTCCTTATACGTCCTACCGGTAATTTCGTGCTCAACGTGTTGTATACTGTACCTATAACCATTTTGAACCGGAATTTCAACAAAAAAAAGTTTTCAATTTTTCGCGAAAAAACGTGATGGTTAGCCTTACTTTTTTTGAACGGATAAAATTCATAGTCACGGATTCCGAATGTTTCATTTAGTTTTGATTATCAATGTTATTATGAGAGGTTCAACGTTTAGTTTGCTTCAATATGTTGCCTCGTTTGCCTGCAATCCAGGTTCGAAGCACAAAGTGACCGAATTTCAAAATACGAAACTTTCAACAACCACTGCTTTCCTTATACGTCCTACCGGTAATTTCGTGCTCAACGTGTTGTATACTGTACCTATAACCATTTTGAACCGGAATTTCAACAAAAAAAAGTTTTCAATTTTTCGCGAAAAAACGTGATGGTTAGCCTTACTTTTTTTGAACGGATAAAATTCATAGTCACGGATTCCGAATGTTTCATTTAGTTTTGATTATCAATGTTATTATGAGAGGTTCAACGTTTAGTTTGCTTCAATATGTTGCCTCGTTCGCCTGCAATCCAGGTTCGAAGCACAAAGTGACCGAATTTCAAAATACGAAACTTTCAACAACCACTGCTTTCCTTATACGTCCTACCGGTAATTTCGTGCTCAACGTGTTGTATACTGTACCTATAACCATTTTGAACCGGAATTTCAACAAAAAAAAGTTTTCAATTTTTCGCGAAAAAACGTGATGGTTAGCCTTACTTTTTTTGAACGGATAAAATTCATAGTCACGGATTCCGAATGTTTCATTTAGTTTTGATTATCAATGTTATTATGAGAGGTTCAACGTTTAGTTTGCTTCAATATGTTGCCTCGTTCGCCTGCAATCCAGGTTCGAAGCACAAAGTGACCGAATTTCAAAATACGAAACTTTCAACAACCACTGCTTTCCTTATACGTCCTACCGGTAATTTCGTGCTCAACGTGTTGTATACTGTACCTATAACCATTTTGAACCGGAATTTCAACAAAAAAAAGTTTTCAATTTTTCGCGAAAAAACGTGATGGTTAGCCTTACTTTTTTTGAACGGATAAAATTCATAGTCACGGATTCCGAATGTTTCATTTAGTTTTGATTATCAATGTTATTATGAGAGGTTCAACGTTTAGTTTGCTTCAATATGTTGCCTCGTTTGCCTGCAATCCAGGTTCGAAGCACAAAGTGACCGAATTTCAAAATACGAAACTTTCAACAACCACTGCTTTCCTTATACGTTCTACCGGTAATTTCGTGCTCAACGTGTTGTATACTGTACCTATAACCATTTTGAACCGGAATTTCAACAAAAAAAAGTTTTCAATTTTTCGCGAAAAAACGTGATGGTTAGCCTTACTTTTTTTGAACGGATAAAATTCATAGTCACGGATTCCGAATGTTTCATTTAGTTTTGATTATCAATGTTATTATGAGAGGTTCAACGTTTAGTTTGCTTCAATATGTTGCCTCGTTCGCCTGCAATCCAGGTTCGAAGCACAAAGTGACCGAATTTCAAAATACGAAACTTTCAACAACCACTGCTTTCCTTATACGTCCTACCGGTAATTTTGTGCTCAACGTGTTGTATACTGTACCTATAACCATTTTGAACCGGAATTTCAACAAAAAAAAGTTTTCAATTTTTCGCGAAAAAACGTGATGGTTAGCCTTACTTTTTTTGAACGGATAAAATTCATAGTCACGGATTCCGAATGTTTCATTTAGTTTTGATTATCAATGTTATTATGAGAGGTTCAACGTTTAGTTTGCTTCAATATGTTGCCTCGTTTGCCTGCAATCCAGGTTCGAAGCACAAAGTGACCGAATTTCAAAATACGAAACTTTCAACAACCACTGCTTTCCTTATACGTCCTACCGGTAATTTTGTGCTCAACGTGTTGTATACTGTACCTATAACCATTTTGAACCGGAATTTCAACAAAAAAAAGTTTTCAATTTTTCGCGAAAAAACGTGATGAGCCTTACTTTTTTTGAACGGATAAAATTCATAGTCACGGATTCCGAATGTTTCATTTAGTTTTGATTATCAATGTTATTATGAGAGGTTCAACGTTTAGTTTGCTTCAATATGTTGCCTCGTTTGCCTGCAATCCAGGTTCGAAGCACAAAGTGACCGAATTTCAAAATACGAAACTTTCAACAACCACTGCTTTCCTTATACGTCCTACCGGTAATTTTGTGCTCAACGTGTTGTATACTGTACCTATAACCATTTTGAACCGGAATTTCAACAAAAAAAAGTTTTCAATTTTTCGCGAAAAAACGTGATGGTTAGCCTTACTTTTTTTGAACGGATAAAATTCATAGTCACGGATTCCGAATGTTTCATTTAGTTTTGATTATCAATGTTATTATGAGAGGTTCAACGTTTAGTTTGCTTCAATATGTTGCCTCGTTCGCCTGCAATCCAGGTTCGAAGCACAAAGTGACCGAATTTCAAAATACGAAACTTTCAACAACCACTGCTTTCCTTATACGTCCTACCGGTAATTTCGTGCTCAACGTGTTGTATACTGTACCTATAACCATTTTGAACCGGAATTTCAACAAAAAAAAGTTTTCAATTTTTCGCGAAAAAACGAGATGGTTAGCCTTACTTTTTTTGAACGGATAAAATTCATAGTCACGGATTCCGAATGTTTCATTTAGCTTTGATTATCAATGTTATTATGAGAGGTTCAACGTTTAGTTTGCTTCAATATGTTGCCTCGTTTGCCTGCAATCCAGGTTCGAAGCACAAAGTGACCGAATTTCAAAATACGAAACTTTCAACAACCACTGCTTTCCTTATACGTCCTACCGGCAATTTCGTGCTCAACGTGTTGTATACTGTACCTATAACCATTTTGAACCGGAATTTCAACAAAAAAAAGTTTTCAATTTTTCGCGAAAAAACGTGATGGTTAGCCTTACTTTTTTTGAACGGATAAAATTCATAGTCACGGATTCCGAATGTTTCATTTAGTTTTGATTATCAATGTTATTATGAGAGGTTCAACGTTTAGTTTGCTTCAATATGTTGCCTCGTTCGCCTGCAATCCAGGTTCGAAGCACAAAGTGACCGAATTTCAAAATACGAAACTTTCAACAACCACTGCTTTCCTTATACGTCCTACCGGTAATTTCGTGCTCAACGTGTTGTATACTGTACCTATAACCATTTTGAACCGGAATTTCAACAAAAAAAAGTTTTCAATTTTTCGCGAAAAAACGTGATGGTTAGCCTTACTTTTTTTGAACGGATAAAATTCATAGTCACGGATTCCGAATGTTTCATTTAGTTTTGATTATCAATGTTATTATGAGAGGTTCAACGTTTAGTTTGCTTCAATATGTTGCCTCGTTCGCCTGCAATCCAGGTTCGAAGCACAAAGTGACCGAATTTCAAAATACGAAACTTTCAACAACCACTGCTTTCCTTATACGTCCTACCGGTAATTTCGTGCTCAACGTGTTGTATACTGTACCTATAACCATTTTGAACCGGAATTTCAACAAAAAAAAGTTTTC
This sequence comes from Nephrotoma appendiculata, assembly GCA_947310385.1. Classification (NCBI taxonomy): domain Eukaryota; kingdom Metazoa; phylum Arthropoda; class Insecta; order Diptera; family Tipulidae; genus Nephrotoma; species Nephrotoma appendiculata. The sequence continues at coordinate 111,787,401 of OX371223.1, forward strand.
AATTTTTCGCGAAAAAACGTGATGGTTAGCCTTACTTTTTTTGAACGGATAAAATTCATAGTCACGGATTCCGAATGTTTCATTTAGTTTTGATTATCAATGTTATTATGAGAGGTTCAACGTTTAGTTTGCTTCAATATGTTGCCTCGTTCGCCTGCAATCCAGGTTCGAAGCACAAAGTGACCGAATTTCAAAATACGAAACTTTCAACAACCACTGCTTTCCTTATACGTCCTACCGGTAATTTCGTGCTCAACGTGTTGTATACTGTACCTATAACCATTTTGAACCGGAATTTCAACAAAAAAAAGTTTTCAATTTTTCGCGAAAAAACGAGATGGTTAGCCTTACTTTTTTTGAACGGATAAAATTCATAGTCACGGATTCCGAATGTTTCATTTAGCTTTGATTATCAATGTTATTATGAGAGGTTCAACGTTTAGTTTGCTTCAATATGTTGCCTCGTTTGCCTGCAATCCAGGTTCGAAGCACAAAGTGACCGAATTTCAAAATACGAAACTTTCAACAACCACTGCTTTCCTTATACGTCCTACCGGCAATTTCGTGCTCAACGTGTTGTATACTGTACCTATAACCATTTTGAACCGGAATTTCAACAAAAAAAAGTTTTCAATTTTTCGCGAAAAAACGTGATGGTTAGCCTTACTTTTTTTGAACGGATAAAATTCATAGTCACGGATTCCGAATGTTTCATTTAGTTTTGATTATCAATGTTATTATGAGAGGTTCAACGTTTAGTTTGCTTCAATATGTTGCCTCGTTCGCCTGCAATCCAGGTTCGAAGCACAAAGTGACCGAATTTCAAAATACGAAACTTTCAACAACCACTGCTTTCCTTATACGTCCTACCGGTAATTTCGTGCTCAACGTGTTGTATACTGTACCTATAACCATTTTGAACCGGAATTTCAACAAAAAAAAGTTTTCAATTTTTCGCGAAAAAACGAGATGGTTAGCCTTACTTTTTTTGAACGGATAAAATTCATAGTCACGGATTCCGAATGTTTCATTTAGCTTTGATTATCAATGTTATTATGAGAGGTTCAACGTTTAGTTTGCTTCAATATGTTGCCTCGTTTGCCTGCAATCCAGGTTCGAAGCACAAAGTGACCGAATTTCAAAATACGAAACTTTCAACAACCACTGCTTTCCTTATACGTCCTACCGGCAATTTCGTGCTCAACGTGTTGTATACTGTACCTATAACCATTTTGAACCGGAATTTCAACAAAAAAAAGTTTTCAATTTTTCGCGAAAAAACGTGATGGTTAGCCTTACTTTTTTTGAACGGATAAAATTCATAGTCACGGATTCCGAATGTTTCATTTAGTTTTGATTATCAATGTTATTATGAGAGGTTCAACGTTTAGTTTGCTTCAATATGTTGCCTCGTTCGCCTGCAATCCAGGTTCGAAGCACAAAGTGACCGAATTTCAAAATACGAAACTTTCAACAACCACTGCTTTCCTTATACGTCCTACCGGTAATTTCGTGCTCAACGTGTTGTATACTGTACCTATAACCATTTTGAACCGGAATTTCAACAAAAAAAAGTTTTCAATTTTTCGCGAAAAAACGTGATGGTTAGCCTTACTTTTTTTGAACGGATAAAATTCATAGTCACGGATTCCGAATGTTTCATTTAGTTTTGATTATCAATGTTATTATGAGAGGTTCAACGTTTAGTTTGCTTCAATATGTTGCCTCGTTCGCCTGCAATCCAGGTTCGAAGCACAAAGTGACCGAATTTCAAAATACGAAACTTTCAACAACCACTGCTTTCCTTATACGTCCTACCGGTAATTTCGTGCTCAACGTGTTGTATACTGTACCTATAACCATTTTGAACCGGAATTTCAACAAAAAAAAGTTTTCAATTTTTCGCGAAAAAACGTGATGGCTAGCCTTACTTTTTTTGAACGGATAAAATTCATAGTCACGGATTCCGAATGTTTCATTTAGTTTTGATTATCAATGTTATTATGAGAGGTTCAACGTTTAGTTTGCTTCAATATGTTGCCTCGTTTGCCTGCAATCCAGGTTCGAAGCACAAAGTGACCGAATTTCAAAATACGAAACTTTCAACAACCACTGCTTTCCTTATACGTCCTACCGGTAATTTCGTGCTCAACGTGTTGTATACTGTACTTATAACCATTTTGAACCGGAATTTCAACAAAAAAAAGTTTTCAATTCTTCGCGAAAAAACGTGATGGTTAGCCTTACTTTTTTTGAACGGATAAAATTCATAGTCACGGATTCCGAATGTTTCATTTAGCTTTGATTATCAATGTTATTATGAGAGGTTCAACATTTAGTTTGCTTCAATATGTTGCCTCGTTTGCCTGCAATCCAGGTTCGAAGCACAAAGTGACCGAATTTCAAAATACGAAACTTTCAACAACCACTGCTTTCCTTATACGTCCTACCGGTAATTTCGTGCTCAACGTGTTGTATACTGTACCTATAACCATTTTGAACCGGAATTTCAACAAAAAAAAGTTTTCAATTTTTCGCGAAAAAACGTGATGGTTAGCCTTACTTTTTTTGAACGGATAAAATTCATAGTCACGGATTCCGAATGTTTCATTTAGTTTTGATTATCAATGTTATTATGAGAGGTTCAACGTTTAGTTTGCTTCAATATGTTGCCTCGTTCGCCTGCAATCCAGGTTCGAAGCACAAAGTGACCGAATTTCAAAATACGAAACTTTCAACAACCACTGCTTTCCTTATACGTTCTACCGGTAACTTCGTGCTCAACGTGTTGTATACTGTACCTATAACCATTTTGAACCGGAATTTCAACAAAAAAAAGTTTTCAATTTTTCGCGAAAAAACGTGATGGTTAGCCTTACTTTTTTTGAACGGATAAAATTCATAGTCACGGATTCCGAATGTTTCATTTAGTTTTGATTATCAATGTTATTATGAGAGGTTCAACGTTTAGTTTGCTTCAATATGTTGCCTCGTTTGCCTGCAATCCAGGTTCGAAGCACAAAGTGACCGAATTTCAAAATACGAAACTTTCAACAACCACTGCTTTCCTTATACGTCCTACCGGTAATTTCGTGCTCAACGTGTTGTATACTGTACCTATAACCATTTTGAACCGGAATTTCAACAAAAAAAAGTTTTCAATTTTTCGCGAAAAAACGTGATGGTTAGCCTTACTTTTTTTGAACGGATAAAATTCATAGTCACGGATTCCGAATGTTTCATTTAGTTTTGATTATCAATGTTATTATGAGAGGTTCAACGTTTAGTTTGCTTCAATATGTTGCCTCGTTTGCCTGCAATCCAGGTTCGAAGCACAAAGTGACCGAATTTCAAAATACGAAACTTTCAACAACCACTGCTTTCCTTATACGTCCTACCGGTAATTTCGTGCTCAACGTGTTGTATACTGTACTTATAACCATTTTGAACCGGAATTTCAACAAAAAAAAGTTTTCAATTCTTCGCGAAAAAACGTGATGGTTAGCCTTACTTTTTTTGAACGGATAAAATTCATAGTCACGGATTCCGAATGTTTCATTTAGCTTTGATTATCAATGTTATTATGAGAGGTTCAACATTTAGTTTGCTTCAATATGTTGCCTCGTTTGCCTGCAATCCAGGTTCGAAGCACAAAGTGACCGAATTTCAAAATACGAAACTTTCAACAACCACTGCTTTCCTTATACGTCCTACCGGTAATTTCGTGCTCAACGTGTTGTATACTGTACCTATAACCATTTTGAACCGGAATTTCAACAAAAAAAAGTTTTCAATTTTTCGCGAAAAAACGTGATGGTTAGCCTTACTTTTTTTGAACGGATAAAATTCATAGTCACGGATTCCGAATGTTTCATTTAGTTTTGATTATCAATGTTATTATGAGAGGTTCAACGTTTAGTTTGCTTCAATATGTTGCCTCGTTCGCCTGCAATCCAGGTTCGAAGCACAAAGTGACCGAATTTCAAAATACGAAACTTTCAACAACCACTGCTTTCCTTATACGTTCTACCGGTAACTTCGTGCTCAACGTGTTGTATACTGTACCTATAACCATTTTGAACCGGAATTTCAACAAAAAAAAGTTTTCAATTTTTCGCGAAAAAACGTGATGGTTAGCCTTACTTTTTTTGAACGGATAAAATTCATAGTCACGGATTCCGAATGTTTCATTTAGTTTTGATTATCAATGTTATTATGAGAGGTTCAACGTTTAGTTTGCTTCAATATGTTGCCTCGTTCGCCTGCAATCCAGGTTCGAAGCACAAAGTGACCGAATTTCAAAATACGAAACTTTCAACAACCACTGCTTTCCTTATACGTCCTACCGGTAATTTCGTGCTCAACGTGTTGTATACTGTACCTATAACCATTTTGAACCGGAATTTCAACAAAAAAAAGTTTTCAATTTTTCGCGAAAAAACGTGATGGTTAGCCTTACTTTTTTTGAACGGATAAAATTCATAGTCACGGATTCCGAATGTTTCATTTAGTTTTGATTATCAATGTTATTATGAGAGGTTCAACGTTTAGTTTGCTTCAATATGTTGCCTCGTTTGCCTGCAATCCAGGTTCGAAGCACAAAGTGACCGAATTTCAAAATACGAAACTTTCAACAACCACTGCTTTCCTTATACGTCCTACCGGTAATTTCGTGCTCAACGTGTTGTATACTGTACCTATAACCATTTTGAACCGGAATTTCAACAAAAAAAAGTTTTCAATTTTTCGCGAAAAAACGTGATGGTTAGCCTTACTTTTTTTGAACGGATAAAATTCATAGTCACGGATTCCGAATGTTTCATTTAGTTTTGATTATCAATGTTATTATGAGAGGTTCAACGTTTAGTTTGCTTCAATATGTTGCCTCGTTCGCCTGCAATCCAGGTTCGAAGCACAAAGTGACCGAATTTCAAAATACGAAACTTTCAACAACCACTGCTTTCCTTATACGTCCTACCGGTAATTTCGTGCTCAACGTGTTGTATACTGTACCTATAACCATTTTGAACCGGAATTTCAACAAAAAAAAGTTTTCAATTTTTCGCGAAAAAACGTGATGGTTAGCCTTACTTTTTTTGAACGGATAAAATTCATAGTCACGGATTCCGAATGTTTCATTTAGTTTTGATTATCAATGTTATTATGAGAGGTTCAACGTTTAGTTTGCTTCAATATGTTGCCTCGTTCGCCTGCAATCCAGGTTCGAAGCACAAAGTGACCGAATTTCAAAATACGAAACTTTCAACAACCACTGCTTTCCTTATACGTCCTACCGGTAATTTCGTGCTCAACGTGTTGTATACTGTACCTATAACCATTTTGAACCGGAATTTCAACAAAAAAAAGTTTTCAATTTTTCGCGAAAAAACGTGATGGTTAGCCTTACTTTTTTTGAACGGATAAAATTCATAGTCACGGATTCCGAATGTTTCATTTAGTTTTGATTATCAATGTTATTATGAGAGGTTCAACGTTTAGTTTGCTTCAATATGTTGCCTCGTTTGCCTGCAATCCAGGTTCGAAGCACAAAGTGACCGAATTTCAAAATACGAAACTTTCAACAACCACTGCTTTCCTTATACGTTCTACCGGTAATTTCGTGCTCAACGTGTTGTATACTGTACCTATAACCATTTTGAACCGGAATTTCAACAAAAAAAAGTTTTCAATTTTTCGCGAAAAAACGTGATGGTTAGCCTTACTTTTTTTGAACGGATAAAATTCATAGTCACGGATTCCGAATGTTTCATTTAGTTTTGATTATCAATGTTATTATGAGAGGTTCAACGTTTAGTTTGCTTCAATATGTTGCCTCGTTCGCCTGCAATCCAGGTTCGAAGCACAAAGTGACCGAATTTCAAAATACGAAACTTTCAACAACCACTGCTTTCCTTATACGTCCTACCGGTAATTTTGTGCTCAACGTGTTGTATACTGTACCTATAACCATTTTGAACCGGAATTTCAACAAAAAAAAGTTTTCAATTTTTCGCGAAAAAACGTGATGGTTAGCCTTACTTTTTTTGAACGGATAAAATTCATAGTCACGGATTCCGAATGTTTCATTTAGTTTTGATTATCAATGTTATTATGAGAGGTTCAACGTTTAGTTTGCTTCAATATGTTGCCTCGTTTGCCTGCAATCCAGGTTCGAAGCACAAAGTGACCGAATTTCAAAATACGAAACTTTCAACAACCACTGCTTTCCTTATACGTCCTACCGGTAATTTTGTGCTCAACGTGTTGTATACTGTACCTATAACCATTTTGAACCGGAATTTCAACAAAAAAAAGTTTTCAATTTTTCGCGAAAAAACGTGATGAGCCTTACTTTTTTTGAACGGATAAAATTCATAGTCACGGATTCCGAATGTTTCATTTAGTTTTGATTATCAATGTTATTATGAGAGGTTCAACGTTTAGTTTGCTTCAATATGTTGCCTCGTTTGCCTGCAATCCAGGTTCGAAGCACAAAGTGACCGAATTTCAAAATACGAAACTTTCAACAACCACTGCTTTCCTTATACGTCCTACCGGTAATTTTGTGCTCAACGTGTTGTATACTGTACCTATAACCATTTTGAACCGGAATTTCAACAAAAAAAAGTTTTCAATTTTTCGCGAAAAAACGTGATGGTTAGCCTTACTTTTTTTGAACGGATAAAATTCATAGTCACGGATTCCGAATGTTTCATTTAGTTTTGATTATCAATGTTATTATGAGAGGTTCAACGTTTAGTTTGCTTCAATATGTTGCCTCGTTCGCCTGCAATCCAGGTTCGAAGCACAAAGTGACCGAATTTCAAAATACGAAACTTTCAACAACCACTGCTTTCCTTATACGTCCTACCGGTAATTTCGTGCTCAACGTGTTGTATACTGTACCTATAACCATTTTGAACCGGAATTTCAACAAAAAAAAGTTTTCAATTTTTCGCGAAAAAACGAGATGGTTAGCCTTACTTTTTTTGAACGGATAAAATTCATAGTCACGGATTCCGAATGTTTCATTTAGCTTTGATTATCAATGTTATTATGAGAGGTTCAACGTTTAGTTTGCTTCAATATGTTGCCTCGTTTGCCTGCAATCCAGGTTCGAAGCACAAAGTGACCGAATTTCAAAATACGAAACTTTCAACAACCACTGCTTTCCTTATACGTCCTACCGGCAATTTCGTGCTCAACGTGTTGTATACTGTACCTATAACCATTTTGAACCGGAATTTCAACAAAAAAAAGTTTTCAATTTTTCGCGAAAAAACGTGATGGTTAGCCTTACTTTTTTTGAACGGATAAAATTCATAGTCACGGATTCCGAATGTTTCATTTAGTTTTGATTATCAATGTTATTATGAGAGGTTCAACGTTTAGTTTGCTTCAATATGTTGCCTCGTTCGCCTGCAATCCAGGTTCGAAGCACAAAGTGACCGAATTTCAAAATACGAAACTTTCAACAACCACTGCTTTCCTTATACGTCCTACCGGTAATTTCGTGCTCAACGTGTTGTATACTGTACCTATAACCATTTTGAACCGGAATTTCAACAAAAAAAAGTTTTCAATTTTTCGCGAAAAAACGTGATGGTTAGCCTTACTTTTTTTGAACGGATAAAATTCATAGTCACGGATTCCGAATGTTTCATTTAGTTTTGATTATCAATGTTATTATGAGAGGTTCAACGTTTAGTTTGCTTCAATATGTTGCCTCGTTCGCCTGCAATCCAGGTTCGAAGCACAAAGTGACCGAATTTCAAAATACGAAACTTTCAACAACCACTGCTTTCCTTATACGTCCTACCGGTAATTTCGTGCTCAACGTGTTGTATACTGTACCTATAACCATTTTGAACCGGAATTTCAACAAAAAAAAGTTTTCAATTTTTCGCGAAAAAACGTGATGGTTAGCCTTACTTTTTTTGAACGGATAAAATTCATAGTCACGGATTCCGAATGTTTCATTTAGTTTTGATTATCAATGTTATTATGAGAGGTTCAACGTTTAGTTTGCTTCAATATGTTGCCTCGTTCGCCTGCAATCCAGGTTCGAAGCACAAAGTGACCGAATTTCAAAATACGAAACTTTCAACAACCACTGCTTTCCTTATACGTCCTACCGGTAATTTCGTGCTCAACGTGTTGTATACTGTACCTATAACCATTTTGAACCGGAATTTCAACAAAAAAAAGTTTTCAATTTTTCGCGAAAAAACGAGATGGTTAGCCTTACTTTTTTTGAACGGATAAAATTCATAGTCACGGATTCCGAATGTTTCATTTAGCTTTGATTATCAATGTTATTATGAGAGGTTCAACGTTTAGTTTGCTTCAATATGTTGCCTCGTTTGCCTGCAATCCAGGTTCGAAGCACAAAGTGACCGAATTTCAAAATACGAAACTTTCAACAACCACTGCTTTCCTTATACGTCCTACCGGTAATTTCGTGCTCAACGTGTTGTATACTGTACCTATAACCATTTTGAACCGGAATTTCAACAAAAAAAAGTTTTCAATTTTTCGCGAAAAAACGTGATGGCTAGCCTTACTTTTTTTGAACGGATAAAATTCATAGTCACGGATTCCGAATGTTTCATTTAGCTTTGATTATCAATGTTATTATGAGAGGTTCAACGTTTAGTTTGCTTCAATATGTTGCCTCGTTCGCCTGCAATCCAGGTTCGAAGCACAAAGTGACCGAATTTCAAAATACGAAACTTTCAACAACCACTGCTTTCCTTATACGTCCTACCGGTAATTTCGTGCTCAACGTGTTGTATACTGTACCTATAACCATTTTGAACCGGAATTTCAACAAAAAAAAGTTTTCAATTTTTCGCGAAAAAACGAGATGGTTAGCCTTACTTTTTTTGAACGGATAAAATTCATAGTCACGGATTCCGAATGTTTCATTTAGCTTTGATTATCAATGTTATTATGAGAGGTTCAACGTTTAGTTTGCTTCAATATGTTGCCTCGTTTGCCTGCAATCCAGGTTCGAAGCACAAAGTGACCGAATTTCAAAATACGAAACTTTCAACAACCACTGCTTTCCTTATACGTCCTACCGGCAATTTCGTGCTCAACGTGTTGTATACTGTACCTATAACCATTTTGAACCGGAATTTCAACAAAAAAAAGTTTTCAATTTTTCGCGAAAAAACGTGATGGTTAGCCTTACTTTTTTTGAACGGATAAAATTCATAGTCACGGATTCCGAATGTTTCATTTAGTTTTGATTATCAATGTTATTATGAGAGGTTCAACGTTTAGTTTGCTTCAATATGTTGCCTCGTTCGCCTGCAATCCAGGTTCGAAGCACAAAGTGACCGAATTTCAAAATACGAAACTTTCAACAACCACTGCTTTCCTTATACGTCCTACCGGTAATTTCGTGCTCAACGTGTTGTATACTGTACCTATAACCATTTTGAACCGGAATTTCAACAAAAAAAAGTTTTCAATTTTTCGCGAAAAAACGAGATGGTTAGCCTTACTTTTTTTGAACGGATAAAATTCATAGTCACGGATTCCGAATGTTTCATTTAGCTTTGATTATCAATGTTATTATGAGAGGTTCAACGTTTAGTTTGCTTCAATATGTTGCCTCGTTTGCCTGCAATCCAGGTTCGAAGCACAAAGTGACCGAATTTCAAAATACGAAACTTTCAACAACCACTGCTTTCCTTATACGTCCTACCGGCAATTTCGTGCTCAACGTGTTGTATACTGTACCTATAACCATTTTGAACCGGAATTTCAACAAAAAAAAGTTTTCAATTTTTCGCGAAAAAACGTGATGGTTAGCCTTACTTTTTTTGAACGGATAAAATTCATAGTCACGGATTCCGAATGTTTCATTTAGTTTTGATTATCAATGTTATTATGAGAGGTTCAACGTTTAGTTTGCTTCAATATGTTGCCTCGTTCGCCTGCAATCCAGGTTCGAAGCACAAAGTGACCGAATTTCAAAATACGAAACTTTCAACAACCACTGCTTTCCTTATACGTCCTACCGGTAATTTCGTGCTCAACGTGTTGTATACTGTACCTATAACCATTTTGAACCGGAATTTCAACAAAAAAAAGTTTTCAATTTTTCGCGAAAAAACGAGATGGTTAGCCTTACTTTTTTTGAACGGATAAAATTCATAGTCACGGATTCCGAATGTTTCATTTAGCTTTGATTATCAATGTTATTATGAGAGGTTCAACGTTTAGTTTGCTTCAATATGTTGCCTCGTTTGCCTGCAATCCAGGTTCGAAGCACAAAGTGACCGAATTTCAAAATACGAAACTTTCAACAACCACTGCTTTCCTTATACGTCCTACCGGCAATTTCGTGCTCAACGTGTTGTATACTGTACCTATAACCATTTTGAACCGGAATTTCAACAAAAAAAAGTTTTCAATTTTTCGCGAAAAAACGTGATGGTTAGCCTTACTTTTTTTGAACGGATAAAATTCATAGTCACGGATTCCGAATGTTTCATTTAGTTTTGATTATCAATGTTATTATGAGAGGTTCAACGTTTAGTTTGCTTCAATATGTTGCCTCGTTCGCCTGCAATCCAGGTTCGAAGCACAAAGTGACCGAATTTCAAAATACGAAACTTTCAACAACCACTGCTTTCCTTATACGTCCTACCGGTAATTTCGTGCTCAACGTGTTGTATACTGTACCTATAACCATTTTGAACCGGAATTTCAACAAAAAAAAGTTTTCAATTTTTCGCGAAAAAACGAGATGGTTAGCCTTACTTTTTTTGAACGGATAAAATTCATAGTCACGGATTCCGAATGTTTCATTTAGCTTTGATTATCAATGTTATTATGAGAGGTTCAACGTTTAGTTTGCTTCAATATGTTGCCTCGTTTGCCTGCAATCCAGGTTCGAAGCACAAAGTGACCGAATTTCAAAATACGAAACTTTCAACAACCACTGCTTTCCTTATACGTCCTACCGGCAATTTCGTGCTCAACGTGTTGTATACTGTACCTATAACCATTTTGAACCGGAATTTCAACAAAAAAAAGTTTTCAATTTTTCGCGAAAAAACGTGATGGTTAGCCTTACTTTTTTTGAACGGATAAAATTCATAGTCACGGATTCCGAATGTTTCATTTAGTTTTGATTATCAATGTTATTATGAGAGGTTCAACGTTTAGTTTGCTTCAATATGTTGCCTCGTTCGCCTGCAATCCAGGTTCGAAGCACAAAGTGACCGAATTTCAAAATACGAAACTTTCAACAACCACTGCTTTCCTTATACGTCCTACCGGTAATTTCGTGCTCAACGTGTTGTATACTGTACCTATAACCATTTTGAACCGGAATTTCAACAAAAAAAAGTTTTCAATTTTTCGCGAAAAAACGTGATGGCTAGCCTTACTTTTTTTGAACGGATAAAATTCATAGTCACGGATTCCGAATGTTTCATTTAGTTTTGATTATCAATGTTATTATGAGAGGTTCAACGTTTAGTTTGCTTCAATATGTTGCCTCGTTTGCCTGCAATCCAGGTTCGAAGCACAAAGTGACCGAATTTCAAAATACGAAACTTTCAACAACCACTGCTTTCCTTATACGTCCTACCGGTAATTTCGTGCTCAACGTGTTGTATACTGTACCTATAACCATTTTGAACCGGAATTTCAACAAAAAAAAGTTTTCAATTTTTCGCGAAAAAACGTGATGGCTAGCCTTACTTTTTTTGAACGGATAAAATTCATAGTCACGGATTCCGAATGTTTCATTTAGCTTTGATTATCAATGTTATTATGAGAGGTTCAACGTTTAGTTTGCTTCAATATGTTGCCTCGTTCGCCTGCAATCCAGGTTCGAAGCACAAAGTGACCGAATTTCAAAATACGAAACTTTCAACAACCACTGCTTTCCTTATACGTCCTACCGGTAATTTCGTGCTCAACGTGTTGTATACTGTACCTATAACCATTTTGAACCGGAATTTCAACAAAAAAAAGTTTTCAATTTTTCGCGAAAAAACGTGATGGCTAGCCTTACTTTTTTTGAACGGATAAAATTCATAGTCACGGATTCCGAATGTTTCATTTAGTTTTGATTATCAATGTTATTATGAGAGGTTCAACGTTTAGTTTGCTTCAATATGTTGCCTCGTTCGCCTGCAATCCAGGTTCGAAGCACAAAGTGACCGAATTTCAAAATACGAAACTTTCAACAACCACTGCTTTCCTTATACGTCCTACCGGTAATTTCGTGCTCAACGTGTTGTATACTGTACCTATAACCATTTTGAACCGGAATTTCAACAAAAAAAAGTTTTCAATTTTTCGCGAAAAAACGTGATGGCTAGCCTTACTTTTTTTGAACGGATAAAATTCATAGTCACGGATTCCGAATGTTTCATTTAGCTTTGATTATCAATGTTATTATGAGAGGTTCAACGTTTAGTTTGCTTCAATATGTTGCCTCGTTCGCCTGCAATCCAGGTTCGAAGCACAAAGTGACCGAATTTCAAAATACGAAACTTTCAACAACCACTGCTTTCCTTATACGTCCTACCGGTAATTTCGTGCTCAACGTGTTGTATACTGTACCTATAACCATTTTGAACCGGAATTTCAACAAAAAAAAGTTTTCAATTTTTCGCGAAAAAACGTGATGGCTAGCCTTACTTTTTTTGAACGGATAAAATTCATAGTCACGGATTCCGAATGTTTCATTTAGTTTTGATTATCAATGTTATTATGAGAGGTTCAACGTTTAGTTTGCTTCAATATGTTGCCTCGTTCGCCTGCAATCCAGGTTCGAAGCACAAAGTGACCGAATTTCAAAATACGAAACTTTCAACAACCACTGCTTTCCTTATACGTCCTACCGGTAATTTCGTGCTCAACGTGTTGTATACTGTACCTATAACCATTTTGAACCGGAATTTCAACAAAAAAAAGTTTTCAATTTTTCGCGAAAAAACGTGATGGTTAGCCTTACTTTTTTTGAACGGATAAAATTCATAGTCACGGATTCCGAATGTTTCATTTAGCTTTGATTATCAATGTTATTATGAGAGGTTCAACGTTTAGTTTGCTTCAATATGTTGCCTCGTTCGCCTGCAATCCAGGTTCGAAGCACAAAGTGACCGAATTTCAAAATACGAAACTTTCAACAACCACTGCTTTCCTTATACGTCCTACCGGTAATTTCGTGCTCAACGTGTTGTATACTGTACCTATAACCATTTTGAACCGGAATTTCAACAAAAAAAAGTTTTCAATTTTTCGCGAAAAAACGTGATGGCTAGCCTTACTTTTTTTGAACGGATAAAATTCATAGTCACGGATTCCGAATGTTTCATTTAGTTTTGATTATCAATGTTATTATGAGAGGTTCAACGTTTAGTTTGCTTCAATATGTTGCCTCGTTCGCCTGCAATCCAGGTTCGAAGCACAAAGTGACCGAATTTCAAAATACGAAACTTTCAACAACCACTGCTTTCCTTATACGTCCTACCGGTAATTTCGTGCTCAACGTGTTGTATACTGTACCTATAACCATTTTGAACCGGAATTTCAACAAAAAAAAGTTTTCAATTTTTCGCGAAAAAACGAGATGGTTAGCCTTACTTTTTTTGAACGGATAAAATTCATAGTCACGGATTCCGAATGTTTCATTTAGCTTTGATTATCAATGTTATTATGAGAGGTTCAACGTTTAGTTTGCTTCAATATGTTGCCTCGTTCGCCTGCAATCCAGGTTCGAAGCACAAAGTGACCGAATTTCAAAATACGAAACTTTCAACAACCACTGCTTTCCTTATACGTCCTACCGGCAATTTCGTGCTCAACGTGTTGTATACTGTACCTATAACCATTTTGAACCGGAATTTCAACAAAAAAAAGTTTTCAATTTTTCGCGAAAAAACGTGATGGTTAGCCTTACTTTTTTTGAACGGATAAAATTCATAGTCACGGATTCCGAATGTTTCATTTAGCTTTGATTATCAATGTTATTATGAGAGGTTCAACGTTTAGTTTGCTTCAATATGTTGCCTCGTTCGCCTGCAATCCAGGTTCGAAGCACAAAGTGACCGAATTTCAAAATACGAAACTTTCAACAACCACTGCTTTCCTTATACGTCCTACCGGTAATTTCGTGCTCAACGTGTTGTATACTGTACCTATAACCATTTTGAACCGGAATTTCAACAAAAAAAAGTTTTCAATTTTTCGCGAAAAAACGTGATGGTTAGCCTTACTTTTTTTGAACGGATAAAATTCATAGTCACGGATTCCGAATGTTTCATTTAGTTTTGATTATCAATGTTATTATGAGAGGTTCAACGTTTAGTTTGCTTCAATATGTTGCCTCGTTCGCCTGCAATCCAGGTTCGAAGCACAAAGTGACCGAATTTCAAAATACGAAACTTTCAACAACCACTGCTTTCCTTATACGTCCTACCGGTAATTTCGTGCTCAACGTGTTGTATACTGTACCTATAACCATTTTGAACCGGAATTTCAACAAAAAAAAGTTTTCAATTTTTCGCGAAAAAACGAGATGGTTAGCCTTACTTTTTTTGAACGGATAAAATTCATAGTCACGGATTCCGAATGTTTCATTTAGCTTTGATTATCAATGTTATTATGAGAGGTTCAACGTTTAGTTTGCTTCAATATGTTGCCTCGTTTGCCTGCAATCCAGGTTCGAAGCACAAAGTGACCGAATTTCAAAATACGAAACTTTCAACAACCACTGCTTTCCTTATACGTCCTACCGGTAATTTCGTGCTCAACGTGTTGTATACTGTACCTATAACCATTTTGAACCGGAATTTCAACAAAAAAAAGTTTTCAATTTTTCGCGAAAAAACGTGATGGTTAGCCTTACTTTTTTTGAACGGATAAAATTCATAGTCACGGATTCCGAATGTTTCATTTAGCTTTGATTATCAATGTTATTATGAGAGGTTCAACGTTTAGTTTGCTTCAATATGTTGCCTCGTTCGCCTGCAATCCAGGTTCGAAGCACAAAGTGACCGAATTTCAAAATACGAAACTTTCAACAACCACTGCTTTCCTTATACGTCCTACCGGTAATTTCGTGCTCAACGTGTTGTATACTGTACCTATAACCATTTTGAACCGGAATTTCAACAAAAAAAAGTTTTCAATTTTTCGCGAAAAAACGTGATGGTTAGCCTTACTTTTTTTGAACGGATAAAATTCATAGTCACGGATTCCGAATGTTTCATTTAGTTTTGATTATCAATGTTATTATGAGAGGTTCAACGTTTAGTTTGCTTCAATATGTTGCCTCGTTCGCCTGCAATCCAGGTTCGAAGCACAAAGTGACCGAATTTCAAAATACGAAACTTTCAACAACCACTGCTTTCCTTATACGTCCTACCGGTAATTTCGTGCTCAACGTGTTGTATACTGTACCTATAACCATTTTGAACCGGAATTTCAACAAAAAAAAGTTTTCAATTTTTCGCGAAAAAACGTGATGGTTAGCCTTACTTTTTTTGAACGGATAAAATTCATAGTCACGGATTCCGAATGTTTCATTTAGCTTTGATTATCAATGTTATTATGAGAGGTTCAACGTTTAGTTTGCTTCAATATGTTGCCTCGTTCGCCTGCAATCCAGGTTCGAAGCACAAAGTGACCGAATTTCAAAATACGAAACTTTCAACAACCACTGCTTTCCTTATACGTCCTACCGGTAATTTCGTGCTCAACGTGTTGTATACTGTACCTATAACCATTTTGAACCGGAATTTCAACAAAAAAAAGTTTTCAATTTTTCGCGAAAAAACGTGATGGTTAGCCTTACTTTTTTTGAACGGATAAAATTCATAGTCACGGATTCCGAATGTTTCATTTAGTTTTGATTATCAATGTTATTATGAGAGGTTCAACGTTTAGTTTGCTTCAATATGTTGCCTCGTTCGCCTGCAATCCAGGTTCGAAGCACAAAGTGACCGAATTTCAAAATACGAAACTTTCAACAACCACTGCTTTCCTTATACGTCCTACCGGTAATTTCGTGCTCAACGTGTTGTATACTGTACCTATAACCATTTTGAACCGGAATTTCAACAAAAAAAAATTTTCAATTTTTCGCGAAAAAACGAGATGGTTAGCCTTACTTTTTTTGAACGGATAAAATTCATAGTCACGGATTCCGAATGTTTCATTTAGCTTTGATTATCAATGTTATTATGAGAGGTTCAACGTTTAGTTTGCTTCAATATGTTGCCTCGTTCGCCTGCAATCCAGGTTCGAAGCACAAAGTGACCGAATTTCAAAATACGAAACTTTCAACAACCACTGCTTTCCTTATACGTCCTACCGGTAATTTCGTGCTCAACGTGTTGTATACTGTACCTATAACCATTTTGAACCGGAATTTCAACAAAAAAAAGTTTTCAATTTTTCGCGAAAAAACGTGATGGTTAGCCTTACTTTTTTTGAACGGATAAAATTCATAGTCACGGATTCCGAATGTTTCATTTAGCTTTGATTATCAATGTTATTATGAGAGGTTCAACATTTAGTTTGCTTCAATATGTTGCCTCGTTCGCCTGCAATCCAGGTTCGAAGCACAAAGTGACCGAATTTCAAAATACGAAACTTTCAACAACCACTGCTTTCCTTATACGTCCTACCGGTAATTTCGTGCTCAACGTGTTGTATACTGTACCTATAACCATTTTGAACCGGAATTTCAAAAAAAAAAAGTTTTCAATTTTTCGCGAAAAAACGTGATGGTTAGCATTACTTTTTTTGAACGGATAAAATTCATAGTCACGGATTCCGAATGTTTCATTTAGTTTTGATTATCAATGTTATTATGAGAGGTTCAACGTTTAGTTTGCTTCAATATGTTGCCTCGTTCGCCTGCAATCCAGGTTCGAAGCACAAAGTGACCGAATTTCAAAATACGAAACTTTCAACAACCACTGCTTTCCTTATACGTCCTACCGGTAATTTCGTGCTCAACGTGTTGTATACTGTACCTATAACCATTTTGAACCGGAATTTCAAAAAAAAAAAGTTTTCAATTTTTCGCGAAAAAACGTGATGGTTAGCCTTACTTTTTTTGAACGGATAAAATTCATAGTCACGGATTCCGAATGTTTCATTTAGCTTTGATTATCAATGTTATTATGAGAGGTTGAACGTTTAGTTTGCTTCAATATGTTGCCTCGTTTGCCTGCAATCCAGGTTCGAAGCACAAAGTGACCGAATTTCAAAATACGAAACTTTCAACAACCACTGCTTTCCTTATACGTCCTACCGGTAATTTCGTGCTAAACGTGTTGTATACTGTACCTATAACCATTTTGAACCGGAATTTCAACAAAAAAAGTTTTCAATTTTTCGCGAAAAAACGTGATGGTTAGCCTTACTTTTTTTGAACCGATAAAATTCATAGTCACGGATTCCGAATGTTTCATTTAGTTTTGATTATCAATGTTATTATGAGAGGTTCAACGTTTAGTTTGCTTCAATATGTTGCCTCGTTCGCCTGCAATCCAGGTTCGAAGCACAAAGTGACCGAATTTCAAAATACGAAACTTTCAACAACCACTGCTTTCCTTATACGTCCTACCGGTAATTTCGTGCTCAACGTGTTGTATACTGTACCTATAACCATTTTGAACCGGAATTTCAACAAAAAAAAGTTTTCAATTTTTCGCGAAAAAACGTGATGGCAAGCCTTACTTTTTTTGAACGGATAAAATTCATAGTCACGGATTCCGAATGTTTCATTTAGTTTTGATTATCAATGTTATTATGAGAGTTTCAACGTTTAGTTTGCTTCAATATGTTGCCTCGTTTGCCTGCAATCCAGGTTCGAAGCACAAAGTGACCGAATTTCAAAATACGAAACTTTCAACAACCACTGCTTTCCTTATACGTCCTACCGGTAATTTCGTGCTCAACGTGTTGTATACTGTACCTATAACCATTTTGAACCGGAATTTCAACAAAAAAAAGTTTTCAATTTTTCGCGAAAAAACGTGATGGTTAGCATTACTTTTTTTGAACGGATAAAATTCATAGTCACGGATTCCGAATGTTTCATTTAGTTTTGATTATCAATGTTATTATGAGAGGTTCAACGTTTAGTTTGCTTCAATATGTTGCCTCGTTCGCCTGCAATCCAGGTTCGAAGCACAAAGTGACCGAATTTCAAACTACGAAACTTTCAACAACCACTGCTTTCCTTATACGTCCTACCGGTAATTTCGTGCTCAACGTGTTGTATACTGTACCTATAACCATTTTGAACCGGAATTTCAACAAAAAAAAGTTTTCAATTTTTCGCGAAAAAACGTGATGGTTAGCCTTACTTTTTTTGAACGGATAAAATTCATAGTCACGGTTTCCGAATGTTTCATTTAGTTTTGATTATCAATGTTATTATGAGAGGTTCAACGTTTAGTTTGCTTCAATATGTTGCCTCGTTTGCCTGCAATCCAGGTTCGAAGCACAAAGTGACCGAATTTCAAAATACGAAACTTTCAACAACCACTGCTTTCCTTATACGTCCTACCGGTAATTTCGTGCTCAACGTGTTGTATACTGTACCTATAACCATTTTGAACCGGAATTTCAACAAAAAAAAGTTTTCAATTTTTCGCGAAAAAACGTGATGGTTAGCATTACTTTTTTTGAACGGATAAAATTCATAGTCACGGATTCCGAATGTTTCATTTAGTTTTGATTATCAATGTTATTATGAGAGGTTCAACGTTTAGTTTGCTTCAATATGTTGCCTCGTTCGCCTGCAATCCAGGTTCGAAGCACAAAGTGACCGAATTTCAAACTACGAAACTTTCAACAACCACTGCTTTCCTTATACGTCCTACCGGTAATTTCGTGCTCAACGTGTTGTATACTGTACCTATAACCATTTTGAACCGGAATTTCAACAAAAAAAAGTTTTCAATTTTTCGCGAAAAAACGTGATGGTTAGCCTTACTTTTTTTGAACGGATAAAATTCATAGTCACGGTTTCCGAATGTTTCATTTAGTTTTGATTATCAATGTTATTATGAGAGGTTCAACGTTTAGTTTGCTTCAATATGTTGCCTCGTTTGCCTGCAATCCAGGTTCGAAGCACAAAGTGACCGAATTTCAAACTACGAAACTTTCAACAACCACTGCTTTCCTTATACGTCCTACCGGTAATTTCGTGCTCAACGTGTTGTATACTGTACCTATAACCATTTTGAACCGGAATTTCAACAAAAAAAAGTTTTCAATTTTTCGCGAAAAAACGTGATGGTTAGCCTAACTTTTTTTGAACGCATAAAATTCATAGTCACGGATTCCGAATGTTTCATTTAGTTTTGATTATCAATGTTATTATGAGAGGTTCAACGTTTAGTTTGCTTCAATATGTTGCCTCGTTCGCCTGCAATCCAGGTTCGAAGCACAAAGTGACCGAATTTCAAAATACGAAACTTTCAACAACCACTGCTTTCCTTATACGTCCTACCGGTAATTTCGTGCTCAACGTGTTGTATACTGTACCTATAACCATTTTGAACCGGAATTTCAAAAAAAAAAAGTTTTCAATTTTTCGCGAAAAAACGTGATGGTTAGCATTACTTTTTTTGAACGGATAAAATTCATAGTCACGGTTTCCGAATGTTTTATTTAGTTTTGATTATCAATGTTATTATGAGAGGTTCAACGTTTAGTTTGCTTCAATATGTTGCCTCGTTCGCCTGCAATCCAGGTTCGAAGCACAAAGTGACCGAATTTCAAACTACGAAACTTTCAACAACCACTGCTTTCCTTATACGTCCTACCGGTAATTTCGTGCTCAACGTGTTGTATACTGTACCTATAACCATTTTGAACCGGAATTTCAAAAAAAAAAAGTTTTCAATTTTTCGCGAAAAAACGTGATGGTTAGCATTACTTTTTTTGAACGGATAAAATTCATAGTCACGGATTCCGAATGTTTCATTTAGTTTTGATTATCAATGTTATTATGAGAGGTTCAACGTTTAGTTTGCTTCAATATGTTGCCTCGTTCGCCTGCAATCCAGGTTCGAAGCACAAAGTGACCGAATTTCAAAATACGAAACTTTCAACAACCACTGCTTTCCTTATACGTCCTACCGGTAATTTCGTGCTCAACGTGTTGTATACTGTACCTATAACCATTTTGAACCGGAATTTCAAAAAAAAAAAGTTTTCAATTTTTCGCGAAAAAACGTGATGGTTAGCCTTACTTTTTTTGAACGGATAAAATTCATAGTCACGGATTCCGAATGTTTCATTTAGCTTTGATTATCAATGTTATTATGAGAGGTTGAACGTTTAGTTTGCTTCAATATGTTGCCTCGTTTGCCTGCAATCCAGGTTCGAAGCACAAAGTGACCGAATTTCAAAATACGAAACTTTCAACAACCACTGCTTTCCTTATACGTCCTACCGGTAATTTCGTGCTAAACGTGTTGTATACTGTACCTATAACCATTTTGAACCGGAATTTCAACAAAAAAAGTTTTCAATTTTTCGCGAAAAAACGTGATGGTTAGCCTTACTTTTTTTGAACCGATAAAATTCATAGTCACGGATTCCGAATGTTTCATTTAGTTTTGATTATCAATGTTATTATGAGAGGTTCAACGTTTAGTTTGCTTCAATATGTTGCCTCGTTCGCCTGCAATCCAGGTTCGAAGCACAAAGTGACCGAATTTCAAAATACGAAACTTTCAACAACCACTGCTTTCCTTATACGTCCTACCGGTAATTTCGTGCTCAACGTGTTGTATACTGTACCTATAACCATTTTGAACCGGAATTTCAACAAAAAAAAGTTTTCAATTTTTCGCGAAAAAACGTGATGGCAAGCCTTACTTTTTTTGAACGGATAAAATTCATAGTCACGGATTCCGAATGTTTCATTTAGTTTTGATTATCAATGTTATTATGAGAGTTTCAACGTTTAGTTTGCTTCAATATGTTGCCTCGTTTGCCTGCAATCCAGGTTCGAAGCACAAAGTGACCGAATTTCAAAATACGAAACTTTCAACAACCACTGCTTTCCTTATACGTCCTACCGGTAATTTCGTGCTCAACGTGTTGTATACTGTACCTATAACCATTTTGAACCGGAATTTCAACAAAAAAAAGTTTTCAATTTTTCGCGAAAAAACGTGATGGTTAGCATTACTTTTTTTGAACGGATAAAATTCATAGTCACCGATTCCGAATGTTTCATTTAGTTTTGATTATCAATGTTATTATGAGAGGTTCAACGTTTAGTTTGCTTCAATATGTTGCCTCGTTTGCCTGCAATCCAGGTTCGAAGCACATAGTGACCGAATTTCAAACTACGAAACTTTCAACAACCACTGCTTTCCTTATACGTCCTACCGGTAATTTCGTGCTCAACGTGTTGTATACTGTACCTATAACCATTTTGAACCGGAATTTCAACAAAAAAAAGTTTTCAATTTTTCGCGAAAAAACGTGATGGTTATTAGCCTTACTTTTTTTGAACGGATAAAATTCATAGTCACGGTTTCCGAATGTTTCATTTAGTTTTGATTATCAATGTTATTATGAGAGGTTCAACGTTTAGTTTGCTTCAATATGTTGCCTCGTTTGCCTGCAATCCAGGTTCGAAGCACAAAGTGACCGAATTTCAAAATACGAAACTTTCAACAACCACTGCTTTCCTTATACGTCCTACCGGTAATTTCGTGCTCAACGTGTTGTATACTGTACCTATAACCATTTTGAACCGGAATTTCAACAAAAAAAAGTTTTCAATTTTTCGCGAAAAAACGTGATGGTTAGCATTACTTTTTTTGAACGGATAAAATTCATAGTCACGGATTCCGAATGTTTCATTTAGTTTTGATTATCAATGTTATTATGAGAGGTTCAACGTTTAGTTTGCTTCAATATGTTGCCTCGTTCGCCTGCAATCCAGGTTCGAAGCACAAAGTGACCGAATTTCAAACTACGAAACTTTCAACAACCACTGCTTTCCTTATACGTCCTACCGGTAATTTCGTGCTCAACGTGTTGTATACTGTACCTATAACCATTTTGAACCGGAATTTCAACAAAAAAAAGTTTTCAATTTTTCGCGAAAAAACGTGATGGTTAGCCTTACTTTTTTTGAACGGATAAAATTCATAGTCACGGTTTCCGAATGTTTCATTTAGTTTTGATTATCAATGTTATTATGAGAGGTTCAACGTTTAGTTTGCTTCAATATGTTGCCTCGTTTGCCTGCAATCCAGGTTCGAAGCACAAAGTGACCGAATTTCAAACTACGAAACTTTCAACAACCACTGCTTTCCTTATACGTCCTACCGGTAATTTCGTGCTCAACGTGTTGTATACTGTACCTATAACCATTTTGAACCGGAATTTCAACAAAAAAAAGTTTTCAATTTTTCGCGAAAAAACGTGATGGTTAGCCTAACTTTTTTTGAACGCATAAAATTCATAGTCACGGATTCCGAATGTTTCATTTAGTTTTGATTATCAATGTTATTATGAGAGGTTCAACGTTTAGTTTGCTTCAATATGTTGCCTCGTTCGCCTGCAATCCAGGTTCGAAGCACAAAGTGACCGAATTTCAAAATACGAAACTTTCAACAACCACTGCTTTCCTTATACGTCCTACCGGTAATTTCGTGCTCAACGTGTTGTATACTGTACCTATAACCATTTTGAACCGGAATTTCAAAAAAAAAAAGTTTTCAATTTTTCGCGAAAAAACGTGATGGTTAGCATTACTTTTTTTGAACGGATAAAATTCATAGTCACGGTTTCCGAATGTTTTATTTAGTTTTGATTATCAATGTTATTATGAGAGGTTCAACGTTTAGTTTGCTTCAATATGTTGCCTCGTTCGCCTGCAATCCAGGTTCGAAGCACAAAGTGACCGAATTTCAAACTACGAAACTTTCAACAACCACTGCTTTCCTTATACGTCCTACCGGTAATTTCGTGCTCAACGTGTTGTATACTGTACCTATAACCATTTTGAACCGGAATTTCAACAAAAAAAAGTTTTCAATTTTTCGCGAAAAAACGTGATGGTTAGCATTACTTTTTTTGAACGGATAAAATTCATAGTCACGGATTCCGAATGTTTCATTTAGTTTTGATTATCAATGTTATTATGAGAGGTTCAACGTTTAGTTTGCTTCAATATGTTGCCTCGTTTGCCTGCAATCCAGGTTCGAAGCACAAAGTGACCGAATTTCAAAATACGAAACTTTCAACAACCACTGCTTTCCTTATACGTCCTACCGGTAATTTCGTGCTCAACGTGTTGTATACTGTACCTATAACCATTTTGAACCGGAATTTCAACAAAAAAAAGTTTTCAATTTTTCGCGAAAAAACGTGATGGTTAGCATTACTTTTTTTGAACGGATAAAATTCATAGTCACGGTTTCCGAATGTTTTATTTAGTTTTGATTATCAATGTTATTATGAGAGGTTCAACGTTTAGTTTGCTTCAATATGTTGCCTCGTTTGCCTGCAATCCAGGTTCGAAGCACAAAGTGACCGAATTTCAAACTACGAAACTTTCAACAACCACTGCTTTCCTTATACGTCCTACCGGTAATTTCGTGCTCAACGTGTTGTATACTGTACCTATAACCATTTTGAACCGGAATTTCAAAAAAAAAAAGTTTTCAATTTTTCGCGAAAAAACGTGATGGTTAGCATTACTTTTTTTGAACGGATAAAATTCATAGTCACGGTTTCCGAATGTTTTATTTAGTTTTGATTATCAATGTTATTATGAGAGGTTCAACGTTTAGTTTGCTTCAATATGTTGCCTCGTTCGCCTGCAATCCAGGTTCGAAGCACAAAGTGACCGAATTTCAAACTACGAAACTTTCAACAACCACTGCTTTCCTTATACGTCCTACCGGTAATTTCGTGCTCAACGTGTTGTATACTGTACCTATAACCATTTTGAACCGGAATTTCAACAAAAAAAAGTTTTCAATTTTTCGCGAAAAAACGTGATGGTTAGCATTACTTTTTTTGAACGGATAAAATTCATAGTCACGGATTCCGAATGTTTCATTTAGTTTTGATTATCAATGTTATTTTGAGAGGTTCAACGTTTAGTTTGCTTCAATATGTTGCCTCGTTTGCCTGCAATCCAGGTTCGAAGCACAAAGTGACCGAATTTCAAAATACGAAACTTTCAACAACCACTGCTTTCCTTATACGTCCTACCGGTAATTTCGTGCTCAACGTGTTGTATACTGTACCTATAACCATTTTGAACCGGAATTTCAACAAAAAAAAGTTTTCAATTTTTCGCGAAAAAACGTGATGGTTAGCATTACTTTTTTTGAACGGATAAAATTCATAGTCACGGATTCCGAATGTTTCATTTAGTTTTGATTATCAATATTATTATGAGAGGTTCAACGTTTAGTTTGCTTCAATATGTTGCCTCGTTTGCCTGCAATCCAGGTTCGAAGCACAAAGTGACCGAATTTCAAAATACGAAACTTTCAACAACCACTGCTTTCCTTATACGTCCTACCGGTAATTTCGTGCTCAACGTGTTGTATACTGTACCTATAACCATTTTGAACCGGAATTTCAACAAAAAAAAGTTTTCAATTTTTCGCGAAAAACGTGATGGTTAGCATTACTTTTTTTGAACGGATAAAATTCATAGTCACGGATTCCGAATGTTTCATTTAGTTTTGATTATCAATGTTATTATGAGAGGTTCAACGTTTAGTTTGCTTCAATATGTTGCCTCGTTTGCCTGCAATCCAGGTTCGAAGCACAAAGTGACCGAATTTCAAAATACGAAACTTTCAACAACCACTGCTTTCCTTATACGTCCTACCGGTAATTTCGTGCTCAACGTGTTGTATACTGTACCTATAACCATTTTGAACCGGAATTTCAACAAAAAAAAGTTTTCAATTTTTCGCGAAAAAACGTGATGGTTAGCATTACTTTTTTTGAACGGATAAAATTCATAGTCACGGTTTCCGAATGTTTTATTTAGTTTTGATTATCAATGTTATTATGAGAGGTTCAACGTTTAGTTTGCTTCAATATGTTGCCTCGTTTGCCTGCAATCCAGGTTCGAAGCACAAAGTGACCGAATTTCAAACTACGAAACTTTCAACAACCACTGCTTTCCTTATACGTCCTACCGGTAATTTCGTGCTCAACGTGTTGTATACTGTACCTATAACCATTTTGAACCGGAATTTCAACAAAAAAAAGTTTTCAATTTTTCGCGAAAAAACGTGATGGTTAGCATTACTTTTTTTGAACGGATAAAATTCATAGTCACGGATTCCGAATGTTTCATTTAGTTTTGATTATCAATGTTATTATGAGAGGTTCAACGTTTAGTTTGCTTCAATATGTTGCCTCGTTTGCCTGCAATCCAGGTTCGAAGCACAAAGTGACCGAATTTCAAAATACGAAACTTTCAACAACCACTGCTTTCCTTATACGTCCTACCGGTAATTTCGTGCTCAACGTGTTGTATACTGTACCTATAACCATTTTGAACCGGAATTTCAAAAAAAAAAAGTTTTCAATTTTTCGCGAAAAAACGTGATGGTTAGCCTTACTTTTTTTGAACGGATAAAATTCATAGTCACGGTTTCCGAATGTTTCATTTAGTTTTGATTATCAATGTTATTATGAGAGGTTCAACGTTTAGTTTGCTTCAATATGTTGCCTCGTTTGCCTGCAATCCAGGTTCGAAGCACAAAGTGACCGAATTTCAAAATACGAAACTTTCAACAACCACTGCTTTCCTTATACGTCCTACCGGTAATTTCGTGCTCAACGTGTTGTATACTGTACCTATAACCATTTTGAACCGGAATTTCAACAAAAAAAAGTTTTCAATTTTTCGCGAAAAAACGTGATGGTTAGCATTACTTTTTTTGAACGGATAAAATTCATAGTCACGGATTCCGAATGTTTTATTTAGTTTTGATTATCAATGTTATTATGAGAGGTTCAACGTTTAGTTTGCTTCAATATGTTGCCTCGTTTGCCTGCAATCCAGGTTCGAAGCACAAAGTGACCGAATTTCAAAATACGAAACTTTCAACAACCACTGCTTTCCTTATACGTCCTACCGGTAATTTCGTGCTCAACGTGTTGTATACTGTACCTATAACCATTTTGAACCGGAATTTCAACAAAAAAAAGTTTTCAATTTTTCGCGAAAAAACGTGATGGTTAGCCTTACTTTTTTTGAACGGATAAAATTCATAGTCACGGATTCCGAATGTTTCATTTAGTTTTGATTATCAATGTTATTATGAGAGGTTCAACGTTTAGTTTGCTTCAATATGTTGCCTCGTTTGCCTGCAATCCAGGTTCGAAGCACAAAGTGACCGAATTTCAAAATACGAAACTTTCAACAACCACTGCTTTCCTTATACGTCCTACCGGTAATTTCGTGCTCAACGTGTTGTATACTGTACCTATAACCATTTTGAACCGGAATTTCAAAAAAAAAAAGTTTTCAATTTTTCGCGAAAAAACGTGATGGTTAGCATTACTTTTTTTGAACGGATAAAATTCATAGTCACGGATTCCGAATGTTTCATTTAGTTTTGATTATCAATGTTATTATGAGAGGTTCAACGTTTAGTTTGCTTCAATATGTTGCCTCGTTTGCCTGCAATCCAGGTTCGAAGCACAAAGTGACCGAATTTCAAAATACGAAACTTTCAACAACCACTGCTTTCCTTATACGTCCTACCGGTAATTTCGTGCTCAACGTGTTGTATACTGTACCTATAACCATTTTGAACCGGAATTTCAACAAAAAAAAGTTTTCAATTTTTCGCGAAAAAACGTGATGGTTAGCATTACTTTTTTTGAACGGATAAAATTCATAGTCACGGTTTCCGAATGTTTTATTTAGTTTTGATTATCAATGTTATTATGAGAGGTTCAACGTTTAGTTTGCTTCAATATGTTGCCTCGTTCGCCTGCAATCCAGGTTCGAAGCACAAAGTGACCGAATTTCAAAATACGAAACTTTCAACAACCACTGCTTTCCTTATACGTCCTACCGGTAATTTCGTGCTCAACGTGTTGTATACTGTACCTATAACCATTTTGAACCGGAATTTCAACAAAAAAAGTTTTCAATTTTTCGCGAAAAAACGTGATGGTTAGCATTACTTTTTTTGAACGGATAAAATTCATAGTCACGGATTCCGAATGTTTCATTTAGTTTTGATTATCAATGTTATTATGAGAGGTTCAACGTTTAGTTTGCTTCAATATGTTGCCTCGTTTGCCTGCAATCCAGGTTCGAAGCACAAAGTGACCGAATTTCAAAATACGAAACTTTCAACAACCACTGCTTTCCTTATACGTCCTACCGGTAATTTCGTGCTCAACGTGTTGTATACTGTACCTATAACCATTTTGAACCGGAATTTCAACAAAAAAAAGTTTTCAATTTTTCGCGAAAAAACGTGATGGTTAGCCTTACTTTTTTTGAACGGATAAAATTCATAGTCACGGTTTCCGAATGTTTCATTTAGTTTTGATTATCAATGTTATTATGAGAGGTTCAACGTTTAGTTTGCTTCAATATGTTGCCTCGTTTGCCTGCAATCCAGGTTCGAAGCACAAAGTGACCGAATTTCAAAATACGAAACTTTCAACAACCACTGCTTTCCTTATACGTCCTACCGGTAATTTCGTGCTCAACGTGTTGTATACTGTACCTATAACCATTTTGAACCGGAATTTCAACAAAAAAAAGTTTTCAATTTTTCGCGAAAAAACGTGATGGTTAGCATTACTTTTTTTGAACGGATAAAATTCATAGTCACGGATTCCGAATGTTTTATTTAGTTTTGATTATCAATGTTATTATGAGAGGTTCAACGTTTAGTTTGCTTCAATATGTTGCCTCGTTTGCCTGCAATCCAGGTTCGAAGCACAAAGTGACCGAATTTCAAAATACGAAACTTTCAACAACCACTGCTTTCCTTATACGTCCTACCGGTAATTTCGTGCTCAACGTGTTGTATACTGTACCTATAACCATTTTGAACCGGAATTTCAACAAAAAAAAGTTTTCAATTTTTCGCGAAAAAACGTGATGGTTAGCCTTACTTTTTTTGAACGGATAAAATTCATAGTCACGGATTCCGAATGTTTCATTTAGTTTTGATTATCAATGTTATTATGAGAGGTTCAACGTTTAGTTTGCTTCAATATGTTGCCTCGTTTGCCTGCAATCCAGGTTCGAAGCACAAAGTGACCGAATTTCAAAATACGAAACTTTCAACAACCACTGCTTTCCTTATACGTCCTACCGGTAATTTCGTGCTCAACGTGTTGTATACTGTACCTATAACCATTTTGAACCGGAATTTCAAAAAAAAAAAGTTTTCAATTTTTCGCGAAAAAACGTGATGGTTAGCATTACTTTTTTTGAACGGATAAAATTCATAGTCACGGTTTCCGAATGTTTTATTTAGTTTTGATTATCAATGTTATTATGAGAGGTTCAACGTTTAGTTTGCTTCAATATGTTGCCTCGTTCGCCTGCAATCCAGGTTCGAAGCACAAAGTGACCGAATTTCAAACTACGAAACTTTCAACAACCACTGCTTTCCTTATACGTCCTACCGGTAATTTCGTGCTCAACGTGTTGTATACTGTACCTATAACCATTTTGAACCGGAATTTCAACAAAAAAAAGTTTTCAATTTTTCGCGAAAAAACGTGATGGTTAGCATTACTTTTTTTGAACGGATAAAATTCATAGTCACGGATTCCGAATGTTTCATTTAGTTTTGATTATCAATGTTATTATGAGTGGTTCAACGTTTAGTTTGCTTCAATATGTTGCCTCGTTTGCCTGCAATCCAGGTTCGAAGCACAAAGTGACCGAATTTCAAAATACGAAACTTTCAACAACCACTGCTTTCCTTATACGTCCTACCGGTAATTTCGTGCTCAACGTGTTGTATACTGTACCTATAACCATTTTGAACCGGAATTTCAACAAAAAAAAGTTTTCAATTTTTCGCGAAAATCGTGATGGTTAGCATTACTTTTTTTGAACGGATAAAATTCATAGTCACGGATTCCGAATGTTTCATTTAGTTTTGATTATCAATGTTATTATGAGAGGTTCAACGTTTAGTTTGCTTCAATATGTTGCCTCGTTTGCCTGCAATCCAGGTTCGAAGCACAAAGTGACCGAATTTCAAAATACGAAACTTTCAACAACCACTGCTTTCCTTATACGTCCTACCGGTAATTTCGTGCTCAACGTGTTGTATACTGTACCTATAACCATTTTGAACCGGAATTTCAACAAAAAAAAGTTTTCAATTTTTCGCGAAAAAACGTGATGGTTAGCATTACTTTTTTTGAACGGATAAAATTCATAGTCACGGATTCCGAATGTTTCATTTAGCTTTGATTATCAATGTTATTATGAGAGGTTCAACGTTTAGTTTGCTTCAATATGTTGCCTCGTTCGCCTGCAATCCAGGTTCGAAGCACAAAGTGACCGAATTTCAAAATACGAAACTTTCAACAACCACTGCTTTCCTTATACGTCCTACCGGTAATTTCGTGCTCAACGTGTTGTATACTGTACCTATAACCATTTTGAACCGGAATTTCAACAAAAAAAAGTTTTCAATTTTTCGCGAAAAAACGTGATGGTTAGCCTTACTTTTTTTGAACGGATAAAATTCATAGTCACGGTTTCCGAATGTTTCATTTAGTTTTGATTATCAATGTTATTATGAGAGGTTCAACGTTTAGTTTGCTTCAATATGTTGCCTCGTTTGCCTGCAATCCAGGTTCGAAGCACAAAGTGACCGAATTTCAAAATACGAAACTTTCAACAACCACTGCTTTCCTTATACGTCCTACCGGTAATTTCGTGCTCAACGTGTTGTATACTGTACCTATAACCATTTTGAACCGGAATTTCAACAAAAAAAAGTTTTCAATTTTTCGCGAAAAAACGTGATGGTTAGCATTACTTTTTTTGAACGGATAAAATTCATAGTCACGGATTCCGAATGTTTTATTTAGTTTTGATTATCAATGTTATTATGAGAGGTTCAACGTTTAGTTTGCTTCAATATGTTGCCTCGTTTGCCTGCAATCCAGGTTCGAAGCACAAAGTGACCGAATTTCAAAATACGAAACTTTCAACAACCACTGCTTTCCTTATACGTCCTACCGGTAATTTCGTGCTCAACGTGTTGTATACTGTACCTATAACCATTTTGAACCGGAATTTCAACAAAAAAAAGTTTTCAATTTTTCGCGAAAAAACGTGATGGTTAGCATTACTTTTTTTGAACGGATAAAATTCATAGTCACGGATTCCGAATGTTTCATTTAGTTTTGATTATCAATGTTATTATGAGAGGTTCAACGTTTAGTTTGCTTCAATATGTTGCCTCGTTTGCCTGCAATCCAGGTTCGAAGCACAAAGTGACCGAATTTCAAAATACGAAACTTTCAACAACCACTGCTTTCCTTATACGTCCTACCGGTAATTTCGTGCTCAACGTGTTGTATACTGTACCTATAACCATTTTGAACCGGAATTTCAACAAAAAAAAGTTTTCAATTTTTCGCGAAAAAACGTGATGGTTAGCATTACTTTTTTTGAACGGATAAAATTCATAGTCACGGATTCCGAATGTTTCATTTAGTTTTGATTATCAATGTTATTATGAGCGGTTCAACGTTTAGTTTGCTTCAATATGTTGCCTCGTTTGCCTGCAATCCAGGTTCGAAGCACAAAGTGACCGAATTTCAAACTACGAAACTTTCAACAACCACTGCTTTCCTTATACGGCCTACCGGTAATTTCGTGCTCAACGTGTTGTATACTGTACCTATAACCATTTTGAACCGGAATTTCAACAAAAAAAAGTTTTCAATTTTTCGCGAAAAAACGTGATGGTTAGCCTTACTTTTTTTGAACGGATAAAATTCGTAGTCACGGATTCCGAATGTTTCATTTAGTTTTGATTATCAATGTTATTATGAGAGGTTCAACGTTTAGTTTGCTTCAATATGTTGCCTCGTTTGCCTGCAATCCAGGTTCGAAGCACAAAGTGACCGAATTTCAAAATACGAAACTTCCAACAACTACTGCTTTCCTTATACGTTCTACCGGTAATTTCGTGCTCAACGTGTTGTATACTGTACCTATAACCATTTTGAACCGGAATTTCAACAAAAAAAAGTTTTCAATTTTTCGCGAAAAAACGTGATGGTTAGCATTACTTTTTTTGAACGGATAAAATTCATAGTCACGGATTCCGAATGTTTCATTTAGTTTTGATTATCAATGTTATTATGAGAGGTTCAACGTTTAGTTTGCTTCAATATGTTGCCTCGTTCGCCTGCAATCCAGGTTCGAAGCACAAAGTGACCGAATTTCAAACTACGAAACTTTCAACAACCACTGCTTTCCTTATACGTCCTACCGGTAATTTCGTGCTCAACGTGTTGTATACTGTACCTATAACCATTTTGAACCGGAATTTCAACAAAAAAAAGTTTTCAATTTTTCGCGAAAAAACGTGATGGTTAGCATTACTTTTTTTGAACGGATAAAATTCATAGTCACGGATTCCGAATGTTTCATTTAGTTTTGATTATCAATGTTATTATGAGAGGTTCAACGTTTAGTTTGCTTCAATATGTTGCCTCGTTTGCCTGCAATCCAGGTTCGAAGCACAAAGTGACCGAATTTCAAAATACGAAACTTTCAACAACCACTGCTTTCCTTATACGTCCTACCGGTAATTTCGTGCTCAACGTGTTGTATACTGTACCTATAACCATTTTGAACCGGAATTTCAACAAAAAAAAGTTTTCAATTTTTCGCGAAAATCGTGATGGTTAGCATTACTTTTTTTGAACGGATAAAATTCATAGTCACGGATTCCGAATGTTTCATTTAGTTTTGATTATCAATGTTATTATGAGAGGTTCAACGTTTAGTTTGCTTCAATATGTTGCCTCGTTTGCCTGCAATCCAGGTTCGAAGCACAAAGTGACCGAATTTCAAAATACGAAACTTTCAACAACCACTGCTTTCCTTATACGTCCTACCGGTAATTTCGTGCTCAACGTGTTGTATACTGTACCTATAACCATTTTGAACCGGAATTTCAACAAAAAAAAGTTTTCAATTTTTCGCGAAAATCGTGATGGTTAGCATTACTTTTTTTGAACGGATAAAATTCATAGTCACGGATTCCGAATGTTTCATTTAGTTTTGATTATCAATGTTATTATGAGTGGTTCAACGTTTAGTTTGCTTCAATATGTTGCCTCGTTCGCCTGCAATCCAGGTTCGAAGCACAAAGTGACCGAATTTCAAAATACGAAACTTCCAACAACTACTGCTTTCCTTATACGTTCTACCGGTAATTTCGTGCTCAACGTGTTGTATACTGTACCTATAACCATTTTGAACCGGAATTTCAACAAAAAAAAGTTTTCAATTTTTCGCGAAAAAACGTGATGGTTAGCATTACTTTTTTTGAACGGATAAAATTCATAGTCACGGATTCCGAATGTTTCATTTAGTTTTGATTATCAATGTTATTATGAGAGGTTCAACGTTTAGTTTGCTTCAATATGTTGCCTCGTTTGCCTGCAATCCAGGTTCGAAGCACAAAGTGACCGAATTTCAAAATACGAAACTTTCAACAACCACTGCTTTCCTTATACGTCCTACCGGTAATTTCGTGCTCAACGTGTTGTATACTGTACCTATAACCATTTTGAACCGGAATTTCAACAAAAAAAAGTTTTCAATTTTTCGCGAAAATCGTGATGGTTAGCATTACTTTTTTTGAACGGATAAAATTCATAGTCACGGATTCCGAATGTTTCATTTAGTTTTGATTATCAATGTTATTATGAGAGGTTCAACGTTTAGTTTGCTTCAATATGTTGCCTCGTTTGCCTGCAATCCAGGTTCGAAGCACAAAGTGACCGAATTTCAAAATACGAAACTTTCAACAACCACTGCTTTCCTTATACGTCCTACCGGTAATTTCGTGCTCAACGTGTTGTATACTGTACCTATAACCATTTTGAACCGGAATTTCAAAAAAAAAAAGTTTTCAATTTTTCGCGAAAAAACGTGATGGTTAGCCTTACTTTTTTTGAACGGATAAAATTCATAGTCACGGTTTCCGAATGTTTCATTTAGTTTTGATTATCAATGTTATTATGAGAGGTTCAACGTTTAGTTTGCTTCAATATGTTGCCTCGTTTGCCTGCAATCCAGGTTCGAAGCACAAAGTGACCGAATTTCAAAATACGAAACTTTCAACAACCACTGCTTTCCTTATACGTCCTACCGGTAATTTCGTGCTCAACGTGTTGTATACTGTACCTATAACCATTTTGAACCGGAATTTCAACAAAAAAAAGTTTTCAATTTTTCGCGAAAAAACGTGATGGTTAGCATTACTTTTTTTGAACGGATAAAATTCATAGTCACGGATTCCGAATGTTTTATTTAGTTTTGATTATCAATGTTATTATGAGAGGTTCAACGTTTAGTTTGCTTCAATATGTTGCCTCGTTTGCCTGCAATCCAGGTTCGAAGCACAAAGTGACCGAATTTCAAAATACGAAACTTTCAACAACCACTGCTTTCCTTATACGTCCTACCGGTAATTTCGTGCTCAACGTGTTGTATACTGTACCTATAACCATTTTGAACCGGAATTTCAACAAAAAAAAGTTTTCAATTTTTCGCGAAAAAACGTGATGGTTAGCATTACTTTTTTTGAACGGATAAAATTCATAGTCACGGATTCCGAATGTTTCATTTAGTTTTGATTATCAATGTTATTATGAGAGGTTCAACGTTTAGTTTGCTTCAATATGTTGCCTCGTTTGCCTGCAATCCAGGTTCGAAGCACAAAGTGACCGAATTTCAAAATACGAAACTTTCAACAACCACTGCTTTCCTTATACGTCCTACCGGTAATTTCGTGCTCAACGTGTTGTATACTGTACCTATAACCATTTTGAACCGGAATTTCAACAAAAAAAAGTTTTCAATTTTTCGCGAAAAAACGTGATGGTTAGCATTACTTTTTTTGAACGGATAAAATTCATAGTCACGGATTCCGAATGTTTCATTTAGTTTTGATTATCAATGTTATTATGAGAGGTTCAACGTTTAGTTTGCTTCAATATGTTGCCTCGTTTGCCTGCAATCCAGGTTCGAAGCACAAAGTGACCGAATTTCAAAATACGAAACTTTCAACAACCACTGCTTTCCTTATACGTCCTACCGGTAATTTCGTGCTCAACGTGTTGTATACTGTACCTATAACCATTTTGAACCGGAATTTCAACAAAAAAAAGTTTTCAATTTTTCGCGAAAAAACGTGATGGTTAGCCTTACTTTTTTTGAACGGATAAAATTCGTAGTCACGGATTCCGAATGTTTCATTTAGTTTTGATTATCAATGTTATTATGAGAGGTTCAACGTTTAGTTTGCTTCAATATGTTGCCTCGTTTGCCTGCAATCCAGGTTCGAAGCACAAAGTGACCGAATTTCAAAATACGAAACTTTCAACAACCACTGCTTTCCTTATACGTCCTACCGGTAATTTCGTGCTCAACGTGTTGTATACTGTACCTATAACCATTTTGAACCGGAATTTCAACAAAAAAAAGTTTTCAATTTTTCGCGAAAAAACGTGATGGTTAGCATTACTTTTTTTGAACGGATAAAATTCATAGTCACGGATTCCGAATGTTTCATTTAGTTTTGATTATCAATGTTATTATGAGCGGTTCAACGTTTAGTTTGCTTCAATATGTTGCCTCGTTTGCCTGCAATCCAGGTTCGAAGCACAAAGTGACCGAATTTCAAAATACGAAACTTTCAACAACCACTGCTTTCCTTATACGTCCTACCGGTAATTTCGTGCTCAACGTGTTGTATACTGTACCTATAACCATTTTGAACCGGAATTTCAACAAAAAAAAGTTTTCAATTTTTCGCGAAAAAACGTGATGGTTAGCCTTACTTTTTTTGAACGGATAAAATTCGTAGTCACGGATTCCGAATGTTTCATTTAGTTTTGATTATCAATGTTATTATGAGAGGTTCAACGTTTAGTTTGCTTCAATATGTTGCCTCGTTTGCCTGCAATCCAGGTTCGAAGCACAAAGTGACCGAATTTCAAAATACGAAACTTTCAACAACCACTGCTTTCCTTATACGTCCTACCGGTAATTTCGTGCTCAACGTGTTGTATACTGTACCTATAACCATTTTGAACCGGAATTTCAACAAAAAAAAGTTTTCAATTTTTCGCGAAAAAACGTGATGGTTAGCATTACTTTTTTTGAACGGATAAAATTCATAGTCACGGATTCCGAATGTTTCATTTAGTTTTGATTATCAATGTTATTATGAGCGGTTCAACGTTTAGTTTGCTTCAATATGTTGCCTCGTTTGCCTGCAATCCAGGTTCGAAGCACAAAGTGACCGAATTTCAAAATACGAAACTTTCAACAACCACTGCTTTCCTTATACGTCCTACCGGTAATTTCGTGCTCAACGTGTTGTATACTGTACCTATAACCATTTTGAACCGGAATTTCAACAAAAAAAAGTTTTCAATTTTTCGCGAAAAAACGTGATGGTTAGCATTACTTTTTTTGAACGGATAAAATTCATAGTCACGGATTCCGAATGTTTCATTTAGTTTTGATTATCAATGTTATTATGAGAGGTTCAACGTTTAGTTTGCTTCAATATGTTGCCTCGTTTGCCTGCAATCCAGGTTCGAAGCACAAAGTGACCGAATTTCAAAATACGAAACTTTCAACAACCACTGCTTTCCTTATACGTCCTACCGGTAATTTCGTGCTCAACGTGTTGTATACTGTACCTATAACCATTTTGAACCGGAATTTCAACAAAAAAAAGTTTTCAATTTTTCGCGAAAAAACGTGATGGTTAGCATTACTTTTTTTGAACGGATAAAATTCATAGTCACGGATTCCGAATGTTTCATTTAGTTTTGATTATCAATGTTATTATGAGAGGTTCAACGTTTAGTTTGCTTCAATATGTTGCCTCGTTTGCCTGCAATCCAGGTTCGAAGCACAAAGTGACCGAATTTCAAAATACGAAACTTTCAACAACCACTGCTTTCCTTATACGTCCTACCGGTAATTTCGTGCTCAACGTGTTGTATACTGTACCTATAACCATTTTGAACCGGAATTTCAACAAAAAAAAGTTTTCAATTTTTCGCGAAAAAACGTGATGGTTAGCATTACTTTTTTTGAACGGATAAAATTCATAGTCACGGATTCCGAATGTTTCATTTAGTTTTGATTATCAATGTTATTATGAGCGGTTCAACGTTTAGTCTGCTTCAATATGTTGCCTCGTTTGCCTGCAATCCAGGTTCGAAGCACAAAGTGACCGAATTTCAAAACTACGAAACTTTCAACAACCACTGCTTTCCTTATACGGCCTACCGGTAATTTCGTGCTCAACGTGTTGTATACTGTACCTATAACCATTTTGAACCGGAATTTCAACAAAAAAAAGTTTTCAATTTTTCGCGAAAAAACGTGATGGTTAGCCTTACTTTTTTTGAACGGATAAAATTCGTAGTCACGGATTCCGAATGTTTCATTTAGTTTTGATTATCAATGTTATTATGAGAGGTTCAACGTTTAGTTTGCTTCAATATGTTGCCTCGTTTGCCTGCAATCCAGGTTCGAAGCACAAAGTGACCGAATTTCAAAATACGAAACTTTCAACAACCACTGCTTTCCTTATACGTCCTACCGGTAATTTCGTGCTCAACGTGTTGTATACTGTACCTATAACCATTTTGAACCGGAATTTCAAAAAAAAAAAGTTTTCAATTTTTCGCGAAAAAACGTGATGGTTAGCCTTACTTTTTTTGAACGGATAAAATTCATAGTCACGGTTTCCGAATGTTTCATTTAGTTTTGATTATCAATGTTATTATGAGAGGTTCAACGTTTAGTTTGCTTCAATATGTTGCCTCGTTTGCCTGCAATCCAGGTTCGAAGCACAAAGTGACCGAATTTCAAAATACGAAACTTTCAACAACCACTGCTTTCCTTATACGTCCTACCGGTAATTTCGTGCTCAACGTGTTGTATACTGTACCTATAACCATTTTGAACCGGAATTTCAACAAAAAAAAGTTTTCAATTTTTCGCGAAAAAACGTGATGGTTAGCATTACTTTTTTTGAACGGATAAAATTCATAGTCACGGATTCCGAATGTTTCATTTAGTTTTGATTATCAATGTTATTATGAGAGGTTCAACGTTTAGTTTGCTTCAATATGTTGCCTCGTTTGCCTGCAATCCAGGTTCGAAGCACAAAGTGACCGAATTTCAAACTACGAAACTTTCAAAAACCACTGCTTTCCTTATACGTCCTACCGGTAATTTCGTGCTCAACGTGTTGTATACTGTACCTATAACCATTTTGAACCGGAATTTCAACAAAAAAAAGTTTTCAATTTTTCGCGAAAAAACGTGATGGTTAGCCTTACTTTTTTTGAACGGATAAAATTCATAGTCACGGATTCCGAATGTTTCATTTAGTTTTGATTATCAATGTTATTATGAGAGGTTGAACGTTTAGTTTGCTTCAATATGTTGCCTCGTTCGCCTGCAATCCAGGTTCGAAGCACAAAGTGACCGAATTTCAAAATACGAAACTTTCAACAACCACTGCTTTCCTTATACGTCCTACCGGTAATTTCGTGCTCAACGTGTTGTATACTGTACCTATAACCATTTTGAACCGGAATTTCAACAAAAAAAAGTTTTCAATTTTTCGCGAAAAAACGTGATGGTTAGCCTTACTTTTTTTGAACGGATAAAATTCATAGTCACGGATTCCGAATGTTTCATTTAGTTTTGATTATCAATGTTATTATGAAAGGTTCAACGTTTAGTTTGCTTCAATATGTTGCCTCGTTTGCCTGCAATCCAGGTTCGAAGCACAAAGTGACCGAATTTCAAAATACGAAACTTTCAACAACCACTGCTTTCCTTATACGTCCTACCGGTAATTTCGTGCTCAACGTGTTGTATACTGTACCTATAACCATTTTGAACCGGAATTTCAACAAAAAAAAGTTTTCAATTTTTCGCGAAAAAACGTGATGGTTAGCCTTACTTTTTTTGAACGGATAAAATTCATAGTCACGGATTCCGAATGTTTCATTTAGTTTTGATTATCAATGTTATTATGAAAGGTTCAACGTTTAGTTTGCTTCAATATGTTGCCTCGTTCGCCTGCAATCCAGGTTCGAAGCACAAAGTGACCGAATTTAAAAATACGAAACTTTCAACAACCACTGCTTTCCTTATACGTTCTACCGGTAATTTCGTGCTCAACGTGTTGTATACTGTACCTATAACCATTTTGAACCGGAATTTCAACAAAAAAAAGTTTTCAATTTTTCGCGAAAAAACGTGATGGTTAGCCTTACTTTTTTTGAACGGATAAAATTCATAGTCACGGATTCCGAATGTTTCATTTAGTTTTGATTATCAATGTTATTATGAGAGGTTCAACGTTTAGTTTGCTTCAATATGTTGCCTCGTTCGCCTGCAATCCAGGTTCGAAGCACAAAGTGACCGAATTTCAAAATACGAAACTTTCAACAACCACTGCTTTCCTTATACGTCCTACCGGTAATTTCGTGCTCAACGTGTTGTATACTGTACCTATAACCATTTTGAACCGGAATTTCAACAAAAAAAAGTTTTCAATTTTTCGCGAAAAAACGTGATGGTTAGTTAGCCTTACTTTTTTTGAACGGATAAAATTCATAGTCACGGATTCCGAATGTTTCATTTAGTTTTGATTATCAATGTTATTATGAAAGGTTCAACGTTTAGTTTGCTTCAATATGTTGCCTCGTTCGCCTGCAATCCAGGTTCGAAGCACAAAGTGACCGAATTTCAAAATACGAAACTTTCAACAACCACTGCTTTCCTTATACGTCCTACCGGTAATTTCGTGCTCAACGTGCTGTATACTGTACCTATAACCATTTTGAACCGGAATTTCAACAAAAAAAAGTTTTCAATTTTTCGCGAAAAAACGTGATGGTTAGCCTTACTTTTTTTGAACGGATAAAATTCATAGTCACGGATTCCGAATGTTTCATTTAGTTTTGATTATCAATGTTATTATGAGAGGTTCAACGTTTAGTTTGCTTCAATATGTTGCCTCGTTCGCCTGCAATCCAGGTTCGAAGCACAAAGTGACCGAATTTCAAAATACGAAACTTTCAACAACCACTGCTTTCCTTATACGTCCTACCGGTAATTTCGTGCTCAACGTGTTGTATACTGTACCTATAACCATTTTGAACCGGAATTTCAACAAAAAAAAGTTTTCAATTTTTCGCGAAAAACGTGATGGTTAGCCTTACTTTTTTTGAACGGATAAAATTCATAGTCACGGATTCCGAATGTTTCATTTAGTTTTGATTATCAATGTTATTATGAGAGGTTCAACGTTTAGTTTGCTTCAATATGTTGCCTCGTTCGCCTGCAATCCAGGTTCGAAGCACAAAGTGACCGAATTTCAAAATACGAAACTTTCAACAACCACTGCTTTCCTTATACGTCCTACCGGTAATTTCGTGCTCAACGTGTTGTATACTGTACCTATAACCATTTTGAACCGGAATTAGAACAAAAAAAAGTTTTCAATTTTTCGCGAAAAAACGTGATGGTTAGCCTTACTTTTTTTGAACGGATAAAATTCATAGTCACGGATTCCGAATGTTTCATTTAGTTTTGATTATCAATGTTATTATGAGAGGTTCAACGTTTAGTTTGCTTCAATATGTTGCCTCGTTCGCCTGCAATCCAGGTTCGAAGCACAAAGTGACCGAATTTCAAAATACGAAACTTTCAACAACCACTGCTTTCCTTATACGTCCTACCGGTAATTTCGTGCTCAACGTGTTGTATACTGTACCTATAACCATTTTGAACCGGAATTTCAACAAAAAAAAGTTTTCAATTTTTCGCGAAAAAACGTGATGGTTAGCCTTACTTTTTTTGAACGGATAAAATTCATAGTGACGGATTCCGAATGTTTCATTTAGTTTTGATTATCAATGTTATTATGAGAGGTTCAACGTTTAGTTTGCTTCAATATGTTGCCTCGTTCGCCTGCAATCCAGGTTCGAAGCACAAAGTGACCGAATTTCAAAATACGAAACTTTCAACAACCACTGCTTTCCTTATACGTCCTACCGGTAATTTCGTGCTCAACGTGTTGTATACTGTACCTATAACCATTTTGAACCGGAATTTCAACAAAAAAAGTTTTCAATTTTTCGCGAAAAAACGTGATGGTTAGCCTTACTTTCTTTGAACGAATAAAATTCATAGTCACGGATTCCGAATGTTTCATTTAGTTTTGATTATCATTGTTATTATGAGAGGTTCAACGTTTAGTTTGCTTCAATATGTTGCCTCGTTCGCCTGCAATCCAGGTTCGAAGCACAAAGTGACCGAATTTCAAAATACGAAACTTTCAACAACCACTGCTTTCCTTATACGTCCTACCGGTAATTTCGTGCTCAACGTGTTGTATACTGTACCTATAACCATTTTGAACCGGAATTAGAACAAAAAAAAGTTTTCAATTTTTCGCGAAAAAACGTGATGGTTAGCCTTACTTTTTTTGAACGGATAAAATTCATAGTGACGGATTCCGAATGTTTCATTTAGTTTTGATTATCAATGTTATTATGAGAGGTTCAACGTTTAGTTTGCTTCAATATGTTGCCTCGTTCGCCTGCAATCCAGGTTCGAAGCACAAAGTGACCGAATTTCAAAATACGAAACTTTCAACAACCACTGCTTTCCTTATACGTCCTACCGGTAATTTCGTGCTCAACGTGTTGTATACTGTACCTATAACCATTTTGAACCGGAATTTCAACAAAAAAAAGTTTTCAATTTTTCGCGAAAAAACGTGATGGTTAGCCTTACTTTTTTTGAACGGATAAAATTCATAGTCACGGATTCCGAATGTTTCATTTAGTTTTGATTATCAATGTTATTATGAGAGGTTCAACGTTTAGTTTGCTTCAATATGTTGCCTCGTTCGCCTGCAATCCAGGTTCGAAGCACAAAGTGACCGAATTTCAAAATACGAAACTTTCAACAACCACTGCTTTCCTTATACGTCCTACCGGTAATTTCGTGCTCAACGTGTTGTATACTGTACCTATAACCATTTTGAACCGGAATTTCAACAAAAAAAAGTTTTCAATTTTTCGCGAAAAAACGTGATGGTTAGCCTTACTTTTTTTGAACGGATAAAATTCATAGTCACGGATTCCGAATGTTTCATTTAGTTTTGATTATCAATGTTATTATGAGAGGTTCAACGTTTAGTTTGCTTCAATATGTTGCCTCGTTCGCCTGCAATCCAGGTTCGAAGCACAAAGTGACCGAATTTCAAAATACGAAACTTTCAACAACCACTGCTTTCCTTATACGTCCTACCGGTAATTTCGTGCTCAACGTGTTGTATACTGTACCTATAACCATTTTGAACCGGAATTTCAACAAAAAAAAGTTTTCAATTTTTCGCGAAAAAACGTGATGGTTAGCCTTACTTTTTTTGAACGGATAAAATTCATAGTCACGGATTCCGAATGTTTCATTTAGTTTTGATTATCAATGTTATTATGAGAGGTTCAACGTTTAGTTTGCTTCAATATGTTGCCTCGTTCGCCTGCAATCCAGGTTCGAAGCACAAAGTGACCGAATTTCAAAATACGAAACTTTCAACAACCACTGCTTTCCTTATACGTCCTACCGGTAATTTCGTGCTCAACGTGTTGTATACTGTACCTATAACCATTTTGAACCGGAATTTCAACAAAAAAAAGTTTTCAATTTTTCGCGAAAAAACGTGATGGTTAGCCTTACTTTTTTTGAACGGACAAAATTCATAGTCACGGATTCCGAATGTTTCATTTAGTTTTGATTATCAATGTTATTATGAGAGGTTCAACGTTTAGTTTGCTTCAATATGTTGCCTCGTTCGCCTGCAATCCAGGTTCGAAGCACAAAGTGACCGAATTTCAAAATACGAAACTTTCAACAACCACTGCTTTCCTTATACGTCCTACCGGTAATTTCGTGCTCAACGTGTTGTATACTGTACCTATAACCATTTTGAACCGGAATTTCAACAAAAAAAGTTTTCAATTTTTCGCGAAAAAACGTGATGGTTAGCCTTACTTTCTTTGAACGGATAAAATTCATAGTCACGGATTCCGAATGTTTCATTTAGTTTTGATTATCATTGTTATTATGAGAGGTTCAACGTTTAGTTTGCTTCAATATGTTGCCTCGTTCGCCTGCAATCCAGGTTCGAAGCACAAAGTGACCGAATTTCAAAATACGAAACTTTCAACAACCACTGCTTTCCTTATACGTCCTACCGGTAATTTCGTGCTCAACGTGTTGTATACTGTACCTATAACCATTTTGAACCGGAATTAGAACAAAAAAAAGTTTTCAATTTTTCGCGAAAAAACGTGATGGTTAGCCTTACTTTTTTTGAACGGATAAAATTCATAGTGACGGATTCCGAATGTTTCATTTAGTTTTGATTATCAATGTTATTATGAGAGGTTCAACGTTTAGTTTGCTTCAATATGTTGCCTCGTTCGCCTGCAATCCAGGTTCGAAGCACAAAGTGACCGAATTTCAAAATACGAAACTTTCAACAACCACTGCTTTCCTTATACGTCCTACCGGTAATTTCGTGCTCAACGTGTTGTATACTGTACCTATAACCATTTTGAACCGGAATTTCAACAAAAAAAAGTTTTCAATTTTTCGCGAAAAAACGTGATGGTTAGCCTTACTTTTTTTGAACGGATAAAATTCATAGTCACGGATTCCAAATGTTTCATTTAGTTTTGATTATCAATGTTATTATGAGAGGTTCAACGTTTAGTTTGCTTCAATATGTTGCCTCGTTCGCCTGCAATCCAGGTTCGAAGCACAAAGTGACCGAATTTCAAAATACGAAACTTTCAACAACCACTGCTTTCCTTATACGTCCTACCGGTAATTTCGTGCTCAACGTGTTGTATACTGTACCTATAACCATTTTGAACCGGAATTTCAACAAAAAAAAGTTTTCAATTTTTCGCGAAAAAACGTGATGGTTAGCCTTACTTTTTTTGAACGGATAAAATTCATAGTCACGGATTCCGAATGTTTCATTTAGTTTTGATTATCAATGTTATTATGAGAGGTTCAACGTTTAGTTTGCTTCAATATGTTGCCTCGTTCGCCTGCAATCCAGGTTCGAAGCACAAAGTGACCGAATTTCAAAATACGAAACTTTCAACAACCACTGCTTTCCTTATACGTCCTACCGGTAATTTCGTGCTCAACGTGTTGTATACTGTACCTATAACCATTTTGAACCGGAATTTCAACAAAAAAAAGTTTTCAATTTTTCGCGAAAAAACGTGATGGTTAGCCTTACTTTTTTTGAACGGATAAAATTCATAGTCACGGATTCCGAATGTTTCATTTAGTTTTGATTATCAATGTTATTATGAGAGGTTCAACGTTTAGTTTGCTTCAATATGTTGCCTCGTTCGCCTGCAATCCAGGTTCGAAGCACAAAGTGACCGAATTTCAAAATACGAAACTTTCAACAACCACTGCTTTCCTTATACGTCCTACTGGCAATTTCATGCTCAACGTGTTGTATACTGTACCTATAACCATTTTGAACCGGAATTTCAACAAAAAAAAGTTTTCAAATTTTCGCGAAAAAACGTGACGGTTAGCCTTACTTTTTTTGAACGGATAAAATTCATAGTCACGGATTCCGAATGTTTCATTTAGTTTTGATTATCAATGTTATTATGAGAGGTTCAACGTTTAGTTTGCTTCAATATGTTGCCTCGTTCGCCTGCAATCCAGGTTCGAAGCACAAAGTGACCGAATTTCAAAATACGAAACTTTCAACAACCACTGCTTTCCTTATACGTCCTACCGGTAATTTCGTGCTCAACGTTTTGTATACTGTACCTATAATCATTTTGAACCGGAATTTCAACAAAAAAAAGTTTTCAATTGTTCGCGAAAAAACGTGATGGTTAGCCTTACTTTTTTTGAACGGATAAAATTCATAGTCACGGATTCCGAATGTTTCATTTAGTTTTGATTATCAATGTTATTATGAGAGGTTCAACGTTTAGTTTGCTTCAATATGTTGCCTCGTTCGCCTGCAATCCAGGTTCGAAGCACAAAGTGACCGAATTTCAAAATACGAAACTTTCAACAACCACTGCTTTCCTTATACGTCCTACCGGTAATTTCGTGCTCAACGTGTTGTATACTGTACCTATAACCATTTTGAACCGGAATTTCAACAAAAAAAAGTTTTCAATTTTTCGCGAAAAAACGTGATGGTTAGCCTTACTTTTTTTGAACGGATAAAATTCATAGTCACGGATTCCGAATGTTTCATTTAGTTTTGATTATCAATGTTATTATGAGAGGTTCAACGTTTAGTTTGCTTC
Organism: Nephrotoma appendiculata; assembly: GCA_947310385.1. NCBI lineage: Eukaryota > Metazoa > Arthropoda > Insecta > Diptera > Tipulidae > Nephrotoma > Nephrotoma appendiculata. The sequence continues at coordinate 111,832,086 of OX371223.1, forward strand.
AATATGTTGCCTCGTTCGCCTGCAATCCAGGTTCGAAGCACAAAGTGACCGAATTTCAAAATACGAAACTTTCAACAACCACTGCTTTCCTTATACGTCCTACCGGTAATTTCGTGCTCAACGTGTTGTATACTGTACCTATAACCATTTTGAACCGGAATTTCAACAAAAAAAAGTTTTCAATTTTTCGCGAAAAAACGTGATGGTTAGCCTTACTTTTTTTGAACGGATAAAATTCATAGTCACGGATTCCGAATGTTTCATTTAGTTTTGATTATCAATGTTATTATGAGAGGTTCAACGTTTAGTTTGCTTCAATATGTTGCCTCGTTCGCCTGCAATCCAGGTTCGAAGCACAAAGTGACCGAATTTCAAAATACGAAACTTTCAACAACCACTGCTTTCCTTATACGTCCTACCGGTAATTTCGTGCTCAACGTGTTGTATACTGTACCTATAACCATTTTGAACCGGAATTTCAACAAAAAAAAGTTTTCAATTTTTCGCGAAAAAACGTGATGGTTAGCCTTACTTTTTTTGAACGGATAAAATTCATAGTCACGGATTCCGAATGTTTCATTTAGTTTTGATTATCAATGTTATTATGAGAGGTTCAACGTTTAGTTTGCTTCAATATGTTGCCTCGTTCGCCTGCAATCCAGGTTCGAAGCACAAAGTGACCGAATTTCAAAATACGAAACTTTCAACAACCACTGCTTTCCTTATACGTCCTACCGGTAATTTCGTGCTCAACGTGTTGTATACTGTACCTATAACCATTTTGAACCGGAATTTCAACAAAAAAAAGTTTTCAATTTTTCGCGAAAAAACGTGATGGTTAGCCTTACTTTTTTTGAACGGATAAAATTCATAGTCACGGATTCCGAATGTTTCATTTAGTTTTGATTATCAATGTTATTATGAGAGGTTCAACGTTTAGTTTGCTTCAATATGTTGCCTCGTTCGCCTGCAATCCAGGTTCGAAGCACAAAGTGACCGAATTTCAAAATACGAAACTTTCAACAACCACTGCTTTCCTTATACGTCCTACCGGTAATTTCGTGCTCAACGTGTTGTATACTGTACCTATAACCATTTTGAACCGGAATTTCAACAAAAAAAAGTTTTCAATTTTTCGCGAAAAAACGTGATGGTTAGCCTTACTTTCTTTGAACGGATAAAATTCATAGTCACGGATTCCGAATGTTTCATTTAGTTTTGATTATCAATGTTATTATGAGAGGTTCAACGTTTAGTTTGCTTCAATATGTTGCCTCGTTCGCCTGCAATCCAGGTTCGAAGCACAAAGTGACCGAATTTCAAAATACGAAACTTTCAACAACCACTGCTTTCCTTATACGTCCTACCGGTAATTTCGTGCTCAACGTGTTGTATACTGTACCTATAACCATTTTGAACCGGAATTTCAACAAAAAAAAGTTTTCAATTTTTCGCGAAAAAACGTGATGGTTAGCCTTACTTTTTTTGAACGGATAAAATTCATAGTCACGGATTCCGAATGTTTCATTTAGTTTTGATTATCAATGTTATTATGAGAGGTTCAACGTTTAGTTTGCTTCAATATGTTGCCTCGTTCGCCTGCAATCCAGGTTCGAAGCACAAAGTGACCGAATTTCAAAATACGAAACTTTCAACAACCACTGCTTTCTTTATACGTCCTACCGGTAATTTCGTGCTCAACGTGTTGTATACTGTACCTATAACCATTTTGAACCGGAATTTGAACAAAAAAAAGTTTTCAATTTTTCGCGAAAAAACGTGATGGTTAGCCTTACTTTTTTTGAACGGATAAAATTCATAGTCACGGATTCCGAATGTTTCATTTAGTTTTGATTATCAATGTTATTATGAGAGGTTCAACGTTTAGTTTGCTTCAATATGTTGCCTCGTTCGCCTGCAATCCAGGTTCGAAGCACAAAGTGACCGAATTTCAAAATACGAAACTTTCAACAACCACTGCTTTCCTTATACGTCCTACCGGTAATTTCGTGCTCAACGTGTTGTATACTGTACCTATAACCATTTTGAACCGGAATTTGAACAAAAAAAAGTTTTCAATTTTTCGCGAAAAAACGTGATGGTTAGCCTTACTTTTTTGAACGGATAAAATTCATAGTCACGGATTCCGAATGTTTCATTTAGTTTTGATTATCAATGTTATTATGAGAGGTTCAACGTTTAGTTTGCTTCAATATGTTGCCTCGTTCGCCTGCAATCCAGGTTCGAAGCACAAAGTGACCGAATTTCAAAATACGAAACTTTCAACAACCACTGCTTTCCTTATACGTCCTACCGGTAATTTCGTGCTCAACGTGTTGTATACTGTACCTATAACCATTTTGAACCGGAATTTCAACAAAAAAAAGTTTTCAATTTTTCGCGAAAAAACGTGATGGTTAGCCTTACTTTTTTTGAACGGATAAAATTCATAGTCACGGATTCCGAATGTTTCATTTAGTTTTGATTATCAATGTTATTATGAGAGGTTCAACGTTTAGTTTGCTTCAATATGTTGCCTCGTTCGCCTGCAATCCAGGTTCGAAGCACAAAGTGACCGAATTTCAAAATACGAAACTTTCAACAACCACTGCTTTCCTTATACGTCCTACCGGTAATTTCGTGCTGAACGTGTTGTATACTGTACCTATAACCATTTTGAACCGGAATTTCAACAAAAAAAAGTTTTCAATTTTTCGCGAAAAAATGTGATGGTTAGCCTTACTTTTTTTGAACGGATAAAATTCATAGTCACGGATTCCGAATGTTTCATTTAGTTTTGATTATCAATGTTATTATGAGAGGTTCAACGTTTAGTTTGCTTCAATATGTTGCCTCGTTCGCCTGCAATCCAGGTTCGAAGCACAAAGTGACCGAATTTCAAAATACGAAACTTTCAACAACCACTGCTTTCCTTATACGTCCTACCGGTAATTTCGTGCTCAACGTGTTGTATACTGTACCTATAACCATTTTGAACCGGAATTTGAACAAAAAAAAGTTTTCAATTTTTCGCGAAAAAACGTGATGAGCCTTACTTTTTTTGAACGGATAAAATTCATAGTCACGGATTCCGAATGTTTCATTTAGTTTTGATTATCAATGTTATTATGAGAGGTTCAACGTTTAGTTTGCTTCAATATGTTGCCTCGTTCGCCTGCAATCCAGGTTCGAAGCACAAAGTGACCGAATTTCAAAATACGAAACTTTCAACAACCACTGCTTTCCTTATACGTCCTACCGGTAATTTCGTGCTCAACGTGTTGTATACTGTACCTATAACCATTTTGAACCGGAATTTGAACAAACAAAAGTTTTCAATTTTTCGCGAAAAAACGTGATGGTTAGCCTTACTTTTTTTGAACGGATAAAATTCATAGTCACGGATTCCGAATGTTTCATTTAGTTTTGATTATCAATGTTATTATGAGAGGTTGAACGTTTAGTTTGCTTCAATATGTTGCCTCGTTTGCCTGCAATCCAGGTTCGAAGCACAAAGTGACCGAATTTCAAAATACGAAACTTTCAACAACCACTGCTTTCCTTATACGTCCTACCGGTAACTTCGTGCTCAACGTGTTGTATACTGTACCTATAACCATTTTGAACCGGAATTTGAACAAACAAAAGTTTTCAATTTTTCGCGAAAAAACGTGATGGTTAGCCTTACTTTTTTTGAACGGATAAAATTCATAGTCACGGATTCCGAATGTTTCATTTAGTTTTGATTATCAATGTTATTATGAGAGGTTGAACGTTTAGTTTGCTTCAATATGTTGCCTCGTTTGCCTGCAATCCAGGTTCGAAGCACAAAGTGACCGAATTTCAAAATACGAAACTTTCAACAACCACTGCTTTCCTTATACGTCCTACCGGTAATTTCGTGCTCAACGTGTTGTATACTGTACCTATAACCATTTTGAACCGGAATTTGAACAAACAAAAGTTTTCAATTTTTCGCGAAAAAACGTGATGGTTAGCCTTACTTTTTTTGAACGGATAAAATTCATAGTCACGGATTCCGAATGTTTCATTTAGTTTTGATTATCAATGTTATTATGAGAGGTTCAACGTTTAGTTTGCTTCAATATGTTGCCTCGTTCGCCTGCAATCCAGGTTCGAAGCACAAAGTGACCGAATTTCAAAATACGAAACTTTCAACAACCACTGCTTTCCTTATACGTCCTACCGGTAATTTCGTGCTCAACGTGTTGTATACTGTACCTATAACCATTTTGAACCGGAATTTCAACAAAAAAAAGTTTTCAATTTTTCGCGAAAAAACGTGATGGTTAGCCTTACTTTTTTTGAACGGATAAAATTCATAGTCACGGATTCCGAATGTTTCATTTAGTTTTGATTATCAATGTTATTATGAGAGGTTCAACGTTTAGTTTGCTTCAATATGTTGCCTCGTTCGCCTGCAATCCAGGTTCGAAGCACAAAGTGACCGAATTTCAAAATACGAAACTTTCAACAACCACTGCTTTCCTTATACGTCCTACCGGTAATTTCGTGCTCAACGTGTTGTATACTGTACCTATAACCATTTTGAACCGGAATTTCAACAAAAAAAAGTTTTCAATTTTTCGCGAAAATCGTGATGTGTTGCCTCGTTCGCCTGCAATCCAGGTTCGAAGCACAAAGTGACCGAATTTCAAAATATGAAACTTCCAACAACCACTGCTTTCCTTATACGTCCTACCGGTAATTTCGTGCTCAACGTGTTGTACACTGTACCTATAACCATTTTGAACCGGAATTTCAACAAAAAAAAGTTTTCAATTTTTCGCGAAAAAACGTGATGGTTAGCCTTACTTTTTTTGAACGGATAAAATTCATAGTCACGGATTCCGAATGTTTCATTTAGTTTTGATTATCAATGTTATTATGAGAGGTTCAACGTTTAGTTTGCTTCAATATGTTGCCTCGTTCGCCTGCAATCCAGGTTCGAAGCACAAAGTGACCGAATTTCAAAATACGAAACTTTCAACAACCACTGCTTTCCTTATACGTCCTACCGGTAATTTCGTGCTCAACGTGTTGTATACTGTACCTATAACCATTTTGAACCGGAATTTGAACAAAAAAAAGTTTTCAATTTTTCGCGAAAAAACGTGATGGTTAGCCTTACTTTTTTTGAACGGATAAAATTCATAGACACGGATTCCGAATGTTTCATTTAGTTTTGATTATCAATGTTATTATGAGTGGTTCAACGTTTAGTTTGCTTCAATATGTTGCCTCGATAGTTTGCAATCCAGGTTCAAAATATATGTTACTAAACCTCGAAACGGTCGAAAGAGCTAAAACCAGGGCTCGCACAAATGACAGCGATCACAAAGCCATTTAAAGTTTAAGCAATATCTACAACAGCAACACACAATACAACTAGATACATTTAACGTAGATACAGTAAGATTCAATTTCAATAAAGCAGATTAGCCCATATGTCAAAAAAACAAGAATTAAAATATAACAAATTTTTAAAAGATAATAATAAAACAAATATAATACCATTTAATAAAAACATAACAAACACAGAAATAAGAGAACACATAAATACCATAAATCAATTAATCAACTCAAACATAAAAGAATCTAGCCCAAAAATCACACGTTACAATAATATGGAATGTTACACCAACAATACAATAAAAAAATTATACAAAGAAAAATCACAACGGATAACACTGTTAAAAAGAGGAAGAAATGGAACCTGGACACAACAACAAACATTGTTGATAAAAGCTGAGATACGACGCATAAACGATCTAATCGTACAAAACGTAAAAATCGATATAAACAAAAAATTAACAGACTATATCGGCAATATAAAACCCGGCCCAAAAATGTTCAGACAAATTAAAAGAATAAATATAGAGAAAGCAGAGCTGGAAATAAAACAACTAAACGTAGATACGAACGAAACCACAAATAAGCAAATACTGGGCATAGACTGGCAGAATATGGAACTAACAATAACCAATATAACAGCTACGACCATCTGGACAACCTCGAAATACTGGGACACTACATATAAAAAACAACGATTCCAAATCCAGAACTGGGTAAGCCTCACCATGAACACACAATTAACAATCAGATAGGACCATTAAAATCCTTTTTTACACATAACAATAAGAATGATATAACTAAAACACAATTTAATAACAATAACACTGCAATAGACACTAACATAAATAATTATTTCATAACAATAAATCAAATAAATTCAATATTAAACTGCTTAAATACTAAAAAATCATTTGGACTGGACAATTTACCCTGCGTGGCGCTGAAACATCTACCGACTGGATTAGTGAAAGAATTATGCTGTTTATTCAATCACTGCTTAAACAACCGAACATACTCACAGGCCTGGAAAACGGCAAAAATATACCCCATACACAAAAAGGCAAATTCACAACAGATCCGAAAAACTATAGACCAATAAGCCTGCTCTCAAACCTTGGCAAAATCTACAGAAATCATCATATCTGATCAAATCCAAGATCATATTAGCGAAAACAAATTATAACCAGACGATCAATTTGGATGTAGACACATTCATTCCATCATCCATGCAATCACGAAACTAACATGAGATGTGTCCAGAAATATGAATAAACAAGCATTTCATAAATTTCATTTGTGAATTATTATTTGTGTATTAAGTGTGAATTAAAAAATGCATTTTTTAATTAATTTGAAATTTGCAAAATGAATTAAAAAATGCTTATGAAAGAGAAAAGCAAAAAAGTTCCGGAAAATTAAAATTACGGTTAACTGAGTGTTCCGGTTAATTGAATGCCGGATAATCGGGTTTTTACTGTATATTGAAAATTAAAGCCATTCAAAATTTTCAACTAAAGCTTTGTTTAATGAAAATGTGCAAAAAACAATTGCAAATTTCAAAATGGATTAAAAAATGAATATGAAAGAGTAAAGAAAGAGAAAACAGCAAAAAGGTTCCGGCAAATTTTAATTCCGGTTAACTGAGTGTTCCGGTTAATTGGATGTCGGATAATCGGGTTTTTACTGTAACTTGAAAATTAAAGCCATTCAAAATTTTCAACTAATGCTTTGTTTGATGAGAATGTGCGAAAAACAATTGCAAATTTCAAAATCAATTGTAAAATGAATACGAAAGAGAAAAGAAAGAGAAAAAGGAAAGAAATTCTAGAAATCAAATTTCGGTTAATTGAGTGTTCCGGTTAATTGGATGTCGGATAATCGGGTTTTTACTGTAATATGAAAATTAAAGTCATTCCTAATTTTCAACTAATGCTTTATTTAATGAAAATGTGCAAAAAATAATTGCAAAATTCAAAATGAATTAAAAAATGAATACGAAAGAGAAAAGAAAGAGAAAAAAGCAAAAAAGTTCCGGAAAATTTTAATTCCGGTGACTAAGTGTTCAGGTTGATAGGATGCCGGATAATCAGGTTTTTACTGTAATATGAAAATTAAAGCCATTCAAAATTTTCAACTAATGCATTCATAATGAAAATGTGCAAATAACAATTACAAATATCAAAATGAATCATAAAGAGAAAAAGCAAAAAACTTCCTAAAAATCAAATTTCCGGTTAACTGTGTGTTCCGGTTAATTGGATGTCGGAAAATCGGGTTTTTACTGTAACTTGAAAATTAAAGCCATTCCTAATTTTCAACTAACGTTTTCATCAATGAAAAATGGCGAAAAACAATTGCAAATTTCAATAGAATTGTAAAATGAATACGAAAGAGAAAAGAAAGAGAAAAAGCAAAAAAGTTCCTAAAAATCAATTTTCCGGTTAACTGAGTGTTCCGGTTAATTGAATGACGGATAATCGGGTTTTTACTGTAATATGAAAATTAAAGCCATTCAAAATTTTCAACTAATGCTTTCATAATGAAAATGTGTTAATAACAATTACAAATATCAAAATGAATCCTAAAATGAATATGAAAGAGAAAGAAGCAAAAAAGTTCCTAAAAATCAATTTTCCGGTTAACTGAGTGTTCCGGTTAATTGGATGTCGGATAATCGGGTTTTTACTGTAACTTGAAAATTAAAGCCATTCCTAATTTTCAACTAATGTTTTCATCAATGAAAAATGGCGAAAAACAATTGCAAATTTCAATAGAATTGTAAAATGAATACGAAAGAGAAAAGAAAGAGAAAAAGCAAAAAAGTTCCTAAAAATCAATTTTCCGGTTAACTGAGTGTTCCGGTTAATTGAATGACGGATAATCGGGTTTTTACTGTAATATGAAAATTAAAGCCATTCAAAATTTTCAACTAATGCTTTCATAATGAAAATGTGTTAAAAACAATTACAAATATCAAAATGAATCCTAAAATGAATATGAAAGAGAAAAAAGCAAAAAAGTTCCTAAAAATCAATTTTCCGGTTAACTGAGTGTTCCGGTTAATTGGATGTCGGATAATCGGGTTTTTACTGTAACTTGAAAATTAAAGCCATTCCTAATTTTCAACTAATGTTTTCATCAATGAAAAATGGCGAAAAACAATTGCAAATTTCAATAGAATTGTAAAATGAATACGAAAGAGAAAAGAAAGAGAAAAAGCAAAAAAGTTCCTAAAAATCAATTTTTCGGTTAACTGAGTGTTCCGGTTAATTGAATAACGGATAATCGGGTTTTTACTGTAATATGAAAATTAAAGCCATTCAAAATTTTCAACTAATGCTTTCATAATGAAAATGTGTTAAAAACAATTACAAATATCAAAATGAATCCTAAAATGAATATGAAAGAGAAAAAAGCAAAAAAGTTCCTAAAAATCAATTTTCCGGTTAACTGAGTGTTCTGGTTAATTGGATGTCGGATAATCGGGTTTTTACTGTAACTTGAAAATTAAAGCCATTCCTAATTTTCAACTAATGTTTTCATCAATGAAAAATGGCGAAAAACAATTGCAAATTTCAATAGAATTGTAAAATGAATACGAAAGAGAAAAGAAAGAGAAAAAGCAAAAAAGTTCCTAAAAATCAATTTTCCGGTTAACTGAGTGTTCCGGTTAATTGGATGTCGGATAATCGAGTTTTTACTGTAATTTGAAAATCAAAGCCATTCAAAATTTTCAACTAATGTTTTTATCAATGAAAAAGTGCAAAAAACAATTGCAAATTTCAAATGAATTAAAAAATTAATACGAAAGAGAAAAAAGGAAAAGTTCCTAAAAATTAAAATTCCGGTTAACTGAGTGTTCCGGTTAATTGGGTGCCGGATAATCGGGCTATTATTGTAGTACATTATTACGTTTTATTTCGATTTTAAATACACATTTTATGTCATTTATAAATACACAATTCTGAAATCATTTTCAAAACGATTTCTGATATGCATTCATAAAGTCAAGTTAGCCTTTTTTTATTCCAGTTAACTCCGCTTGATATCCAGGGGCATTGGCTTGGCACGCTACACAGTCGGCCAAAATACCGCGGCGCAAATAACTATCGAAAGAAGACCATCGAGATGATGACCACCCGCAATTATTGGTTCAATGATCAGCGCCGCCTGTTCGTCGAAAAATAGAAGCTTCGTTGTAAGAAAAGCTTATATCTATAGCTTATTTCGCCGTAGTAGGAAAACTACGACCATATACGATCGAAAGAAGCGAGAACATATGAGAGTCCAACATAGAAAATTTATGTTTCGGCGGCACTCATAAATATGTTGGCTTCTACAAAGGATGCAATAGGGTCAGTATATACGATAACATATTTCGATTTACTTAGAAATCTCTACAATGTCTTGTCAATTGCCTTCGAATAATTGAATTTTCGAATTTTTATGATTCAAAACATAATTATATATTTTGTTATTTTAATGACGTAAAATAAATTTAAATGAATATATTTTCCCATATTTTCTTTAATTATCTTGTTGTTCTTAATAACAAATTATGTTTAAAAAGTATACAAATCTTAATTTAAAGTGTAACATTTTCTTTTACACTTTTTGGCTGTTATAAGGTTTCTTGTCAATTTGTCAGAAACTTCACACTGCATATCTACATTTGGAATGAAGGTCATTCATTCGAACAGGGGTTGTATTAAAGTTGCGCAAAACGAATATCGGATTCGTATGAACCACGAGATAAGGCATCAAATCAAATCAAGTTAAATGGCTGGGTCACGTTGCAAGGTCCCCACAACAACGGATGATTAATAAAGAAATCCAACAACAACCAGCCGGTGTTCATCATAAAGGAAGACATCGACTTGCACGACAACTTCGAACAAGACCTACGTTTAATAGGATGTCGAAACTAGAGGGCGAGAGCGATGGATCGAGATGAATGTAAGACCACAGTGCAAGCGGCAAAAAAAAATAGAAAAACTATAAAAAGAATCTAAAAACGGTAGGTAGTGACACTGCAGTATGGTATGCTCATTGAGTTTCAGGCAATTAGAATAAAAATACATATTTCAAATATAACGAACACACTCAATTTTATTTTAAATACATCAACCCGATGGAAACATCGTTACGAACAGGAAAACTCTTGATTCACGCCATTAATTGCTTGGTTGACATACTTTTTAATATCCCCATCATTTGGAATACCATCTAACATTTCAATAAAGCAAGTTTCTATGGTACGTGCGGTTTGACAAACATTTTGATTTTCTAAAAACTCGCCAAGTTCTTGGTTACGCAAAAACCTTCCAACACAACTAAGTAGACTTTCTCCATTCCAAAATGTAATCCCCTTATCAGTAGCAATTTCAAAGATAATTAGTTCATTGCAAAAGTCATCACCAAATCTGTTAATTATCCGCATTAAATTCACGAGCCTTTGTATTTTTTCATTTTGGCGACATTCAGAACTAACATTAGTGGCTTTTGTCATGCTGCAGTTGGCGGCAATTTTCAAATTAGCACAATAATCATTTATTTCATTCATAAACTCACTAACACTTGTAGACTGGTTATTGTATTCCACAATATTTTCTAAAATAGACGTCATAACAAAGGTAGTTGGTGGTGGTGCACAAGCGTCATATTCAAGCTCAAGTGTCTGAAAATAAATTTGATATTTGTATTTCGTTTACTTTATAATTTTTTTGATTTTAGTTTGAGATTCATGTAGTATTACTTGTAGTTCGATCGAGCAATTGGCGATAGCTGGCACAGTATTTCTTGCCGAAACACTTATCATACAAAGCAGTGTGCATAAAATGAAACTAATTAAATTAAAGTGCACCATTTCTAACTTCAGAAATTTAACTAAGTGGTAATGATATTTTGCTTTCACTTTAAATAACATTAGATTCGATGACATTTGGTGACCCTCTTTAAGATAACGGAACTAGGTTACTATTTAAGATTACTAGGATTTTATTAGAGGTTTGAACTAAAAAAAATACTCCATCGATTTCTTTGTTGTCTTTAGGCTTCATACTAATTGGATTGACATAGTTTTGTGTTTTCCCTAGAACTCTCAATCTAGAACATGATTGACGATAATTTGTAAGACGTAGCTCGCATCACTCTTAGTATATTAATTTCAGTACTATACACTGTGTACTGTGTCGCTTAACAGTAAAGGAAGTAGGTAAATAATTTTTTATGATCGGATTATTATTTGATTTTATAAACAATCCAAAATTCTCAAGCAAAAGTAAATTAAAAATTGAACCGGGAAAGTCGTATAATGACGAGACTATATTTCAGCCAAGCAACACTTGTAGCGTTAGTGTATTTTTAATTAAAGAATGTGAGGGTTTAAAGGGACCGATCTCCGATAGTTTTGCTATTTCAAAATAAAGTTTATCTGGACCGGCCAAACGCACCCTTTCAAAAATGTCATCGATGAGGCCGGAACTCGTTAACTAATAATTACCACGTTAACACATCACTTATTTTTTAATTCTGCTTTTCAAGACTGTTCATCAACCAGTCTCTGCAAACCCTGTCAAAAAATATTTTGACATGAAGTTATAAAAAAATAATAATTCAACACGAAGCTATCTTACGAAATTCTACAAACTAATTTTTCATGGAATATTTATCTGCTTAATTTTGGAGAGCGGTGAAAATTTCATTTCACATCAGCTGCATACTAGCCTTTAAGTGATAGAAAGCAATGCATTGAAATTGGGTGTAAAATCTATAAACCAATTACTGCTCATCCTGGAATACCACAAGGCCTTCACTTGGATCCATGGATCTTCATCATCTTCACGAATGACTTAACAAATTTGTTCAAAATTCCGGAAATGCGGGACTGTCCCTATCAAATAGGAATTAGGAAAAATATTTTCATAGCGTTTTTGTCAAAATTATCATTTTCTGGCCATGATTGACCTAAATTTTTATAATTTACCAAATATTTTTTCCGTATCGAAATTTGACAGGAAAAATATTTCTAATTTAGTTTTATTTTTGAAAAATTAAGACCAACTGTTTACTATAGAAGGCCAGATAAAAAATTTTGTGATTAAAATATTTTCCCTATAGTTCGTTTTTCCTAGGGAAAGCCAGAATCGACCTGCTGGGCGTTACATTTGTTGAAAATATGACATTTAATACGCATATCGATAAAATAATAGCAAAAGCGAACTCTATGTTTTTTCGCCTATGTTCGATATCAGTATGAGTTTACTGTTCCCGTATGGTCTCTCTATCATCTAAACAAAATTAAACGCATTGAAAATGTCCAAAACAATTTTTGATCATAAAATATTGCTCGTAAGACGATTTTTATTAAGACTATTTATTTTAGTAAGTCGAGCTTAAAGCTCTATTTATATTATACGTTCCTTTCAGTTCCTTCATTTATCGTATCAGACAAAAAAAAAACATTGTTACATATATTTTATATAGGAGTATTTATATTATCCGTTCCTACACTTATGTCTGTGAAGTTAGCGCGAAAAATATCCCGAAGAAATGCGATGGCAACATTATAAAACAAATATCATGACATTTTTCAGTGTCATCCCGAAAAATTTTCTATATCACGCTAGTTTTGAATGTCATCCCGAAATTTTTTTTACTATCATGACATTTTTACTATCATGATAATTTTTTTTTTTTTTTTTGTTATCCCGAAAAGAATTCCTATACAGAAAATTTCAGTAAACAAATAGCGACAGGTGTTCGAACCATCCCGAAACCAAAAAAAATATTGAAGCGCAGAAATTTATATCACGAGAAATTAATTCAATAACCAACAATTTACTAGCGTTGTTAATCCAAAAACGCAAAACCAATCACTCTGGTTATTAGTAAGAAAACAAATATTGTGGATCAAGTCTATGAGTCAGAGTGTCAGTCTATGAGCATCCACCTTTCAAAAGCCAAAATAATGAATCTAGTCTATGAGACAAATTTTAGATATTTTAATTTAAATTTTAAAACTTTATTTAAATTTTTGGGCATTTGAAAGGTTGATCCTTCCTCTACAAACTCCATACCAACCTTGCTCTGTTAATTGATATCTACTACGACTTCACACGACTATATCTAAAATTTGACTAATAGATTTGATTTAAATTTTTGGGCATTTGAAAGGTGGATCCTTCCTCTACAAGATCCATCCCAACTTTGCTCTGTTAATTGATATCTACTACGACTTCACACGACTATATCTAAAATTTGTCTAATAGACTTGATTTAAATTTTTGGGCATTTGAAAGGTGGATCCTTCCTCTACAAATTCCATACCAACCTTGCTCTGTTTATTGATATCTACTACGACTTCACACAGCTATATCTAAAGTTTAACTTGTTATATCTTCTTACCATTTTAAAAAAATAAAATAATTCTATTTTAGTTCAGAGAATTGTTGTTTTTCTAATATTAAATATTTGAATTAATTTTTTTTTATATTTTATTAATTTTGATTATATTGATGTAGATTATTATTGTGTAATTTTTTCGAGGTGATATAAAAATTTATCACGAAATGTTAAATAATAATAATATGTTTTGTACATATAATTGTAATTGAAAATTTCGTGATACTAATTTAATATTACAAAACTATATAATAATTTACTATATATTATAGCTAATCTCGTGATATATTTGATTTATATGCAGCAATATTAATTATATATACTTGACTATCAGGATAGTATTAAAATATTCTGTGAATAAATAATAGTCTTGCCATATTTAACTATAATGGTTTTTCGGGATAATTTTTCGCGCTAACTTCCTAGAGGTCCTACACTTACGGAACGGATAATATAAATACTCCTATGAAAATACATGTAACAATGTTTTTTTTTGTCTGACACGATAAATGAAGGAACTGAAAGGAACGTATAATATAAATCGATTTTAATACGGAAAAATAAATAAAAACTATTTTTTAAAATAAATATTGATTTTAATATTTTTATAAATTTCTGTTTATTTTGATGTGGTTTAACTAAAAATTTTAATGAGCCAATTAAATTTTGTATCATGAATTTAACAAAAAAAAAAAAATTTGATTTCTAATTGAAATTCAATTTAATTGGCCCAGCGGTGTAACGACCACCAGATAGGTTTGAACAAGCAAACTCTACATTAACCGTATTAGGTCAGTTAAAGAAACAGCCTAGAAACACACTGCAGCTATGGATTTTTGCCATAAAATACAGTCCTAGAAGTAGTGAGGAATACAAACAATATTATCAGACTATCATAATACTGAAGAAATAATTCAGAGTCATAATGGATGGGGAGGCTACGCATTCAAGGGACATTTTAATTATGAGTGTCAGAATACGGCTGGTCTGAGGCAAAGCCGCACGTAAATTGGACCGATGCGAGATCTTTTGGAAATATTAAAATTTAATGTTAGAATTTTACTTATCTTTTCACACGCTCGAGAGCTTATAACTTCCAAAGAAATGAGGGTTTCAAGGGACCGATCTCCGATAGTTTTCCTATTTTAAGATAATGTTCTGATCTGCCAAACGCTCCTTTTCAAAAATGGAATCGACGAGGCCGAAACTCGTTAACTATTAACTACCACGTTAATACATCACTTACCAATTTTGCTTTTAAACACTGCTCATCAACCACTCTCTGCAAACCAGGATGCTCCCATTCCAATGCAAAATAACCAAATTAACTCCAATATTTAAAGCGGGAGAAAGACCTGACATTTAATGTTTCAGGGGAATCTCATCATTGTCCTTAATTGCTAAACTCTTTGAACTAATTGTCTTTGGACTCATTCAAAACAATGATACCCCATCATATCGCAGTGCTACAGCATGGTTTTCTGCCAGGGAAATCAACTTCTACCAATTTGGGCGAATTTATTAGTAAAACGATAAAAACAATTGAACAACTTCAAATGAAAATGTCGCTGCTAAATTTTATTTTGTCTCTGTTTAATTCTACAAATTTTTCACTACGTTTTTAACTGCAGGTACGATAAAAGTAAGTAAAATTTTTGACGTTTTATATATGTATTTGTTATTCATTGGTATAGGCTGATGATATGAAAGTTATTAAAAATATTTAAAAACCACGACGATGGGACTGCGCTTGCAAAATCATTTCATTCCATCGAAAGAAGAAACCACTAAAATTTGAGTATCATATATTAATGCCGAATTCTTTTCAAACAAAATTTTGATTTTAGATCAAATAAATGAGATCACTAAATTTTTTGGGTGTACAAACGTATTTCCGACCTTTTTATATAGGTGTCGTTAGTATCACTGCTTGCATATTATTCAATCGGACAATGCATGTTTTTTGGAGATTAGATGTCAGGCTTGAATAATTACTAGTGACACTTGTTCAAAGCGTAAACAACAATTATTTCCATGTAATAGAAAATGTCGAATTTTGTGCCAAAAAAGGCATTTGCGGGAGGTTTTACTTCATCAACATGCTCCATCGAATACAACATGCAAAGAGTAGTTTCAACGATTCAAAGTTGATGATTTTAACGTAAGAACAAAGAACGTGAAGGAGGACCAAGAAAATTTTAAGATACAGAATTGGAAGAATTGCTTGATCTGGACCCTTGTCAGACCGAAAAACAATTGGAAGAAGAGTTGAATATTACCCGAACAATGTGTTTCGCAACGTATATATGCAATGGGATTGGTTTAGAAGCTGGGAAATTGGGTGCAAAGCAAATGGAAAGAACGGGACATGAAACGTCGGAAAACCATGAGCGAATTGTTGCTTCAACGACTACGTTTATGCATCGGATCATCACTGGGGATGAAAAGTGGATCCATTATGATAATCTAAAGCACAAACCTGCGTGGGTTAAGGCAGGTGAACCAAGGCCTTCGATCCCAAAAGTAAATATCCATGGTTCCAAGGTGATGCTTTGTGTTTGGTGGGATATGAAGAGTGTCGTCTACTATGAGCTGTAGAAAGAGCGTGAAACCATTACGAGACAAGATTATCGACGACAACTGTTATAGTTTTAAATCAAGCTCTAGCTGCAAAACGACCAGAATAGGACGAAAGGCACGATCAGATTATTTTGCAACATGACAACGCTAGGCCACATGTTGATATACCTGTCAAAAACTACTGGGACATGCAGAACTGGGAATTCACCACTGCTCCCTCTGATTACCACTTGTTCCGGTCGATGCAATCAGCTCTGATACAGCAGCACTGCACTTCATATGAGAACGTCAAAAAATGGGTCGATGACTTGATCGCCTCGAAACAACCAGACTTGTGCCTTCGGGGAATCCGTTTATTGCCTGAACGATGGGCGAAGGTTATAGCTTCCGAAGGAGCATACATGAATAAAATTATCTTTAATTGTTGTACACAAATTAATGTCTTTTATTTCACTAAAAAAGGTTGTGAATACATTTATACATTTTAAGCTTCCTTAAAATTTATCGCAATGTCACTGACTTTTTTGATCTGGATCAAATTTTTCGATGAAATAATTCACCATAGCAGGACATGTCTAAAAAGACCAGCCGAAATTCAGAATCTGTGGCACTATTCTGGGTTTCCCTGGGAATTGGTAATTGGGAAAAATATTGTCATAGCATTTTTGTCTAAATTAAATTTTTCTGGCCTACTGATGGAATTAGGTTGATGTAAATATTTTCGAAACAAAGTTGATTGGGAAAATTTTGTTCTCAAAAATTTTTATAGGGAAAAATAATTCCCAATATATCTTTGATTCAGAAATATTTACACCCAACTAATTCCAATAGTAGGCCAGAAAAATATTATTTAGACAAAAATGCTATGAAAATATTTTTCCCAATTCCCAATTAGGGAAGAATATTAGAATAGTGCCACGGGCGTTACATTTGTTGAAAATATGACATTTAATATGCATATCGACACAAAAATAGCAAAAGATAACTCTGTGTTTCAGTGTTTTTCGCCTATGTTCGATCTCAGCTTGAAATTGCTGCTGTACTATTGGAACTACGATAATAGTATACCTCTCTCTCTCTGGCACTATATCCCATAAAGGGATTTGGCCGCCTCAAATGAGGTTTCACAATTAATTCATTGATCCTAAACCAGCCGTGAAATTTTTGCCTTGTCACCACCGGGAATCGAACCCGGGATCTCCGACCGTCACCGAGGCGGCAATCTAGTGCTGCTATTGTAAAAAAATTAAAACTTTCCAATTTATTTTTTCGACATATTTGCGGTTTGAAAAGACCCAAGACCACGTTCGGCGTTTCCCTGTGGCCCTATTTTGGTAACCTACTGAAGAAATATTGCCATAGCGAAACTGGCAGAGGAAATTTTTCCCAAATTTATTTTGTTTTTAAAACAATTACTATTAACTTTTTACCTTAGCATGCCAGAAAAAACAATTTAAACAGAAATTGTAAGTAAATTCTTTCCCCAGTTCCCTATTCCCCGGGAATTACCAGAATATGGCCACTGGTCGACAAATTACATGGAGCCATTTTTCAACACGATTTGCTCGAATTTATAATTTTGCCTTATTTTTGTTACCATCAAAAAATATACCGACACATTCGGCTCGAATTTCCCGACCACAACTTTCAATTGGTCATAAGGCACAGCAATAAAAATGAGCAATTTATTTTCAATTAACACGTTATACCGTGTAAAAATAGACAATCAAGTGAACAAAATGATGTTCATGCTTCACAGATTCTGGGTTCATCGGCTTTCTGAATGAATCAATCACGATATTAAAATTCAGGGGTTTCCAATTCTAATAAAATTTCTCCCAAATAGCTATGCATTACCATTACCGCTGCTTCCATTAATATACACCTACCAGCCGATAGAACCAACACTAGGTGCCACTTAGAGAAATTCGATACCCTACTATTCGCATTACTTGCTCGACGTTGTCCCGCCATAGTCGACGTTTTCCCATACTAGTTGACATACTAGTTGTTTATGCTTTGCTAGGGATCTTTTAACGTTATCCAGCGAACCAGCTTGGTTGGATTTATTATATCCGATAGTATCGCGGTATCCAAGGAGATATGAAACTGGTTGTTCGGGCATCTTGATACCGTCATACCACTTTTACAAAACCAAAGAAAATATCTGGAATAGTGTTTAGAACAAGTCGAACTGGAAATAAATATCGAAGTTCGCAAATAGTTGTAAAAGTAGAAATTTTTGGAAAACGCCTAAATGAATTCTTTTGTCTATACAGCGTATCCGGGTTTGGGATACTAATCCTTTAAGAAGTGATTTCTTGGTTCATTCTGTTGAAAAAATCGTATGTGAGAAAGGGATCAGTTTTGATAACCTTTGAGATACAGGGTGTGTAAAACATTTGGTCCAGAAAAAAAGATATCCCCTATAATCTGAGGGATTACGTTATTTGTACCCACGTGCCATAGTTTTTTTTATCAGTAAAACATTAGGCGATGATTATCAACACCTTTGTTTAAATGTTGAAAAAACAAAAATTAAATACTTGCATTAGTTTTCAGAAATTGTCTAGTGTTGGGTCAGTGTAGTGAATCGAAAATTTTAATTAATTTAAAAAAATTAAGCATAGTTCTCAAGTGAGGAGTACATGACTGAAAGGGTTGACTGAAAAGAATTTTGACGATGATTGTTTTGTGAAACGTATACTATATGGACGGATGAATCTCAATTCACAATAGATGGCATAACAAAACATGTTTCACTTTTAAGTAGATTCTTGCACTTACCAACAAGATGATGCGCGTCACAAGGGTATAAATTTAAAGAATTGGTTAAAAGAAAATTATCAAAATAATTGGATTGGAAGAAATGGAATGTAAATTGTTGGATTTATAAGCCGCTGTAACAGATGTGCTCCGGATTGAAACTTTGGATTTATACCATTTTTAATAGTTTAGTAATATTAATTTTTACAATTATCATAACCCACGCGTTGATTGGGTTAATAAATAGAAAAAACAATATTATTTCGTATTATTTTGTGACCTTATGATTATAGAATACTTGAAAGTAAACAAAAATGATGAATGAATGATTTTATTGTAGAGAAAAAAATCTTTATTCAAGCAGATTGTTAACGAATCTGAACAATCAAGCACGACATTTATAATTTTAGATGCAATTCATCGTTTACCCACTACAATAAAAATCTTGAATTAGGCCGTTTATTGCTTGATCAACGTACTTTTTAATATTCCCATCATGTGGACTCTCGTCAAACATTTCATTGCTACAGTTTTGTATAAGACGAATGGTTTGGCACATATTATTATCTTGTAAATAATCTCCCAATAAAATTGGCTTATTTGGTTGTGGTGGTATATTCATTTGCAAACAATTTAGAAATTTTGTTGAATCCCAAAGAGAAAATCCTTTGTCATTTGCAATTTCATATATAACCGTATGAAAGCACAAATCATCTCCGACTCTCGAAATTATACGCATTAAATTTCCAAGATGTTGTGTCCCTGTATTATGGCGGCAATCACTTCTAATATTCGAGTCTGTTTCTATACCACATTTGGTGACATTTTTTAGTGTACCGCAAAATTCGGAAATTTTATTTGAAAACTCTGTGCTAGTTATCACGTGATCATTGTAATCCACAATATTATTATAGATAGTTGTTACTTGAAATCCTTCTGGAGCACATATACCATACTTATGAATAAGATCCTGTAGAGAATTAATATAACTTATTTTGAAATTTCATCATAATAATAAATGCACATCGAATAATATACCATAGATGAACAGTTCGTGACAATTGGATCAACAATTATATTTGAAAAACTCATGTCATCTGACTCAATACGCGTATTCGGAACACGCATGTTTCCTAGTGCGACGGCCACAATTACAACAAGTAGCACCACAAGTAATTTAATAAACATTATTTCAACTTTGTTTGATAACTAGTAACTAACAACAAGTAATACCAAAATAATTTTTTGTAACCTCAAGATAAGAAAATTTCGCTTGAAGTAATCAAAAAATTATTTCAGGGATTCGTTCTAAACAAAAAATAGTTGGTTAATAATTATTTGGTAACACACGAGCCCAATAATTTTAATACTTGGGTTTTAATTTGAATGCGTTCATATAAAATTTCTTGACTTCTCCCATAATATACAGGGTGGCTGAGACCAAATGTTACTGACTTCACTCTGCTGTCATTTGTGTAGATTTTCCCGCGGCAATTTTTTGTCAGATTGAAGTTTGGTTAGTTGTTTACATGTGCTCAACAAATAAATGTTCTAAATTAATATCTTCATAAAAAAATCGTAATGGACGTAATAGTGTAATTGCACTGTATTTGAGTGGAAATTCACAAACAGCAATAGTTGGTCAGCTCCAGCATTTGAATGTGAATAAAATGTTTGTGTATCGAACCATAACTCGATACAACAAAACTGGTAGCATCGTTAAACGCAACAGAGGCGGTCATAAAAAGACAGCAACATCAAAAGAAATGATACGAAAGATGAAGAAACGAATCCAACGAAATCCTCGTCAAAGTGCCAAACAGTTAGCCGCACGTCTACATGTTTCACGACACAGCATTCAAACCATAATGAAAAATGAACTACACTTGAAGCCCTACAAGATACAAAAAGTTCAAGATCTTACGGAGGCACAAAAAAAAGTTAGGCTTGAAAGAACACGAGCATTGAAGGCCTTGGCCGAACGTGATGAGATTCCAAAAATTGTCTTTTCTGATGAGAAAATTTTCACCATTCAACAGTATGTGAATAAACAAAATGATCGTGTTTGGTTAGAGCACAAGTCCAACGATAATTTGGACACAAGAGTTGCCATGCGCAAGCAATCACCAGCTTATGTTATGGTTTGGGCTGCAGTGACTGCAGATGGACGCACTCTTCTGGTTTTCATCGAACATGGAGTCAAGGTAAACCAAGAGGTGTACCGCCAAAAGATCCTAAACGATGCTTTGCTACCTTGGGCACGTAAACACTTTGGTACGAACCGTTGGACATTCCAACAGGACTCGGCACCGTCACACAAAGCTCGAGCGACACAGCAATTTTTACAAAATTGCGTTCCGCGGCTGATTTCGTCGAAAGAATGGCCACCATATTCACCAGACTTGAATCCCATGGATTTCTTCATATAGTCCATTTTGGAGAGTAAGGTGTCCACTAAAAATACGAAAGTGTTGATGCATTGAAGTCAGCTCTTGTTCGAGAATGGAATAAAATTCCGCAAGCCCACGTTCGGTCAGCATGCAATGCTTTCTATGGAAGACTGAATCAAATAATCAGAGCCAAAGGAGATCATATCGAGCAGTAACATGTTTTTCATAAAATGTAATACGTAATAAATTAAAAAAATTACAGCGTTTTCATTTGGTAACACTTGGTCTCAGCCACCCTGTATATGGCCTTACGATAAGCTAAACGTGTTCAGGCGCACCAGCCCTAGCTTCGAGGACCGATTAAGTTGAGACAGTTAGTGTCTAACCAATAAGATAGATATTATTAGTAGAATTCACCCATCAGTCATTGAAGAAAAATTTAAGAGATTTGCGTGTAATAAATTTCAAATTATAATTTTAAGCGCGGTTAGAATCATTTTAAAGTAAATGAATACGTTTCATACCGAATCAGTTCTAAAGACTTATAATTTGATTCGTTCTGATTGGCCAAAAGAACTTTCATTGAGGAATTTGAGTTTCCAAAAAATGCGCGTTTTTTGGAATACAACCAACAACTTATAATCCTGCAAACCAAGCGAGCTTTCTTAACAATTACAGATTTTACTTCTGCTCTAAAGGAATACTACCCTAACATTAGTAGTATGAACACAGCAGTAACTGCAGCTAAATTTATTATCTACTATTACCAAAGCAGATAAACAAATTATATTCTAGCTCAAAAAAAAAACAGAAACTGGTAGTCTTGTCGATCCATGAAGCACTAGGATTAACTTCACCAAATGTGATCTGTAGAGGAATCAATTCTCAACCACTTGAGCTATTCGTTCGTGTACCGCATGTCATAGTTGCAATATCGAGAGACCATATAGAAGGAGATAAACAATTAGTGTAGGGCCAACGAATGATGCTAAGATACATGTAGTCAAACCCAGACGATGGCTTTTTGTTATCAGAATTCATAATTGTGTGCCAGAGAGAAAATTTCTTAAATTGTTGAAGAAAATAATAACCACGCATGACGTGTTCTCTCAAAATTCACACCGAAGTCTTCAAATGGGTATATGTTATATGATAGATATATTATTTCAAATAGCTTTGACGCCTAAGTTATGGACAAATAGACTTCTCGTAAAATAATTTGAATGGGGTCAACAATAAGGTTTTTTTCAAAAGTGTCAGACAAACCATCAACTCTAATGACAAAAATGATATAGTAAAACCACCTTGTATGCCGAAATAAGCAGCATAAAAAATGGAGAGACGCGATGTGTGAAATTAATGGTGGATATTTATTCATTACATTAAAAGTATGTTATCACCGGGAAAAAAGTAAGCCAGTCAATGAACAGGCGCATTGTGGTCTTCAAATGGATATCCAAGATTTTGAAGAAAATTTAGAAACATGTAAATCCTTATTTAATCAAATCAAATCTTAGCATCGGAACCGAATTACTATCATTAGGGATGAATATGACTGTAAGTCATTATCAACATGGATTACAAACATACCACGTACACAGGTGTCAAATAACACTGGCGACTGACCACTACTACTAGAATGCGATAAGGCAAATTTTACATTTTATGAAATTCTCCGATCCCTTCAAAGCTAAGGATTTTCGGAGCTGTGCAACAAATTAATTGGGGTCTTGCCGTTTTTTGCGATTAAAGTTTTCGTTTATATGATAATCAATGGGGATTCGGCGGTGACGTTTTTTGAACAATTTGACATGGTGAATGCGTCTGTTTTAGAAGATCTAACCGTTTTAATACATCCATGATTGATATGGAATAATATTTCAATTCGTCTATAAGCAGGAACACATTCATAATTATGAAAACCTTTTAAAAGACGGATTGTATGTAAAATATAAAATTCAAAAACTTGCCGCTCGAGGTACTATTTTGTACAGGAAATCAAGCTCGCAGTTGATCATCGTGCAGACAATGCTGACATATCTATGCTCCCAAACAGGAATTTCATCGGTAAAAGAGAGGTTTCATAAAACCATTACTGGCGGCCAAGGTCATTTCACTTTCTGACGATGTGATGAGTGCACATGATCTATCGCGAAGTTTGTCCTGAATTAACAGGTAGAAGTTCGCAAGTACTTGTGTTTTTATTTGGACTTGACTTTGGATAATCCGCTTATGATGTCTTGGTATTGCAACTGTAGTCGATGTTTTGAGCTTATAAACATTTACAGTACATTATTGGTATTATTCCACCCATCGAGGAAGTTTCACTGCATTTCGATACAGTTATTACAGTTGTTATTTCTGATGCCTTAAGTTCATTACCGGTTAGCCAAACCTTGTTACAATTTTCTTGTTTGCAGTTGTTTATGAATCGTAGACAGTATGCGACCATGTGCTTGACTTTGCTGTATGTAGGCAGTCGGCTAAATAGCTCTGCAAGTATGTGCGACCTTTTTATTACCGTCGCCAGCACTCTCTTTTCTCCCATTTCTGCTTGTAAATCTTCCATGCCACCATAAGTTGTTATCAATGAGCTGCTTGGGTGTTATACCACGTGAGGCGGCATCCGCGGGATTTGCCTGAGACTTCACGTGATGCCAGGTTGTTGTTGGTAATGTCTTCTTATTCGTCGAGATTCTATTTACCACAAACGTTTTGAAGCGGCTTGGGTCTCCTTTAATCCACCAGAGTGTTATTGTTGAATCTGACCAAGCATGCGTATTAACGTTTTCAAGCTTCATGGTGCCTTGAACGTGTTTCATTAATTTTGCCAATAATAAGGCTGCATTAAACTCGAGGTGAGGGATTGATGGCTACGTTTTAGCTGAGCTACTGGTTTACCGTTGTCATCCACTGCCTTACAATAAACCACAGCCACATAGGCGTGCTCTGACGCATCAGCAAAACCGTGTAGCTCCGTTTTGCATCTAGACGTTGTACTGAGTCATCTTGGAATTTTTAATCTTGATATCTCATTCAAGTCATCTTTGTAATTCTGCCATTTGGCACTTATTCTTTCTTGTAGTTGTTCATCCCAGCTTAATCCCATTTTCCAAACACCCTGCATCATGATCTTGGCTATGATTGTTGTCGGCGACAGCCATCCTTTGGAGTCAAAGAGTTTTGATGAATCAGATAGGAATGAGCGTTTGGAGTGCTGGCTAGCGGTAGTCCAGCTATATCGAACTCGAAAATATCTTCCGCCGGGTTGTATAGTATTCCCAACGTTTTAATCGTGTCATTTAATTTTATTTGGATATTTCCGTTGGGTTTTTGCTCTCTAGGAATGCTTTGCAATATTTTGGGAAATTTGGATGCCCATTTTCTCAAATAGAATCCACCTTGTGCTGTGAGGGCTTGCAGTTATTGCAGCACCAGTAGAGCCTCCTCAATGCTGTCTGCGCCATCGTCCATATAGAAGTCGGTTATCATTAGTTTAGCTGCTTTTGGGTGAGTATTGGATCCTTCCTTGGCTAGTTGATTCAATGTTTTTACCGCTAGAAAGCTGGCAGTGGTAGTTCCGTATGTTATTGTTTTTAGCCTATATATGCTGTTATCGGCTCGAAAGGGTTATGTCTCCATAATACTCGGTGATAGTTCTAATCGTTTGTGTTGAGCCAGATTTGACTGAACATTTTCTCGATGTCGGCTGTCATGACAATCTTGTGTTTCTTCCACCTTAGTAGTATGTCGGCCAAGTCTTCTTGTAGTGTGGGCCCGGCCATCATGATGTCGTTTAACGAGATCCCAGTTGTTGTTTTTGATGATGCATCAAACATGATGAGGTATGTAATACATATTATGGACGCGCTCAACTTCTGCCTTTTCCTGTATTAACTCCATGTGGCTCCAATCTATATATTCTTGCATGAATTGTTTATATAAATGTTCGTAGTCCGGATATTTGACAAATCTACTTTCGATTTGCAGAAGTCTGGCTGCAGCTATTTTTATACCCAAGTAATAATTGCATAGGTAAATTGTCCTAGACAGCAAAACCAGGGATCTTACTCGTACAACGCCGCGAAATTCGAAAAATTACACAAATTAGTTATAAATGGTAAATAGTTATTTAATAACTTTTGAAAACGTTGTTGCAGTGAAAAAAATAGCTAATTACCTTAAGAAGGTTTATAAGACAATGCAGCAGCTATTTTGTTACACACTATAAAGCAAAAAAGTCGGGACAAAAGCAATTTTGCTGCGGTAAGATAAGTAGGTATAAAGGCATTGTAGAAGGGTTATTGCTATATGCCGCAAAGAAAAATGTCGGGAGGAAAGCATTGTTGCTGTGCTAGTCAACCAAACAAATACAACATCTATAATAACCTAGTTTTGACATTTATGGTATACAATCAAATAAGGTGTTGTGTCTTTGTTATACTTGGCGAATATAATGGCGAACAAAGATTTGCGTACTTATTTTAAAACATTAAAAAAATACAAAACCAACACCACATTTTATAGAAAAGCAAAAGTGATAAACAACCACATGATAAAAGTAACTGGTATGTCGATCTTCTTAATTTTACGTGCAATGCAAAACCACTGAAATATATTATTTTTTCCGCTAATAGTATTATTAAAGTTGCTGCGTTTACGTCCAATGATTCGGTTCCTCTTTAAGTGGCTTCAAAAGAAACACCAGCAACAATACCACCACATACGCGTAACTTATTAATGGAAATAAACCTTGTAATTAATTTAAATTCATACTGGACTCTTACATGTATATAATAAACAAATTTTCAGATCAAGTTGTAAATGACAATTTAACTGCTGCTGCAGAGCATCTTATTTCATTTCAACCATCTCAGCGTACAATACCTCAATCAAAAACTATGTCAGATTCTGAATGTTATAATAATGATGAAATTGAATCCGAATATTATTTAAATGACAGCGAAGATGAAGAAGAAGATTTTGTGCAAAAAAATAAAGAGATGAGCAATACATTTTAATATGGCACAAACTGATTTAAAAGAGCTTTTATCTATTTATAACTACTCTTTAAAAAATAAACAATTGCAAAAACTACCAAGTGAAAGTTTGCTTACAATTATATTTTGAATCCTTAGACTGCCCAATGTCAAGCAGTTTAAATATAAATATTGATGGAATCTCAATTTACAGAAGCTCAAAAATACAATTAGCCAATTCTTGTTGCAATACATGAAATTGATAATTTTGTTCAATGGTGGTAGGTCTTTACTGTGGAGATAGTGAGCCTGGTTCAGTTCAAAATTATTTGAAACCTCTTGTAGACGAACTACAACCAGTTTCTGAAAACGGAATTACTTCGGAATTATTTCCCTCTTCGGAAGTAGTTCCTTCTTCCAACCGGTACATACTTTCAGAAGTACAGTTGTATTGTACAGTGGTATGTCAAACTTATAAAAGAAACACTGCTTATCTAAAATCAATCATCATCATTACTTAACAAATAGCGAAACCGCTTAACACGCAGTGAAATTTGTATTAGTAAACTAAATATGGATAAAAAAACGAAATCGGTTAACTCAAAGCAAAATTACTTACCAAACAGTGAAATTGCTTAACAAACAGCGAAATATGCTAAATGTGTGTAAGAGAGAAACTGCTTAACTCAAAGCAAAATTACTTTCCAAACAGCAAAACTACGTTCAATAAAGGAAAACTGCTTAACTCAAAGCAAAATGGTTTAAAACACAACTAAACTGTTTAACACACAGCAAATTCTATAACTACAACCTTGTTGTTAACCCTCCATTAGGTACAGTGGTTTCAAAATATTATGAAAATTTGACAGCTCCCCAGTATGCAATTTTACAACTGTGTGGAAAAAACTGTTTTAATTCCATTCTAAATTCCGTAGTACAAAATATCAAAGACACAAAAATATCGATTTTAGAGAAAAATAATTGTGTTTCTCTTTCTATTTCGCAGTAATATTATTTTCGTTTTATAAGTTTCGATTGTATCTTTTATTTTCAGTTTCTTCTGACAACTCGACGTAAACGGTTGCACTACATAATTAGTTTTTTTTACTCTAAAGTGTTGTGTTTCATTATAATGTTTTTCGATTTGTTAAAGTAAATAATTTTAAATTTAAATATATAATAATAATAATTATTAACTTATTTAGTGATCGCGATGTACAAATTTGGACTAAAAAGGTAATATAGATCTGTCTCACAATGGCGTCGTCGCGAAATACATTTACGTAGTAAATTTTCAATGATTTTTTTTTTCAAGATCTCAATATGCTGGCGGATGCAATACAACGTGGCGGATGCAATACAAAACTCAATTTATGAAATTTAAATATGTAAATAAATTTTCTATGTTTTTTTGTACACAAATAAAAAATAATGTGAATAAAAACTTAATATTTATTTTATTATAAATGGAAAACTTTGTTTTATTTCGGATAGGAATTATTATTTATTCCAATTGGAAAATATATACAAACACGTGCCTTTTGTTTCTGTGATTTTTTTCTCTTTTTAGTTGGGATTCACACCGACACAGGAATTTTTGTGACACTTTTCTTTGGCTGGTAGTACGAATTTCCGCGTGATACACATGGTTATTTCCCTAGAAGCAGTGTGGTTTTAGAACGCGAATGTAAATGGAATTCCGTCGGCATTGCATATTGGGTTACACGCATAAATAAAATGTAAATAAATATGGTGGAAAATAGAGACGAAATTTGTACGTGAAGTATTTCCTAAAACAAAACAAAAAAAATTTAGGAATATTTTTAGGAAAAAATTCACACGTGTGTAAAGAAATGTGAAGTATTTCCTAGTACTAAATAAACATGAATGTGTTAGTGTAAATAATATATAAAATCCATATTAAATAGAAATTGAATTATGTAATGTTCTATTCCCAATAAGCAATGCCGACGGAATTCCATTTACATTCGCGTTCTAAAACCACACTGCTTCTATGGAAAGAACCATGTGTATCACGCGGAAATTCGTACTTCCCGCCAAAAGTGTCACAAAAATTCCGGTGTCGGTGTGAATCCCAACTAAAAAGAGAAAAAACTACAGAAACAAAAAGCACGTGGTTGTATATATTTTCCAATTGGAATAAATAAATAAATAATCTTTCCAATTGGAATAAATAATCTTATTTGAAATAAAACAAAAGTTTCTATTTATAATAAAATAAATATTAATTTTTTATTCACATTATTTTTTATTTGTGTACCAAAAAACATAAAATTTATTTACATATTTAAATTTCATAAATTGAGTTTTGTAATGCATCCGCCACGTTGTATTGCATCCGCCACGTTGTATTGCATCCGCCAGCATATTGAGATCTTGAAAAAAAAAATCATTGAAAATTTACTACGTAAATGTATTTCGCGACGACGCCATTGTGAGACAGATCTCTATTACCTTTTTAGTCCAAATTTTTACATCGCGATCACTAAATAAGTTAATAATTATTATTATTATATATTGAAATTTAAAATTATTTACTTTAACAAATCGAAAAACATAATGAAACACAACACTTTAGAGTAAAAAAACTAATTATGTAGTGCAACCGTGCACGTCGACTTGTCAGAAGAAACTGAAAATAAAAGATACAATCGAAGCTTATAAAACGAAAATAATATTACCGTGAAATAGAAAGAGAAAAATAATTATTTTTCTCCAAAATCAATATTTTTGTGTCTTTGATATTTTGTAGTACGGAATTTTGTACGACATTTTAGCAGTTTTTCCACACAGTGGAATAATTGCATACTGGGTTTATTCATTATTACGTAGTTAAATATGGTTAATTTATGTTAGTTACTGTTTTTATACATTTATTTTCTGATTTTAATAAATAGGTATTGAACATAATAACCACGCATCTTAAGTGTTGGTACTATTTATTCTTAAACATTTTGTTTTAAGTTACGCAAAAAAACTTTGGTTTCCGTATTTGATATTTCTTAATATTATTTTGCTTTTAGATTTTGTAATTTCTTCTCCGATTTATTTGCGTACGTGTAAGTTTTTACGTTGCGTGACAATGTAAATCGTTTTTTGTCTGGGAAAGTAATTTGTTTGATATATGAAAGTATTTACGGAATTGTTCTACAACACCTATGCAGCAGTATTCTGGTGATTCCCCGGGAATAGGGAGCAGGGGAAAGAAATTATATGTATTTTTTTTATAATTTTTTTTTCCGTTTTACTGAGGTAAAATCAAAGTGTATATTTTTTTAAAACAAAATTAAATTGGGACTAATATTCATTGAAAATTTAGATATGGATATAAATCCTTTCCCCAGTTCATTATCATCGGAGAACTACCGGAACAGTGCAACATGGTAGTTACGATTAAGGATATTTGAACACATAACCGGGGTTATTAAATAAATTCGGTTTTTCCGAGTTTTTCGATATTACTAAACGGCGGGACCACTAACGGAAAGTAGATTTGAGTTGGTCTAGACCTATGTAGACGGGAATTCATACTCATTTTCCAAAAAGTAGGGCTTCTGGTAGTTAGGATTAGTAATAGTAGGGTAGTATTAATAAAAGTAGGGCTTCTGGTAGTTAGGGTTTAGTAATATCGGAAAACTCGGAAAACTCGAATTTATTTAATAACCCCGGTTATTTGTTCAAATATCCTTAATCCTAACTACCAGAAGTACGACTTTTTGGAAAATGTATATCATTTTCCGTTTACATAGGCCTAGACCAACTCAAACCTATTTTCCGCTAGTGATCCCGCCGTTTAGTAATATCGGAAAACTCGGAAAACCCAAATTTTAGTAATATCGGAAAATTTTAAAAACCCGATTTTATATTTCCTCGTTTATGTATGTATTTATTCATTTTTGGAAGTTGTGTTAATTTCATGATTTTCAATAGTCCTAGTCAAATTAACTAGCTATTTAGGATCATGCTGATATTTATTTTACCCGTTTATAAGAATATATTTTATTTATTCGATATTACGAATTTTACACATACATACAGATATTTTTTTTTATTGTTGTTGGTTTTAGGAATAACTTTTTTTTAGGAAAAACTTCACAACCGTGACGAAATTTGAATTTTTGAGCTTATTTATATATTATATATGTAGCTGCAAAATGCATTGTGCCAGTTGTTTAATTAAAATCGTGAATTGTAAATATGGTAATTTGTAAACATAGCTAATATAGGGTTAACGTAAATAATTATTCCATGCAAAGTCCTACAGCTATAAAACGCTTAGCACAAAGCAAATGCTTTATGATTACTAATTTCCTTATCTAAAAGCTGATTAGTTATTAAAAACGTTTACTATATTTGGACAGCTTTTTCGTAAATCCTTATTAATTTTGTATTTCTGTGCATAAAAATGGGTGCATCATTTATCTAGTAGAAAAACTACCACAAAACCCAGTTTATCACATGAAAATATTGTAAAAAACACCAATTTCATGCTTTTGGTTAGTTACCAGATGCTTTTAACAGATTTGAACTTTTTTTCAGAAAAAATAAATTTTTCAAAATAGTTTTTGATTTTGATTTTGAAATCTTAAGAAAAGTCATATTATCCATATTCATATTTCATATCATATTAGTGACATTTATTATTGAATAAAGAAAACATAAAAAAATGATTTTTGCTATAATTTTTACACAAATTATTATTGTTAATGTTCAAAATAATAGCTAGTTAGTTATTTGCGACTTTTTTTGCTAATTTGAAAATAATTCCCTTAACTAACTATGTAGCTTTTTAACCCGAGGATTTGCATCTAAAACACGTTTGCTGTTATGGCATTACTTTTTCTTATGTAACTATTTGGTGTTAGATACAGCAAAACTGCAAATATAACGATTTTGCTATTTGGGAACCGACGTCACTAAATTAATCAAAATTATGCCTTGAAAGTAATTTAACATTTATAACGAGTTTATTGTCTGACGTTGCTATAACATATTGCCAGGCAAATGACAATTACCATTTTTGCTGGCATTACGTTGACAAACCCACAAATTCATGTTGTTTGTTATTATTTTAAGAGTTATCATAACTAAAGTGCTGTAAATTTTAGATGGTACAACGTTTTGACAACTCCAAATTGTTATATTATCGATATCAGTTTCTGGTAGTTGTTGAGTTAATTTGTTTAATACCAAAGCTTCCACGTCTAAGCTAAAGTCTCCATTGAATCTATCTATCTATCTATCTTTCTCTTTTTGATATTTAGCAAATTGGCAGCTCTCGATGATATTAATGTAGCTTGGGACCCTGAATCAATTAACGCCCTCATTGTGGTAAGATGTCCTTGTCTGTTGCCACTCTGACCATTATTGTTGGTAGTAATACATACAGGTCCTTGTTGTTTAACTACTAGAGTTTGTGTTGTCCCCATGTTGGTCGATGCCTTGTTATTATCATGCAGAAGAATGTGGTAATGTCCTTGGCACACAATGCATCGTAATGCGGATCTGCATAGGTAACCCCTTGGGTATCGCGTTAAACAACGTACACAAGTAGTTGTTTCGCTGATCAACTTGCTTCTATCTAACGTTGGTATTAGCTTGAACAGATACTAATCCGTTAAGAACCAGGTTTGTGATACTAATCCGTTAAGAGGTGATTCCTTGATTTTTTCTGTGGAAAAAATCGTGTGATAGAGGGGTCAGTTTTTGATATCCTTTGAGATACAGGGTTTTCAAAAAATTTAGTTAAAAAAAAAAAAGATCACCCCTATAATCCCTCAATACATTATTTGTATCCACGTTCATTAGTTTTGAGAAATTGTCTGCTGTTGGGTCAGTGTTGTGAATCAAAAGCTTTAATTAATTTAAAAAATTAATATTATGATGGCACACTTCTCAGGTGAGGAGTACATTTATATCAATTTGAATGCATCACGAGCTTTCAATGAATATCAACGCAGATTTTCAACTCTTCGTACACCATAAAACATCCGTTCAAGAATTATTACCGATGGTTGATTTAGAGGGACTTTGGTTGATTAAAAGGCTGGAGTAATTGAGGATAATTTAATTGGACCATTCATATTACCATCGATATTAAATAGTGAACGTTATTTACAACTTTTACAAAACGATTGACCACATGATGGTGCACCTAGTCACATTGGTAAACATTTTAAGAATTGGATAAACGAAAATTAACCAAATAATTGGATTGGAAGAAATGGTCGTAGTGGTCACTATTAATTGATAAATTTTTGTGCTGTGCTTCGGATTGAAACTTTGGATTTGGTACGCACCTTAACTGTGTTGAATTTATAACAATTTTTAATAGTTTAGTAATATTATGGCCCAGCCGTTGACTGGGTTAATAAATAAAAAAATAGTATTTCAAACTAATCTTTAAATAAATAGAAAATACACATAAGGTTTTGTAACCTCAAGATTTGAATACTTGACCCTAAACAAAAAAATTTTCAGGCATATCTACTACAGAATAGCTTGACGTTGTTTGCTCATTGACAATTTTTGTTAGTGTGAGGAGGGTTAAATAAAACCGGAGGTGTTACCAAAAAAATATAAAGTCACATAAACGTATTATCATTTATATCAACTATTTCAAATTTTCAAAGCTATGTACCACTGCAGACAGCGGCATACAAATTTATTGAAAAAAAAAACAAATCTATATTAAAACAATCAAGCAAGACTTTTATGATTTTAGACACAATTTCATACACTACATACAAGTAAAATCTTGAGTAAGGCCGTTTAATGCTTGATCGACGTACTTTTTAATATTTCCGTCATGTGGACTCTCGTCAAACATTTCATTGCTACAGTTTTGTATAAGATGAATGAACTGGCATATATTATTATCTTGTAAATAATCTCCCGAAAAAATTGGTTTATTGGGTTGTGGTGGTGTATTCCTTTGCAAACAACTTTGAAATTTTGTTGAATTCCAATGAGCCAACCCCTTGTCAGTAGCGATTTCATATATAACCGTATGAAAGCACAAATCACCTCCGACTCTCGATATTATACGCATTAAATTTCCAAGATGTTGTACTCCAATATTATGGCTACAACCACTTCTAAAGTTCGTGGCTTTTTCCGTACTACATTTGGTGGCATTTTTTAGTGTATCGCAAAATTCGGAAATTTTGTTTGCAAATTCTGTGCTACTTGTAACGTGATCATTGTACTCTACAATATTATCAAAGATAGTTGTCACTTTAAATCCTTCTGGTGCACATATACCATACTGACGGATAAGATCCTGCAGAATTTTAAAATAATTTAGTTTTAAAATTACTTCATAAAAGTAAATGTACATTGAAGTACTATTTCAATGTTTTAACGTACCCAAGATGAACAGTTCGTGACAGCTGAATGAAAAATTTTATTTGAAAAATTCGACTCATCTGGTGACTCAATATGACGTGTATTCGAAACACTAATATTTCCTAGTGTGACGGCCACAATTACAACAAGTAGCACCACAAGTAATTTAATAAACATTATTTCAGTTCTGTATAATAACTATAAACTAACAGCAACTAAACTTTAATTACCAAAATAATTTTTTGTAACCTCAAGATAAGAATAATTCGCCTGGTTAGATCTGAAAATCTTATCAGGGGTTCGTTCTAAAGAACACGTAGTTCGTTATTATTATTCGTTACACACAGAAAAAATTGTCCCATAAAATTATTGTGAAATTGGAATATTTTATCCCCATCGATTTAGAAAAGAAACACGAATTCTCATATATTTCTTTCTAAGAGCGTATTAAGATAGACTTTTGTTAAATTCTCCAATAAAATATTTGGAAAAACGTTCGACGAAACAGAGACAGCAAGTAGGTGCTGTTATTATTTGAATGCAACGGAACAACAGTCGAAAGCAGTAACTCTCACGCAAACACCACAATTTGATTATGATTAATTTTGATGCTTGACCACAGACACGACTTTTCATCAAGGAATTTGAGTTTCCAAAAAACACTGGTTTTTCGGAATGCTAGAAACATATGCCAAACAATTTAAAAACCTGTAAAACGAGTGACTCAACGCGTAATTTTAACGGTGGTTTCAATATAAGTGCTACGGATGTGATTGATCGTGTCAACACTGAGTTTATGTACTTTTCGCGCTCCGAATACGTATGTGAAGATAGCCCGAAAACAATCCCGAAAAATGATAGCTTTCACTTAAAAGAACACACTTCACGGCAAACAATTTAAGTTGTTACTAGTGATCCATAGATGGCGTTATTCTGAACATTTATCAATCCACTCTCGTATTTGCTGACCGGTTGCTTCATTCTAGTATTGCCCAAATGCCCGACGCGTAGCAATGTTGTAGCCATTTCCTACAATACCTGGAATCTAGAAATGCGAGTCTTTGAGCTTCCATTTAAATTACAAAATGCGTCTGTTTTCGGAGCGCGAAAAATACATCAACTCAGTGACGACATGACCAACCTCATCCGTAGCACTTATATTGAAACCACCGTTAAAATTACGTGTTGAATCGCCCGGTTTACAGGTTTTCAAATTGTTTGTCAGTTTCTTGTATCCGAAAAAACGATTACTTTATTCAGTCAAGCATCAGAATTAATCATAGAATCAAATTGTGGTGTTTATGGATGAGATTTACTGCTTTCGACTGAGGTTCAGAGGCTGCTACTATAATTCCGTTGCATGTTGTTCCGCTGCATTCAGATACTAACAGCACCTACTTGCTATCTCTCTTATACGTCGAGGGTAACGAAATTGTGGACTATTTTGACACAGCGGGTTCTCGCTTAAGGCTAGTGAATGAACCTAATGTTGCACCAGCACTTGTAGCAGAATCCAATGAAAATGGTACTGGAATTTTTTACAAATTAATTAGAACTTATCGGCATAGATCAACCCCAAAAAAACTACCCTTAAGGGGTGCAATTCTTCAAAAATCATATTTTTCTTTACAACATTCTTATTATGATCGATTGTGTGTGTGGACTGTTGTAATAAATTCAGGGATATCTATTTCTTGCATAGAAAGGAAGTTCGATGCAGTATGTTCGATTTTTGTGGGTGTGGGCTGTTGTAATAAATTCAAGGATACTTATTTCTTCCATAAGAAGGAAGTTCGATGCATTATGTTTGATTTTTGTAGGTGTGGGCTGTTGTAATAAATTCAGTGGTAATTATTGGAGGGGTTTTACCTATACAGAAAAATATTGTTTTAAAGAGGTGTACTTTTAGGGACAGTTTTTGCCAATTGAACTATTCCAATATATTGTAATTTATTTATTAAAAACTTCTTATATAAACCAGTGTACAGTACGATACAATGATTTTAAACGGTTGCTCCCATTTGGGGTAGTTTTATAGGGGTTTAGTTATGCCATTTTATTGTAATTAATTTGTATAAAAATTCCAGCACTATACAACAAAAATTCACAGAAATGCAAAAGGCGTGGTATGACGATAAATAAGGTTTTTAAAAATTGCATCCCTTAGGGGGAGTGTTTTGGGGGTTGAGCTATGCTAATATGTTGTAGATAGTTTGTTAAAAATTACAGTATCACCACCAGTACGATACAAGAAATATTAACTGAAATGACAATAGCATGGTCTAATCAAAAATTAGGTTTTGAAAGAATTGCACCCCTAGGGGAAGTTTTTTGGGGGTTAAACTATGCCAATATGTTGTAATTAATTTATAAAAAAATTCAGTACCACCCCCAGTACGATACAATATATATTAACAGAAATGCGATAAGAATGTTGTAAAGAAAAATATGATTTTTGAAGAATTGCACCCCTTAGGGGTAGTTTTTTTTGGGTTGAACTATGCCGATAAGTTGTAATTAATTTGTAAAAAATTCCAGTACCATTTTCATTGGATTGTGCTACAAGTGCTGGTGCAGCATTGGGGTCATGGCTAGTGCGCCTGAACACGTTTGGCCAAATATTTTATTGAAGAATTGGTTTCTATTCTAAATCGGTTTGGACAAAATTTTATAATATCACTCTAATTTTATGGAAGAACCCAAAAAATATTATATGAACGCATTCAGGTTAAAAACCAAATATTAAAATTATTGGACTAGTGTGCTTTCTTTAGAACGAACCCCTGATAAGATTTTCTGATCATTCAGGCGAAATATTCTTATCTTGAGGTTACAAAAAATTATTTTGCAATTTAAAGTTTAGTTGTTGTTACATAAAAGCTATCAAACAATTTTGAAATCATGTTTATTAAAATACATGTAGTGCTACTTGTTGTATTTGTAGCCGTCACACTAGGAAACATTAGTGTTTCGAATAAGCAAATTGAGTCAGATGAATCGAACTGTTCACCTTGGGTACGTGCAATATTTCAATGTGCATTTATTATTATGACGTAATTTTAAAACTTAGTTATACACCGCAGTACCTTATCCGTCAGCATGATATATGTGCACCAGGATTGAAAGTGACAACTATCTTTAATCATATTGTAGAATACAATGATCACGTTATAAGTAGCACAGAGTTTGCAAACAAAATTTCCGTATTTTGCGATACACTAAAAAATGCCACCAAATGTATTATGGAAAGAACCTCGGACATTAAGAGTGCTTGCAGCCATAATACAGGAATACAACATCTTGGAAATTATGTCCGTATAATTTCGAGAGTCACATATGATTTTTGCTCTCATACGGTTATATATGAAATCGCAACTGACAAGGGTTTTGCTCATTGGGATTCATCAAAATTTCTAAGTTGTATGGAGAGGAATACACCACCACAACCCAATAAGCCAATTTTATTGGGAGATTATTTACAAGATAATAATATATGCCGATTCATTCGCGTTATCCAAAACTGTAGTAATGAAATGATTTTCGAGAGTCCACATGACGGGAATATTAAAAAGTACGTCGATCATGGAATACTCTACCTAAATCAAGAGTTTTATTGTAGTGTGTGAACGAATTACATCTAAAATTGTACTTAAGTCATATAAACCTTGCTTGATTGTTTTAATAAAGATTTGTTTCTGTACAGAAATTCTTAGGTCGCGCTGCCTGCAGTGGTGCATAACTTGCATGCAGCGAAATAAAAGTGTCTTTTTTTAGTAGGCAACTCTGATTTTATTTAACCCACCTCACACTAAAAAAAATGTGTCAATGAGCAGACGTCGAGCTATTTTGTACTAGATATCCCTGAAATTTTTTTTGTTTAATTCCAAGTAATCTAATCTTGAGATTAGAAAACCCTATATGTGTAATGTCTATTTATTTAAAGATCAGTTTGAAATATTATTTTTTTTATTTATTAACCTAGTCAACGGCTGGGTTATTATAATTGTAAAAGTTAGTGTTACTAAACTATTCAAAAATGTTATACATTCAACACCTAAGCACCTTAACTACTCAATCTAAAGTTTCATTTCGGAGCACAACCCTTGCAGCGACATGGGCCATATAAATTCAACTCCAACAGGAAAAAGTAACAATTACTATTCTTTTAAATTGCGCCGTTATCCGTAACCGATTCAAACTAACCAAGAAGGAAGGGTTGCATATCTGGATATTTTTAAAGCTGGAAATATAATTAAATCATGCCGCTAATGTTTATAGTAACCTACATAATATACTGGTAGTATGTATTTAAATTACTCATTTGTTTTCGGGGGAAGACTGTAGCTGGAATAAGCTAATAATGAAATAGTTTAAACCCAGTCAATATGCTATAACCCCTTCTTACGAGTGGTCACATAACATTGCGATCCATAATCGTCATGCCTTGCAAATTCATGTTGCTTTTGGAAACTCTTGCTACACCTTTCTGCCTTGCAGAATCTTACAGAGTATTAAGATTCCAGACACAACATATAAAAATGCAATACTCACACTACAGTTAATTATAACTTATTATTTGCACTATTTTGCCACGTGTAACCCTTTTCAACAAATGAAAGCCGTTCTAAGTCAGGATATTTAGAGATAGTCTACGTTTACACCCATTTTTCAACAGTTTTTGAAACGATCTTAGTCAACAATAAGCAAATCCGGATAAATTGCGCAAATTTTTACTTTTTTTTAAGTTCAAAATTAGACGATGGAACCGAGTTTTCGTTTTTTTTTCAATTTTAAAGATTTATCATTTTACCTTAAAAGTACCTTACATTTTTCCGGTTTCATCTTTCAGGATATAGTTTAAGTTTTCGATTTTGGCATGAACAACTGCTTTTACATATTGATTTGACAATTTCGTCATTTAAGGAGCGTAATTTGGCATAAATGGTTTGACCAACATAATATGAGACAGGGCGGCTCTGAGGTATCCAATAATATTATTTTTAGTGCTTGAGAAGAGAGGTTTTATTAAAAAAAGAATTTTTATTTGTCGACCTAAGCACACGTCCCATGGACTTTGTGCTAATAGCGTTTTTCAAAGAGCAGGAGTATTCAGTTTATTAGGGATCTTCGTAAGTTTACAAATTCCACAATTTGTTACGTAAGTGTGACTTCTTTCGGCATACTTGGCCAGTAATATAATGATGGCAAACGCTTGAGTGCTTTAATAATTTCACCATGTGAACAAAGAGGATGATCATGTACATCTTTGATTAGGGACATCATCGTTAAGCTAGCAGGTATTGAAAGTTTCCGACACGACTATCTGCTAGGGTTTTGTCAACTTTTGAGTTAATTTCGATGTATTTTCGGTTATCAACAACTTTGAAATCTCCATAAAATTTAGGATCAGTTGTAATTTTCTCTCTTAGCTTATTTTAATCGAAGTGTTCAAAGCGTAAGGTTGATTGCAGCCAGAGTGCATGTTTTAACAGAGTCGTTAAACACCCGAGAAAATGCTTGAAAGACAATATTTTGACCGCCTATTCAGTTTTATCGACAGCAAAGACAGTGGTTGTTTTTTTAGTTTAGATTAGGTCTGTTTAGGTTAGGAAACCTAATTTTTTAAATAATAATAGATCCGACTTATTTAAGTGGAGATGTTGATGGTAGAATGTGAATTAAGAGGAATTCACACAGATGATCGTCAACAAGCGATAATTGCTCTTGAGGAAGCATTTGCACATAGGGCAGCCCAAAACTATTCACTCCGAGGCAATAACGTGTTTTAATAAGTTGAAGGACGGTCGAAAATTGCTGAGAGCCTACATGGGTAGTTTAATCGTAGGCGAACTGAAACCAGTTTTCTACACCAAATTATTTCATGTCCTTCATTCGACGATATAATCGGCGAAATTAAACAATCCACCATGGTATAAACTAAAGGATATCGAGGAGTCTTTAATAAAACACGATATTGCGCTTCGAGAGGCCGATAATCAGTTAATAGAGTTAGTGGTAATGTCACACGAAACCAGAGTTCTCCTGGGAATTACGGATGATACGCAAGATCAGCGGACGAATGCGCTGATGCCACCATAAATAATGCGTTGACTATTGCGAAAATTGTACAAGAAGTAATTCCTGCCAAACAAACCAATGATGATCGGGGTATTTAAAATCAAATAAGTGGCAAATCATGACCTAAAGCAACACAAATCACGTTTCCATCTGCATCAGAACAAGGGGCATCATGCGCTTCTAAAAATAAGACCAGAGCTGAAGTTGACGGAGAATTTTACATTATTGTCTCTATATGGAATATTTCAGTGA
This sequence comes from Nephrotoma appendiculata, assembly GCA_947310385.1. NCBI lineage: Eukaryota > Metazoa > Arthropoda > Insecta > Diptera > Tipulidae > Nephrotoma > Nephrotoma appendiculata. The sequence goes on from OX371223.1 coordinate 111,872,278, forward strand.
TAAAATGATCGGTAACGTTAATGATACACTAATTCCTTTCTGATTTATTCAAGATTTCTTCATCAATAGGCGCTTATGGGGCCCCAATCATGATTAGTAAAATCATCGCCAATGTGATTTGAAACTTTCATAGTGCTAAACATTTTCATAGCGTTGGCCGCGATTTTACTCAACATGTTCTCAACTGTTGGGTGCCCTGAAAACGCCTAATGTCATACCATTTCTACATGAGTCCTTTAAGATTAGAACTTACAAAAAAGTATCTGAGATGTTTACCATCAAACATCCCAATGTTAGTATCAAGGTCAGGTGCAACTGAAGTGGGCGCAGTTTTCTTGACCAAGGGCCATCAAGTAATTTGGCAAAAAATTTGTAAAATCCAAATCACCTTCCTATAACAGATATATAAAAAAATGTCCACGGGAATCCAAACTGTTGCATTAGGAAGCAGAGCTTATAAAAAAAGCTAAAGTTAATTTCCAGTAATGTTATAACCGCCTCAGCTTTACCGTCAAGGTTAAAATTACAAGTGCGAATGTTGTATTCTCGGGATTGGAAGTAACATTGTGAGACTGAGCACGGCAATAGGCCATTATTGGGATATGTAGAAATTATCTATTTTAAGCGGGAATTTACATAGGTAAAGTGAAGGCTGGTATTCCACACAATTATGAATATGTCAGCAACATTAGTTAAGACAATAGGGTTAGGAAAGTATAATATTATGTTTAGTTTAAAGAAAGGGTGAGGTTGGCTCAACCCCATTCAGATAATTTAACCAAGTGGGATTGAGGTAGCGCCATCTACAGTAATGAATAGTGATAGGTTAAATTACTAGGTTCATATTGGCAATTAAAATTTAATAAAACGTAGTAACAATTTTAGTTATATTTCCGAGAGGGCAATTAATGTAAAGTAAAATTAAACAAAACAAAATGAATAAAAAGGAACTCGTAACCTTTAATGAATTAAAAACAACACAAGTCACCGTACATTATTCAAACCTCGGATGACGATGAAAGGATACCAGTCTTTTATGCAGTCAGAGAACGGTCAAAAACCAGACATCAAAAAATTCATTCAAAAGAATTTCATTTGTCACAAAACAGATGAACAAGAATTTATAGTATTCACGAAAAAATCAAAATCGAAATATTGTGAATTTTTTTTCTTCACGACTTTATGATTTCCATTTTCTCATGAACAACTAAACACAAGAATTTTGTTTTTCGTAAATGAATGTTTTAAAAAATGATGAATATTATTATATTTGATATTATCTATTTAGTTAATGGACGAAAAATATGAAAAAAGAGTAAACTAATTCACAAATATTTTAAAATATCGAACTCAAGAGTCAAGAATTATAAAATTCTTTCCGGAACCATTTTCATGTTTTGTGAGAAACCTTTTTACAAATTTTGATTTTGCGATTTTTATCAAAGTGACACGGTTTATCAAAGAACTAAATTTTCGATGAACAATTTGATATAGAAAATTTCGATATGATAAATTTATATCTATGTAAATACCTGGAGGAACTTAATTTACATGATGGGTGGCTTTGGGATGCCAATACGTAACGGGGTTATAATCCGTTACTAATCCGTTAGAGGGCTTAGTTTCGATATCGACGAGTATCAAAACTGGATACCCTATCATGTGAATTTTTAGAGACTGACGACTGTTGACAAAATGTTGCTCCTCGAAGAAGCAAACGATTATTGGGGAATAATTTTCAAGTTGTTTAATATGGAGCGATCAACTTTTGCTTGGGATTTAATTTACGTCCAAGGGTTTCTTTTGATATTCTCTCTATTTGGAGAACTAAGATGATTTGGTCAAAAAATGAGTTTTATGAAAAAAATCCTTGCAATATTAATACCTATAAAATGTCTTAATTATATTGCATAAATGCACTATATGTATCTATAAAACTATAATACAGTAAACCCTCGATTTAACGGACCCTCGATTTAACGGACAATTTTTTATTTTCCATTTTACGGTTGCCGATTATGATGGGATTGGGTATAAAAATGGGAAATGGGATTCTTAAAGATTTATGGAAGATGTTTTGGAATATAGCCACCTTGGACGGAACTCAGGCAGTTTTTAACCGATTACGATGAGATTGAGCTTGTTTAATGGCAATGAGATTCATTAATGATTTCTAGAAGAAGTTTCTTAATGTAGTCACCTAGAACACGGCTATTACCAGAGCCTCCTTAATATAAGAGCCGTAAGATTCCGCCATTTTTTCCATGTGCTTTCCATAGAGGGGAAGCTTTTTGTACTTTTTCATACCAACCAGTGTATTTTAGTATTTTTTTAGAAGCTTTTTTGTATATAAAAACATAAATTCTTTGTTTGAATTTTCAATGTGAATGGTTAATTCAATATTCAGGAGAAGCATATTTTAATATTGAGTCATATTATGTTGAGTTAACGCAAAAACATTTAAATTAGTCTAACACATTTTTTTTTTTTTTTGTAGAAACAAGAATTTGTTTATGTGTATGTACAGAAAATTAGAAATTAGTATAGAGTGTTCCATAAAAAAGTCAGCATTATTTTTCCAAAATAAACGTTCGTTAAAAAAGGCTTTTGGAGTAGCAATGTAATATGGGGATTATTGTGTTTTGGGTTCTATTTCAACATTGTTGATGACAGACTTCGAAAACTGTTTTTTCGTTACTTGTTAAAAATTTGATTTTTCATCGCAACAAATTCGCAGCCTATATTGTTTCATCCTGTAGTATAAACAAAACAGAGCTTATTATAATTTTCGCTTTTCGCAATTATTAAACCTGTTAAAAGATGTCGCTTTCAAATTAATAAATTAATTCAAATTACCCGTATAGAAATTATTACACAAATTGAAAGGGGGTCTCCAGGTTAGGACGGTTGTAACGGCGTGTCTTATAGCAGGCAGCTCGTTGTATAAACGAGTTCAAAGTACGACTTATGCTTTAAGATTTTGTATCCGTATATGAGCCAACCATGCAAAAAATGGGTAGAGCCACGGGCCATTTATATACTCACCAAAAACCATTAAGTTATTAACAGTATACAAAGGCCTTGGGTTATTTTATTGAATTCCACACAACAACGATCCCAGAAAACGTGCACGAACGAAGCTATAAAAATGAAACTGCATAATCTATTGAACCAGCCGGGAATTACTACAATGTATACGAACTGTCTGTCATACACCTTAGCCGAGGGCCTTTAGCATCAAAAATCCTAAATAAATCCTTGTATTAACAAATTCGTGTACATTGTAAGAATTCCCGCCTGGATTGGATCGAAATAAAAAAAAAACAAAAATTTGGAAAATTGTGACATTTTTCTATTATTGTTTTACAGCGCGCAGCAACTATGATGGTGAATATTTTACAACGAAAAGTTTTATTTACGCCAACCGAATAATAAATAAAATTTATAATTGTTTTGATTTTTATTAATTATGTTAAATTATTGTATTAAAGATTTCGCACTTAACTTACAATAATAATGGTTTATTTTCGTAAATAGTTATTTAATTATTTTACACCTTTTTGTAATTTCAAGTAAATTTATTACAGAGACATCTGTAAACGGATTTTCAAATTACAGAAAGCTCGGTTTTGCAATCGGATAAAATTGAAGTTTTTTTTCGTTTTGTTCTGTTTTGTAATAATATTTAATTAAGAAAATCATGACATCGTTGATTTTTTGTATACAAAAATAATTTTCGTAAATAGAAAAATTTAAAATTTTATTATATGAATATTATTATTGTTTCTAATGGTGATTCATAAAATTTCGTTTCAGCTCACGTTTTCTCTTTAATTTTGTTATAAATGGGGAATGTTTAGATTGCTATTAAGTGCATCGTTCATCTCAAAAATTCTGATGTGCATGTGACCAGAATTTACCAAATAAGTTACATTTTTATAAAACTAAATTTTAAATTGGATGTAAGAGGAATCCGCGGCAGCACCCTTTATTATCTTACTTTATAAACCTACACAACTAAACGGAAAGCTCATTTTTATAGAAAGTTAATAAATTTATGCTCCGCCTTAGTTTAAATTTACCAAATAAATACTACATTATGATGGCTGATTTTCAAATATATGTTCTTTGAATAGTTTATTAAAAATATAAAATTAAAATTTAGATGATTTGTCTAATTTTTTATTCATAAATTCAATTCGGATAAATATGGGATTATAAAATGATAAACTGCTGTACTTGTCAGAGGATTTATGCTTTTGCATTGCAAGTACCTCAAAAGTGTAAATTTCCGCTTGGTTTGATAGGTTCGTCAGATCTCAAGGTCTTAGAAAGTACGTATGTATATGTATAAATATTTTTTATTTATTTTACTAAACAGATCAAGTTGAATGATATTTATTTCTCTGTTTCTGGTTATTCACCGTTTTATGATTCTTTTATATTGTACTAAAATATAAAAACACTATAATTTTCCATTATTTTTGTGCACTTTTATCACTACTTAGGTTTAATTTTAAATTTAAAAAAGTTGAGCATTACCAGAGCCATCTATGATTTTGAAGAGCCGTAATATTAAAAGGAGAGCTTTCAGTAGAGGGGAAGCTTTTATTGAATTACTATAAGAAACCGTGGTAATTGCAAAATTTTTGAACTGGGAATTTATGAATAAAAAATTAAACAAATCATCTAAATTTTAATTTTATATTTTTAATAAACTATTCAAAGAACACATATTTGAAAATCAGCCATCATAATATAGTATTTATTTGGTAAATTTAAACTAAGGCGGAGCATTAATTTATTAACTTTCAATAAAAATGAGCTTTCCGTTTAGTTGTGTAGGTTTATAAAGTAAGATAATAAAGGGTGCTGCCGCGGATTCCTCTTACATCCAATTTAAAATTTAGTTTTATAAAAATGTAACTTATTTGGTAAATTCTGGTCACATGCACATCAGAATTTTTGAGATGAACGATGCACTTAATAGCAATCTAAACATTCCCCATTTATAACATAATTAAAGAGAAAACGTGAGCTGAAACGAAATTTTATGAATCATCATTAGAAACAATAATAATATTCATATAATAAAATTTTAAATTTTTCTATTTACGAAAATTATTTTTGTATACAAAAAATCAACGATGTCATGATTTTCTTAATTAAATATTATTACAAAACAGAACAAAACGAAAAAAAACTTCAATTTTATCCGATTGCAAAACCGAGCTTTCTGTAATTTGAAAATCCGTTTACAGATGTCTCTGTAATAAATTTACTTGAAATTACAGAAAAGCGTAAAATAATTAAATAACTATTTACGAAAATAAACCATTATTATTGTAAGTTAAGCGCGAAATCTTTAATATAATAATTTAACATAATTAATAAAACTCAAAACAATTATAAATTTTATTTACTATTCGGTTGGCGTAAATAAAACTTTTCGTCTTAAAATATTCACCATCATAGTTGCTGCGCGCTGTACAACAATAATAGAAAAATGTAACAATTTTTCCAGATTTTTTCCTTTTTTGATTTCAATCCAATTCGCTCGTGTTGGGTTATTTTCAGTTCCAGGAAATCTCAATAATATATTGAAGCAGGCAGTATACATAATAAATTGTTAAATTTTCTAAACAAACTTTTCGCTTTTAATACTTAGCCTCAATTTATACTTAGCGACATCTATTGATTGGTTTAGTAATTGCGAAAAGCTTTATAAAACAACAATGTTTTTATTTTGTGAAGCTCTGTTTTGTTTATACTACGGGATGAAACAATAGGCTGCGAATTTGTTGCGACGAGAAACCAAATTTTTAACAAGTAACGAAAAAACAGTTTTGGAAGTTTGTCATCAACAATGTTGAAATAGAACCCAAAACACAATAATCCCCATATTACATTGCTACTCCAAAAGCCTTTTTTAACGAAAGTTTGTTTTGGAAAAATAATGCTGAACTTTTTTATGGACCACTCTATACTAATTTCTAATTGTCTGTACATACACATAAACAAATTGTTATTGCCACAAAAAAAATGTGTTAGACTAATTTAAATGTTTTTGCGTTAACTCAACATAATATGACTCAATATTAAAATATGCTTTTCCTGAATATTGAATTAACCATTCACATTGAAAATTCAAACAAAGAATTTATGTTTTTATATACAAAAAAGCTTTAAAAAAAATACTAAAATACACTGATTGGTATGAAAAAGTATAAAAAGCTTAACCCTCTATGGAAAGCACATGGAAAAAATGCCGGAATATTACGGCTCTTATATTTAGGAGGCTCTGGCATTAGTCATTCTTTATTTGATAATTTTTTATTGTATATTTATTTTTTATTTCGTACTAGTTTCACAAGTTCTCTCTTCGTCAGTTATTTTCGTCGGCTATATTGATAAATTGTTGATAAGCAGGCGTCTTTCTTAAAGCAAGCGGCTTATGATGTTAATATGTTTCTGGTAAGGCTGGATGCCTTAACATCCATCACCAATACGTGATCCTCTCATGGAATTAGTGGGTTGAGCGGCGGCACAATTACCTACTCTCACAAAAAATCACGTGACGAACTCTACACAAAGGGCTCGGATAAATTTATAGTATTCTTATCAACAACGACCTCAAAATGATGCCTTCTAAGACCTTGAGATATCCAATCCCATCATAATCGGTTAAGAATTGGTCGAATTCCGCTCCAGGTTGCGAAGTTCCAGAACTGCTTCCCAAAATCGTTTAAGAATCCCATTTCCATCCAACATATCCAATCCCATCATAATCGTTTAAGAAATGAACGAGGTCTGTCCTAGGTGGCCATAGAACAAGTGCAACACATATAGACGATTAAATTAAAAAACTTTCGGATTTAATGGACAATCGAATTTAATGGAGTCCTCAGTTAGTCCGTTAAATTGAAGTTTTACTGTAATTGTTTGGTAATAATGTATGGGAGATGTGTAGCGAATATAATAGAATTTAAAATTTAAATCAAACATTAGAAACAAATCATATTTGTCATTTTCAAAAAAAAAATTGAATTTAACCACTTAACATAAAAAAAAAATTCACTAAAAATTCCATTTTAATTAGTATAAGTAGTAACTATAAGTTTTAATCAGATGCATCATCTGAAACCACTCTTCATCTGAAATAGTTTCCTCGATTTTGATGCATTCTATAATGCATATATTTTTTGTGTGGTTTGAACAAAATGGCTGATCAAAAACATGGCATCTTGTTTCGGTTTTCACATCAGATGATCGGGGGCACAAATAACATCTTGGTCGTTTGCTAACCGTCCTAGCCATCACTTTTTCGCCCGTTGATTATAAAATTTAAAATTATATTTGGTTTATTAGACTCTCGGTCAAGTTCGTTACTGTTGTGTAAAGTTGACAATAGCAAAACGTGTTTATTTATAGTTTAGGAACAAAATTCGTTGTGTTAGGTTTTAGGTTGTTATTAAAACAAAATTTTGAAGATTCCAGTTCTCGTTTTTTTAATTCCGCCTTACTAGTAAACTCGTTGGGAAGATCAGGTTTATTTTGTCTAATTTTTCCAATTAGTGTAGTTTTTTTCCAACAGTTGCTCCGCTAAAGTACAACTAGTAAAAAAGTTGTCCACGGTACTTGTACTACCCTTGTTGACGAACGGCGCGGACATCCGATGGTCTACATTCAATGCGTAATCAACTGAGCGCGCCTCGCCGGGTTGTCTACCAACGTACACAAAAACCGTATTTTTCCAAGTTTAAAATCGACTGGGGTCAATTTGACCCCAATACACAGAGAGAAGGTTAAATATTTTGAGGGTTATACTTTAGTAGTTGTGTGCCTATTTCTTCTGAACAAAATTTTGATCCGCACTCAGTAATTCAAGCGTATCATAAATGCATTTCCTTTTTCAGGCGGCTTGTTCCTCAGAGCCAACGAAGGAATTACCGCTTTGGAATTAGCATTCCAAATGGGATCTATGTATTATGAAGAAAAATGTTACTATAATAATGTTTAATTAGGTTTTTATTGATTATAAAAATGTACAGGGAGGGAGTTGTTATTTTAGTATAAAATAAAATAAATTCAGCGATCCTGATAAAAATCTAACATTTAATAAAAATTCTAACTAAAACAAATTTTATTTAATGAAAATTTTAATCATTATATAAAATAATGGAATTAAATATATCAGATTTGAAAAAATATAAAACCGAAGAATATTAATTCTTAAAACTTCATTTCCTTACTACTCTGTATTTTTTTTTTTTTTTTTATTAAAATACAATTTTAATTAAAATTAGCCTCATAGAAACACTAAACTACTAGAAAAACTACATACATATCGGAGTATGCACAAAATTTATCTATCTCGTTCTAATGAAACAAACAAAAATTACAAAATAGAAAAATATTCACCAAAAATCAAAAGCGTCAATTTCGTGAATAAAACATCTTTATCACATTCACTGTTTTACTTTTCTCTGAACGTTGGTTCATCACGAATTATCATTTTATTAATTTGTGTAATTTTTTCTTGACATTCTCAATAATATTTTTTTTCGAATGAAGAAAAAACTTTGTTGTAGAAGATTATTCATGTGCATAAAAAATAGAAAAATTTATTTTCGAGAATATTTTTGATTATTCATGTTTGTGAATTTTTTAATTCGTGAATTTTTATGCACATTCATAAATGAAGATTCTTTGATGTCTGTTAAAAAACTTTTCATCAAGAATGCGAACGATCAAGAGGATCCTGATCTTCAAAAGATAGAACATAGAATGAAGATATGGAGTCTTGCGGAATCATTGAAAAACAAAAAAGAACACGACTAGCAAACTAAACAACATCGACTATTTCGACTTCGAGGAATTCAACCAAGGAGGCAAACAAACCAAAGTCTTGACCTTTTCACTGTCTGCATAAATTCCAAACCAAACATTAACTATAATTAAAAAGCACCACATAGTGGATTCTAATTCAACAACTTTATGTTTTAGATGATGATCCATAATTCATCATCAAAGGAATTTCAACAGTTTCTATGAGTTTATCTGCCATGTTAGAATATTATGATTGATTTAATTTTTAAACATTTGTGTTATACCCCTTTTCCTGCCCGGTAACACAATTGTGTGGGTACGGCAAAAGAATCATATCAAACATTAATTTTTGTCTGTGTTTTGAACCAACTTATACATTTGTGAATTCCTTTTTAACTTATTTTCGTCTGAAAAAACGCCTTTTTATCAAAAACGCCATTACATACTATGGTTTATTGTTCACACATTTGTGTGGTTTGGGCTATAATCGGCGCAATTTTTTTTTGTGGTTGAAAAAGGGATATCTGATGAGCAGTACACGAGTTTTTCTAATGGTTCTTTAACATGGCTGTGCAATAAGTGTCTATCGAGTGTACGCAATTCAATCATTGTGTGTGATGATGATATTGACCTGATAAAGTTGCCGGTGAATGCAAACTTAAATGACATTATCTCTAATTTGAGATCCATGCAGCTATGAAGCTGAATAAATTGGATGATCTGGAGAAGTCGCAGTCGTTTGTTTGCACCAGCTAAGATGATTTTATTGCAATTATAATAGATCCCTCAAAGGCTAATACAGAACCAAATGAAAGGCTGATGGAGCTTGAAACCAAATATTTGCGGCAAGAGGCTAAATTAAACCTGATGGAAGCTCAACTAGACCAATACAATCAAGGGGAAATTAAAAACAATATTGTCATTTGTGGCATGCCCATTGATACAATTCAAAATGATGATGCGACTAAGAAACCTGTAACTTAGTGCTCGAGACGCTAACTAAAGTTGACGTTAACCTAAAAACTGATGATATTGTTTCAAATGTCTGTGAAGTTAGCCAGTAAACGATCCCGGAAAAATGCGATGGCCACACTAACATACAAATATCACGATATTTTTGAATGTCAACCCGGAAAAAAAATGACAGTTTTTTTTACTATATCAATTTATATAAATGTATAAACAATTTGTATTGAAAACTGATGCCAACCCGGAAAGGATTAGCTTTGTGAAGTTACCCCATAAAGTCATCCCGGAAAATGATTATAGTTAAGTATGGCAACACCATTATATATTTAAAAAATTATAACTATCTATCACGAAATAAAAATATAACGATAGTAAGTAAAATTATTATGAGAAATAATACACGAAATGGCCGCCATTATAAATAAAACCGATTCACAAATTTTAGCTTGCGCTATATATAGCTAAACACTATATGACAAAATAAAAAATTATATAATTTGTATATGAACGAGTGGGGTTGTTTATATAATAAGTAATAATTAAATTTGTAAACATAACAATGTCACAAAAATTTAGTTTCTTCTAAAAATTGTCAAAATTCCAGATTAATTAATATTTAATAACTACACTTATGAATATAAATTACTGTGTATTTCAAAGTACTGTAGTTCAGGGATTGGCCTGTTTATATAACAAGTGGCAAACAATTCTATGATTTAGAGCTCCGCTATAGTTATCTGAATTCAAAATAGAAAAAAATGTGTTTCCCCAACAAATAGTGACAGATACTTAAAAGTCAAAACAAAAGCGAATGCAAATACTCGATCATTGCGTATACATATGCACAGCCAAATCAAACACAAATAATAAAAATACATTTTGGATGTTAGGTATAGTCTGTACACGCGAAAACTATTTCTCATACAAAATGCTATTAAAATTATGTTTTGTCGTTTTTTTTAATTACGTTACTGAAAAACTTGAAAACGTTACTAAAGCAATATATGCTGTATTTCTTCGGTAAATTGTAGAAATAATAATACATGCATAATTGCATGTATCTAAATTGAAAAAAAATTTAGCTAAATTGAATTTTTTTTTAAGATTTACGAATTATTTGATTTCTACCAACTTTTGGAAAAAATTATCTCCGAGTGGTAAGCACCTTAATTCAAAATCCCGAAGCTCTAAATCATAGATTTTTTTTGCAACTTGTTGTATAAACAGGCAAATCCCTGAACTTCAAGACCTATATAGCCCGGTTTCTGGTAATGGACATCTTCTTCGGATTCAGACGGATATAGCGGAGCTCTAAATCATAATTTTTTTGGCTCTTGTTATTTAAATTCAGACGAGGATATCGAGGCTCTAAATCATAGAATTGTTTTGCCTCTTATTATTTAAACAGGCCAATCCCTGAACTACAAAACCTATATAGTCCGATTTCTGGTAATAGACATCTACTAAGAATTCAGGAGACTATAGCGAAGCTCTAAATCATAGAATTTTTTTTGGCACTTGTAGTATAAACAGGCCAATTCCTGAACTACAGTACTTTGAAGTACACAGTAATTTATATTCATAAGTGTATTTATTAAATATTAATTAATCTGGAATTTTGACAATTTTTAGAAGAAACTAAATTTTTGTGACATTGTTATTGTTTACAAATTTAATTATTACTTATTATACAAACAAACCCACTCGTTCATATATAAATTATATAATTTTTTATTTTGTCATATATTGTTTAGCTATAAGTTAACACGTCACGTGTAGCGCGTTAGTTAACACATCAGGTGTAGCGCGTTGAATTCCATATCTACTTATTCGGTATCCACTTACACATGCCATTCTCACGCTATATGTTATTTTCCACTTACATATGCCATTCTCATGTTATATGTTATTCGTCACGTTGTACGTTATAATACTGTATCAAACGCGTTTATATTGCAATGCGCTTAGTCGGCATAATAAGTATCTTATAAATTGTAATTCTCTCTAAAAAACTGTAATTAGTAATATAGAAATAAAAGTAGAAGGTTGTGATGACCTTCTAAAAAATAAATTTTTTTACATTTAATTTTTAATGTAAAATTAACTGGCGCCCGAGCAGGGACCAGATAAGTGGTTAATGTGAAGTGAAATTAAATTGTGTAAGTTCGAAAAAATATACCGGAAAAAATTAATAATCGATATAATAATAAATACGTGATAATAAAGTGAATTAATACTGAAGAAATACGTATTACTGATACGTAATAATAATAATAATAATAATAATATAATAATAATATAATAATAATAATAAAAATAATAAAGTGAATTATTAATATCAAATGAAAAAAGTACGGTAAAAGTTAATACGAGTAAAATTAACTTTCGAGCAGTAAAACGCATTCTATAAAACCACGTGCCACAAAGTCGCAAGTAGCGACATAAAAAATCGTGAAACTAGTGCAAGGAAGTTCACGGGAAATTAGGCACCGAAGTAACCCTAAAAACAAAGGGTAAAACGGGGTTTCAACGACACCACAATTGAAGCAGACGACCGTGCAGTTGACGACGTTCGGCTCCCCACACGTGAGGACAAAAACCACTGGGAAACGTGTGCATCTATCTATATACTAATTCATCAAACAGAAATGAAGGTCCTCCATTTCATTTCCATCATATTACTGTAAGTGATACCAAATTTATTTTATTACTGTAAGTGATAATTTATTGCCAAGGCAATCTTATAAAGAAAAAGTTTAAAATTTTGAAAATTAAAATTAAAATAAAGTCAAGGTGCAAGCTTATAAAGAAAAGTTCGATATTTTGAAAATTAAAGTTAAAGCAAAGTTAACTAATTTAAAGAATATAACCAATCGTATAACGTAAAGTCAAAGTGCAATCTTATAAAGAAAAATTTTGAAATTTTGAAAATTTTTTTGCTTCTATGTAAATTAAAGATTAAAGCAAAGTAAAGTAAAATTAAAATAATTTAAAAAGAAAAAATATTGAGAAAGTTTTAATAAAATATAATAAATAAATGAAAGATTTTAGTGAAAATAAGTACAAAGAAAATAAATATATAAAAAATAGAGATTATTTACAAAAAATATTTAAAGTAAAATCAAAGATAAACATATAAAGATGAGTATTTATCATGGCACGCCGATGCGCACTAAATAAAATCGATACATTTGTAGGGGAAAAAGTGTATAGCCAAAATGAAAAGTGCATCTATCATTTTACGTGGCTCGATAATTTCTCTTTCTGCCGTCTAGTATTTCCATATGATCGAGTATACATAATTACATAACAAAAAAAAATTATTTGTTTGTACAGTATAAAACACAAATTATCCCATTTTTGATCCTATTTTTGATCCCATTTTTGATCCCATTTTTGATCCCATTTTTGATCCAATTTTTGATCCCATTTTTGATCCTATTTTTGATCCCATTTTTGATCCAATTTTTGATCCCATTTTTGATCCAATTCTTGATCCAATTTTTGATCCCATTTTTGATCCCATTTTTGATCCCATTTCTGATCCCATTTTTGATCCCATTTTTGATCCCATTTTTGATCCAATTTTCAATCCCATTTTTGATCCCATTTTTGATCCCATTTTTGATCCAATTTTTGATCCAATTTTTGATCCCATTTTTGATCCCATTTTTGATCCCATTTTTGATCCCATTTTTGATCGCATTTTTGATCCAATTTTTGATCACATTTTCGATCCCATTTTTGATCCCATTTTTGATCCCATTTTTGATCCCAATTTTTGATCCCAATTTTGATCCAATTTTTGATCCAATTTTTGATCCCAATATTGATAACATTTTTGATCCCATTTTTGATCCCATTTTTGATCCCATTTTTAATCCCATTTTTGATCCCATTTTTGATCCCAATTTTGGTCCAAATTTTGATCCAATTTTTGATCCCATTTTTAATCCCATTTTTGATCCCATTTTTGATCCAATTTTTGATCCAATTTTTGATCCCATTTTTGATCCCATTTTTGATCCCATTTTTGATCCAATTTTTAATCCCATTTTTGATCCAATTTTTGATCCAATTTTTGATCCTATTTTTGATCCCAATTTTGATCCAATTTTTGATATTATTTTTGATCCCATTTTTGATCCAATTTTTGATCCCATTTTTGATCCCATTTTTGATCCCATTTTTGATCCCAATTTTGGTCCCAATTTCGATCCAATTTTTGATCCCATTTTTAATCCCATTTTTGATCCCATTTTTGATCCAAAGTTTGATCCCATTTTTGATCCCATTTTTAATCCCATTTTTGATCCCATTTTTGATCCAATTTTTGATCCAATTTTTGATCCCATTTTTGATCCCATTTTTGATCCAATTTTTAATCCCATTTTTGATCCAATTTTTGATCCAATTTTTGATCCTATTTTTGATCCCAATTTTGATCCAATTTTTGATATTATTTTTGATCCCATTTTTGATCCAATCAAAAATGGGATCAAAATTGGGATCAAAAATGGGATCAAAAATTGGATCAAAAATTGGATGAAAAATTGGATCAAAAATGGGATCAAAAATAGGATCAAAATTGGATCAAAAATGGGATCAAAAATTGGATCAAAAATGGGATCAAAAATGGGATCAAAAATGGGGTCAAAAATGGGATCAAAAATTGGATCAAAAATGGGATCAAAATTGGGATCAAAAATGGGATCAAAAATTGGGATCAAAATTGGGATCAAAAATAGGATCAAAAATGAGATCAAAAATTGGATCAAAAATGAGATCAAAAATAGGATCAAAAATGGGATCAAAAATGGGATCAAAAATTTGATCAAAAATGGGATCAAAAATGGGATCAAAAATGGGATCAAAAATGGAATTGAAAATTGGATCAAAAATTGGATCAAAAATGGGATCAAAAAAAGGATCAAAAATGAGATCAAAAATAGGATCAAAAATTGGATCAAAAATGGGATCAAAAATGGGATCAAAAATGGGATCAAAAATGGAATCAAAAATGGGATCAAAATTGGGATCAAAAATGGGATCAAAAATTGGATCAAAAATGGGATCAAAAATTGGATCAAAAATGGGATCAAAAATGGGATCAAAAATGGGATCAAAAATTGGATCAAAATTGGGATCAAAAATGGGATCAAAAATGGGATCAAAAATTGGGATCAAAATTGGGATCAAAAATAGGATCAAAAATGATATCAAAAATTGGATCAAAAATGGGATCAAAAATAGGATCAAAAATGGGATCAAAAATGGGATCAAAAATTTGATCAAAAATGGGATCAAAAATAGGATCAAAAATGGGATCAAAAATGGGATCAAAAATGGAATTGAAAATTGGATCAAAAATTGGATCAAAAATTGGATCAAAAATTGGATCAAAAATGGGATCAAAAATAGGATCAAAATTGGATCAAAAATGGGATCAAAAATTGGATCAAAAATGGGATCAAAAATGGGATCAAAAATGGGGTCAAAAATGGGATCAAAAATGGGATCAAAAATGGGATCAAAAATGGGATCAAAAATGGGATCATTTGGGATCAAAAATGGGATCAAAAATGGGATCAAAAATGGGATCAAAAATGGGATCAAAAATGGGATCAAAAATGGGATCAAAATTGGGATCAAAATTGGGTCAAAAATAGGATCAAAAATGAGATCAAAAATTGGATAAAAAATTGGATCAAAAATGGGATCAAAAATAGGATCAAAAATGGGATCAAAAATGGGATCAAAAATTTGATCAAAAATGGGATCAAAAATGGGATCAAAAATGGGATCAAAAATGGAATTGAAAATTGGATCAAAAACAGGATCAAAAATAGGATCAAAAATGGGATCAAAAATGGGATCAAAAATTTGATCAAAAATGGGATCAAAAATAGGATCAAAAATGGGATCAAAAATGGGATCAAAAATGGAATTGAAAATTGGATCAAAAATTGGATCAAAAATTGGATGAAAAATTGGATCAAAAATGGGATCAAAAATAGGATCAAAATTGGATCAAAAATGGGATCAAAAATTGGATCAAAAATGGGATCAAAAATGGGATCAAAAATGGGGTCAAAAATGGGATCAAAAATGGGATCAAAAATGGGATCAAAAATGGGATCAAAAATGGGATCAAAAATGGGATCAAAAATGGGATCAAAAATGGGATCAAAAATGGGATCAAAAATGGGATCAAAAATGGGATCAAAAATGGGATCAAAAATGGGATCAAAAATGGGATTGAAAATTGGATCAAAAATGGGATCAAAAATGGGATCAAAAATGGGATCAAAAATGGGATCAAAAATGAGATCAAAAATTGGATAAAAAATTGGATCAAAAATGAGATCAAAAATAGGATCAAAAATGGGATCAAAAATGGGATCAAAAATTTGATCAAAAATGGGATCAAAAATGGGATCAAAAATGGGATCAAAAATGGGATCAAAAATGGAATTGAAAATTGGATCAAAAACAGGATCAAAAATGGGATCAAAAATAGGATCAAAAATTGGATCAAAAATGGGATCAAAAATTGGATCAAAAATGGGATCAAAAATGGGATCAAAAATGGGATTAAAAATGGGATCAAAAATGGAATTGAAAATTCGATCAAAAACAGGATCAAAAATGGGATCAAAAATGGGATCAAAATTGGGATCAAAATTGGGATCAAAATTGGGATCAAAAATGGGATCAAAAATGGGATCAAAAATGGGATCAAAAATGGGATCAAAAATTGGATCATAAATTGGATCAAAAATGGGATCAAAAATGGGATTAAAAATGGGATCAAAAATGGAATTGAAAATTCGATCAAAAACAGGATCAAAAATGGGATCAAAAATGGGATCAAAATTGGGATCAAAATTGGGATCAAAATTGGGATCAAAAATGGGATCAAAAATGGGATCAAAAATGGGATCAAAAATGGGATCAAAAATTGGATCATAAATTGGATCAAAAATGGGATCAAAAATGTTATCAATATTGGGATCAAAAATTGGATCAAAAATGGGATCAAAATTGGGATCAAAATTGGGATCAAAAATAGGATCAAAAATGAGATCAAAAATTGGATCAAAAATTGGATCAAAAATGGGATCAAAAATTGGATCAAAATTGGGATCAAAAATGGGATCAAAAATGGGATTAAAAATGGGATCAAAAATGGGATCAAAAATTGGATCAAAATTGGGATCAAAAATAGGATCAAAAATTGGATCAAAAATTGGATCAAAAATGGGATCAAAAATGGGATCAAAAATGGGATCAAAAATGGGATCAAAAATGGGATCAAAAATTGGATCAAAATTGGGATCAAAATTGGGATCAAAAATGGGATCAAAAATGGGATCAAAAATGGGATCAAAAATGGGATCAAAAATTGGATCATAAATTGGATCAAAAATGGGATCAAAAATGTTATCAATATTGGGATCAAAAATTGGATCAAAAATGGGGTCAAAAATGGGATCAAAAATGGGATCAAAAATGGGATCAAAAATGGGATCAAAATTGGGATCAAAATTGGGATCAAAAATACGATCAAAAATTGTATCAAAAATGGGATCAAAAATGGGATCAAAAATGGGATCAAAAATAGAGGAAATCATTGTAGAGGATATATAGAAGTAGAGGAAATCATTGATAAACCCACAATTCAACAAATTAGAGTATCCATGGACACTATACGCACTGCTATTGAGATGCACGTTAATGTTCCCGATGAAATTCATTTGTACGTGCACAAGATCGATCAGTTTTTAAATCAAACTACAATCATATGTAAAGAAACGAAAATTAACGACTTTTTTATCAGAAAATTGAACTAACGAGTTCTGTACATACATATGTGGATATATGTATGAGTAAATATGTACATATGCAAAACCGAACACAATCATATTCTATAAGCCGTACCAGAATCTACTTAAATATAAGTCCTGCTTACTCTCTCATTGACAGATACCTATTTAAAGAAAACTAACAAAGAGTGTGTTGGTTACACTAACCATGCAACAGAATCTACTTAAATATTTAAGTAGATTCTGCATGCAACGTAAATTTGAATTTTTTTTTTTCTCATTTTTTTTTGTTTCTGCACCAACACATTTATACTTAGTTATTTAAAAAAAAATTACTATGGAAAAAATATTTCCAATACATCTTTACTTAGTTATTGTTTATTTTATATGTGTGGAGTTAGCAGGACTTATATTTAAGTAGATTCTGTGTGGAGTTAGCAGGACTTATATTTAAGTAGATTCTGGCCGTACAATAATCGGCTATACACGCGGATAATGCCACTTTTTAACTCCTATTTGATAGTATTGGCGTATATTTTTAACTTCTATTTGATAGTATTTGTACACGGCCAATAGAAATCAAATATAACACATTTGTTCTAGATTTCTCGTTTTTGTTTTTACAAACAACAAAAAACAAAATAGATTTGAAGATCAATTATGTGTAGCCACGCCTCGTTCATGCATAAAAAAAGTAAAACAATAATGAAAAATAAAAATTAAAAACAAAATCGTGATCGAAATGCACTTTTGAATTATATAATAACAAACAAAACACACCCCCTAGTTTTTGTTTTTTCTAATTTTCCATTTAAACATTTTTTTACGTAAATGTATTTCCGAAACATATGCACAACTTGGAGTAAATAGAGAATAAAATTTCATGTTCGTATACGCACAATACAATTAAACAGAAGTGAAAAATTACATGCGTGTCGCAACAGTACGGCTTATAGAATATGATTGTGTTCGGTTTTGCATATGTAATAACATGCAATAAATTTTAATGCAATGAATACAATTATTTTGAAGCTGTGATAAAGCTTTAAGTTTATTTTTATTTATTTTTTATATTTAATACCTGAAATTGACTCAAACTGAATTAATTCAATAAATATATTAATAATTTAATTAAATTTGCTTAGTTTTATTTTCAATTTCTATTTTTCGAATTTTCTCTAGATCGAACAAAAATGGTTGGCATCCATAAGAATATCCAGAAATGCAACTTTTCTTTTTTTGTATAAGTTCGAAACTCAGGAATTCTTTGCCTGGTAAATTTAGATTGGTTCAATTTAGAAAGGTACAATTTAAGAAATTGGTATATTAACATATTTTTTGACCTAAGATCACCATTAATTGGTACATTTTTCTATTGGACTTGGATTTATATACTTCATGCCACTGCAAGGGATGTGCTTCAGATTGAAACTTTGGATTATGTAATTAAGGTGCTTACGCAATACTTAAGCAACAATTTAACATTTTTTAACAGTTTAATAATATTAATTTTTACAGTTATCATAACCCAGCCGTAGATTGGGTCAATACATAAAAAAAAAATATTCCGAATTAATCTTTGAATAAATACAAATTACACATAAGGTTATGTGACCTCAAGATTAGAATACTTGGAATTAAACAAAAATCTTTTCAGGAATTTCTACTATTAAATAGCTCAAAATAAAATCAGGGGTGTCTAAAAAAAAGACCGTATAAACGTATTATATTTTGTATCAACTACTCTAAATTTTATTTCGCCACATGCAAAGTTATGCACCACTGCAGGCAGCAAAATTAGTGTAGAGAAACAAATCTTTATTAAAACATTATTATAATTTAAGATACAATTTTAGATGCAATTCATTGTTCACGCAGTACAAGAAAAATCTTGAGTTAGGTCGCGTAGTGCTTGATCGACGTACTTTTTAATATTCCCGTCATGTGGACTCTCGTCAAACATTTCATTACTACAGTTTTGTGTAAAACGAAAGCTTTCGCATATATTATTATCTTCTAAATAATCTCTGTGTTTTGGTGGTATTTGGCTTCGCATACAACTCTGAAATTTTGTTGAATCCCAATGAGCTAACCCCTTGTCAGCTGCGATTTCATAAATAACCGTATTAGAGCACAAATCATTTTCGAGTCTCGAAATTATACGCATTACGTTTCCAAGATGTTGTATTCCTATATTACGACGGCAATCACTTCCAAGTAGCGACGCTTTTTCTAAACTACATTTGGTGGAATTTTTTAGTGTATCGCAAAATTCGGAAATTTTGGTTGTAAACTCTGTGCTACTTAGAACGTGATTATTGTATTCCACAACATGATCAAAGATAGTTGACGCTTGAAATCCTTTTGGTGCACATAGTTGATACTGATCAAAAAGATCCTGCGGAAAATTAATATACATAATTTAGTTTTAAAATTACGTCATAATAATAAATGCACATATTGAAATATTACACACGTACATAATATGAACAGCTCGCGACAGTTGAATCTGAAGCAATAGGTGCATTCGAAACACTATTGCTTAGTTGTCCTAGCGTGACCGCCACATTTGCAACAAGTACCACCACAAGTAATTTAATGAACATTATTTCAGCTTTGTTTGATAACTACGTGTTAACTAACCGTAACTTAACTTTAAATAGCAAAATATTTTTTTGTTACCTCAAGATAAGAATATGCCGCTTGAAATAAACAAAAAATCTTATCAGCATTTCTTTCTAAAGAAAAAAATAATTCGTTATTATTATCTGGTACAGAACACACGAGCCCAATAATTTTAACATTTGCGTTTTAACCTGAATGCATTCATATATGAAATTTCTGGAGTTCTCGGCAACCACAACTGGCTCTGGTAACGGCATCATTTTTAATATAATAGTCACGAGAAATGGACTGCGCACGTAGGAGAGTAGGTGATTGTTTAACATTTGCCCACGTTCAACACAAGGTTATTCGTTGCACACCATGCGGAGAAGTTATTGAGATCAGATTGTAATAGGCTCTTGTCGGTGATGTTTATAATCCGTTTGTAAATCTTCATGTCATCGGCGCATATAGATAAGAATGCATTTTTAATTCAACATTCAACATCGTTGATAGACAAAATGAAAAAAAATCGGCCAAAGACGACTGGCTTATAAACAATAAAAACATATATACGGTCTTTAAGATCAGAACCCGCCCAACGGAGAATTTGGCAAGGAAAGCCAAAAGCCCTAAGCTTAAACATAATAACTTCATGAGCAATTCTGTCAGACGTTCTACACTTCACCAACTTTTGAAGTGAATTCAATAAAGTTTGTGGTCGTGTTTCGTGCTTTGAGAAAACCATGCTGATTCTCGGACAGCAACGGTTTACAATGGAAGTATAGTGAATCACACAAAATACCTTCAAACAGCTTATGAATACTAAATAAATTTGCTATCGGTCTGTAATTACAGATGTCTAATTTGCAGCCGTTCTTATGAATCGGAACTATAAAAGAGCTTTTCCAAATAGATGGAAAAATTCCAAGCGAAAGCGACTTTTGGAAAGGGGCCGTCAGCGGCTGAGCAAGAATATTACTGCAGTTTTTCAGGACGATGGCTGGTAGACTTTCAGGTCCCAATGAAAAACCAACACTTTTTAGCCTAGGTTGTACTGAGACTACATGGAAAATTGGAGGAAAATTTATGGACCAGAATTTTCACTAGAATTTTTAGATCAAAAACGGAATATAACTTATATGGCGTCAGAAAATCAAATTATAGTGAAAATTCTAATCCATAAATTTTTCCTCCCGAATGGTCGC
Source organism: Nephrotoma appendiculata (assembly GCA_947310385.1). Taxonomy (NCBI): domain Eukaryota; kingdom Metazoa; phylum Arthropoda; class Insecta; order Diptera; family Tipulidae; genus Nephrotoma; species Nephrotoma appendiculata. The sequence goes on from OX371223.1 coordinate 111,893,714, forward strand.
TGTATATGTAATGCAAATTTTACAAAATTTAATTAAGAAATAGTCGAGTTCCCTCTTCCCTTGCTATACCCATTCTTAAGAAATTAAAAGTTGCTAAGATCACCAACTAGACAAACTAACTCAGCAAGAAAAATAAAAACGCTAAACTTTGTCTGAAACTAAGTGAAGTAGAAACACTTATAACCCAACTAAGAAGCGAAGTTGACAAACTTAAAAAGGAAAATGACGAATTAAAGAAGCGCTAAGAAATGGAGATTTCCGTAAACCCTCCAACCAGTTATAACGAAGCAAGTACATACACCAGTTATAACATCGAGTTCCATACTGATGAAGAGGATTCCAATCTAAACAGATTGAGTACTGAAAAGAAAAAAAGACCTACCAAAAAAAGAGGAGCAGAACTCTCGCCTGAAGTCGGGGAACATTCGCAACCTAATGTAACTGGTATTACTGATACTAACCCAGCACATCAGCAACAAAAAAAACAGCGAGAAAATCAACAACGAAAGGTTGCACCGAAAGAAAAGGTTCCTACACAAATTAATATATTCGGCATAAAAGAATTGGCTAGTATACAAACTATAATAAAATCAATGACCACTAAGGAGTACAGAGTAGTGTCGATAAACAATAACGTGTGGAAAATCAATACACCAGATTCCGATACATATAGAGCTCTAGCCACAAAGCTCAAGCCTTAATCCAACGTGTAAGATTGAGGATATTTTGTAGGACCTAAAGGCAAAAGATCTGCGAGTAAAAGATGCAATAAATATCCTAAAACGAGAGAGAGGTGAAACCTATTAAGTAAAAAACGAGGGCTCCAACTCTTTATGCTTACTTTTAATAAAAAGGAGGAAGTTGAAAAAAATTTCAACTTAAAAGCAATATTAAATTGAGGGTTAAAATAGAATACCTAAAGAAAAATACGAGGCTAATACCTCAATGATAGATGCGAGGGGAGAATCATCAGTAATAGTGAAAATAATGTCAAACACTATGAAGAACCTGGTTTCGAAGAAGAAACTATGCAAGTTAAAACCGTAAAAGTTAAAACAAGTAATAATAATGAATACAGTATTTTCTCTATCTACTGCCCTCCACGCTATAATCCAAAGAAACAAGATTATGGCAGGCTCTTTAGATCACTAAGATCCAATTTTATTATTGGTGGTGACTTTAATGCAAAAAACACCTATTGGGGATTAAGACTTATAACTCGTAAAGGAAGAGAGATTTTCGAAGCAGGTCGAGTAAACGACTGCGAGTTCCAATCTGGAGGTAAACCATATTATTAACCAACATATTGGCCTGCTTATATAAATAAAATACCAGATCTCATTGATTTCTAACGAAAGGGATTACCGAGGACTACATGTGTCTCGAAAATAGCGAGGGGATATATTCTTACCATATTCTTACCACCTGTTGTCATGACACTCAGCACAACGACAAATAATAAAGATAACTTGCCTAAGCCAATGCCTCCTAAACTACAGGCCTCTTACTACTCTCATTTTTCGCACATGACGTCAATTTATGTCTAAACCAAGACTGCGCAATAATAATGTTAAGATATTTACACTAACAACTAGAGAAAGCAACAAAAACGTCGAAATAGCGTGTCGTCATTATTTGGTATAAGCTGACTGTAGTTTAGGAGGCATTGCCTAACCTAACAAATAATAAACCTGATTGGGACCTTAATAAACACATTTCACTTAACACTTGTTTTTCTATTTCGCAAAAAATTATTTTTGAATATGTTAATTTAAAAAAATGTGTCTCATGGTTTTTAACAATAAACCTGGAGTTGTTCACCTTTCCAAGTCTGGTGTCTATAGGATTAATTGCAATGATTGTAGTTTCTCCTATATTGGCCAGTTTTGGAGTTAGAGCTAAAGAACATTTATCTGGTTGCAATCAATCAACTTTCCATAACCATTTAACTTCAGAAAATCATATAGCTAGCTTGAACAATTTAGACATATTACATATACAACCCAAAGGCAGATGTTTAGTTACCTTAGAATTTTACGAAATTCGGAAATCAATATTTCTTAACCAAAATATCCTTAACGAACAGAGAGAAATCCGTTTCTCACCAATTCTCACGTTCCAAATAATTTGACTAATACGTCGGGTAATTAAATGTACTTCAATATACCTTGAATTTTGTTACCCAGCCGATGACTAATGCCCTACCTGATATCCTTTTTCCCTGTTTTTATTATTAGTTTTTCCGTATGAATAACAGTTGGTTGGGACGATCAATATATTTATTTTTATTGTCTATTTTTTGTCCCTCGTTCTTTTGTTTATTTTTTGCTGTTTTATACTATATATAACAAAAAATTTTACTTTTACAAATAAGTAGATACTTTTGATGATAACCTAACAAGTCGAAATCGATCGAGTGATTTTTTAAACATTTTGAACCAATTTTTTAATGAAAATATTCAAAAAAAATCCCGTAGGAATCAAAATTATCCTCTTGAAGTCAGACAATTAGTCAGAGAGAAAAGGAAAGTACGAAATATCTGGCAAAGGACACGCGCCCCGGAAAACAAAAAAATCCTCAATAATCTGTGCAATAAACTGAAACAACTTATAAAAGAAATTAAGAACGAAACTTAACATGTACTTAGGTAGTCTCATCGAACATAAAGACACTGACTCTTTGGAAACTAACATAGGGATTAAAAAGGACAAAAATAGCCGGACCACCCCTTGTGCCACCTATTAAAAATGTGGAACGAACCAGAGCCAAAAGTGACAGGCAACAAAGAAACCTTGTAACGATAATTTTAGCAATCGACCACGTCGTGTAAATTTCGTAACCATTGATTTAAGTAGAAGCGACACCATTTCCATTTGATAAATTTGGTGCAATAGATTTTTCTCATGTAACATTTCAATAATTTCGTTTTTAGATAATTACCTTTATTACACCGACAGATGTTAGTATAATTCTTACTATCAGTGGGTCGATTCTGGTGTCTTTAGGAAATATGATTTTGTTTCCTAAATTTTGATAGCAGTTTTTTTCCTAAAAAATCTTTCCTATGGTTTATTTTAGTACACATAGGAATAAATTTTTCCAAAATTCTTGATTAAGTTGAGTATTGAAAACTTTGACTCTGTAAGCGATTAATAAATGTCAAACTTACATTAATTGGATGTAATTATAATTTTTTTTTGTTTTATTAAAAATTAAAAGAATATTGTATGTGTTGTAAAAGTATATCTTTCTGTATTAAAAAAATAGGTGCATAAAGATAAACGCCAAAACTGCGATAAATAGGAAAGAAAAAATTCCTATAAGATCCACCAGAATAAGCTTATAGGAAAGAAATACAAAACTGCTAAAAACTTTTAAATACTTTCCTATTTCCTATAGGAAAACCAAAATTGACCCATACCTGTCAATTAATGAGCGAGTGTTGGTGTATAATTCAGAAGGAGAAAAAAAAGCGCATATGATTGACAAGCGAAGTGAAAAGAAAGAGAAATCAACGAGTTGGATGAAAGGAACTATATAAATAAATATAAATATTGTTAAGATATAAAAATATCTAAATTGTTAAAAATATTCATTGTAAAATATAAAAATAAAAAGTTGTAATTATGTGCTCAGTATATTGTGTATACAAATAAAAATTCTACTTTGAGTGATAAACTAAAATTGGTACAAAAAAAATAAAAATTAATTTCAACTAGCGTCTTGCAACATACAATAAGAAAAATAAAATTAGTGAAAAGAAAATAAATTTTATCATACAACACGATTTGTGCATGATATTATTGGTAGCGAACAAGCTGACCACCAGGGCTGTTTCCATTGTTTTGAGAACGCGCGACAGGCGAAATTGTCTATGAGTAACTATATTAGCCCATTCCATACACGGCTTCAAAAGACCGGCTTCATAAACCGAAAGAGACGATTTCCCCTTTTACCTATAAAAACGATGTTAACTGCGACATAAAAATTTTCGGTGAAGCCGAACTGACCCAAATGGGAATGAAAATAAAAAAATTTAAGGCCATTTTCAGCTGTAAATTTTTGTTTAAATTTTATATTCGAGAGAGCAGAATAAAACAATACAAAAAAATTTGGTGTTTTAATATAAAATAGGGGTTTAAATTAACAATAAAAAATCTATTACGACTTAGTTTGAAGCCAGAAGCTGAAGCCATGTATGAAACGGGCCATTGAAAAACGTGTGTTAATAAAAAAATGAAAGAAAGAAAAAACAAGCCTATAGTTGAGTATCCTAACTACGGGATATTTCGATATCATTAATACGGTGGAGAAACGTTAACTCAAACAATTAAGGTAACATAAAATACGAATTGAGAGGCCAGGTACTAGGACGAACCCCAATATTTTTTTTTATATACGTGCACCAATACCGCACCAATACCAGCACAAGCATCAATACATCGCTCGCTATATAAATTTAGTGCGTTTGCGGATATTTCGGATCTACGTTATTATACCCACAAGTAATATAGTACATTGGAGAAGATACGTCATACCAACCAGACGTAGTTAACCTTGTCGCCACGTGCAGAGCGACCAAAAAATTTGGATGAGCAAACCCTGTACACCGTTAGTGGCAACCAATCGAAGCGGAAAATTTCAATACCGCAAGACCAGCATCGTCGACCAGGCCGGTCATACATTCATCATACCACCCTACCAGCCCGTATACGAGGTCATCTTCATCTTAGGAGTCCGATTAGGAACGTATTGGATATACTCGTGTGTAAATATTTTCTTTTGGGTCGATTTTGTTTCTGTGATTTTAGTATACATGTGTGTGAACAAGGATATATACGTGCCTTTCGTATATAAGTATTCTACCAACCCGATGATTACTTTTCCTTTCGTGAAATACACCGTACGATAAATCATGTTTTAACAAAAAAATTTCTAGTGGATGATTATGAAGATCAGTGTGGTGTATTGTGAACCCCTCTATATATTTTTGCTTATGTCTAATTCATAGTCTTCAGTTTTTTCTTTCCTAACGTTTTTTTTTTGTTTAAGCACATTACTTGACATTTTTGTAACATGGCTGTTGGTGCGGTGGTAGCGCCCCCAACGACCACGAGCTACCTATCCATATAGTGTGCAGCAACCGTTCCTAGCTGAAACAAAGCCATGAGGTTACAACCTTTCAACCGTTACACTGGTAAACTGCAGATGAAAACATAACAACAATTAGCAAAATTGATGACCATAATATATGATCTGTAACATTACAGGAATTGAAAGATAAAATCAAGTACAACTTAAATGTGAAAAATGCTCCAGGTATTGGTGCAAATAATCATCATGATTTTGTCTTCAGACGGCAATGGACTGTTGCCGAAGTAATTATGATTCCTAGAGCAAGCAAATCCGGGAACGGCATAGTCGTACAGGGCGATTTCACTACTTTCAGTCATTTGAAAATTATTTGAATAATTACAAGTCAATAATAGAAGAACGAAATTTAATTCCACCCCACCAATTTTGATTTAGGGAAAATCACTCTACGATAGAACAAGTTCACAGTATAACGGACGTAATAGAGGACGCACTTTAGAAAAAGAAAATATGTTCCAGTATCTTCTTAGATGTAACACAGGCTTTCGACAAAGTTTGACACCAAGTACTAGAATTTAAAGTGCATCAAGATCTACCTAAGCAGTTTTATCAAATTCTTAAATCTTCTATCGTAGATTGGCATTTCCGGGTGCAATATAACGGGGAGTATTCTGAACTAAAGAAAAGAGCAGCAGGCATACCGGAAGGTAGCGTACAGGGTCCTGTATTGTATATCTTGTACTTCTTGTAGTTATTTCATAAATTATAAAAATAAATAGTTATTTATAAAAAAAAAATCATAAATACATAAACAACACAAAAATATGGCGTTTAAAATGGTTAACCCTTTGAGTGCCAAGAAGCGCAATCGTGCTCCTCAATACACTGGCCGAAATCATTTCGGCACTCAAAGGTTTAATATGAAAAAACAAAAAAAGAATGCCATGTGAAGCGCGATTTACATGATAAAAAAATGTTGTCCCAGCAAAATATTTGCTGTGTGTTTAGAGCTGCACACAATATAAATTTTCCGCATTAGTTGAATTGAGAAAGAAATATAAACTGCCATAAATAATATTTGTTGCCATAAAATATACTCGGGTTGATTATATTTTATGGCAGTATTTTTATTTGATGGCACCATTTGCTCAAAAAAAGACAAAAACGCACAGCAAAATTTTTGCACGATGGTTTTCTTTTCTTGTCATACACACGAAAATTTTAATATTCCAAACTCTTCCTTTTTTGCTGTCCAACATTTTTTCATCATGTAAATCGCACTTTAATTGCATGTGCAGTAAAACAATCAAACGCACGGAACTAGCCCAAACACAAATGCTACTACTATATCTTTCCGGTTACACTCGTTTCGTTTCACACAGTTTGGGACAAAATTGGTATCAAAGAAGAACGCATGCAAGTTAAAACCATCAAAGTTGAAACTAATGTCTCTTAAGCTAGCAGAACAGCAGAACATTACAAAATAGTATGGATAATTATAGGCTAATTAAATGCCTCATTAAAAAAATTTGGGCTCCACCCCTTCCAACTAAAACGCGGGTTCCGCTAGCTTTAGAAAAAGTTAGCAGAACCCATATCAAAAACTGATTTAAAAACAATTGGAAAATTAAAGGTTAATTTTAGGCTAACTAAATGCCCTATTAAAATTTCTTTATTCTGCTTGATCTATAAAATGTAAAAGGCTTTATCATTTCGAAGCTAGCAAAATCCAAATCGAAAATCGGACCAAAATCGAAATTAGAATGCAAAACAAGATCTATTGATAAGCAAATAATTTTAGGCTCACTATGGGCTAATCAAAGGCCCCATTAAAAAATGTTGGGCTCCACCCGTTTTTGACCAGACTTCAGGTCATTTAATCTAAAGCCAGCAGAACCCAAATCGAAAATTGAACCAAAACCGAAATTAGAATGCAAAACAAGACGTATTGATAAGCAAATAATTTTAGGCTCACTTTGGGCTAATCAAATGCCTCATTAAAAAATTTTGGGCTCAACCCGTTTTTGACCAGACTTCAGGTCATTTAATAAAAGCCAGCAGAACCCAAATCGAAAATTGGACCAAAACCGAAATTAGAAAGCAAAACAAGATCTATTGATAAGCAAATAATTTTAGGCTCGATATGGGCTAATCAAATGCCTCATTAAAAAATTTTGGGCTCAACCCGTTTTTGACCAGACTTCAGGTCATTTAATAAAAGCCAGCAGAACCCAAATCGAAAATTGGACCAAAACCGAAATTAGAATGCAAAACAAGATCTATTGATAAGCAAATAATTTTAGGCTCACTATGGGCTAATCAAAGGCCCTATTAAAAAATTTTGGGCTCAACCCGTTTTTGACCAGACTTCAGGTCATTTAATCTAAAGCCAGCAGAACCCAAATCGAAAATTGAACCAAAACCGAAATTAGAATGCAAAACAAGATGTAGTGATAAGCAAATAATTTTAGGCTCACTATGGGCTAATCAAAGGCCTCATTAAAAAATGTTGGGCTCCACCCGTTTTTGACCACACTTCAGGTCATTTAATCTAAAGCCAGCAGAACCCAAATCGAAAATTGAACCAAAACCGAAATTAGAATGCAAAACAAGATGTATTGATAAGCAAATAGTTTTAGGCTCACTATGGGCTAATCAAATGCCTCATTAAAAAATTTTGGGCTCAACCCGTTTTTGACCAGACTTCAGGTCATTTAATCTAAAGCCAGCAGAACCCAAATCGAAAATTGAACCAAAACCGAAATTAGAATGCAAAACAAGATCTATTGATAAGCAAATAATTTTAGGCTCACTATGGGCTAATCAAAGGCCCCATTAAAACATTTTGGGCTCAACCCGTTTTTGACCAGACTTCAGGTCATTTAATCTAAAGCCAGCAGAACCCAAATCGAAAATTGAACCAAAACCGAAATTAGAATGCAAAACAAGACGTATTGATAAGCAAATAATTTTAGGCTCACTATGGGCTAATCAAAGGCCTCATTAAAAAATGTTGGGCTCCACCCGTTTTTGACCAGACTTCAGGTCATTTAATCTAAAGCCAGCAGAACCCAAATCGAAAATTGAACCAAAACCGAAATTAGAATGCAAAACAAGACGTATTGATAAGCAAATAATTTTAGGCTCACTATGGGCTAATCAAATGCCTCATTAAAAAATTTTGGGCTCAACCCGTTTTTGACCAGACTTCAGGTCATTTAATAAAAGCCAGCAGAACCCAAATCGAAAATTGAACCAAAACCGAAATTAGAATGCAAAACAAGATGTATTGATAAGCAAATAGTTTTAGGCTCACTATGGGCTAATCAAATGCCTCATTAAAAAATTTTGGGCTCAACCCGTTTTTGACCAGACTTCAGGTCATTTAATCTAAAGCCAGCAGAACCCAAATCGAAAATTGAACCAAAACCGAAATTAGAATGCAAAACAAGATCTATTGATAAGCAAATAATTTTAGGCTCACTATGGGCTAATCAAATGCCTCATTAAAAAATTTTGGGCTCAACCCGTTTTTGACCACACTTCAGGTCATTTAATCTAAAGCCAGCAGAACCCAAATCGAAAATTGAACCAAAACCGAAATTAGAATGCAAAACAAGACGTATTGATAAGCAAATAATTTTAGGCTCACTATGGGCTAATCAAATGCCTCATTAAACAATTTTGGGCTCAACCCGTTTTTGACCAGACTTCAGGTCATTTAATCTAAAGCCAGCAGAACCCAAATCGAAAATTGAACCAAAACCGAAATTAGAATGCAAAACAAGACGTATTGATAAGCAAATAATTTTAGGCTCACTATGGGCTAATCAAATGCTTCATTAAAAAATGTTGGGCTCAACCCGTTTTTGACCAGACTTCAGGTCATTTAATCTAAAGCCAGCAGAACCCAAATCGAAAATTGAACCAAAACCGAAATTAGAATGCAAAACAAGATGTATTGATAAGCAAATAGTTTTAGGCTCACTATGGGCTAATCAAATGCCTCATTAAAAAATTTTGGGCTCAACCCGTTTTTGACCAGACTTCAGGTCATTTAATCTAAAGCCAGCAGAACCCAAATCGAAAATTGAACCAAAACCGAAATTAGAATGCAAAACAAGATGTATTGATAAGCAAATAGTTTTAGGCTCACTATGGGCTAATCAAATGCCTCATTAAAAAATTTTGGGCTCAACCCGTTTTTGACCAGACTTCAGGTCATTTAATCTAAAGCCAGCAGAACCCAAATCGAAAATTGAACCAAAACCGAAATTAGAATGCAAAACAAGATCTATTGATAAGCAAATAATTTTAGGCTCACTATGGGCTAATCAAAGGCCCCATTAAAAAATTTTGGGCTCAACCCGTTTTTGACCAGACTTCAGGTCATTTAATCTAAAGCCAGCAGAACCCAAATCGAAAATTGAACCAAAACCGAAATTAGAATGCAAAACAAGACGTATTGATAAGCAAATAATTTTAGGCTCACTATGGGCTAATCAAATGCCTCATTAAAAAATTTTGGGCTCAACCCGTTTTTGACCAGACTTCAGGTCATTTAATAAAAGCCAGCAGAACCCAAATCGAAAATTGGACCAAATCCGAAATTAGAATGCAAAACAAGATCTATTGATAAGCAAATAATTTTAGGCTCACTATGGGCTAATCAAATGCCTCATTAAAAAATTTTGGGCTCAACCCGTTTTTGACCAGACTTCAGGTCATTTAATCTAAAGCCAGCAGAACCCAAATCGAAAATTGAACCAAAACCGAAATTAGAATGCAAAACAAGACGTATTGATAAGCAAATAATTTTAGGCTCACTATGGGCTAATCAAATGCCTCATTAAAAAATTTTGGGCTCAACCCGTTTTTGACCAGACTTCAGGTCATTTAATCTAAAGCCAGCAGAACCCAAATCGAAAATTGAACCAAAACCGAAATGCAAAACAAGACGTATTGATAAGCAAATAATTTTAGGCTCACTATGGGCTAATCAAATGCCTCATTAAAAAATTTTGGGCTCAACCCGTTTTTGACCAGACTTCAGGTCATTTAATCTAAAGCCAGCAGAACCCAAATCGAAAATTGAACCAAAACCGAAATTAGAATGCAAAGCAAGATGTAGTGATAAGCAAATAGTTTTAGGCTCGCTATGGGCTTATCAAATGCTTCATTAAAAAATTTTGGGCTCAACCCGTTTTTGACCAGACTTCAGGTCATTTAATCTAAAGCCAGCAGAACCCAAATCGAAAATTGAACCAAAACCGAAATTAGAATGCAAAACAAGATCTATTGATAAGCAAATAATTTTAGGCTCACTATGGGCTAATCAAAGGCCCCATTAAAAAATTTTGGGCTCAACCCGTTTTTGACCAGACTTCAGGTCATTTAATCTAAAGCCAGCAGAACCCAAATCGAAAATTGAACCAAAACCGAAATTAGAATGCAAAACAAGACGTATTGATAAGCAAATAATTTTAGGCTCACTATGGGCTAATCAAATGCCTCATTAAAAAATTTTGGGCTCAACCCGTTTTTGACCAGACTTCAGGTCATTTAATCTAAAGCCAGCAGAACCCAAATCGAAAATTGAACCAAAACCGAAATTAGAATGCAAAACAAGACGTATTGATAAGCAAATAATTTTAGGCTCACTATGGGCTAATCAAATGCCTCATTAAAAAATTTTGGGCTCAACCCGTTTTTGACCAGACTTCAGGTCATTTAATCTAAAGCCAGCAGAACCCAAATCGAAAATTGAACCAAAACCGAAATTAGAATGCAAAACAAGATGTAGTGATAAGCAAATAATTTTAGGCTCACTATGGGCTAATCAAATGCCTCATTAAAAAATTTTGGGCTCAACCCGTTTTTGACCAGACTTCAGGTCATTTAATCTAAAGCCAGCAGAACCCAAATCGAAAATTGAACCAAAACCGAAATTAGAATGCAAAACAAGATGTATTGATAAGCAAATAGTTTTAGGCTCACTATGGGCTAATCAAATGCCTCATTAAAAAAGTTTGGGCTCAACCCGTTTTTGACCAGACTTCAAGTCATTTAATCTAAAGCCAGCAGAACCCAAATCGAAAATTAAACCAAAACCGAAATTAGAATGCAAAACAAGATCTATTGATAAGCAAATAATTTTAGGCTCACTATGGGCTAATCAAAGGCCCCATTAAAAAATTTTGTGCTCAACCCGTTTTTGACCAGACTTCAGGTCATTTAATCTAAAGCCAGCAGAACCCAAATCGAAAATTGAACCAAAACCGAAATTAGAATGCAAAACAAGACGTATTGATAAGCAAATAATTTTAGGCTCACTATGGGCTAATCAAATGCCTCATTAAAAAATTTTGGGCTCAACCCGTTTTTGACCAGACTTCAGGTCATTTAATCTAAAGCCAGCAGAACCCAAATCGAAAATTGAACCAAAACCGAAATTAGAATGCAAAACAAGACGTATTGATAAGCAAATAATTTTAGACTCACTATGGGCTAATCAAATGCCTCATTAAAAAATTTTGGGCTCAACCCGTTTTTGACCAGACTTCAGGTCATTTAATCTAAAGCCAGCAGAACCCAAATCGAAAATTGAACCAAAACCGAAATTAGAATGCAAAACAAGATGTAGTGATAAGCAAATAGTTTTAGGCTCACTATGGGCTAATCAAATGCCTCATTAAAAAATTTTGGGCTCAACCCGTTTTTGACCAGACTTCAGGTCATTTAATCTAAAGCCAGCAGAACCCAAATCGAAAATTGAACCAAAACCGAAATTAGAATGCAAAACAAGATGTAGTGATAAGCAAATAGTTTTAGGCTCACTATGGGCTAATCAAATGCCTCATTAAAAAATTTTGGGCTCAACCCGTTTTTGACCAGACTTCAGGTCATTTAATCTAAAGCCAGCAGAACCCAAATCGAAAATTGAACCAAAACCGAAATTAGAATGCAAAACAAGACGTATTGATAAGCAAATAATTTTAGGCTCACTATGGGCTAATCAAATGCCTCATTAAAAAATTTTGGGCTCAACCCGTTTTTGACCAGACTTCAGGTCATTTAATCTAAAGCCAGCAGAACCCAAATCGAAAATTGAACCAAAACCGAAATTAGAATGCAAAACAAGATCTATTGATAAGCAAATAATTTTAGGCTCACTATGGGCTTATCAAAGGCCCCATTAAAAAATTTTGGGCTCAACCCGTTTTTGACCAGACTTCAGGTCATTTAATCTAAAGCCAGCAGAACCCAAATCGAAAATTGAACCAAAACCGAAATTAGAATGCAAAACAAGACGTATTGATAAGCAAATAATTTTAGGCTCACTATGGGCTAATCAAATGCCTCATTAAAAAATTTTGGGCTCAACCCGTTTTTGACCAGACTTCAGGTCATTTAATCTAAAGCCAGCAGAACCCAAATCGAAAATTGAACCAAAACCGAAATTAGAATGCAAAACAAGACGTATTGATAAGCAAATAATTTTAGGCTCACTATGGGCTAATCAAATGCCTCATTAAAAAATTTTGGGCTCAACCCGTTTTTGACCAGACTTCAGGTCATTTAATCTAAAGCCAGCAGAACCCAAATCGAAAATTGAACCAAAACCGAAATTAGAATGCAAAACAAGATGTAGTGATAAGCAAATAATTTTAGGCTCACTATGGGCTAATCAAATGCCTCATTAAAAAATTTTGGGCTCCACCCGTTTTTGACCAGACTTCAGGTCATTTAATCTAAAGCCAGCAGAACCCAAATCGAAAATTGAACCAAAACCGAAATTAGAATGCAAAACAAGATGTAGTGATAAGCAAATAGTTTTAGGCTCACTATGGGCTAATCAAATGCCTCATTAAAAAATTTTGGGCTCAACCCGTTTTTGACCACACTTCAGGTCATTTAATCTAAAGCCAGCAGAACCCAAATCGAAAATTGAACCAAAACCGAAATTAGAATGCAAAACAAGATCTATTGATAAGCAAATAATTTTAGGCTCACTATGGGCTAATCAAAGGCCACATTAAAAAATTTTGGGCTCAACCCGTTTTTGACCAGACTTCAGGTCATTTAATCTAAAGCCAGCAGAACCCAAATCGAAAATTGAACCAAAACCGAAATTAGAATGCAAAACAAGACGTATTGATAAGCAAATAATTTTAGGCTCACTATGGGCTAATCAAATGCCTCATTAAAAAATTTTGGGCTCAACCCGTTTTTGACCAGACTTCAGGTCATTTAATCTAAAGCCAGCAGAACCCAAATCGAAAATTGAACCAAAACCGAAATTAGAATGCAAAACAAGACGTATTGATAAGCAAATAATTTTAGGCTCACTATGGGCTAATCAAATGCCTCATTAAAAAATTTTGGGCTCAACCCGTTTTTGACCAGACTTCAGGTCATTTAATCTAAAGCCAGCAGAACCCAAATCGAAAATTGAACCAAAACCGAAATTAGAATGCAAAACAAGACGTATTGATAAGCAAATAATTTTAGGCTCACTATGGGCTAATCAAATGCCTCATTAAAAAATTTTGGGCTCAACCCGTTTTTGACCAGACTTCAGGTCATTTAATCTAAAGCCAGCAGAACCCAAATCGAAAATTGAACCAAAACCGAAATTAGAATGCAAAGCAAGATGTAGTGATAAGCAAATAGTTTTAGGCTCACTATGGGCTTATCAAATGCTTCATTAAAAAATTTTGGGCTCAACCCGTTTTTGACCAGACTTCAGGTCATTTAATCTAAAGCCAGCAGAACCCAAATCGAAAATTGAACCAAAACCGAAATTAGAATGCAAAACAAGATCTATTGATAAGCAAATAATTTTAGGCTCACTATGGGCTAATCAAATGCCACATTAAAAAATTTTGGGCTCAACCCGTTTTTGACCAGACTTCAGGTCATTTAATCTAAAGCCAGCAGAACCCAAATCGAAAATTGAACCAAAACCGAAATTAGAATGCAAAACAAGACGTATTGATAAGCAAATAATTTTAGGCTCACTATGGGCTAATCAAATGCCTCATTAAAAAATTTTGGGCTCAACCCGTTTTTGACCAGACTTCAGGTCATTTAATCTAAAGCCAGCAGAACCCAAATCGAAAATTGAACCAAAACCGAAATTAGAATGCAAAACAAGACGTATTGATAAGCAAATAATTTTAGGCTCACTATGGGCTAATCAAATGCCTCATTAAAAAATTTTGGGCTCAACCCGTTTTTGACCAGACTTCAGGTCATTTAATCTAAAGCCAGCAGAACCCAAATCGAAAATTGAACCAAAACCGAAATTAGAATGCAAAACAAGATGTATTGATAAGCAAATAATTTTAGGCTCACTATGGGCTAATCAAATGCCTCATTAAAAAATTTTGGGCTCAACCCGTTTTTGACCAGACTTCAGGTCATTTAATCTAAAGCCAGCAGAACCCAAATCGAAAATTGAACCAAAACCGAAATTAGAATGCAAAACAAGATGTATTGATAAGCAAATAGTTTTAGGCTCACTATGGGCTAATCAAATGCCTCATTAAAAAATTTTGGGCTCAACCCGTTTTTGACCAGACTTCAGGTCATTTAATCTAAAGCCAGCAGAACCCAAATCGAAAATTGAACCAAAACCGAAATTAGAATGCAAAACAAGATCTATTGATAAGCAAATAATTTTAGGCTCACTATGGGCTAATCAAAGGCCCCATTAAAAAATTTTGGGCTCAACCCGTTTTTGACCATACTTCAGGTCATTTAATCTAAAGCCAGCAGAACCCAAATCGAAAATTGAACCAAAACCGAAATTAGAATGCAAAACAAGACGTATTGATAAGCAAATAATTTTAGGCTCACTATGGGCTAATCAAATGCCTCATTAAAAAATTTTGGGCTCAACCCGTTTTTGACCAGACTTCAGGTCATTTAATCTAAAGCCAGCAGAACCCAAATCGAAAATTGAACCAAAACCGAAATTAGAATGCAAAACAAGATGTAGTGATAAGCAAATAATTTTAGGCTCACTATGGGCTAATCAAATGCCTCATTAAAAAATTTTGGGCTCAACCCGTTTTTGACCAGACTTCAGGTCATTTAATCTAAAGCCAGCAGAACCCAAAACGAAAATTGAACCAAAACCGAAATTAGAATGCAAAACAAGACGTATTGATAAGCAAATAATTTTAGGCTCACTATGGGCTAATCAAATGCCTCATTAAAAAATTTTGGGCTCAACCCGTTTTTGACCAGACTTCAGGTCATTTAATCTAAAGCCAGCAGAACCCAAATCGAAAATTGAACCAAAACCGAAATTAGAATGCAAAACAAGACGTATTGATAAGCAAATAATTTTAGGCTCACTATGGGCTAATCAAATGCCTCATTAAAAAATTTTGGGCTCAACCCGTTTTTGACCAGACTTCAGGTCATTTAATCTAAAGCCAGCAGAACCCAAATCGAAAATTGAACCAAAACCGAAATTAGAATGCAAAACAAGACGTATTGATAAGCAAATAATTTTAGGCTCACTATGGGCTAATCAAATGCCTCATTAAAAAATTTTGGGCTCAACCCGTTTTTGACCAGACTTCAGGTCATTTAATCTAAAGCCAGCAGAACCCAAATCGAAAATTGAACCAAAACCGAAATTAGAATGCAAAACAAGACGTATTGATAAGCAAATAATTTTAGGCTCACTATGGGCTAATCAAAGGCCTCATTAAAAAATTTTGGGCTCAACCCGTTTTTGACCAGACTTCAGGTCATTTAATCTAAAGCCAGCAGAACCCAAATCGAAAATTGAACCAAAACCGAAATTAGAATGCAAAACAAGACGTATTGATAAGCAAATAATTTTAGGCTCACTATGGGCTAATCAAAGGCCCCATTAAAAAATGTTGGGCTCAACCCGTTTTTGACCAGACTTCAGGTCATTTAATCTAAAGCCAGCAGAACCCAAATCGAAAATTGAATCAAAACCGAAATTAGAATGCAAAACAAGATCTATTGATAAGCAAATAATTTTAGGCTCACTATGGGCTAATCAAAGGCCCCATTAAAAAATTTTGGGCTCAACCCGTTTTTGACCAGACTTCAGGTCATTTAATCTAAAGCCAGCAGAACCCAAATCGAAAATTGAACCAAAACCGAAATTAGAATGCAAAACAAGATCTATTGATAAGCAAATAATTTTAGGCTCACTATGGGCTAATCAAATGCCTCATTAAAAAATTTTGGGCTCAACCCGTTTTTGACCAGACTTCAGGTCATTTAATCTAAAGCCAGCAGAACCCAAATCGAAAATTGAACCAAAACCGAAATTAGAATGCAAAACAAGATGTAGTGATAAGCAAATAATTTTAGGCTCACTATGGGCTAATCAAATGCCTCATTAAAAAATTTTGGGCTCAACCCGTTTTTGACCAGACTTCTGGTCATTTAATCTAAAGCCAGCAGAACCCAAATCGAAAATTGAACCAAAACCGAAATTAGAATGCAAAACAAGACGTATTGATAAGCAAATAATTTTAGGCTCACTATGGGCTAATCAAATGCCTCATTAAAAAATTTTGGGCTCAACCCGTTTTTGACCAGACTTCAGGTCATTTAATCTAAAGCCAGCAGAACCCAAATCGAAAATTGAACCAAAACCGAAATTAGAATGCAAAACAAGACGTATTGATAAGCAAATAATTTTAGGCTCACTATGGGCTAATCAAATGCCTCATTAAAAAATTTTGGGCTCAACCCGTTTTTGACCAGACTTCAGGTCATTTAATCTAAAGCCAGCAGAACCCAAATCGAGAATTGAACCAAAACCGAAATTAGAATGCAAAACAAGATGTATTGATAAGCAAATAATTTTAGGCTCACTATCGTCCAATTTTCGATTTGGGTTCTGCTGGCTTTAGATTAAATGACCTGAAGTCTGGTCAAAAACGGGTTGAGCCCAAAATTTTTTAATGGGGCATTTGATTAGCCCATAGTGAGCCTAAAATTATTTGCTTATCAATAGATCTTGTTTTGCATTCTAATTTCGGTTTTAGTCCAATTTTCGATTTGGGTTCTGCTGGCTTTAGATTAAATGATCTGAAGTCTGGTCAAAAACGAGTGGAGCCCAAAATTTTTAATGAGGCATTTGAATAGCCCATAGTGAGCCTAAAATTATTTGCTTATCAATAGATCTTGTTTTGCATTCTAATTTCGGTTTTAGTCCAATTTTCGATTTGGGTTCTGCTGGCTTTAGATTAAATGACCTGAAGTGTGGTCAAAAACGGGTGGAGCCCAAATTTTTTAATGGGGCATTTGATTAGCCCATAGTGAGGCTAAAATTATTTGTTTATCAATACATCTTGTTTTGTATTCTAATTTCGGTTTTGGTCCAATTTTCGATTTGGGTTCTGCTGGCTTTAGATTAAATGACCTGAAGTCTGGTCAAAAACGAGTGGAGCCCAAAATTTTTAATGAGGCATTTGAATAGCCCATAGTGAGCCTAAAATTATTTGCTTATCAATAGATCTTGTTTTGCATTCTAATTTCGGTTTTAGTCCAATTTTCGATTTGGGTTCTGCTGGCTTTAGATTAAATGACCTGAAGTGTGGTCAAAAACGGGTGGAGCCCAAAATTTTTTAATGAGGCATTTGATTAGCCCATAGTGAGCCTAAAATTATTTGTTTTTCAATAGATCTTGTTTTGCATTCTAATTTCGATTTTGGTCCGATTTTCGATTTGGGTTTTGCTAGCTTCGAAATGATAAATCCTTTTACATTTTCTAGATCTAGCAGAAAAAAAAAATTTTAATAGGGCATTTAATTAGCCTAAAATTTACCTTTAATTTTCCAATTGATTTTAAATCAGTTTTTGATATGGGTTCTGCTAACTTTTTCTAAAGCTAGCAGAACCCGCGTTTTAGTTGGAAGGGGTGGAGCCCAAAATTTGTTATTGCGGCATTTAATTAGCCTATAGTTAGCCTATAATTATCCATACTATTTTGTAATGTTCTGCTGTATGGGTTCTGCTAGCTTAAGGGACGTTGAAACTAATAATAATAATGAATACAGTATTTCCTATATCTACTGCCCTCTACCCTATAATCTAAACAAAGAAGATTATAGCAGGCTCTTTAGATCACTAGGATCCAATTTTATTATTGGTTTTGACTTTAACCCTTTCAACACTTTAGGGACATATCGTCCCAAACAAATTCTGATAAATACTAAAAAAATTTAGATGCATACGAAGTTTTCAAATATATGTATTTTAAGTATGATGTTGACTGATTGTTCACATAAATATTATTGATGATGCTGACCGAAAAAAAAAAAATTACAACAAAAATCATTTTGTTAAACATACATAGATATTATCTATTACGACTAGTTGGCAAAGAAATCTAGTGTGGGCCATAGACAGAGAGAATATATATTGTTACAGAACAAATACAATACATTTTGTGTTTCACTTTGTTTTCTTCTTTTTTGATTTTTCGGTTAGCATCATAAATAACATAAAGGGTGTCACAAGATCCAGATTTGACATATCGGTTGACAGAAACTCAGTATATTATTTCTAGTTGACGAAATGAGTCGCTTAACGCTTCAACAAAAGTAGGAAATGTTGGAAATTTACCTGCACAACAAAGAAAATTGGTTTGAAATCGCAAGAAAATGTCATGGCGAGACGCATTTACATCTCAGTGGGTTCGTAAACAAACAATATTCGAACATTCAACATGTATGATACGTGCGCGAAAGGAAAACAAGCTCGTTTACCATTACAAGGCAAGTCAACGATCATCAAACATGTTAGATATAGTGCACTTGGATTTAATGGGACCGATGGAGACCATGTCTATAGGAAAAGCTAAGTATATTTTAACCTTCATCGATGACTTTTCCAGAAACAAAATCGAGGTTTTAAGCACATTTATAAATTTTAAAGTATTCATTGAGTTTCAGACCGAGAGAATAATAAAAGTTTTTAGGACTGATAATGGGATGGAATATTGCTCCAACGAATTCCAAAAATTCTATTGGATTAACGGAATACAGCACCAAAGGACTACAGCATACACTTCCTAACAAAACGGTGTGGCGGAGCAAATGAACAGGAACATCGTGGAAAAGACGAGACGTTTTCTATTTGATGCCGACCTGCCAAAAACATACTGGGTAGAGGCATCCAACATGGCGGTCGATATTCTAAATAGAAGTATCAGTTCAGTTCATGGCCAAGTACCATGGGGGGGGGGGGGGGGGGGCGTTCAGAGGAAAAAGGTAGATTTGACTGGTCTAAAAATCTTCGAGTCCCAGGTAATGGTGTATGTAGAGAAAGAGAAAAGACAGAAGTGGGATTCAAAACGAGCAAAATGATTTTCGTGGGACATGACAACGACATAAAGGGTTTCCGATGCACCGACAGGGCAACTCGAAAATTGCACATAAGTCGAGACATTAAATTTTTTGAGAATATTTTGGTTAATTCTAGAGCGTCGATTGACGTAAACACGCCAACTGAAGAAAAGGAATCAAAGATTTTTTCACGTGGAGCGGAGATAAACGCAATCGAAGATGTATCAAACAAAGACAATATTAGAGAACGTGATGCTGAGACGACTGAGGATGAAGTTGACATCATCGAAGTTGATGCCGTGGATGATCCCAAGAACACAGAATACGTGCTCAAGGGAAATATTGACAAAACTCCAAAACCAGGCATCACTTCCACTAGATTACTCATGGCTATGGTTGTGAGAGAAAATCTGAAAATTCACCAAATGGACGTAATAGCGGCATTCCTGCAAGGAGATCTCAATGAAGAAATTTATATGATTCAACCGGAATCATTTGGAGACAGAACCAATCGTGTATGCAAGATGAACCGCTCAGTGTATGGTTTGAAACAAGCCGGACGACAATGCGATATTAAAGTACGAGGGCAAATAAATATATTTGTAGCATCGATACAAAAGAGCTATATATTTAGAGAAATTTTATTTTTATTTTTCAACGTAATCTTCTCCAACATTAATGCATTTATCACATCTTTCAGATAATTTATTTAAACCATCGGAAAAAAAAGGTTTTGTTTTGGTCTTCAAAATAACCTTCAGTAGCGGACATGCTTCATCATTATTTGAAAATTTTCGGCCCCTTAATTGTATTTTGAAATTTGGAAATAGAAAAAATCACTAGGGGCCAAATCTGGACTATAGGGTGGGTGAGGGATTTCTTCCAAGCTGCATTCACGCAGAGCAGTTTGTGTAATTTTAGCCTTATGAACAGGCGCGTTGTCGTGGAGAAATAAAATCTTGCTTCAAACTTTACCATGCCGTTTCTCCCAGATGGCAGACTTCAATTTGTATAAAATTTCCGCATAATAGTTGCATGTGATAGTGGTCTTTTGTGGCATAATATCAATTAACAAAATTCTTTCTGCGTCCCTGAAAATTGTGGCCATAATCTTCCTAGCTGACTGTTGAGTTAAACTTCTTAGGGGGAGGTTCATCACATTTTTTCCATTGCATAGATTCTTGTTTGGATTCCGGATCCCAATGATGAATCCATGTTTCATCGCCCGTGATGATATTATTTATGAAATTATCAAGATCATTTTCTTTCATATTTAAAATGTTGCTTGAAGTTTCGACACGAATTTTTTTCTGTTCCGGGGTTAGCAAATGGAGAAACCATCTTGCACTAACTTTTGAAAGATGAAGATGATCATGCAGAATTGTAAATGTGGTATCAAAAGAATGCCTGAGCTTTCTCGATAATTTTGCAGTATTAACACGGCGGTCTTCTAATACAAAATTTTCTGCCAAAATAACGTTTTCATGCGTGATGGCGTCCTGTGGTCTCCCCTGGTGCTCATCATCTTCTAGCGATTCTCTATACCACTTTTGAATAATTTAACCCACTTCGTTACTTTAGAATATTTTGGTCCAAACTCACCATAAACTTTTGACGTATAATCAAAAACAAATTTAGCGGTTTTTTCATCTTTACAAAAAAAATTAATTACCGCACGATATTAAATTTTATACATTTTCTATTTTTGTCTAAACACGTGTTGGGAAATTGACGTCCAGAAATAAATTAAATAAAATAAAACACAAGTTGTTTCTAGATGTTTCTTGTAGTTGAAAAATAAACAAAAAAAAAATTATGGTTTTCTCTTTCACTCCATAATTACATACCAATACTACGAATATATTGATTTGCCCTAGATGCTGCTCTAAAGATGCTGCTCTAAAGAAATTTGGCCTCAAGAGAAGTCGAGCCGACCCATGTATTTACTACGATGAAAATTTGAATTTGCTAATAGCATTCTATGTGGACGATTTTCTTATTTTTTATAAAGATAAAAAAGCATTGGAGAATCTAAAGGCTTTCTTAAACCATACATTCCGTATGAAAGACCTGTGCGAGGCAAAAAGCTGCGTAGGAATCCATGTGACGCAAGGAAAAGGTTACATTGAGCTTGATCAGATCAGTTATGCATGAGTGTAAAACGATTGGGTTGCCAACCAACACTTCGATAAAATTATGTATCGAAGATGTTACTGCAGATAATTCGTTGGTTGATAAAGTGCCGTACCAAAAGGTTGTCGGCAGCTTACTATTTCTAGCATAGGGAACCACACCAGAAATCGCATTTGCTTTTAACGATGTAAACAGGTTTAATACTAAACATTGCTCCTCTCACTGGCAGGCGGTCAAAAGAATATTTAAATATCTGATGGGTACTACAGAAACGAAATTAAGATACTGTTCCGGTGACACCTAGATTGGAATAGAATAAGTTATTCAATAATTGTACAATTGTATTTGTGATTTGGGTCAACATTTAGACGTCATTTGTATACTAACATATTTGCTCGATTCTTGGAGCACATTCAGGATTATTCTAGAAACAAATATTTTAGTATATAAAGGCGTACATTGACGTGGAATGCTAAGTCTGAAACGTGATATAGTGGAGATTAAATAGAGTGATTATTGTAGTGATTAATGTGTTATAATTGGAATAATTAATTGTTAATTTTGTGTTGTATAATTATTGTGTTGTGTAAATAAATTTGTGTGAGTTTAAATTTGAAGCAGTTGTATTTATTCACAATCCAGTGATTCGAACCTTGAGCGACAAGGCAAAAACATAACAATACGTTAAAAATGGCTCTATTGAAATGGAGGTATATAGCGATGCTGATTGGGCTTCCGACGTAGACTCGAGACGCTCATGTACCGGATATATATTCAAAATGTCTAATGGGGCTATCAGTCGGTGCAGGAAATGCCAACCGATTATCGCGTTGTCAAGCACTGAACCGGAATATATCACACTGTCAACAGCAACATGCGAAGTACTTTGGCTAAAACAACTGCGCAACGAGATAAGAAAAAAACCAGCAAAGACAGTAACAATTTTCTGTGACGACGAAAGTGCTATCAAGCTTGAAAAAATTGAACGGTATCGAACTCGCACCAAGCACATATCGAAAATGGGAACATCAGTGTTGAGCATATTTCAAGACAGCAAATGATTGCTCACTCGCTTACAAAAGCGGTCACCAAAGAAAAGCATCAGTACTGCAAAAATAATGCTGGACTCATTGAAGTATATTACAAGTTAATCAAATCATTTTTTAAAACTCCTTGTTTTTTGTAATTTATTTTATTTCAAAGTAATAGTATATAAACGACTGAAAACAAAATTCCAGAAACCAAGGCGGTGGATATGATGGGAAATGTTAATAACAACGTCGTGATACAAGAACCCGTG
This sequence comes from Nephrotoma appendiculata, assembly GCA_947310385.1. Lineage (NCBI taxonomy): Eukaryota > Metazoa > Arthropoda > Insecta > Diptera > Tipulidae > Nephrotoma > Nephrotoma appendiculata. Next base: position 111,916,596 of record OX371223.1, read on the forward strand.
CCGATACAGAAGGAGGAAATAATTCTTCTTCTAACAATAATCGCCGTCATAAAGATATTGGAGCTTTGCATTTATATCTACAAGCAGCACGTCAAAAGCGTAAAAAGGAAGATAAGCAACTCACAAGTGTAGTTATGTAGAAATAACAATTGCTATGAAAATTCAGTTAAATATTTTTTTTTATGTGATTTTATAATCTAAATTTGGAAAGTTTTTTTGTGGCTATAGAGAAAAATTATTTAATTGTTTGTCAAAGTTGACCTCTTTTTGTTTTGATTGTCATTAAGGAATTTTGTGTAATGTTAGTTTTATGTTTTTGTAAAGTTGGCAGATAAAATTATAAACAGTTCTTTTATCAACATTTCATTTATCAACATGGCGCACTAACCTAAACGAAGCAGAATCGATTCACGTAAACTTCACAAACTAGAAAGTTAACTGGATTCCAGTGGAACTTAATTCAAGGCAGGTTCCAAATGCAAATACAGCCAAATACCTCGGCATAACTCTCAATTGCAAGCTTAGATGGAAAGAGAATGATAAAAAGAAAAAAGAAGAATTGAACATCAAATATAGGAAAATGTGTTGTTTGATAGGTAGACATTTTGGGCTTACAATACACAATAAATTGGTATTATATCGGCAAATACTTAAACCAGTATGGTCCTATCCCTTTATCAACCAAAAAAAAAACAAACAAAAAAATTGGCTCAATTTACGTCCAAATCACACAAACGTGTGAAGAGAAAATCATAGTATGTAATGGCGTTTTTGATGCAAAATTTCGCTTGATTTGAAGTAAAACCACCACAATTGTGTGTGTAGATATAGTGTGTTTTTTCGGAAGAAAATAAGTTAAAAAGTAATTCACAAATGTGTAAGTCGGTTTAAACACATACAAAAATAACTTTTTCAACTTTGGGGTTGTACACATGCAAAGAAACACATTCAGCGGATATCTCGCCACCAAAATGCAGACATACGAAGTTTGTTGGGCACCACTAATGCAGTAAGAAGGTTTCAAATGGGTAAATTCAAACGGGAGTAACCATAGGGTTACTGCCCGTCAAATGAAAATCTTTATTTAAGAAGTAAATTACTAAATGATTTGTAGATCAGTTGTAATATAAAAATAAATAATAAAAAAAATATGTATGGATATTGATGAATTGTTGGTTGATGAAGTTCTTAGCGAAGACGAAATAATACATGTTGCCTTAGAGGCTGTTGATTTTACGGAAAGCAGTGATAGTGATGAACCACCTCAACTCCAGGCTAATAACAGAATTTGCTGTGAAATGCATTTATTCTCAATCAGGACGAGAAAAGTATAATCTTATGAAAGAAACCACACGTCCACAGAACTAGTGGTACGCAAGGGAACGCGTATCATTTCTGATGGCAGCGAATAAGGTTATGTTGATTTACCACAATCATTGTTTTAGATTTTGTTCCTCTAATAAAATTCCTCCAATAGAATTATTTTTTAACCTTTTGAAATCAAGTGCGCTATACGAGTACATAGATTATAATTGAATTTTATAAAGACTTAACATTTTTTACATGATTCCATTTATGTATTTTTGCTATTTTTTTAATGTCTTAAATACCAATTCCCTATATTTCTATGTACATGTTTTGTCCATCCGTATAAAAACAGAATTGAGTGCCGTTGGTTGGGTTAATAAATAAAAAAAATAATATTTCAAATTAATCTTTAAATAAATACAAATTACACATAAGGTTTTGTGACCTCAAGATTAGAATACTTGGAATTAAACAAAAAACTGTTCAGGGACATTTTCTAAAGAATAGCTCGACGTTGTTTGCTCGTTGACACCTTTTATTATAGTGTGTGGAGGGTTAAATAAAATTAGGGGTGCCTACCAAAAAAAGGTCGCGTAAACGTTTTATATTTTGTATCAACTATTCCAAATTTTAGTTCGCACCCCTGCAGGCAGTGACCTACGAATTTAGTATACAGAAACAAATCTTTATTGAAACAACTAAGTAAGACATTTATGATTTAAGATACAATTTCAGATGCAATTCATCGTTCACGTATACAAGAAAAATCTTGAGTTAGGCCGTTTATTGCTAGATCGGCATACTTTTTAATATTCCCGTCATGTGGACTCTCGTTAAACATTTCATTACCACAGTTTTCTACAAGACGAATCATTTGGCATATGTTATTATCTTGTAAATAACTTATCGAAAACAATGGCCTAACTGGAGGTAGTGATGAATTCCTTTCCGCACAATTTTCAAATTTTGTTAAATCCCAATGAGCAAACCCCTTGTCAGCTGCGATTTCATAAATAACCGTATGAGAGCACAAATCATTTCCGATTCTCGCAAGTATACGGATATAATTTGCAAAATATTGTACTCTTTTATCATGGCTGCAAGCACTATTAATGTCCGAGGTTATTTCCATAATACATTTGGTGGCATTATTTAGTGTATCGCAAAATTCGGAAATTTTGGTTGCAAACTCTGTGCTATTTGTAACGTGATTATTGTATTCCACAATAGCATCATAGATAGTTGACCCTTGTAAACCGTTTGGTCCACATAGTTGATACTGAGCATAATGATCCTGCGGAAAATTATTATAATTTAGTTTTAAAATTACGTCATAATAATAAATGCACGTATTGAAATATTATACACGTACATAATATGAACATTTCGATTCATCTGAATCAACTTCCTCGTCCGAAACACTAATGTTGCCTAGTGTGACGGGCACTATTACAACAAGTAGTACCACAAGTAATTTAATGAACATTATTTCAGCTTTGTTTGATAACTACGTCTTAACTAACCGTAACTTAACTTTATATAGCAAATTGATTTTTTGTTACCTCAAGATAAGAATATTTCACTTGAAATAAACAAAAAATCTTATCAGCATTTCTTTCTAAAGCAAAAATAATTGGTTATTATTATCTGGTACAGAACACACAAGCCCAATAATTTTAACATTTGCGTTTTAACCTGGGTACGGATTTTGAACGGTTTTCTCACGAGAAATTGTATACGTACACAGTGTATAATATTCAATTTTAATATGAACTTTCGCCGAAATGTTTACCCGATATGCATTATCGGTTGAAAAAAATGCATGTGGATGCAGCATAAGAATTTTTCTCGTGCTCGCGAGCAGTGGTATAAATGAAAGATGATAAGAAAATAGTTGGAATTGAAATTTTTTTTTTCTGTATTTTCATTTATATTATATAAAGATTAAATAAAATAAATTGTATTAACGTTTTTTAAATTTAGTATTCCCGTTTAATTATACATTTATATATCTATAATTTTTATGTGTTATTTATGGAAATTATTATAAAATGGATTAAAAGTGGAACCAGTCAGGAATAAAAACTTAAAAACTTTATAGAATAAGAATGCGATAAATGGCATTTCAATGTTATTACCCAGTCAAACTTAAATTTCATGTAAGAAACCGAATTTCCCCTTCGTAAAATTTTAGCTGTCACTTAATAAAAAAAATAGTGCGTCATCACGTTACTCATCAGAGTTACGTCATCACGTACAAACTACATCCACCACAACATTGTAACATCCAACAATGTTGCATCTTATAAACTCATCATATTTTTAATTATTCATATTACAATTCATATTTTTTATTTACTCATCTTACAATTCAATATATCGTAGTCATAACATTTAACATAAAGCAAAGGAAATGCAATTCTTCAATTCCTTTATCTTAATTGTAATTCTTTATTTTTCTTTAGTATTTTAAAGTAAGAAACAATAAAATAAATTAGATTAACTTTATAAGTCGATTAAGAAACACCAAAAGGAAAATCGTACGATAAAATAAATTTGTTAAAGAACCTAAAGAAACAGAGTTTTTCTAAGCCACAACAATTAAACCTTTAACTCGCGGTATTTCTCGCTCAAGAATAAGAAAAACTTAAAAATACGATTTGTTGTTGTGTTTTATATACAGCAAAAGATAAATTTGTGATGCGGGGGTGGAAGCCATATTTATTTTGTGTACATTTTTTTGTTTACTATTTTTTTTTTTTTTATTGGTAACTATGCGATCTGTTTTGGGCTCACGGCTCACCCTGCTCTTCCGCGGTTATGCTTTTTACGTCCTTACTTTACGCCTTCCGGGCAACTCGAGGACGTACGGCTATAGAACCGATTTAAGACCATCTGCACATTGCAAGCTCCATGCCAGCCTATCTATACCGGCATGGAAGATGGGTCGGCCCATGGGTTTTGCACACCGACATGGGGTCATAAATGTGTTACATTTCACCACAGATCGAAATCTGTTGATGAAATTTCACTTTGCATGCTGCCCCTGTCGGGATTCGAACCCGGTACCTCCCGATCCAAACGCCAAAGCTTTAGCCACTGTGCCATTTGGTCGGTACTATTTTATTTATTAAATAAAATTATTTTAATATTTTTTCATATTTGATTAATTTTAATAATGTGTGATAAAGTAAAAATAGTGTCATCCCTTTTTTCATTGTGATGTAAAAGCATCTCGTGTATGTGTACATTTTCAAATACGAAATTTATATATAAAAATTTATATCAACATGAACAAATATGAAATTTCTCTAAAAGACATTTCACAATAAAAAACAGCTGTTTGTAAACGAACAGCGGTCACTTAAAATAATTAGTTTGGCGGGTTGGAATGACGAAAAAATAGAAAAACAATTGGTTTCGTAAAAAATTCGTACTTTTTTTGTTAAGTTCTTATTCCTGATTGGTTGAAGCAATTTTCAATTTCTATTAGTGATGGGTTTATTAGATACTTTTCAATATCAATATCAATTGATTCATTCGAACGAACTACCTGATACTTTTAACCCGATACTTTTAACCAATTGATACTTTTTGTGACATATATGAATTTAATACCCAAAAGGGGCTACTAATCAAAATCAATAAGATTTGATAATGTTAAAAATTTAATTAATCATTTATTAATTTTATTTAAATCTATTCGAAATAAAAATATCATTTGTTAATTTTATATAAATCCATTCGAAATAAAAATCAGCCATAAGGAAAAATATTTCAATATTAAATCCAAACAATCAACAATAGTTACAGATATCCGATATAAATATCGATATACCGAAACCGAAAGTATCAGGTTTAATATCAATATCAACTCGAATATCAATATCGGTTCGTCAAGTAGAGATTTACAAATCTCACATACAAGTATTTATTCGGTACTCATTCAAAAATATCAATTCGGTATATCAGCTCAATGTGAAAGAAAAATAACTCATTACATATGCTTGATCTCTTTTGGATTCTCTTTCGTATATACATATATTAAAATTGAGAGATGAATACTTTTATATGTATACATATTACATTGATATATTATGTTTGGATTTATCTCTATTTTTCAAAAGGAAACATCAAAAAATATTATTAGTTGGTACGATATACACAATTCGCTCTTTCTCGCAAAACAATATGTATAATGAAATAAACCATACGAATACCAAAGCAACTATCTTTTGGTTATTCCATTTGAGTTGAGCATCGAATGTATTAGTTGATACTTTTAACCAGATACTTTTAAAAGTACTCAATTGATAGTTCGAACTTTTTGAGTATCAGGTTAAAAGTATTCGGTTCGACTCAGTTCGAACATCACTAATTTCTATAGTTTACTTGTAATAACGCTGTTCTTTAAGTTCTGAACAGTTCCGTTATTATACAGAACTGTCCAGAATTATACGGAAGAACTATATTATTTATTGACTAAACATGTCGAAACTGCAATAATAAAACAACAAAGTTCCAAAATACCAATTCAAGTGTGATATAAAATTTGGCTTGAAGTAAAAGTATATTTGCAAGATAAGCCTGACCAGTTTTCGAAACACATTTTAGAGTATATCGATCGACGGGAGTTAGTATTACTAAATAATTCTGTAATGTCTGCAGGAATATATTTAGATACGAGATTCCATTCCCTTTTGCCCAATGAACAATTATCGGCGGCGAAAAACCATGTAAAACAATTATACAATCACATCATGAAATATTCTGATTACATCTCAACAACACTTTATCTGCAAGCAGTTGAACATCTTTTATAGATAGCACACAACTAACCAATGACGATTTTCCAAAAGCATCAAAACTGGCCAGCTATTTATCAAACATTGAAAATCATCAAATGCAAGAAACCAACAGTTAAAATCATACCGAGAAATCGAGAATTATTCACCGACTAGAATGGACCCAGAAATTGATATTGTACACTACTGGAAATTTCATAAACAAAATTTTCCAATATTATACCAGCTATCAAGCGATATATTTTTAACACCAGCGACCCAAGGCAGTGTAGAAAGAAAATTTTCCGAGAGCGGAACGACCACCAAAATGAGGTCAGTTGTTTATTTGTGACGAGAAGCCTATACAATTTTGATGATTGTAGCACTAACCGAAGTGATGCAAGCGGCGTGTAACTTAAGCTCTTAAGTCGTGGCTGGTTGCGGCATTTCTCTATACATATTTATAAAATAAATAAATTTTATAGATAAAGGGGTAAGAAACGAAGAAGTTATCGGATACAAGTTACCCTAGTGTGCATAAGCACATTGATGAGTAAAAAGTAATTCTTTAAAAAGTGATTATGACAAAGAAAAATTATGAATAATAATTGTAAATCGAAAAGTTATTTCGATCGCTGTAATAAACATTTAGAACAATTCTAATTACAAATTTATACATACTTACAGTTATTTGCTAATTTATTACTGAACAACAACGAATTACATATAACAACGGCACATCCTAGTTTAGAACCGAACTAACAAACTAAAAAAGTCATTTGCATTTCCCACTATATACGAGTATATCATGATGAACAAACATGTAAAGAAGTGAAATATTCCCATGTTTCATTTTCAACAACAAAACGGAAATTTACATTGAATTTATCGATTTTTCGATTAATTATTTAAATAATTCTGCAATAAGCGTATTTTTTTAAACGACTTTTTTTATTTTTGATAATTACAGTTTAACTAAACCCTTTTTTATGGTTTACCCTTTTTGTTTCATTTTATGACCGAAATATTTGAGGAAATAAACCGTCGAGATATATTTTTCAAGCCGACGGCAAAATAAGGATAGAATAATTTGAGTATATATCATAAAACTATAGAATTGTTAATACAAATGCTTACTAACAAAATATTAGTGGCTTTCCAATCGACCACCGCAAGTACTTGTAAGTGCGAAAAATGTGTATTGGCTAAAGTGTCGATTGGAAAGCACAAACAATTACAAAAGCCAAACATAACCTACAAATGAGTAGTTTATTTGTGATAACTTTTTAATAAAAAAATATTTATACCGGAATTTTATTAGCGCTTCACATACGACATTCAATTATATTTTTGACAGAAAAATACTACACACAATCACCTAGCGGACAAGTTTATTGTAACTGCTTCCAACTACTCATAATAAATAGGTAGAACAGTTGCGAGTAGTTAATTTAGCAAAGACAAAAACCTTATGTGCTTATAAGTACTTGCGGTGGTCGATTGGAAAGCAACTATTATGTACCTGTCTGTAGCTAATATGAAATAATTGTTAAGTCTAAATATCTATTTAGTTGTGGTTTTGATTGTAACGAATTTATTTACTGTGAGCATACCAATCAATTAACAATTGAAACGAATGAAAGAATAATTAATTTAGTTTTAACTTTTATTTTTGATATAAGACCACATTACAACTTCACAAATATAAATGCTAAATGCCATATTGTTTTGTATCCATCTTATATAATTTTAATAAGGTAGTACATTAAGAGAATGAGAGAAAGCATTGATCATCTAATGGATTTATTGTCCTTTTAAGGTCAATTAATATTCCCCAATACTCGCAATTTTGATATTTGGAAAATGATGAATATTAAAATATTGTTGATACTAGGTTTTTATATAATTCGAATAATTTTGATATTGTGTTTCAATAATTAATATTAAATCATTGTTGATTAAGAATTTATTCAACAGATATTTACATTATTGATTGTATATCGATCTATCCAGGTAAGAGTATAAGGGAAAAATTCTGGTTTTTCAGGAGTAGTTTAAAAGTATAGTGTATAATATAAAACAATAAAATTGTTAATTTACTAACAAAATATTATCTACCTGTCTGTAGCTAGAAATAATGGTTATGTACTTATAATTAACACAAGAAACGAAAAACACAAATACAAATAGCACATTCAAATTGAATTTCGCTCAACATTTAGTCACTCAACAACACACGTACACGGACATCACAACAAATTTACAAATAATTCAAAAATTAGAAAAAGGCAACATGTTAGATAGAGTAGAGGAACTGGAGATATATAAACAAAGACATAATCCACACCTACTAAACGACAAAACAAATACAAGAACAAACAAAATATACGACGTAATCATACGGTAGTGGAAGCAAAAAAAAAATTAAACACACATAAATGGAATAAAAGGGCAATATAAAAACATGTAATTCCAGTAGTATCAAAAATAGGCACTGACGAAGGAAGAATTTCCGAAACCGGTCTTCCTAATTTTTTAAAAAATTTTAAAAAATTTTTTAAATAAATTATTTGTTGTAATATAAGAAAGTTTCTTATACTGTATTTTTTAAAAAAGTTTTTATATTTAAAAGTTGTTGTTTTTTAAAAATAAATTATACGTAATATACATTGTTTAATAAATTACACATTTTTTAAAAATAAAAATAAAATTATTAAATAAAAATTTAGTTTACAATTAGTTGTTAACGTTATAGCTGTGTTTTTTCGTGTTTACAAAATATTCCAAATTTTCAAAATATTCGTTGTGTTAAGTATTCGTTTATCTATTTGAATTTGAATAATTGTACTTTGTAGAGTTTTGATTGAAAAATAGTATTGCGAGTGTTTTTGCATATTTTAAGATATTTAAACTTGAATTATTAATTTTTAGTTTAAAAACAATAAAAGTTGTAAGTGATTTAATTTGATAAAGTGATTCATAATTTGTTACAAAATGGTGTATTGTGCTGTGTTTAATTGCAATAGCAATAATAATAAACGATTAATAAAAAATTCTGGTGCATCTACGAGTACACAAGAAAATATACATTTATTTCGATTTCCGAAAGATTTAAGTTATGCCAAAATTTGGGTGAATAAATGTGGCAGAAAGGATAAATTCAATATTAAAAATTCATTCATGTGCTCAAAACACTTTACTAAAAGTGACTATGCTCGAAATCTTCAACATGAGTTATTAAATTATTCACCCAAAAATAGTAGAAAATTAAAACCAGATGCGATTCCATCTGAAAATCTACCAACAACCAGAATAGTAGTGCAATTATCCTCTAAACGCGAAGAGCGCCAACAAAAAAGGAAATTAAAGTCAATACTAACCCGTAAGCCATTTGAAATATTTATACTTAGGCTGCGGGCCAATAGTCGGGTAAATCGTTTACTATTGTAAAAATTGGATTTAGAACAGATTTTTCGATCAGTTTGTCATAGTTTTTGAAAAATAAATGAATTTACCGAAAAATTTACTTAAAATTGACTTTTACCCGACTATTGGCCCGCAGCCTTAGTTATTAAAATTTATTATTGGAATATCAAATCATGTAACATATTCTTCAACCATTAACTTGTGTTCTTTTATGTTTCTTTTTCAAGTTATTGCGATTCATCTGCTGATCATTTGACTGACAATCCCCATGTTGAAAGTTCTGATGTTAGTTTAGAAAATGTGTACCCCTCAAAATTGGATAAAACAACAAGTAAGAGTACACTTAATATAAGTGAACAGTTGATAAACGAGGGGTAAATATTTTATTAATGCTTGATTTCCACAAAATAAAATAATTGTGATTTCTATTTCCATGTAGTTCAACTTCCACACAATCGTTGATTAAAGAAAATAAGAGGCTTTTGAAAGAATGTGACATACTAAGAAAGGAAGTTAAATACATAAAAAACATATTTACACCTACGCAACGGAAAAAATGCAAAGTCAAAGAAAACGGACGAAATGGGAAATTGATGATATTTCCAAAGCTATTGCTATTTATTCCAGTGGACCTAAGACGTATCGACTTCTTTTAAAAAAAAATATCCATTTCCTGCCGTCACAACTTTAAGAAAATGGGCTTCGAAAATTAATATAAATCCCGGAAATCTAACTACAGTTTTAAAGTTGATGGCAAACGCGGATATGTCTCCTTATCAAAAGGTTTGTGTGCTGATGGCTGACGAAATGAAGATCCATAAATCATACGAGTATGATCAGGTCTCTGACACTTTACTGTCTCCAGCAAATTACGTGCAGGTTATAATGGCAAGAGGATTATTTGGAAATTGGAAACAGCCAGTGTACTACAACTACGACACAAAACTGTCGAAAATAATACTGGATAATATAATTGCATTTAATTCAGTACGACGTTGTAGCCATTGTTACTGATTTGGGAGGAGGAAACAGAGGACTATGGAATGAAATGGGAATAACTGAAAGCCAGCCTTACTTCACCAATGTTTGCGATGAAAACAAAAAAATATACGTATTTAGTGACACACCACATATGATCAAACTCTTAAGAAATCATTTCTTGGACTCTGGGATTTTACTAGGTAATAATTTATTGACGAGGGAACCACTACAAGAGCTTCTAAAACACCAATCCAAATTAGAATTGAAGATTGCTAGCCATTTAATAGAAACTCATCTGACTGTGAAAGGCGCTCAAAGGCAGAAGGTAAAGTTTGCGACCCAGTTGTTTTCCCATACAAATTCTTGCGCTTTATATAGGATGGGTGCTTTGGGCCTTGCAAAATCGAAGCACTGGGCTGAATTAGCAAATTTACTTAAACAGGTAAAATTAGTTTAAAAATTTTAGTTGCATAATATTTTATTATTTAATAAATTTTATTTTCTGATTATTTAGGTCAACGATTGGTTCGACTTGTTCAACTCAAAAATTCCACGAATAGATTCGCGACCAAGAATGGCCGCCTACGGATTAGCAATAGAAGAACAAGAATTGATACTTCGTAATATGGATATACTTATCAAACAAATGCGTGTTGGTAGTAATAAATCACTGTTGCCATTTCAAAAAGGAATTTTCGCCAATATAAATGCTCTGAAAATGTTATTCTCGGATTTAAAAAATCAGTATAACATCACCTACCTACTAACATATCGTCTCAATCAAGACCCTCTGGAAATGTTTTTCGCAATTATTAGAGCAAAAGGAGGTCTTTACGATCATCCAAATGCCTTACAATTTAAATATCGTCTGCGAAATTTTATTTTGGGACGAAATGAAAATATAGTCTCGCAATCGACGAATGTGGAATGCAATAATACAGATTTCATTGCAATGGATTTAAATCCGTCACTGACGTCGTCAATGGATATCGTGGAGAATTATGAAGAACTAACCGAGAATCTTTTGACTGGCAGTTTAGTTAACGGTCTTACGGAAACGGAAAGGGCTGTCCCATCTTCAATACTGATTTAATGGAGGATATGTGCGATTTGGAGTACGATGCCTTAGAATATATCGCTAGTTATATATTAAAACGCCTAAAAGTTAAAGTTCCAAATATACTAGAAAAACACAGCGAAATAGAGCCCAGTGGAAGTTGGACGTGGACGGATATAGTAAGTGAAGGAGGCCTAACAAAACCAACTTACGAATTTATTCAAAAATTAAAAAAATTGGAAGATATATTTAATGAAAATAATTCTAAGATTTCAAAAGTTAGAAGAAATTATATCAAAACATTAATATCAAATTCAAGCGAAATTGATTTAGATTTTAAAGTAAAAAAATTATTTTTTAGATGTAAAACGTATTTTAAAATTTGAATATTAAATGCCAAATTATTAGAAAATATAAAATCGAAAAAAAGGAAATTAAATAAAACTATAAATTAAAATTAAATCTCTATTTTATTTCATTTGTGATCTTATGCTTTTCGTAATTTAAAAAATGAAGGTTTATGTAGGTTCCAACCAGATTCTGAATTTGAAAAATTTTTGGACGAGCAGGATCAAAAGCTCTTTCGCCATTAGCGCAATTCAAATAATATATCCGGAAATAACTGAGGATGTTACTGGAATGTAACAGCATTATTGCCACCAACAGAAGTAACCGCTGAGTGTTTATTCTCTGGTTTGAGAATTATAAAATCTCACGTAAGGGCGTCGTTGAAGATGATATTATTGGGGCGATCCTATTTCTTAGACCAAATTCTTTAAAATAGATAAATGATAATTTATTATTTAAAATCGATAAATAAAATATTATACTCGTATGTTGAATGCAATGCAAAGTAACAATTTAATATGTCATGTAACAGCGTTTTCCCATAACTGTGATATTGGAGTAGCCTATACCGTCATACAAATAATATCGCTGACGTATGTAAAGGCTTGATGAATCATATCGAGAATTTTCTTGAAAGTTTTTAATTTTAAACACTTTGCTTTCTTATATGAACCAAATATTTAAGAAAAAAATCATTTGTGATATTACAAGACAAACGGTAAAGAGGTAGCAAAATTGTAAGTATATAACATAAAACTATAAAATTGTTAATATATATTTTCTAAAAAGATTTATGTATTTGCCTGTCCCTTTTAACAAAAAAAATATATTTTTTCCCCGTTTATTTTCGTTTGGCTTAAAAATTATATGTTGAGGTACATTTTTTTCTTATGTTTGAATATTTTAGATATTATTACACATATAAAATTATATATAGTTACATATAAATATTAAAATACATATATTAAATAAAAATTCAGCTTACAAATTATTACTAATGATATTATAGCTATGCTTCTCGATTTACAATTTTGAAGAATATTCGTGGTCTTAAGAATTCATTTATTTAAATAGATTATGTACTTTAATAACTTTTTAATTACAAATTAAAATTAAATCTCGATTTTATTTCATTTGTTATTTTATGATTTAAAAACGAAGTGTTAAATATTTCTGTTCTTATCTTATATGTAGTTGATGGGTTAGGCTACAAATTAAAGAAGGCCCCAATTTCTTAGTTGATGTGGATTTGGAGATTGTTAAATGATTTATTTAAGTTAAAATAATTTTGATTGTAACTGAAAATCAGAAGATAATTAAAAAATTCTTCTATACTTATCAAACTTAAATAAGCTTTTTCTTTAGAAAAAAAATACATTTATTATCCATTTATTTAAAAAAATAATAAAAAAAAACCCGAAATCACATGTTTAGTGGATACAAGTGACGTCACATTAGCATGCGCAATATTCCACCTTGTTCTCTTTTCATCATGCGAGTATATCATTACAAAACATGAAAAAAAACGGGAAACAAAAACTCGATCGATCGTTTTTTTCTATTCTTTTCTATCACTATTCCTTTGTACATGAATAGCGCAACTAAATTTTGCGTAACTCTATTCAAGTGATAGAATGAATATTTCTATATGAAAGAATATTCTCGACAAAACATTTTCGTTCTATTCTTTTTTCATAATCGATTAGCATTAAAATTTTTTTGGTCACTCAGTAGAGATCGAATAATAAATTTTGAGGAGCGATTTTGAGGAACTCTTGAAAATTCTAATCCATAAATTTTTCCCGAATTTTTCGCTGTATATGCAATGCAAATTTTATAAAATTTAATTAAGAAATAGTCGAGTTCCCTCTTGTTTATAACGTGATTTATTTATAACGTGTAAAATGTACAGATACCATTTTTTTATTAGGACTGGTTATGAAATGGCCAGTTTAGTCCAACACGAACAGATTCTAGAATTTAGCCCAAAACTTACTTAAAATCCCTGATCAATACTACTATCCAAATTTCATCGTAATTCGTTAAGAAATGGCGGAAAGACGGAATATTGTTAAATTTCAAGATTTCATATATCGAGTTCAAGGATTACTTTTAAAACAGTGAAAACGTGATACATAATGAATACAAAATTTCCGCTAGTAATTATATAACAAAAAAAAAAAAAAAAAACTCTTTTTGATAGTGCTGCCACCTGCGGCGAGTAGCGTAATCTCTTCCGCTGTCAAATTTCCGCTATCTTATACAGCATGCTTTGGCTGTAACTGTGTGATAGGCGCGTCCACATCGCGGGGCATTGGCACTGCTTGCAGTGACTAAGTTTTGCCATGAACCTGGTGTTGCAAAGTATAACCCGACCAATTAAAGCAATGAATACAACGAAAAAAGAAGAAGATACCCCAGGTGGTACACCAACTACCTATTTGGCTAATCCACCCTCTAACAAGGTTGGCTCAATTGATTCTGGGGTGAGCCAATCATTGCTATACCCATTCTTAAGAAGTTCAAAGTTGCCAAGATCACCAACTAGACAAACTAACTCAGCAAATCAGCAGAAAAATGAAAACGCTGAACTCTGTCTGAAACTTAGTGAAGTAGAAATACTTATAACCCCATTAAGAAGCGAATCTGACAAACTAAAAAAGGAAAATGAAAAATTAGCAAAGGGCGCCATCCTGTGAATTATAGAGGATATGAAGTAGTCAAAGAACTTAGGCTAAGAATCAAATGTATCAGTTTTTTCAAAACTCTAAGGTAAGAGAATTAAAAGACAAATTAAGTAAAAACTAAGCGGAGCCAAAGCCAACAGTTATAGGTAAAGGGCAGAAAATCAACTCGCAAATTGTACAACAATCATCTAATGCTATTACTGATGACCCTTTTGGAACTGGAACAAGAACGGACTAGCGCAGCATGTTCCAGGGTTACAAATTATTCTAAATTTAGAAAAAAATAAATATATAGGCCTAATCTCGAAAAGCCATTTGACAGAAACATCATTTAATAAAATACGTGATTATGAATGAATGTTACCATGTAGTTCATCCAGGAGGAAACGCGAAGGGAGGCTCATAAGTAAGAGTGAAAAAAATGTCAAACGCTATGAAGAACCTGGTATCGAAGAAAAAAGTATGCCAGTTAAAACCGTAAAAGTTAAAAATAGTAACAATAATGAATACAGTATTTAGTCTATCTACTGCCCTCCACGCTATAATCTAAACAAGGAAGATTATAGCAGGCTCTTCAGATCACGAGGATCCAATTTTATTATTGGTGATGACTTTAATGCAAAAAACACCTATTAGTGATCAAGACTTACAACCCGTAAAGGAAAAGAGCTTTTCCAATCAGGTTGGGTAAATCACTGCGAGTTCAATTCTGGAGGTAAACCAACATATTGGCCTTATGATATAAATAAAATACCAGATCTCATTGATTTCTATGTAACGAAAGGGATTACCGAGGACTTCATGTGTCTCGAAATTATCGAGGGGATATATTTTGACCATTCACCTGTTATCATGACACTCAGCACTGGGACCTATTCAAAGAACTAATTGAAGAGCAAATAGACCTTCAAGTATCAATTAAAACAATGGTACAATTGGAAGACGAACTGGAGGTACTTAACAGTACTATTCAACAAGCAGCATGAGAAAGTTCTTCTACTAATCATATACGGGGTTAACCCGTAGGAATCAAAATTATCCTCTTGAAGTTAGGGAATTCGTTAGAGAGAAAAGGAAAGCACGAAAGGCCTGGCAAAGAACACGCCATCCGGAAAGCAAAAAAAATCTTCAATTATCTGTACAATAAATTGAAACAACTTATAAAATAAATTAAAACCGAAACTATTATCAGGTACTTAAGTGGTCTCGTCGAACATAAAGACAATGATTACTCTTTTTGGGAAGCAACAAAGGAATTACAACGAACCAAAATGCATGAGCCGCCTATTAAAAATGAGGATGAAACCTGGGCCAAAAGTGACAAGCAAAAAGCTACTTTATTTGCGGCTCACTTGGAAGAAACCTTTCAACCGTTACCCACGCAAACTGCGGATGAAAACATAACAACAATGAGCAAAATTGATGACCATAATATACGATCTGTAACATTACAGGAATTGAAAGTACAATTCATCAAGTACAATTCAAATGCGAAAAAATCTCCAGGGTATGATCTAATTACTGGCCAAGTCGTAAAAGCCATTCCCGAGAAGGGATTACGAAAATTGGTTCAAATAATCAATGCTGTCTTCAGACTAAAATATGTCCTATACGACGATTCTTAAACCAGGCAAACCAGCAAACGACAAAAAGTCGTACAGGCGATTTCACCACTTTCAGTCATTTCAAAATTATTTGAAAAATTACTGCTCAACAGGCTTAAGCTAATAATAGAAGAACAAAATTTAATTCCATCACACCAATTTTGATTTAGATAAAATCTCTCTACCATTGTAGAGAACAAGTGAACAAGTTCACAGAATAACGAACGTAATAGAAGACGCACTTGAGAAAAAGAAAATATGTTCCAGTATCTTCTTAGATGTAGCTCAAGCTTTCGACAAAGTTTGGCACCAAGTATTTCAATTTAAATTACATCGAGATCTACCTAGACAGTTCTATAAAATTCTTAAACCTTACATCGCAGATCGGCTTTTCCGGGTAAATTATAACGGAGAGTACTCTGAACTAAAGAGAATAGCAACAGAGACATACCAGAAGGTAGCATACTGGGTCGCGTATCGTATAATCACTTTGGACGGCAGTCCAAACGAGTGACGAAAGCACCTGTGCTGGAAGTCGAACGAAGTATATAAACAGCAAGTTTCGAACTTTTTCCCTTTGAGGCCGCCAGGGTCATGTTATATACCATTGGAAAGGTCTTGAAAAATAAACCCAAATAATGTATAAAAACATAAATTTCTTCCAACATTGAGTGGAGATATGACCTTCCGAAAATTGTCCCAAAAAATCAGTTTTTCGGGTATAACTGCCCCAAAAAGTGCCCCAATTATTTTTTAACTAGCAAATTATGATTGTAAACCTCAATACCAATTCAACGACACCTCAAACGTCGTAAACGGATGATTTTAACCAAAGTTATGACATTTTTAAATTTTTCTATGACGTCACCATGTAATCTTGCTTTGGTATATATGTTTGTTTGTTTGTCCGTACCTCTTTCATTTGATCTCATATTTTCAGGGATTGTAGTACTTGAAAAAATAAGCAACTTCTGTTCTACAACTTTTTGATTTGACTGCCATGTTGGCCGCGGCCAGCCTCTGAACGGCCATTTTGTCACGCCCACAGCGCTGAACCTATTCGACATACCCTGGACATATGCATATCGTTGGAAAGGTATTGACGCCAGCTATCAAATAGCATAAAAAAAATTCAAAAAATTAGGGTGGAGGGTCATTTTGGCCAAAAAACTGAAAAATGCGAAATCGGCCGGCCACATTCGGGCAAATTGCTAAAAAATGAGACCAAGACTTTTGGTTCATATTTTCAGGATTATTAGCCACAAACCTCACCTACAATATGACATCAACCATTTGTCCCAGAAAACTCGTATGTTTTAGATATTGGCCTCCATAACTTAAAAGCCACCCTAATTTTTTGCAAAATTTCATTTTTTTGGCTCAAATGCACCCTAATATCGGTCCGTTGCGGTTCATAATGATAGTGAATCAACGTATTACACTGAAACAAATATAAATACATCATATTATTATCATTGCTAAGAGAATTTTTACCAGGGACCCTGTTTTCATAACAAAAAAATTAAAAAACTGACAAATTGATGTGATCGAAAAAATCACTAAAAACATTGAACATTTCACAGTCTCCTTGCATTAAATCGATACTTTTTTAATCTTTATGATGATTTCTTTAAAAAAACAGATCTTATCTAACCTCCCATCGCATGAAGATGGAATATCAGCGAGAGGGTAGCTACCATTAATTTTTGTTTCCAACTAACACATTAAAATAAGAATATTTTATTGTATTGTTTAAGGAATCAAAAATAAATGGTAGCTGTATGCGGTTAGTGACAAAACAGCAAGAAACATGCAAAAAAAATTGTTGAATTACTCAATCGAATTTCTACCAAAAACATATGCATCTGATCTAAATTTTTACTACTCTGTAACATGCACTAAAAACTAAACTACAAATGTTCAGCCGATAGCCTACGAGAATTGGGTGTGTAATAAGATCACACCCGGCATGACCTGTTTGTGGCATGTGGTAAAGGATTCTGAAATAAAATCTACTAAAATACTACAAAATGAAGATTGAAAAAATGCATGCAAAATAAAGAAATAGAATCGTCTACCACACACCAGAAACAGTACACCAGAACGTAGGCTATCGTCCTGAACATAATGAAAAAATACCTATCTGAACCTAATGATGAGACCTGATCCTACTACTTTTCAACATGGGTAGTGCGGTGTAGGGTGGTGTGGGTGAGATGGGTTTTGAGTGTTTAAATTAGATAGTGGGTCGGGGAGGTAGTAATGTTTAGGAGGCATGATTTGCGATTGATTGGGGTCGGTTGGGCTGGGTGTAGATGGAGTTAGGTGGGTGTGGGTGGATATGGGTGTTTGTGATATTTGAAATACACAAACCACACTGCATAGAACCTCTTTTTCTTAGACACGGAATAATAATACTGTTAATACTATATAGGCAACAAAAATGCTTATAAAGTTCGGTTCCGAACCTTTCCCGTCTTTTTTATTTCATTTATGTTTGTGTTAGTGTGATTTCACTGAAAATTTGTTTCAGTCGCAATTAAAACCAGTATCATAGGTAAACGGGGAAAGAATAGAAGAAAGTTATAATTTCTGTGAGATCAAGTGTGGAATAGAGCATTGTGCCTCGTACACAGACGCACGCCACTGGAGTGACGAATATCGAGAGAAGAAAAACGAATCATGCACACTCCGTAACATACAGCCGACAGCTGTGTGAAAGTATGCGTAATTCGTTCTTCGCCTCTGGCTATTCGTAATTTCAATGCCGCGCGTCTGTGTAAGAAGTCGTATTCATACGTCGGATAAAAATCTCAGATTTTTCTATCCCAGATTTTTTTTCAACTTTTTGTATGAAAATAGGTGTCTGTTGTATAATTTACGTGATGTAATTGGTTAAAACGATGGAATAGAAAACTCCCGGATTTTTATCTGTCGTATGAATACGACTTAAGCCACAATAACACGTAGCGGCCAATTGTGTGCTATCGAGTGTGTGTGAACTGTTTTGACTGACAAACAATATAACGAATCGCAATTCAATTCATTGTCAATTTGCCGTGCCAAAATCATTGATATCAAATAAAAAACCTCTTAACGAGGTAAATGTTCGAGTGACGAAAGCCGAATTCAATTCACAAAATTTCTGATATCAAATTTGTGCCGAAAAAAACAATTGCATTCGATTTGTCAACGATTTTTCGGAATGTTAGTGCATTCGGCGCGTTTGTTTACATTTTTCTTTCTAGCTGTCAAAAACAACAACTTGCCAACGATTTTTCGGAATGTTCAACAACAACGCGCTGAATGCACTAACATTCCGAAAAATCGTTGACAAATCGATTGCAATTGTTTTTTTCGGCACAAATTTGATATCAGAAATTTTGTGAATTGAATTCGGCTTTCGTCACTCGAACATTTTATTCTAAACAACAATCCTAAACAACAAAGAAAAGGTTTTTACATCGAATAGTCCCTTGAGGTGAAAAATAGATTTATTATGTGAATCTCAAACAAAGAAAATCTTAGATGCAGTCTGGTCTGCTCATAGTAACCAAAGCGAGATATTCATTACAATAAGGTTATGCTCTGTTTATGGTGGGATTAGAAATAGATGATATATTATGAACAGGGCGCCCCTTGGTGGGCAAAGTCCGAGATTCACATCTCTTTGTTAGTGCTCTACGCTAAATGAATCAGGCGGTGTAGTGGGGACGTGCAGCGGAAATCCTGTTTATCATCATGGACACGACATGTCAGGGCGGGTTATTGGCGCCCAAAACAAATACCAAACCAGTGTTTGTTATCGCTATTCGGGCTAAACAAATAAATTTAAAAAAAGATTATTTCCACCTGATAAGGACATGGGGCCAATTCTACATCTTAACTAGTATCGTGACCTGTCTGGCCATATATGCCGCTTGGTGGCTTTATCTCCAGGTATTGCGGTATAGAATTTAATGTGGACCCATAGTAACTACACAAATTATCGCTATTCGGGTTAAATATATTAAAAAAAAAAGTTTTACCAGTAATTTTTTTTTCATTAAATATATTTTTGTATTTTATTTTTTTTTCTCATGTATAAATAGTTTTTCGGGATGGTGCTACATTTTTTAATGTATTTGCACTTTTTCGGGATGGCTAGACTTATCCAAGAAATGCTCCAATAAATTCGGGCTCGGGCTAACTTCATCGAATTAATGACTTTTTGTACATTTTTTGTCCATCCGTATAAAAACAGAATTGAGTGCCGTTGATTGGGTTAATAAATAAAAAAATAATATTTCGAATTAATCTTTAAATAAATACAAATTACACATAAGGTTTTGTGACCTCAATATTAGAATACTTGGAATTAAACAAAAAAACTTTTCAGGGACATTTTCTGCAGAATAGCCTGACGTTGTTTGCTCCTTCACACATTTTAATAGTGTGAGGAGGGCTAAATGAAATCAATGGTGCCTACCAAAAACATATATAAAGCCACATAAACGTATTTTCTTTTGTTTCAACTATTCAAAATTTTACTTCGCACCACTACAGGCAGCGACCTACGAATTTAGTATACAGAAAGAAATTTTTATTGAAACAACTAAGTAAGACATTTATGATTTAAGATACAATTTTAGATGCAATTTATCGTTCACACATTACAAGAAAAATCTTGAGTTAGGCCGTTTATTTCTAGATCGACGTACTTTTTAATATTCCCGTCATGTGGACTCTCGTCAAACATTTCATTACTACAGTTTTGTACATGGCGAACGAAACTGCATATTTTATTATCTTGTAAATAATCTCCCGAATAAATATCATTATTTGGTTGTGGTGGTGAATTCTTTTGCATACAACTACGAAATTTTGTTGAATCCCATTGAGTAAACCCCTTGTCAGCTGCGATTTCATAAATAATCGTATGAGAGCACAAATCATTTCCGACTCTCGAAAGTATACGGATATAATTTCCAAGATGTTGTACTGCTGTATTATGGCTGCAAGCATTGTTAATGTCCGAGGTTCTTTCCATAATACATTTGGTGGCATTTTTTAGTGTATCGCAAAATTCGGAAATTTTGTTTGAAAACTCTGTGCTACTTGTAACTTGATCATTGTATTCTACAATATTATCATAGATAGTTGTCACTTTAAATCCTTTTCGTGCACATTTATCATACTGACGGATAAGGTCCTGCGGTGAATTAATATAACTTAGTTTTAAAATTACGCCATAATAATAAATGTACTTTGAAATATTACACGTACCCAAGGTGAACAGTTCGATTCATCTGACTCAATTTGCTTGTCCGAAACACTAACGTTGCCTAGTGTGACGGCCACAATTACAACAAGTAGTACCACAAGTAATTTAATAAACATTATTTCAGCTTTGTTTGATAACTATTAACTATAACAGCAACTAAAATTTAAAAACCAAAAGAATTTTTTGTAACCTCAAGACCTCAAGATAATGATATATTTTGCCTGCAAAAAATCGTATCGGGGGTTCGTTCTAAAGAAAACACACTAGTCCAATAATTTTAACCAGAATGCGTTCATATGAAATTTCTGGAGTTGTCTCATAAAATTAGAGTAAATTCATTCTCAGAGCGTATTTAGCTTGAGCTTTGTTTAGTTCTCCAATAAAATGCGCACCAGCCTTAGCTGCGAGGACCTGTTAAGTTTAAGCGAGAACCCTCGATGGTATTAGTGAGATAGCGTCAGCAAGTAAGTGTTGTTATTATCTGAGTTATAATGAATACAACCGATTTATAGAAGCAGCCTCTGAACCTCAGAGCCTCAGAGATGCAGTATGTGATTCATCTTCAGAAAATTACTAAAAGACTCCAAGGCCGAGTAATATGGGCGCATCTCTACATTGCGAAACTTAAACTGACATCGATATTAAAGCAGCACATAACAAATCAATCATCTCTGCATTTAAATTTAAACTTTTGTGAACGAGAGCTCAAATAACAACCATCCTGAATGGAAGTTAGAATAAGAATGGTAAAAACTCTCTACAATATGTCAATCTTAACTGGTGGTGACACTGATCGATGCGGACTCGTCAGGTGCCATCTCCAACATTCTTTGTTACTGGTCGCTTGTATACGCTATTTTAGCATCTTAATATAACGACTCAAACTCGTCCGTCGGATCCCGGATGCGTCTTCATGATCCTCGATGAGTAACCATTTCGAAGGTGGGATGTTTTCTTCCTTGATTACATCGAGTAATGTTAGTTCAGGTGTCGTGATTGGGGCCTAGAGTCCAGTAATGCTTCCATAAGTGTGCCGGCTCTGGAGCAGATTAGTAAACTGACTGTCTTTGGGAAGAATGGTCGGACGTCTGTAGTATACCGTCGCTAGAAGATTCAATAAATGTTCTCCGGATTGCCATCTTGATATCTCCTTCGCGAAATGTGACTCTTGAATCAGGTTGACGTCTCTCAAATGAAATGTTGGGCTGAGATGATGATATTGGGCGAGAGACGACACGGTTTCTCTATTCACTGCAATCATTGATTTTATGTTTTGTTCATCGAGGTTGGTGTAAGTCTCGCTCGTTCTTTGGTGTGGCCATTGATCTTCTCGTGTAACAGTGAAAGATCAACACCACGAGATGCGCAATCTGCAGCTCTAATGATTTCAAGCTATCTCGATAAGTCAACCATCTTGGACCAATTGATTTTGAGACCGCTTCATCCCACGATATGCCGAGTACCTACAATTCTTGTGTGCCGCATCTAAAAAATATTCGTTCTTATGCGATACTTTTATAGAATGGGCTGTGGAAGCGATTGAGCATCAGAAGATGCAGTAGTTTATGATTTTCGGAACCAAGTATTCCGTTACGTCGCTTGGAGTCTTGGACCAACAAATTTTTGCTTAAATTATTATCAAATAATATAATTACCGTTGTCTGTTTGTCTGTATGGATATAACGCTATGACGCTATCGACATCGTTCTCGAGGATTGCTATGATGTTTTGTTTTTTATATAAACTATATGAACACCGTTGTCTGTTTCTCGATGCTTACTAAGATGTTTTTTTTTATATAAACTATCAACATAATATATAATTAGTACGACCGTTGTCTGTTAACGTTATGAAACCCGTTATGAAATTTACTTTTTTACTTAAAGTTTACTATAATACTATTAGATTGATTGCGTCTATTTTTTCTCTTGAACAATTAATTTTTATTTAAATTTAAAAGTCAATCTTTATATTCCTTATTTCAAAGTAAGTTTGTAAATATTCAAATGTGTAAAAGATTTATAAAAAGATTGATTGATATTTTAGACTTAATTATTATCGTTTCTTTGAACGAACTTGGAATTATCATCATCACCATTATCAAAAAGCACAATACTATAAGTGAGTATAGTAAAAAAACTATTTACGAAAATTTTATCACAGAATGAATAGTGAAAGTCGAGAAGAACGTAAATTGCGTATGAATCGTGAGCGACAGCAAAGATGGAGAGATCGTCAAAGTCAAGATACGCTACAGCGCTTGGCACAACGGAATACAAAATACAAACATCAGCGGCGTGCACATGAGGACCCTGAAGAAGCTAAAGAACGTAGAGCGCAAATTACTGATCAAGTTCGACTGTCAAGATCGATTCAAAGAGCTAAAGAATCGGAGGAGCAGACTGCAGCACGTCTCTTTCAAGCTTCTCAACAGAGGCAGCAATCAAGAACCAGACAACAAGCCGAAGAATCTGAAGAGCAGGCTGCAGCACGTCGTCAGCAAGCAGTTGACCAAGTTCATCAATCAAGAGCCACGCGACAAGCTCAAGAATCTGAAGAGCAGGCGGCAGCACGTCGTCAACTTTCATCTATACAAAGGCAACGATTGAGAAATCAACGATTTCCAGTGGTTCCTACTCATGCCACATTCAATGAAAGTGAAGTGACTATTCACAGTTGTGGCTCTATGGACCAAGAATGCATTCATTGTCTATCTCTGAATTTTCTCGCGGAAAAGTCAACAGACGGTACATTTAAATACTGCTGCCACAAAGGTACGGTTTTGTTAGAATCAGATGGACAGCAAGGATGTATGTTTCCGTCATATCTCCAGGAGCTTTTAAGTAATCCAGCACATCCTCAGTATCGCAATTTTCAAGAAAATATCCGCTCATATAATTCAGCCGTAGCTTTTGCATCCATGGGCGCACAAATCGATAACTTAGTTGGACGTGGTCCATATGTATTTCGTGTGCACGGACAAATTTATCATCGCACTGGACACATGCATCCTGAAGATGGTGCAAAGCGTCAATACGCTCAATTTTACGTCGTCGATTCCGCAATGGCAAATGTTGATCGGATGCAACATCCGGCAAATCAACGACTTAACGTCAGTATTGTTCAGAATTTAGACCGCTTAATTCGACAACACAACGTTTACGCAAAAGCTTATCGCATGCTTGGTGAAGTAGAACAAGAGGAGCAACACCGAGCTGCTACTAATAATCATTCGACACCAGTTGTAAATATGGTATTTCGACGTGATCGCAACACTGACAGACGACGTTACAATTTACCAACCGTCGATGAAGTCGCAATGATCTTTCGCTCTGCTGATGGTGAACCTCCTTTTCAGCGAGATTTTCGAGTATATCCACGAGATGCAGCACAACCGTTGATCAATTTAAATATTATGAGCCCTCACTTAGATCCCATGATATATGTTCTATTTTATCCTTACGGTGAAGCAGGTTGGCAACCGAAAATGCAAATTAATCTCGACAATCGTCCTGGTAGAGTGAGAACACAAATAACGCTTCTGCAGTGGAAAGTCGCTCAAATAGCTGTCAGAGTTGGTCGCTTCAATCCGATATTACATGGTGGAAAATTATTTCAACAATGGGCTGTTGATTCACACCTTCAAGTCGAGGCGAATAATCTTAATTTCGTTCGGAATCAGCAGGGACGTTTGCGTGTAGAACAGTACCGAGGACTAATGGATCATTTGAACGACGCAGCTATTAGACTAGGAAAAACTGTTGGTCGCTCAGTTATTCTTCCATCATCTTTTCAAGGTTCACCACGAAACATGAGAGAGAAGTACCACGATGCAATGGCGATTGTGGCTAAATTTGGAAAACCTGACCTTTTTATTACAATGACTTGCAATCCAAATTGGCCTGAAATTCGCGATAATCTTTTTGAAGCCCAACAACCAAGTGACAGACCGGATCTAATAGCGCGTGTATTCAGCATCAAGTTAAAAGCACTTATTGAAGATATCACCAAAAAGGGAGTTTTTGGAATTGTAAAAGCATTTGTTTACACAATAGAATTTCAAAAACGTGGACTACCACACGCACATCTGCTTTTCATTCTAACTGATGAATGTAAGATTGATACAGCTGAAAAGATTGACCGCTTTATCTGCGCTGAGATTCCTGATCATCATCGTGAGCCAGAATTGCATGAAACAGTCGTTCGTACAATGATTCATGGTCCGTGCTGTGATCAAAATCCTAATGCACCATGTATGGAAAATAATGAATGCACCAAAAAATTTCCTAAGCAATTTTCTCACCATACTGTCACAGAAGTAAATGGCTATCCTATTTATCGAAGACTTCAAGATGTAGAAGTTCAATTGGGAGATCGGATTGTCGACAATCGATTCGTTGTGCCATACAACAAATTTCTTACACGCAAATACAACTGCCATATCAACGTAGAATCATGTCAATCAGTTAAGGCCATAAAGTATATTTTCAAATACATCTACAAAGGTTATGACTGCGCTTCAATGGAATTAAATTCAAGTGATGGCACAATTGTTCACAATGAAATCAGACAATTTCTTGATGCACGATACGTTTGCGCTCCAGAAGCAATTTGGCGGCTTCTTGAGAATCCGATGCACGATCGCTCACACACCGTTTATCGCCTTGCAGTTCACCTTCCTGATGAGCAGATGGTATATTTTCAAGACGGACAAGAGCAACAAGCAATTGAGAGAGCTGAGAATCGTTTGACACATTTGACAGCATGGTTCAAATCAAATAATATAATTACCGTTGTCTGTTTGTCTGTATGGATATAACGCTATGACGCTATCGACATCGTTCTCGAGGATTGCTATGATGTTTTGTTTTTTATATAAACTATATGAACACCGTTGTCTGTTTCTCGATGCTTACTAAGATGTTTTTTTTTATATAAACTATCAACATAATATATAATTAGTACGACCGTTGTCTGTTAACGTTATGAAACCCGTTATGAAATTTACTTTTTTACTTAAAGTTTACTATAATACTATTAGATTGATTGCGTCTATTTTTTCTCTTGAACAATTAATTTTTATTTAAATTTAAAAGTCAATCTTTATATTCCTTATTTCAAAGTAAGTTTGAAAATATTCAAATGTGTAAAAGATTTATAAAAAGATTGATTGATATTTTAGACTTAATTATTATCGTTTCTTTGAACGAACTTGGAATTATCATCATCACCATTATCAAAAAGCACAATACTATAAGTGAGTATAGTAAAAAAACTATTTACGAAAATTTTATCACAGAATGAATAGTGAAAGTCGAGAAGAACGTAAATTGCGTATGAATCGTGAGCGACAGCAAAGATGGAGAGATCGTCAAAGTCAAGATACGCTACAGCGCTTGGCACAACGGAATACAAAATACAAACATCAGCGGCGTGCACATGAGGACCCTGAAGAAGCTAAAGAACGTAGAGCGCAAATTACTGATCAAGTTCGACTGTCAAGATCGATTCAAAGAGCTAAAGAATCGGAGGAGCAGACTGCAGCACGTCTCTTTCAAGCTTCTCAACAGAGGCAGCAATCAAGAACCAGACAACAAGCCGAAGAATCTGAAGAGCAGGCTGCAGCACGTCGTCAGCAAGCAGTTGACCAAGTTCATCAATCAAGAGCCACGCGACAAGCTCAAGAATCTGAAGAGCAGGCGGCAGCACGTCGTCAACTTTCATCTATACAAAGGCAACGATTGAGAAATCAACGATTTCCAGTGGTTCCTACTCATGCCACATTCAATGAAAGTGAAGTGACTATTCACAGTTGTGGCTCTATGGACCAAGAATGCATTCATTGTCTATCTCTGAATTTTCTCGCGGAAAAGTCAACAGACGGTACATTTAAATACTGCTGCCACAAAGGTACGGTTTTGTTAGAATCAGATGGACAGCAAGGATGTATGTTTCCGTCATATCTCCAGGAGCTTTTAAGTAATCCAGCACATCCTCAGTATCGCAATTTTCAAGAAAATATCCGCTCATATAATTCAGCCGTAGCTTTTGCATCCATGGGCGCACAAATCGATAACTTAGTTGGACGTGGTCCATATGTATTTCGTGTGCACGGACAAATTTATCATCGCACTGGACACATGCATCCTGAAGATGGTGCAAAGCGTCAATACGCTCAATTTTACGTCGTCGATTCCGCAATGGCAAATGTTGATCGGATGCAACATCCGGCAAATCAACGACTTAACGTCAGTATTGTTCAGAATTTAGACCGCTTAATTCGACAACACAACGTTTACGCAAAAGCTTATCGCATGCTTGGTGAAGTAGAACAAGAGGAGCAACACCGAGCTGCTACTAATAATCATTCGACACCAGTTGTAAATATGGTATTTCGACGTGATCGCAACACTGACAGACGACGTTACAATTTACCAACCGTCGATGAAGTCGCAATGATCTTTCGCTCTGCTGATGGTGAACCTCCTTTTCAGCGAGATTTTCGAGTATATCCACGAGATGCAGCACAACCGTTGATCAATTTAAATATTATGAGCCCTCACTTAGATCCCATGATATATGTTCTATTTTATCCTTACGGTGAAGCAGGTTGGCAACCGAAAATGCAAATTAATCTCGACAATCGTCCTGGTAGAGTGAGAACACAAATAACGCTTCTGCAGTGGAAAGTCGCTCAAATAGCTGTCAGAGTTGGTCGCTTCAATCCGATATTACATGGTGGAAAATTATTTCAACAATGGGCTGTTGATTCACACCTTCAAGTCGAGGCGAATAATCTTAATTTCGTTCGGAATCAGCAGGGACGTTTGCGTGTAGAACAGTACCGAGGACTAATGGATCATTTGAACGACGCAGCTATTAGACTAGGAAAAACTGTTGGTCGCTCAGTTATTCTTCCATCATCTTTTCAAGGTTCACCACGAAACATGAGAGAGAAGTACCACGATGCAATGGCGATTGTGGCTAAATTTGGAAAACCTGACCTTTTTATTACAATGACTTGCAATCCAAATTGGCCTGAAATTCGCGATAATCTTTTTGAAGCCCAACAACCAAGTGACAGACCGGATCTAATAGCGCGTGTATTCAGCATCAAGTTAAAAGCACTTATTGAAGATATCACCAAAAAGGGAGTTTTTGGAATTGTAAAAGCATTTGTTTACACAATAGAATTTCAAAAACGTGGACTACCACACGCACATCTGCTTTTCATTCTAACTGATGAATGTAAGATTGATACAGCTGAAAAGATTGACCGCTTTATCTGCGCTGAGATTCCTGATCATCATCGTGAGCCAGAATTGCATGAAACAGTCGTTCGTACAATGATTCATGGTCCGTGCTGTGATCAAAATCCTAATGCACCATGTATGGAAAATAATGAATGCACCAAAAAATTTCCTAAGCAATTTTCTCACCATACTGTCACAGAAGTAAATGGCTATCCTATTTATCGAAGACTTCAAGATGTAGAAGTTCAATTGGGAGATCGGATTGTCGACAATCGATTCGTTGTGCCATACAACAAATTTCTTACACGCAAATACAACTGCCATATCAACGTAGAATCATGTCAATCAGTTAAGGCCATAAAGTATATTTTCAAATACATCTACAAAGGTTATGACTGCGCTTCAATGGAATTAAATTCAAGTGATGGCACAATTGTTCACAATGAAATCAGACAATTTCTTGATGCACGATACGTTTGCGCTCCAGAAGCAATTTGGCGGCTTCTTGAGAATCCGATGCACGATCGCTCACACACCGTTTATCGCCTTGCAGTTCACCTTCCTGATGAGCAGATGGTATATTTTCAAGACGGACAAGAGCAACAAGCAATTGAGAGAGCTGAGAATCGTTTGACACATTTGACAGCATGGTTCAAATTAAATAAGACTGATGAAAATGCAAGGCGATATTTGTACTCAGAAATTCCTGAATATTTTGTGTTTGATAAAACACGTAGTATTTGGAAAGTTCGACAAAGAGGAGGAGACAAAGTCATCACCCGTTATTATGCCGTCAGTCCCAAAGACCAAGAACGTTTCTATCTTAGATTACTGTTGCAACATATTCGAGGTGCGCAAAGCTTTGCTGATCTAAAAAAAGTTAACGGAATTGTGGAAGAATCATTTAAAGGTGCGGCTATAAAGTTAAATCTACTTGAAGATGATTCGGAATGGGAGAGGTGCTTGGATGAAGCTTGCAGTGTTTGTATGCCACCACAAATTCGTTTGACATTTGCACTGATATGCGTTTTCAATTCGCCGCAACATCCAGTTGATCTATTTGACAAGTATAAGGAGTTCTTACTGGCCGATTACATCCGAAACTATGATGGTTTTATAGCAGAAAAGAAAGCACTGCAAGATATTGAAGCAGTGCTGCGAATGCATGGCATGAAATGTAGTGACTTCAATTTGCCTGAACCCGGTCCGATCCACAATGTCGAACATGTTTTCGATATTGCTGAACAAGCAGAGAGAGCCAATCGTCTAATCGCTACACTCAATCCTTTACAGCATCAAATATTTGATGAGATATCAGCTTCGTTTGATGATTTAAATGCTGAATCACGCTTCTTTTTTATTGATGGCCCCGGAGGCGCAGGCAAAACATACCTTTACAATACACTAATGTGCTATGTAAGAGGAAAAGGACAAAAAGTTCAAGCATTCGCCACCACAGGAATTGCAGCGGATTTGTTGGCAGGCGGTCGGACAGCACATAGTGGATTCAAAATTCCACTCTCGGCAAATGAAACATCAGTTTCAAACATGAAAATTCCATCACTTGAGTCTAACAAATTAAAGAAAGCGTCTCTGCTGATAATCGACGAAGCATCTATGCTTTCCACTCATTCGCTTCGAGTAATAGACCTGTTACTTAGAGAAATTATGAACGACGTTCGACCATTTGGAGGAAAAGTACTGATATTGGGAGGTGACTTTCGTCAAACATCAAATGTAGTGCCAAGAGGTACTGTAACTGACATCATTGAATTGTGCGTCAAAAATTCTCCACTGTGGCGTCACGTCAAACAACGCAGTTTAATTACCAACATGCGCTCAGCAGGACAACATGAATTTAATAAATGGGTGTTGCGTTTAGGTGATGGTAACTTAACAAACGATTGTGACGATTTGGATCCAGAATTGGTTGAAATACCTGATGCAATGGTGGAAAAGGAACAAATTATTAGCTCAATATTTGGCAGTTCAATAAGAACATCGAGTCCTGATGAAGTTGCTGAAACTGCCAACAAAGTCATTCTCACACCAAAAAACATCGATGCCACAGCACTCAATTTCAAAATGCTGGAACTTATTGCAGGAAATGAAACTGTCTATATGAGCATTGATTCTATGATTTCAGACGATCCAAATGATTCCATTGATTTCCCCGTTGAATTTTTACACGGACAATGTCCATCGGGAATGCCGCCACATATCCTGAAATTAAAAGTTGGTGCATTTATCATGCTTCTTCGAAATCTAAACCCAAAAAAGGGTTTGTTGAATGGAACTCGATTAATAGTCAGGAGTCTTCATCGAAACTGCATAAAAGCAGAAATTATCACAGGAAGTAATAAAGGAGAAGAAATTTGCATTCCTAGAATTGATTTGGAGCCGAGCGAGAATACTTTGCCATTCAGAATGAAGCGTCGCCAATTTCCATTGATGTTGGCTTTTGCTATAACAATCAACAAGAGTCAAGGCCAGTCTTTTGATCATGTCGGTGTATATCTTCCTGAGTCAGTTTTCGCTCATGGACAGTTATATGTCGCTTTAACTCGAGGAAGATATCATGAAAATTTAAAAGTGTTAGTTAAAAATACCGATTATCAAGGAGATTTACTTAAGAACTCGAGAATATTTACAAGAAACATTGTTATTAAAGAAATCCTGAACTAAATAAATAAATATGCCTATTTTTTGAAATTACTCTTATCCTAAACAAATATTTATTTTTCTTTAAAATTTTTCAAAGCGGTAATTAGGTATTGGGAGTCAAGCGAAAAAAGTTAATTCCGTCAGTTTTGACGGGTTCCCACTAGTATTAAAATATTTCTTATTGTTTTAGTTATCTACTGCTATGTCGTAATATAATAATATTTATGACATTCATGTCATGATAGTTTTGTTAGTATTGCCTTAAGCTTATATTTGATTTCTATGTGATGAAGGGCTGAGATAATTTTTTTTACCTCCTTAACTTGATTGAAATCACCTAGTGATATAGCAAATTAAAACCATTTTACTTTGTAGAGGGCGTTTGCCTTTTAATCGTTTTAGATGTGGAGATTTATTCGTTACAGGCCATATCGTTGAATTGCTGGTCCTTAAACGTGCCCCATGCTTAAATTTAGGCACTAAATTAGTTGAATTTATACCTTCACGAAATGAATGCGCTTATCAACTCATGTTGAAGCTTTCGACTATGCATTTCTGTTAAAAATCCCCATTAATTTTCAAAAATTTGTTAATGAACTTAGGTACTTTAAATATAGGCAGAGGTTTCACCATCGTTAGCAATTAGTGTTGCTTCAAAAAATTTCACTTCAAAGAATGAGTTGTACTGTCAAATGTTTTGTTAAAATTGTCTGGATAACTCAGTTATTCCGGGAACGTACGCTAAAAGATATTCAGTTGGATTATTCAGAGGTGGCAAAATAACTTCTCCATCCGAACAACATAAATCATGTTATCTATTTGCCCAATTGAAACATTGGCCCAATTGATCGATTAGATCGAATAAAACAGTAACATTCCAGCTTTGTCTTACCCAGCTCTAAACGAACGTGTTCTGCTTCGATTGCTTTCATTTCAGCTTTGAAAGTTGTTCTTTTCGACGGATCGACTCAATTGTTAACAGTATTCCCGTATATTATTCATTGAGGCGATTTCAATCCCAATTGCTAACAATTACATTCTTTTATTCATCGTTCAAGTCAACCAGTCTCAAATTTTATTTAAAGAATTCCAATTTAATTTTAAGTTTTAATATTTGTAAATTATGTATGAGGTAATTATTTGAATATCCAAAAGATCCTGAATCATTCTACAAGTATGGAAGCAGTGCAGAAGTATTTAAAAAAAACTGAAAGTTTGATTCGAAATGAGTATCTCCTTCAAAGCTGGAAGCAGTGGATGCATGAGGGGAATTACATGAGGAATGACAAAAGACTCACTGTGAC
Organism: Nephrotoma appendiculata; assembly: GCA_947310385.1. Lineage (NCBI taxonomy): Eukaryota > Metazoa > Arthropoda > Insecta > Diptera > Tipulidae > Nephrotoma > Nephrotoma appendiculata. The sequence goes on from OX371223.1 coordinate 111,949,275, forward strand.
AGATCAGAAGCATGATTGCGTCAGATAAGGATCGCAATGAAAATATGGAGTTTTTACGTCTGACAGTCGATGACAAAAGTTATCCCTCTTTGTAAATTTGTAAATCCCAAATATTTTATTTTGGTTTTATTTAAACTTGTTTGCTCACGCCATACACTGCATGTGTAGCGAATTGCTAGGTACTGCTCCAAAATGGTATCTGTTGAAGTATGACGTGGAGATGTATAAATAAATAAATAAATAAATTCGGTAATGCGGCCGAGATGTGGTGATAGATTTGTCTCGCTCTCGTCGGCCTGGAAATGGTGACGGAAAATCATCATTTAGGTTTGAGAAAGAGATAGCTACTCAATTCGCTACCCATTGCCACCCAACTAGTTCCGAAAGACCTGCATTTTCTTCAAAAAATGGATCTTGTTAAGGTCGCTGAATACATGCTAGAACGAGTTAATTCCAACCCCACATTCATGAAACGCATTATAACTGCAAACGGCAAACCAGTTAACAAGCATCGGAATGCAATTTCCAACTGACCCGAAACCGAAAAAACCACGTCAAAAACGATTAAAAGTCAAGGTAATTGTTACGACACCACGGTCATAACATTGCTCTTTTCCAGTTTTATGTCGGCTTTCTAATACATTTTACTGATGTTATTGCCATCTGTAATATGACATTAATATTAAAATTTTTGTGAATTGTACATGTCCTTAATATGCTGTTTTATTTTTTTTTTTACCCACCCTTTTTTATTACATAGACACCTTGTGCATGTGTGTGAACGGCTAAGATATAGAGGAATATTTTTTTGTGGTTTCTTGTTTTGGTACGTACGCGCACAAAAAAGCAAAACAAAAAACACTCAGGAAAGGTATTCGTCTGGATTTTTGTTTTTTTTTGGTCCGAGAATTTTTGATTTTGGTTAGTCGAGTTTTGTATTTCAAAAAGCGAGTTTGGTTTCTGAATTTTATAACATGAGTCACGTTTAGATTTTAATAAAAAAAGGAGCTCATTTTGGACTGTTATAAGTGAAGTTTGATAATTGAAAATACGTGTTAAATAAAATTAATATTAAGAATAAAATTGGTTTTGTGTAATTTCGGAGAAAATTTTTCATGAGTATGAAAAATAAATAAAAGATTAATACTGAAAGTTAAAATAAAAGATTCCAATTTTAATTATTCTTTGGCCATTTTTAATTTAAATATCCAAGACGTGTTGGTACGTGTGGTGAACATTGAATATCCAAATTACACGATACGGTTTAGTGTCAACATCTTATAACATTGTTTCACCAATTTAAGTGGCTAGTTGAGAGCACTTTGGATTTCATTGCGGATAACGGCGAAAGAACCGGCCTTAACAACAGACGCTGCATAGATAACTATAGATAAATCGGAACCGCATGTATTAATGGGTGGCCTACCACGAGGCCATCAATTCATATTCAGGTGGACGGGCCGCAACGGTGGACCGCATTTTGGTTACGGGTGCCCAACCATATGGCCACTCATATAGTGTTGACGTGGAGGAAAGACACCGCTACGGATCGGCGGGCAAGGACGCCGCAACCAACCCTATAGGGTTGAAGGTAGCAGGTACAATTTTTTTTTTATTTTTTTTTATTATTATTTTTTTTATTCTTTTGCAATTAATGCTGCAATCTTAAATTCAAATATTTAAATTTCAATTTTTAATTTATTTTTAATTTCTTCTTTTTAATTTTAGTCGAGCACCAAATAACGCGCATTGATATACGAATTCTATACAAACTCATTCACGATCTGCGGCCATATTGTTTTGGTTCAATTTATATTTGTTACGGCTACTTCCATCTTGCAGATTATCACTAAGCGCATGCAGAGGCCTCCACGGTGATTTTTTGCCGGCTACGTTCTCAGGGAGAAGTGCGAAGGGTCGTGGGGTTTGAGGCATGCATGACGCTCCTGGCTTACACCGTGATTAACAGAAACTTAAATAAAATAAAACTGCAAATAATAAAATAAACCGAATGTTCTGCCGAAATTCGTCGGACGGAACCTGAGGAACGAACAACCAAATCATAACCCAAGAGCGGTGCCTTGGTGCGCGCTTCCCTCCGAATTCAAACGGGGCCAAGCCCTGGTTACGAAATTGGATGCGGGCACCAAGGGACCGCAATCAAGATGCCGACAGAGAGGGGGTCTCCGGTCCCATCATACCTAACCGGAAAATTAGTAATTCATTTTACAAAAATAAAAATTCACTACAAAAATAAAAATAATCGCCGAAAGGAAAAGAGAAGCGAGACGCGAGACCAATGTGCACCGAGCGCGCGACACGCAACCGCTGTGCAGCGCTCGATCACAAAAACAAAATTTAAATTTAAAAATAAAAATGAAAAAAAGAAAATATAAAATAAAATAAACAAAAATGAAAAAAAATCGTACCTTATAATAAAGAATTTTCAAAAAAAATAAAAATCATGTTGCGGCCTTGCGCGGCCGTCATGTCACATGCACCCCTGCCCGGACCGTTGCGGCTTTATGTGCCGTTGCCCCACCGGTGCGGCCTTGGTGCCGTCGTTGGGCGACTCCCAGCCTGTGCGCTCGAGCACTTGCCTGGTTGGGCACTATGTTGCGGGGCCTTTCCTCGTTACCAATATAAATTAAGGCCTTGATCAATCGCCAAAACCGCTATCCCCAAAATATAGGGCGTTGTCTTGCACAAAATCCACCAAAAATTTCGCCCGTTGGTTACGATATGACCAAACTGTAGTATTGACCAAACTGTATTTTTAATGAAGTGGCCTCAACTGGCCACCCGTAAAAATGAAAGCATGGTAGGCCCCGGTATAAATATGCGTCCGACACCCGTAGTGTCCGATAATTATATTCGCACCCATTATTAATGCAGTACTGTTAGTATCGGCGGCTCCCGCTTAAAGAAATTCGGCCCCTATTAAATTTGGCGCCACGGTAAAAATTGCAGTAACCGTTTCCAGTGTCTACTTTACAAAAAATTCACCATACACAAATAAATTGACCTTTTGGTTTTTTAGTTTTAATATTTCACAATTTATTAATTATCAGAAACAGAATTTCAATTAGAATTAGAATTTCAATTAATTATCAGAAACAGAAATAACCACTATAACACCGACCAAATGGCACAGTGATTAAAGCTTTGGCGTTTGGATCGGGAGGTACCGGGTTCGAATCCCGATAGGGGCAGGATGCAAAGGGAATTTTCATCTACAGATTACGATCTGTGATGAAATGGAACACATCTATGACCCCCTGTCGGAGTGCAAAACTCATGGGCCGACCCATCTTCCATGCCAGTATAGGCTGGCATGGAGCTTGCAATGTGCAGATGGTTATAAAAATCGGACCTATAGCCGTACGTCTTCGATTTGGCAAATTATGCGTAAAGTAAGACGGAAAAATAAACCGCGAAAGAGCAGGGAGTGCTTCGGCCCCAAAACAGATGGCATGGACTAAAAACAAAAACAAAAAAAAAAAAACCACTATAACTTAAAAAATGTAAGCACAAAAAAAATAAAAATTGATCTTTTCTACAAACTCAAAACAAAACTCTAATTTTCACAAACATCAAAACGAGGCGATATCTATTAAATGAAATTCCAATCAAGATTGAATACAAACCAAAAACTCGACAAGAAAAAACAAAAATTCTTGCGCCACACAGCGACGCGCAAGACATTCCAGAAGAATTGTCTTTCTTCTCTGTTTCTCGTTTACATCAATTCGCATTGATGTAAAAGAGACGCATACAAGAAAAACAGAAAATCCACACGAGAGTTTTTTGTATTTTGGCATTTTTTTTAAACCAATGTTTTGTTCTGCTCTCTCTTAAATAAAATTTTAACTAAAATGAGTCAAAAATGTCCTTGAAATATTTTTTATTTCATTTATGTTTGAGTTGTGTGGTTGAACAAATTTTCTGTTCAACCACACAACTCAAACATAAATGAAATAAAAAATATTTCAAGGACATTTTTGACTCATTTTAGTTAAAATTGTATTTAAGAGAGAGCAGAACAAAACATTGGTTTAAAAAAATGCCAAAATACAAAAAACCCTCGTGTGGAATGGCCCAAACATTGTTATGAAATGTTTTGGTTTTCGCACACCCGATGTACATTGGTCACGTTTTCCCCATTCCCTCTTCTTCATCGCCGCGCCATCACAAAAGGTGTATAAAACAAAAACCGACAGAAAAGCAAAGACACACACCGTGGGGAATATAACATAAAAAGAGGTAGTTACACACACGTAGTCGCAACATTTTTTTCCTTTGAGATTCGACGAGCATTTTTTGTGATTAATTTTCCCTCTTGCTTTGAAATTTTCACGGCGTGTGAATCTTGGCATTCGGCCTCATTTTCTTTTTTTTTCTCTTTGATTTTATTTTGACCCAGTATTAACTGGGTTATTTTATTTATTTTTTTGTTGCTGTTAAACGAAAAACATGAAGCGCTAAATTTTTTCGGGTCGGCGTGGTGGGAGGGGAGGTTTCATTCTGTGTCGGTATCATATTTACACGCTGAACTTGCCACTCCCTTTCGTCCCCTGGGCAGGACACCTACGGGATTGGATTTGGGAGTCAGCATATGTATCATCCATTCGGGGGCGAGGCGTCTGTAAAATTCACTCGGTCTCCCCACACTCAGGTAGTTTTAAGCTGTCAGAGTGTGTAATGTGGGAGATTCGCTGGGAAATTACCACTTCGAGATACCTGTTTTCAGCCGATAGAAGACATAAAAGAGAATTCGCGGTGAAAACTGAAGGCAATTCTGGAAAATGGGTTTATAAAATCTTTTGATGTTTAAATTAAATATTCGTTGGCATAAGCGTATTATTTAAGAAGGGGCCTACTTTGAAGGTGATATAATAAATTTGATTGAATAATAAAATTTTTATGTTTTATTGACCAATTCAATTTACGTTTTGAAAAAATGTGTTATACTTGATCGTTTATATAGGTTTCATATATTTTAAATAGAAGTGAAGTAACGAATAGTAAAATGATTACAAAATACACCATCTGTGGTCACCATCTTCATGCTGACGCCGTATTAGTTCGAGTAAATGTTACGGCGTTACGGAATTTCTATGATTAATTAAAAAAAAAAAAAAGTCATTTTGGTCAAACAATTGTATGGAACCACCTACACCCAGGTGGCCGACCACTTCAAAAATATTATGAAAACCTATTCATTATCGTCTAAAATTTCTATGCAAAGAATGGTGTGGAAACTGAAAAGGACGGTATAGTTGATCCAGAGGATGGACCCTCTGGTTCAAACATGCCACTAATTGATTATATGAAATCTTCCTTTCTTTTCTTAAATACATTCCCGTGAAAATATTACAACAAAAAAAAGTGAAATTCGGTGGACATGGAACGGTGACTGTTATTAGTCGGTGGCTGTTATGGTTTCTACGGATTGCCGAATATTATTATAGTTTTTGAAAAATAAATGTTCAATCGGATTAAGCATGGGTGAGAGAAAAACTAGATAATTACCTGAGTGAACCATTGCGGTAAATGGAAATCGTTGACAAGGAAAGCGTCAAAGGAAATCGTGGCATGTTAAACCAAGTGCGTCTGTGATTTGTTGTCCTGATTTGCATAATATTGTTGAATAGGTTGGATTCAAAAATAGAAGTAAACGATGACTATACTTAGATAACCTGATTTGGAACGGGTTTCATTTGTTGAAATCAACTATGTGGTGGACTACAAGAACTGTAACTTTATGCACTATGTGTGGTAGCTAGATACTCTGTAGGATTCTGCATAACATAGAGCCGGCAGGTACTGCTTGTTCCATATCGAGCGATTTTTGATCGCAGTGGTTTGTGAAAATTTGATACTTTCTAATTTTTTTTTTTTTTTTTTTTTTTTGGGTTTTTTAACAAATAATAAAATATTTATTTATTTTCTTTTTAGTGATAATTGACTTTATTATTTATTTAAAGTACTAGTTTCGGGTACATACACCCTTTGTCAACTTATGAGGCCGAATGGCCGTTTTCTTTGCTTTCGACGGTTGTAGTTAGTGAATGACTATTTGTCCATTAACCTTCAAGTTATAGAAATAGGTATAAATAACTAACTGGGCTTTCTTTTTAAAATACTCCAGAGCCACTTTTCTGTGTTTAAAGAGACATGCGCTAGGGTATTTGAAAATATCGAGAAATGCAACCTTTCTTTGTTGGTAAATTTGAAACTCTTGAATATTTTAGATCGGTTACTTAGCCCAATTAAAGAGTATGGTATATTAATCACATGAGTTGGATTTATATGCGACAAATCGCTTCAGGGAATTGAAACTTTGAATTTGGTAGTTAAAGGACCTATATGTTAAATTTATCATATATTTTTAATAGTTTATGTTACATATAGCATATGTACGTCACATAACATAAAAATATTGTAAATGATACATGTAAACATATTGTAATTATATGTTCCATATGATATACCTCATGTAATTTACATCATGAAATACGACTCAATAAAAGTAAGTCCATTACTGTACCCCTATAATAAAGTACACGCGTTTCATTATACATCCTAACATATAATATGGTGTCAGATTTCGGGGATTGTTAATCTTGTTTTTCACAAAATAAAATAAATTAAAATAATATTTTAAATAAAAGTGAAAAATATAGTAAAAAACAATTAAATAATAAAAATATGGAAGGATTAAGACCACCGAAATATTTAATATTGTCGGATGACCGTGGCAATGAATGGAAAACGTGGAACAAACTATTTAATTACTATGCAGTGGCTGGTATTTTGCGTGTAAAAGAGGACAGTATAAAAGTTGCGACATTATTAACTTGTACTGGACCGGAAGCAGTCAAAATATTCGAAACGTTTGGTTTAAAAGAAAAGGCAACGTATGACGAAATTACTAAAAAGTTTGATGATTTTTTCACGCCCAAGTCAAACGTAACCTTTGAACGGTACATATTCGGGAAACTCCAACAAGCAAAGGAGTCATTTGCTGAATATTATACGAAAATAATATCGCAAATTGTTAAATGCGAATATGGAGAACTGGGGGACGACCTGCTACGAGACAAAATAATTATCGGCATAGTGGACGAAAAATTACGGGAAAAATTGCTAGCAGTGGAAAACTTAACCCTACAAAAAGCTGTCACCACGTGCAAGCTGTACAAATCAACGATGAAGCAGATGTCTACATTAAGAGGAACGGGAACCAACGGGGCTAATGATATAAGTGAAATAAATAGATTAATCTAGTTAATAAGAATAAGAAATATAATAATTATAAAACTGGTGTTTCGAAAGAAAAACTTATATGTGCGACAGATGCAAAACTGTTCACGGTTCGCGTAGTTGTCCAGCTTTTGGGCAGGCGTGTAATAAATGTAAAAAAAAAATCATTTTGCCGTCGCATGTACAAGTAAGAGAAATTAGAAAATAAACCAGGTACAAAATTTAGATTCTGATGAGGAAATTCTAGATTCCTTATTTGTAGAAGAAATTAAGAATTCTAAAGCTAAAAGTAGTTGTTGGTTAGAAGAATTTAAAATTAATAAATCAATTTGTGAAAAGTTTAAACTGGACACAGGTGCCAATGTAATGTAATTGACATTGACTTAGTGAACAAATTAAAGTCGGCACTGCACGAATCACGTACGAAATACTTAATATCATACAGTGGACACAAAATGAAGGTTTAGGGGCAAACTAAACTGTCAATCGAAAATAAAAATAATCAAAGTTTTGATATCACATTTAATGTCATTAAGAGTTCAAAAACACCTATTTTAGGGTTAAATGCATGTCAATCGTTAAAATTAATTAAAAAATTCGATAATGTTAGTTCATGCGAAGACATATTTAGTGGATTGGGCGGTATAAAAAATTTTGAATGCGACATTGATTTAAAAGAAGATGTAAAATTTGAGATTGTACCTGCTAGGAGAATACCGTATGCCATCAGAGAAAATGTGAAGTTGGAACTGGACAACATGGAAAAACTAGGAGTAATAAAAAAATAACTACTCCAACGCCAGCAATGTCGCCACTGGTAAAGAAAAATAAAAAATTAAGAATTTGCATTGATCCATCGCAAGTAAATCGATGCATTTTGAGAAGACATTTTCCCCTTCAAGTATTTTAAGTTGCTGGATTGTAAAAAAGGTTTTGGCAGATTCCGGTATCGGGACGGAACGAACAATATTTAACGTTTTCAACACCTTGGGGAAGATACACATGTCTCCGGTTACCGTTTGGACTCGCTTCAGCACCAGAGATGTTCCAGCAGGTAAAGCAAACGATTACAGCAAATATCCCAAACACAGAGTGTTCAATGGATGATATTCTAGTTTATGGATCAACGGTAGAAGAACTACAAAAGATACCCGGTTGAGTTATTAAAGCTCTAAATGACAGCGGCCTCAAACTTAATAAAGAAAAGTGCCCATTTAATGTCAAAAATATAACATTTTTAGGTTATCTTATATCAGAAGAAGGCATCAGACCTGATCTTGAAAAACATAAAGATACCTAATAATGTTAGTCAAATCCAACGATTGTTGGGTATGATAGCATATTTCACACCAAATTGCTCGGAAGTCATTGCTTCACTGAGAGAGCTATTAAAGAAAAATAACCAATTTGTGTGGGATTGCAGCCAACAAGACGATTTCGAAAAAAAAATATATACTTTCATCACCGCCAGTGCTTGAATATTACAATGTCAACCTTCCGGGAAAACTTTCAATGAACGCCAGTTCAAAGTCACTAGGAGCAGTATTATTGCAGAATGAGAATCCAATAGCTTACAGCTCGAGATCATTAACGGAAACTGAAACAAGGTATCCACAGATAGAAAAAAAAGCTTTGGCAATCCGTTTTGGCTGCAAAAAATTTCATCAGCATATATATGGGAGACCATGGACTATTGAAAAGGATTACAAACCACTCGAGTCTATTTTTAAAACAAAATTACAAGCCGCGTGCGGTAAGATTGCAAACGATTATGTTAGAGGTTTACCCCTAAAATCCGGAAATAATATATCGGAAAGGCGGATTTGTTAAGTCGAGATGTGGAAAACACTAATGATCCCTATTGTAGTAATGAAGAAGAATTGGAAATAGATGTCATCTACAGCGCGAAATAGCTTGGTTAACGACACAAATGAAGACGAAAATTTGTTAACTTTAAAAGGTTACATATTAAACGGATTTACCATTTCGGAATGATCTAAAACATTTCCTCAATTTTAAAGAAAAGATGTCAACTTACGATGGTATACTATTTAAAGGAAGAAAAGTAGTAATCCCCATCAATCAAATAGAGAAAATTTTAAAAGCAGCACATATGGAGCATTTGGGTATTCAAAGTACATTGCAGAGAACACGTGAAGCATTCTACTAGAAAAATTTAACAAAAAATGTCATAGATTACATAGTGTAATTGTAGTGTTTGTCAAAGTACTCAACGAGCTAACAAGAACAGCCTATAATACTAAAAATCATTCCAGATTATTAATTGCAAATTGTTGCGTTGTATATGTTTAACTTCAATTCAAACAACTATGTACTATTAGTCGACAGTTACTCGAGATTTGTAGAATTTGAAATGTTAAAGCATTCCAATTCGTTGGAAATAATAAATTTTTGTAAGAAATATTTTGCAATTTTTGGAACCCCAGAGATTTTCGAGTCTGATAATGGCCCGCACTACTCATCAAAAGAGTTCAAAGGGTTTGCAGAACAATAGCAATTTCAGCATAATACTTCGAGCTCGCACTATCCAAAAGCAAATGGACTTGCCGAAAGAGCCATGCAGACGGTTAAAGTGTTACTTAAGAAATGTCAAAAGGATAATACCGATGTGTATTTGGCTTTGCAAAATTTAAGAAACACTCCACGAAATCAAGAATTAGGATCTCCGAATGAAAGATTAATATCCAGAGTTACTAGAACTTTACTGCCAGTCAGTATTGATTATTAAAACCAAAAATCAGAGAAAACGTAAATGCTAACATTGCTAAATTACGCAATAAAGGCAAACAATACGCAGATCATGGACCCAGGAACTTACCAGACCTGAAAGTTAACGACAACGTAAGAATGCAAGTAGCTCCGCGAGAATGGATTAGTGCTAGAGTTACGCAAAAAATGGAAAGTCCAAGGTCGGTAGATGAAAGTACTGATGATGGTTAACATTATCGCACAAATTAATATCATCTTCATAAATCCAGAACAACGATTCCAATCAAAAAAGAAGTTCAATCTTATGTTGACAATAATTGCGAATCTAAAGAACATACCATAACAAGTTCACCAAACGAAAATACAAAAAATACAACACAAACAACACAGTTTACTCGTACAGGAACTTCAATTGACAATACTCCCAAGCAAACAGAATTTTTAAATCCGGATTTGGAAGAACTATTAAACCTGTGGAAAGATTAGACTTATAATTTAATGTATTGAATTTATATATCTGTACCCCGGAGGCATACAACATCTCCGAGGTACAGGATACATATAAAAAATATTCGTTTTACATATAAAAAAAAAAAAAAAAAAAAAAAAAAAAGAAATAATATAGAAATGATAGAAAGATCAAATATTGAAAAGAAATCTTATAAAAATTTAGCAAGTAAGAAAAACGAAAATTGTTAGAGATAACAAGAATTAAAAAAAAATAAAAAAATAAATTTAAAATTACTTAAAATGGGAGATGTTACATATAGCATATTGTTTCAGGCTGGCTACTGCCAACCTGCAGATTTTCACTAAGCACCTGCAGAGGCCTTGACGGTGATATTTTGCCGGCTACGTTCTCAGGGAGAAGTGCTAAGGTCGTGGGGTTTGAGGCATACAGGGCTCCTGGCTTACACCGTGATCATACAGAAATTTATAAAATAGATGAACGCAAATAATAATAATAAACCCGATGTTCCGTCGAAATTCGTCGGCCGGAACCTGAGGAACGAACACAACAAAATTATAAACCGTTAGAGGTGCCTTGGTGCGCGCATCCATTCGAATTCAAACAGGGCAAAGCCCCGGTTACGAAATCGGATGCGGGCACCAAGGGACCGCAGACACTAAACCGACACAGAGGGAGTCTCCGCTCCCATCATACTCAACCGAAAAATTTAGTAATTCATTTTATTCGCCGAAAAAAAAAAAAACAAACAACGAAAGGAAACAACTTCCCCCTCCACCCGCACCAAGATAAGCGAGAACGAGAGAGAGAGAGAGAGAGAGAGAAAACAATGCGTACCGAGCGCGCACCCGCTGTGCGGCGCTCGATTACAAAATTTCAAATTTAAATTCAAAAAAAAAAAATTTAAGAAAATAATAAAAATTAAAAATAAAAAAAATTGTACCTTAACTAAAAACACCTTGTTGCGGCCTTGCGCGACCGTTATTGTTGCGGGGCCTCTCCCCGATAAAAATTGGGTTGCGGCCTTGGTGCCGTTGCGTTGCGGCAGACCACCGATAAAAATACAAAAGCCGGTTGGCCACCGTAATGTTGCGGGGCCTCTCCCCGATACCAATAAAACAAATAACACGAGGGGCTGGTTGGCCACCCGTACCGTTGCGGCTTGATGCTGATAACTATTTTGGCCTCGCCTGGCCGCCAAAATAAGTTGGGCGTTGGCTCGCCGAAACAGTAAACTTCGCCTTTGTCCGAAATAATTACTGTTGGGTGTCGGTTTTCCGTAACCGTAAAGTTGAATGGCCACAACTGACCACCCTTGTGTCGAAAATATAGTGCACGTAACAAATTGCGGCCCCCGTCAAAAATAGAAAACGAACGAGCCTCTGTCGGCCGCCCGTAAATAAATTGTTGGGCGTTGGCTCGCCGAAAAAGTATTTTTGTGGTACTTCACCACTTCATACAAAGGTTTTATTATAAAACTTCGTAATATTAAACGAAACCACCAACAATTGCTGACGCAATCTTCTTTTTTTTTTTTTTTTTTATTTTTTTTTTTTTTTTTTTTTTTTTTTTTTTTTTAAAGGAAGTATTAATTATCCAGTGGATTTAATGTCCTTTGAAGGTCAATTAATACCCCCCTTTCATTCACGCACAGACCACCCATTCACACAATTACAGTATACCACCTGCACATTGCAAGCTCCATGTCAACCTGTAAACTGACATGGACGGTGGGTCGGCGCTGAATTCTGCACTCCAACAGAGGGTCTTAGTTGTGTTTATTAACATTACCGATCGTAATCGATGACGAAAATTCGCTTTGCATCCAGCCTCTGATGGGATTCGAACCCAGTACCTCCCGGTCCAAGTGCCGAAGCTTTAACCACTGCACCACTTGTCCGGTTGCACCACTTAAATAAAATAATGTTCTAATTTTTTTAATATTTTCATTATCACAAATGTAATAAAAACCTTTATTATTTTTCATTTTTTTAATATTATCAATTTTTATAAAAAATTTATGTATACACTTTATAATTCAAAACGAGACTTTCTCTACCCAAAAAATCAAAACTCGACCGTTTAACACTCAAAACTCGACTTTTTTAATTACAATCAAAAAAAAAACTCTAATTTTTCAGTCAAAATCATAAATTTGAATGCCCACCAAAAAAACATTCGAGCGTCGCACAGCTCGTAAAACGTTTTAGAAGAAAATGCATCTCTCTTCTCTGTCTCTCCTTTATACCAAATTTTCGTTGGTACAAAAGAGAGACATACAAGAAAAAACATTTTTTTCAAAACGTTTTACTTTGCACACACTCGATGCGCATTGCTCTCTCTCTCTCTCTCCCATTTTCGTTCCGTTGCCAACATAACAGAAGAAAACACACAAGAATCCATCCACCAAGAAACCACGTTTAGACAGCGAAAACCCGGACGCAAGAAACCACGTTTAGACAACAAAAACCCGGACGCAAGAAACCGTGGAGAATAGAAACAAATTTACAAAAATGTCTTGTTAAGACAACACAGTCGTAACAATATGTACGTCAGATAATATAACAATATTGTAAATGATACATGTAAACATATTGTAATTATATGTGTAATATGATATACCTCATGTAATATGGGCCAACTATAGGTGGAATAAAAAAAATAACAGAAATAACGTAAAATTGAGTATAAACGTATTACATATCAACAAATATATGTGTTTAAAATTATAAAAAATATTTATATGCGGTTTAAATTACCGAAATTCGATAAATTATTTTTTTAGGTTAGATTTAGAAAAATACAATTCTACATGAATATTTTATAAATAGAAAAGATAATATACACGAACAATTCTAAATTCCCATATATAAAATAATAAACATGCATATTACATTCAACGCACTAAAATTTGTTTGAGTTTTGTTGTTGTAATTGTTAAGTTTTTTATTCTTGGACGAAAATATTCGCTCGGCTATTCTTTTTAAGTGACAGCAAAATAAATCGCAATTTCTCTTATAGTTTTTATTTTTCTTATTTTGAGTATGGTCGAATACATATAAATCCTATCTCTCGCTCTCTTACGTAATTTTTTTTTTATTCTATCTATAGTTCCCACAATATACATCATGAAATGGTATGATTTCAAAGGGCCGAATGTCGAAGGGCCGAATGGGTCGAAGGGGCGATTTTTTTTTTTTTTTTTTGTGTTTAGAAATATATTTTTTTATTTAATTTAATTATTTTTTGCATGACAAAATTTTCCTTCACCAAAATGTTCGTTTCCTTTACCAAAAATGATATTTTTAAAACAAAAAAACAAAAAAAACAAAAAAAAAAATTCGGCCCTTCGACCCATTCGGCCCTTCGACCCATTCGGCCCTTCGACATTCGGCCCTTCGTACCCATTCCCATGAAATACGACTCAATAAAAGTGAGTCCATTACTGTACCCCTAATAAAGCACACTCGTTTCATTATACATCCTAACATATAACAGTTTAGTAATATTAATTTTTTACAATTATCATAACCCAGCCGTTGGTTGGTTAATAAATAAAAAATAATATTACAAACAAGTCTTTAAATAAATATAAATTACGCATAAGGTTTTGTGACCTCAAGATTAGTTTACGTGGAGTTAAACAAAAAACTTCCCAAGGATATCTACTCAGAATAGCTCGACAATTTTTGCGCATTGATAATTTTGTTAGTGTGAGGAGGGTTAAATAAAATCAGTGGTGCCTACCAAAAACATATATAAAGCCACATAAACGTTTTTATCTTTTATTATCTTTTGTCTTTTGTATCAACAGTTCTAAATTTTATTTCGCTGCATCCAAAGTTATGCACCACTGCAGGCAGCGGCATACGAATTTAGTATAGAGAAACATAACTTTATTCAAGCATATTAATACCGAATTTCCACAATCAAGCAAGACTTTTATAATTTTAGATATAATTTTAGAAGCAATTCATCGTTCACGTGTACAAGAAAAATCTTGAGTTAGGCCGTGTATTGCATGATCGACGTACTTTTTAATATTCCCGTCATGTGGACTCTCGTCAAACATTTCGTTACTACAGTTTTGTACATCGCGAATCAATCGGCATATTTTACTATCTTCTAAATAATCTCCCGAAAAAATGTCATTAATTGGTTGAGGTGGTGTATTCCTCTCCATACAACTACGAAATTTTGTTGAATCCCAATGAGTAAACCCCTTGTCAATTGCGATGTCATATATAACCGTGTGAAAACAAAGATCATCTCCGACTCTTGAAATTATACGCAGTATATTTTCAAGATGCTGTATTTCTGTATTATGGCGGCAACTACTTATAATGTTCGAGGTTCGTTCTGTAGTACATTTGGTGGCATTTTTTAGTGTATCGCAAAATTCCGAAATTTTGTTTGCAAACTCTATGTTACTTATCACCTTATCATTGTATTCCACAATATTATCAAAGATAGTTATCACTTTAAATCCTTTTGGTGCACATTTATCATACTGAAGTACAAGATGCTATGCGGAGAATTAATGTAACTTAGTTTGAAATTTCGTCTTAATAATAAATGCATATTGAAATACTATACCATAGTTGAACAGTTCGTGACAGTTGGTTCAACAATTTTAGTCGAAACATTCGATTCATCTGGCTCAATTTGCTCATTCGAAACACTAATGTTTGCTAGCGTGACGACCACAATTACAACAAGTAGTACCACAAGTAATTTAATAAACATTATTTCAACTTTGTTTGATAATTACGTATAAACTAACAGCAAATAAACTTTAAATAGCAAAATAATTTTTTTTGTAACCTCAAGACCTTTTGATAAGAATAATTCGCTTTAACCCTTGTGTCAATACCCGTCCACTCGGGTGGCCAAAACGCTTAGAATTTTTTTTAAAATTATTTTATTGTCTAACTTAAATCATCTATAATATAAAAATGAGTCCCTATTTTCCTTGGTCCAACTTGGAACGACTTTACCGATTTCATTCATCTTTTTTTTTAAAGTTTCCTAATACTTTGTATAAGCTTCTTACGGTTGTTGCTGACTTCAAAAAGTTGTCTTTCAAATCATAAAATGTTTAGAATCAGGCCCATTCCAGCAAACCAATGAATGTAGTGGCTCTGGTGGCAGTGCCAATGGCGAAAGGCTCAAAAGTCATAGTGTATATGATGTCGGCCAAAATCATATATATTGGTATTAGTGAAAAACAAAAATCAAATTATTTTCATCATTAAATCGTTGCAACGCGTAGAAAAACTATAAATATTTAAAATATGCTGTTTTATTATTCACGACATGGAAAAATTTGCCATCCCAATTTAATTTTTCCTTGAGGATATCTAATAATTTCTGATTTGGTGATGGCCCATAAGTTTCTTTATCAAATTGGCGTAAAAATCTTCTAACCCTTGAATATGCATGCATGAAAATCTTGTAGTATTATTGCGATGCGGCGGGAACAAAAATGTTTGTTTTATATAACATCATATAATTTTAATCCATTTTTACACCTAATATTACGATATTCTTGATCCAATTCATATTTATGTCGACTCCCAGCAAGTAGGTGATAAAATTAATCAAAAAAATTCATACTTAATACTTAATAAACACATTTTTTATTAATCACTTGTTTTTTGTTTCGCAGAATTATTTTGAATAATTTTCAAAAAGTTTAAAAATCACTCGATCGATTTCGACTAGTTAGGTCATCATCAGGAGTAACTACTGATTTGTATAAATAAAAATTTTGTTATATAGCAGAAAAAAGCAAAACGTAAATAAAAGAAGGAGGGACAAAAACTAAGCAATAAAAATTAATCTACGGATCGCGCAGGTAGGCGATGAGTCATAGGTTGAGTAACAAAATTCAAGGTATATTATTGCGTACGTGAGAATAGAAAAGGGCGGGATCTGTAATTGATGAGAACCGGATTTCTCTCTGTTCGTTAAGGATATTTTGGTTAAGAAATATTGATTTTCTAATTTCGTAAGATTCTAAGGTATCTAAACGTCTGCCTTTGGGTTGTATATGTAATATGTCTAAATTGTTCAAGCTAGCTGTATGATTTTCTGACGTTAAATGGTTATGGAAAGTTGATTGATTGCAACCAGATAAATGTTTTTTAGTTCTAACTCCAAAATTGCGGCCAGTCTGACCAATATAGGAGAAACTACAATCATTGCAATTGATCCTATATACACCAGATTTGGAAAGGCGATCAACTCTAGGTTTATTGTTAAAAATCATTTTCTTTATTGTGTTATTATTATAAAAAGCAAAACTAATATTGGTATAATTGGACACGATGTTGCTAATCCGTTGGCTCGTTTTTCCTATATACTCTAAACGACGCCAATTTTCCCGCGTTGGACTATCCGGTGGATAAATACGCTTTAGACCTAACAAGATGACCTAACAAGTCGAAATCGATCGAGTGATTTTTTAAACCTTTTGAAAATATTCAAAAAGTATAATTTTGCGAAATAAAAAACAAGTGTTAAATAAAATGTGTTTATTCCCAATGAGATTATGACTAAGAATTCCGCAAATAAATTGTCAATTGAACCCATTTTACATATGAAACCTATGCTGAGATTTTGCTTTAGATCAGACCTTTATTTCCGCCGTTCAGACTTGAACTTGTTACAGGCTGGCTACTGCCAACCTGCAGATATTCACTAAGCGCATGCAGAGGCCTCCACGGTGATGTTTTGCCGGCTACGTTCTCAGGGAGAAGTGCGAAGGGTCGTGGGGTTTGAGGCTTGCATGTGCTCCTGGCTTACACCGTGAGTAAAACAGAAATTTAAATAAAAATAAAACGCAAATAATAATAAAGTAACCCGGATGTTCCGCCGAAATTCGTCGGCCGGAACCTGAGGAACGAACAACTCAAAAATTATAAATGGAAGAAAGGTGCCTTGGTACGCGCATCCATTCGAATTCAAACAGGGCAAAGCCCCGGTTACGAAATTGGATGCCGGCACCAAGGGACCGCAAACACTAAACCGACACAGAGGGAGTCTCCGCTCCCATCATACTGACCGAAAAATTTAATAATTCATTTTATAATATATTTTTAAAGGAAAACAAAAAGAAAACAACTTCCCTTTCCCCCGTACCACAACAAGAGAGAACGAGAGAGAGAGAGAGAGAGAGAGAGAGAGCAATGCGTACCGAGCGCGCACCCGCTGTGCGGCGCTCGATTACAAAATATAAAATTTAATATAATATTTAAAAATATAAAAAAATAAAATCAAAAAAAAAGTAAAATTAAAAGAAAAACAAAAAATTTGGTGGCATTTTTTAGTGTATCGCAAAATTCGGAAATTTTGTTTGAAAACTCTGTGCTACTTATCACCTTATCATTGTACTCCACAATATGATCAAAGATAGTGTTCACTTTAAATCCTAGTGCACATATATCATGCTGACGGATAAGGTCCTGGGGTGAATTAATATAACTTAGTTTTAAAATTACGCCATAATAATAAATGCACTTTGAAATATTACACGTACCCAATATGAACAGTTCGATTCATCTGACTCAATTTCCTTGTCCGAAACACTAATGTTGCCTAGTGTGACGGCCACTATTACAACAAGTAGTACCATAAGCAATTTAATAAACATTATTTCAGCTTTGTTTGATAACTATTAACTATAACAGCAACTAAAATTTAAAAACCAAAAGAATTTTTTGTAACCTCAAGACCTCAAGATAATGATATATTTCGCCTGGAATAATCAACAAATCGTATCAGGGGTTCGTTCTAAAAAAAACACACTAGTCCAATAATTTTAATATTTGGATTTTAACCTGAACGCGTTCATATGAAATTTCTGGAGTTGTCTCATAAAATTAGAGTGAATTTGGAATATTTTTTCCGAA
Organism: Nephrotoma appendiculata; assembly: GCA_947310385.1. Taxonomy (NCBI): domain Eukaryota; kingdom Metazoa; phylum Arthropoda; class Insecta; order Diptera; family Tipulidae; genus Nephrotoma; species Nephrotoma appendiculata. The sequence continues at coordinate 111,967,653 of OX371223.1, forward strand.
TCGATTTAGAATAGAAACAAGAATTTTCAAATATTTCTTTCTAAAATCGTATTTAGCTAGAGCTTGGTTAAATTCTCCAATAAAATATTTGGCCATACGATAAGCTAAAAGTGTTCAAGCGCACCAGCCAGTTAAGGAGGGAGGACCGGTTAAGTTCAAGCGAGAACCCTCGACGGTATTAGTGAGATTGATGTCAGGAAGTAGCTGTTGTTGTTATCGGTGTTATAATAAATGCAATGGAATTATAGAAGCAGCCTCTGAACCTCAGTCAAAAGTAGTATAAATTTCATCCAAACATCACCTACCATCAAATGATCAAATGACCAATGATGATTTTGAGTAATAAATTTCAAATTATAATTTTAAACGAAAGTCAAAGGTGTCATCGACTTACAACTTGATTTTATGATTAATTCTGACGCCTCGCCATAGGGGTTTCCAAAAAAGCACTCGTTTTTTCGGAATACAAGAAACTTCTGCCAAACAACTTAAAAACCAGCGTAAATCGGGCGACTCAACATGCAATTTTAACGGTGGTTTCAATATAAGTGCTACCGAAAACCTCATTAAGACAGCGAGAGTTAGTACCATTAAAATCGGAGATGCAGTATGCGAGTCATATACAGAAAATTACTAAAAGGCTCCAAGGCCGAGTAATATGTGCGCCTCTCTAAATTGCGAAAATTAAACTGACATCGATATTAAAGCAACACATAACAAATCAATCATCTCTTCATTTAAATTTTAACTTTTGTGAACGAGATGCTCAAATAACAACCATCCTGAATGGAGGTTAGAATAGGAATGGTAAAAGCTCTCGTCAATCGATGTCAAGATTGATTCAAGGCTTGTTCGATTTGTACGGTTGTACGGTGCCCAGCGATGGTGACACTGATTGACGGGGAGTCGTCTGGTGTCATCTCCAACATTCTTTGTCAGTGGTCGCTTGTATACGCCATTTAAGCATTTTAATGTGACGATAGTACATTCTCTGAATTTGCTAGTAGCGATTGAGGCGGTTCATTCGCACATCGAGTAGTGTTGGTTCAAGTGTTGTGATTGGGGCCTAGAATCCAGTAGTGCTTCCGTAAGTGTGTCGGCTCTGGAGCAGGTTAGTAATCTGACTCTCCATGGGAAAATGATCGGACGTCTGTAGTATACCGTCGCTAGAAGATCCAATAAATATTCTCAGGTTGACATCTTGATATCTCCTTCGCAAAATGTGATTTTTGAATCAGAATGACGTCTCTCGAATGAAATGTTGGGCTGAGATGATGATCTTGGGCGAGAGACGTCACGGTTTCTCTATTCACTGCGATCATTGATTTTGGTGTAAGCCTCGTGATGAAGGGCTGAGATAATTTGTTTACCTCCTTGGTATTGAAATCACCTGGTGATATAGCAAATTAAAACCATTTTTCTTTGTAGAGGTTCTTTGCCTTTTAATCGTTTTAGATGTGGAGATTAATTCGTTACAGGCCATATCGTTGAATTTCTGGCCCTTAAACATGCCCCATGCTTAAATTTAGGCACTAAATTAGTTGAATTTATACCTTCACGAAATGAATGCGCTTATCAACTCGTGTTGAAGCTTTCGACTATGCATTTCTGTTAAAAATCCCCATCAATTTTCAAAAATTTGTTATTGAACTTAGGTACTTCAAATATAGGCGGAGATTTCACCATCGTTAGCAATTAGTGTTGCTTCAAAAAATTTCACTTCAAAGAATGAGTTGTGCTGTCAAATGTTTTGTTGTAATTGTCTGGATAACTCAGTTATTCCGGGAACGTACGCTAAAAGATATTCAGTTGGATAATTCAGAGGTGGCAAAATAACTTCTCCATCCGAACAACATAAATCATGTTATCTATTTGCCCAATTGAAACATTGGCCCAATTGATCGATTAGATCGAATAAAACAGTAACATTCCAGCTTTGTCTTACCCAGCTCTAAACGAAGGTGTTCTGCTTCGATTGCTTTCATTTCAGCTTTGAAAGTTGTTCTTTTCGACGGATCGACTCAATTGTTAACAGTATTCCCTTATATTATTCATTGAGGCGATTTCAATCCCATTTGCTAACAATTACATTCTTTTATTCATCGTTCAAGTCAACCAGTCTCAAATTTTATTTAAAGAATTCCAATTTCATTTTAAGTTTTAATATTTGTAAATTATGTATGAGGTAATTATTTGAATATCCAAAAGATCCTGAATCATTCTACAAGTATGGGAGCAGTGCAGAAGTATTTAAAAAAAACTGAGATTTTGATTCGAAATGAGTATCTCCTTCAAAGCTGGAAGCAGTGGATGCATGAGGGGAATTGCATAAGGAATGACAAAAGACTCACTGTGTAAATTTGTAAATCCCAAATATTTTATTTTGGTTTTATTTAAACTTGTTTGCTCACGCCATACACTGCATGTGTAGCGAATGGCTAGGTACTGCTCCAAAATGGAATATGTTGAAGTATGACGTGGAGTTGTATAAATAAATAAATAAATCCGGTAATGCGGCCGAGATGTGGTGAAAATTTGTCCCGCTCTCGTCTGCCTGGAAATGGTGACGAAAAATCATCATTTAGGTTTGAGAAAGAGATAGCTACTCAATTCGCCATCATCACTCAACTAGTTCCAAAATCCTGAATTTTCTTCAAAAAATGAATCGCGTAAAGGTCGCTGAATATATGCTAGAACGAGTTAATTCCAATCCCACATTCATGAAACGCATAGTGATGAGACATAAATTTAAGAGTTTGACATGCAAACCAGTCAACAAGCTTTGGAATGCACTTTCCAACTGAGCCGAAACCGAAAAACCCACATCAAAGTCGATCAAAAGTCAAGGTAATTGTTACGACTCCACGGTCATAACATTGCTCTTTTCCCGTCTTATTTCGACTTTCTAATGCATTTTACTGATGGCATTACCATCTGTATTATGACATTAATATTAAAATTTTACCTTGTACATGTGTGTGAACGGCTAAGATATAGAGGAACATTTTTTGTGGTTTCTTGTTTTGGTACGTGCGATTGATGCGCTGTGCGAAAGAGTGTGCAAGTGACGCGCACGAAAAAGCAAAACAAAAAACACTCAGAAAAGGTCTGGATTTTTGGTTGTTTTTTTTGGTGCGAGAATTTTTGTTTTTGTTTAGTCGAGTTTTGTATTTCAAAAAGCGAGTTTGGTTTCTGAATTTTATAACGTGAGTTACGTTTAGATTTTAATAAAGAGAGGCTTATTTTGGACTGTTATACGAGGGTTGCCTTTTATATTTCGGGATTGGACAACCCTAGTGTTCCAATCTGGCAACTGACAGCTCCATCGTAAAGTTTGACATTTTTGAGATTATACGTACTCAGAACGTTTTGACATTCGAGCGCTATTTGTGTTGTTTACAGTACTCATTAACTCAACATCTCGGCGAAAAAATGGAATTAAATCGTGAACATTTTCGTGCGATTATTTTTTACAACTTTCGACGTGGATTAAGGCAGCAAGAGTGTATGGATGAACTTAACTCATTTTTTGGCGATGAAGCTCCATCAAGGACCAGTGTTTATCGATGGTATGGTGAATTCAATCAAGGTCGTAGTTCACTACAAGACGAATTTCGTGAAGGTCGTCCAGAATCAGTTGCTGTTCCGGAAACCATTGATGCTGTGCGCGAACTGATATTGCAAGATCATCATGTGACCTATCGCGAGATTGAGACAACCTTAGGCATTAGTGGGATCAGCATACATTCAATATTGCATAAACATTTGAATATCAAAAACAACACAATTTGTCAATCGCTCAAAAAAGGCTCGTATCGATTGGTCGCAAGAAAAGCTCAAAAAATACGATCGCGGTGTTTCAAAACCCGCCTATGACATAGTGACAGGTGATGAATCGTGGATTTGCGCGTATGAGCCAGAAAGTATACAGCAGTCGACTGTATGGGTGTTTCAAGATGAGCCGAATCCAACAAAAGTTGTTCGCGCACGAAGCACTTGCAAGCAAATGATTGCCTGTTTTTTCGGAAAAAATGGACATGTCGCAACCGTACCACTAGAACATCGCAGAACAGTCAATTCTGAGTGGTACACAACCATTTGTTTGCCAGTTGTCTTCCAAGAGATCAGGAAAACCAACTGCCGAAGACGGATCACTCTTCACCACGACAATGCGAGCTCTCACACATCGGCTCAAACAACTGCATTTGTGAGCACTCAGAGCATCGATTTGATGAGTCATCCGCCGTATAGTCCTGACTTGTCACCAAATGACTTTTTTTTATTCCCGTACGTAAAAAACAAACTGAGAGGTCAACATTTTTCGACACCTGAAGAAGCGGTTGCTGCGTTCAGAATGCATGTTTTGGAGATACCTCAATCAGAGTGGAAAAAGTGCTTCGACAATTGGTTCAAACGCATGCAAAAGTGTATAGATCTCCATAGATCTCCATTTTGAAAAACAATAAAGCGATTTTCGATGATTAAAATTTGTTTTTGTTCTCTAATCCCGAAATATAAAAAGCAGCCCTCGTAAGTCAAGTTTGATAATTGAAAAACGTGTTAAATAAAACTAATATTAAGAATAAAATTTAATAAAATTGGTTTTGTGTAATTTCGGATAACAATTTCCATGTGTATGAAAAATAAATAAAAGATTAATACTGAAAGGTAAAATAAAATATTTCTTTCCAATTTTAATTATTCTTTGGCCATTTTTAATTTAAATATCTAAGACGTATTGGTACGTGTGGTTAACATCAAATATCCAAACTAAACGATATGGTATAGTGTCGACATCTTATAAACTTGTTTCACCAATTTGAGTGGCCAGTTGAGGGTATTTTGGATTTCATTGCGGATAACGGCGTAAGAACCGGCCTTAACAACAGACGCCCCATTTTATTAATAGTCGCCCCATTTCTTTGAAGGGTATCGTATAGTCGCATATATTAATGGGTGGCCTACCACGAGGCCATTCAATTCATATACAGGCGGACCGGCCGCAACGGTGGACCTCATTTTGATTACGGGTGCCCAACCATGTGGCCACTCATATAGTGTTGACGTGGAGGAAAGACACCGCTACGGATCGGCGAGCAAGGGCACCGCAACCAACCCTACAGGGTTTAAGGTCGCAGGTACATTTTTTTTTGATTCTTTTGCAATTTCAATTAATGATTCAATCTTAAATTCAAGTATTTAAATTTAAATTTAAAATTCCAATTTTTTAGTTTTTAATTTATTTTCAATTTCTTCTTTTCAATTTGTAATTAAATATATATACATATATACTTGAGCTCATGGGGCTATTATGAAATAATCCGATATCGGATTTTTTCCGATATCAAAAATTCCGATCCGCCGCGAACTTTCCTATTATGAAATTGTTTGGTCGAATTTGTCAAATATAAGCATGAAGTTAGCAATAATGCGTTTTGTAATTGACTTGAAGTTGTTAAATTTTATTTTGTTGTTATTGTTTAATTGACTAATAACATGTATATAAATATACAAGTAACTCGAATTGTTCTCCAGTTGTTGTTGTAGTCCTAATATATTCAAAATCAATAATTTAACTATAATTATCATTTAAATATGAACATTTTTTGATTAAATATATTATACTTACATTTTAAATATTGTTTAATTTAATTTTTTTTAGTTTTTTCTTTTATATTTCGTAAAAATAATATATTGGTTGAAATAGTTGAAGAAACACACACATTCGATAACAAAAAAAGAAACTCATCAACTAAATAGCTGTTGGATTTTGACATTTGATTTTCGGAAAATCCGATTTCGTTTTGTCTTTTTAGTTTCATAATAACGGATTTTTCGATATCGGATTTTCATAATAGTAAAATCCGCTTTCAGATCCGATATCGAATTGTTCGAAGTATATAATGATAGAAACTTATACCGCTAAATGATATATATAAAAAAAAAAAATTGTGGTGCAAACAATAATCACAAATGAAAACAAAACTTTAAAATGAATTTAACACATAAAACATAATGAACAAAAAAAAATAACGATATTCTTAACACACATAAACGCTAACATCTCGTGCCTTGTCATTACCCTCAATTTTTAATGGCACATGTTAAAACAAAACAAATTTGGCTCTTTTTTACATGACCAGAAAATTCGGTTACTCTGTTTAAAAACTCACATTTGTCGAGTTGCTACTTTAAGCTAAAATTTGACAGAATTTTAAGTACTTCTCCAATGTTTGCTATATGGTTAGTGAAATGCGAAATTATGATGTGTATCATATCTTTTACGATGACAATAAGGCCGTACTCAATTAATTAAATAACTATTTGACTTGTTGCAAACAAAGCATCACCATTCACCAAGAAGACAGTAGTGTCACAAATTACAGTAGTGTTGCTGCCATCTCATTAAAACGTTTGGGTGTCAAAATCTTTGTGTCTTTTGTCAAAGAGGGTTCACGCTTAAACTCTCAAATGAAATATTTCATTTGAGAAATTAAGAAAAGTCTATCTAAATACTCTTTAACTTTCAGAAAGGAACATTTGAGAAATATTGTTTCTATATTCTAAATCAATTCGGAAAAAATATTCCAGAGATCTTCCGAAACACGTCATATGAACTCATTCAAATTAAAAACCAAATATTAAAAATATTGGGCTGTTTTGTTCTGTACCGGATAATAATAGCCAACAATTTTTTCTTTAGAACGAACCCTCGACAAGATTTGTAAATTTATTTCAACAGAAATATTCTTATCATGAGGTCTTGAGGTTACAAAAAACTATTTTGCTATTTAAAGTTTAGTTGCTGTTAGTGAATAGCTATCAAACAAGGTTGAAATCATGGTTATTAAATTGCTTGTGGTACTGCTTGTTGTAAATGTGGCCGTCACGCTAGGAAACATTAGTGTTTCGAATACACCTATTGATCCAACTGTCACGGACTGTTCATTTTGGGTATAGTATTTCAATGTACATTTGTTATTATGCAGTAATTTTAAATCCAAGTTATATTAATTCACCACAGGTTGTTATGCTTCAGTATGATAAATGTGGACCAAAAGGATTTAAAGTGACATCTATCTTTGATAATATTGTGGAATACAATGATAAGGTGATAAATAGTACAGAGTTTGCAAACAAAATTTCCCAATTTTGCGATACTCTAAAAAATGCCACCGAATGTAGTTTGGAAAATACCTCGAACATTAGGAGTGGTTGTCGCCACAATGTAGGAATACAACATCTTGAAAATCTAATGCGTATAATTTCGAGAGTCGGTGGTGATTTGTGCTTTCATACGGTTATATATGAAATCGCAACTGACAACGGGTTTACTCATTGGGATTCAACAAAATTTGAAAATTGTGCGCAAAGGAATTCACCACCACAACCAGCTAAGCCATTTTTTGCGGTGCATTATTTACAAGATAATAACATATGCCATATGATTCGTCTTGTAGAAAACTGTGGTAATGAAATGTTTGACGAGAGTCCACATGACGGGAATATTAAAAAGTACGTCGATCAAGCATTGAACGGCCTAACTCAAGATTTTTCTTGTACTGCGTGAACGATGAATCGCGTTTAAAATTGTATCTTTAATCATAAATATCTTGCTTGGTTGTTTCAATAAAGATTGTGTCTCTATACTCTAAATTCGTAGATCGCTGCCTGCAGTGGTGCATATGTTTATGTGGCTTTGGTGAAAAATTCTTAAGTCACAAATTCACTCTATGGAGCCATAAGTCATGTTTTAATTTTATGATTTTTATGTTTTGAATGTGTATGTAGCCTTGATTAAAACAAACATTTTGAGACACTTAATGTTTCTTGGTTTTTGTTGTTGTTAAACATACAGGGTGTCAAAATTTGAGCAAAATGATAATCATGGTATTGTATTTATCGCAATAAAAAAAAAATTATTGTCCGATAATTATGATTTCAGGCTCATTTTAAAGGTAAGTTAATAAGGATTTATAAAATATACTAACAGTATATTGTAATAGTATATTATTTAATTCGTTCTTCTCTAAATTTCCTGCCAAAATGTTCTTTCTAAATTTTCTCAAAAACCTATTTTTTTTTTTTTTTTTTTTTGTAGATTTCGACAATTAATATTTTACAATATATCAAAAAACTATAATCCCGTTATTTTTTGTTTTCTAGAAAAATTCGGTTTAGTACGAGAACTATTTCATTTGTATATGGAAGGCTGTATAGATATTTCTCAGTGTTTTGAAATTGTTTACAAAAGACGTAGTTCATTTAATTTGTGTGTTTGGTTTATTATTTATTGTACATTTTTGCGTCATATTTAAGTATGAGTCACTGAATTATGAGGTGCCACCCCCTGGTTTATATCGTTTGGTTAGTCGTAGTACCATGAATATCTTTTCTTTCTTGGGTTATTTTATAAAAGAGAATTATGTAATGTATAGGTTAAGAAATGGTTTAAAAGCTCGCTGTCATAATCAATATTTTGAAAATGTTGATGACTATAAAATGAATCCTAATTATTATTTTGTGACTAATGCTCGACAATTGAAAACATTACAAATAAATATTCGTATCATGAATGATTTTGTTAAATTTGATATTATGTTAAAGTTCATAGATAGTCTACAATCGGATGTTGATATTTTAGTTATTTCTGAAACTTTTATTCAGAGTCATAATTCGATAGCCTATCCTATCAACAATTTTAATAGTTGCTTTTCTTGTAGAGATGATCGAACAGGAGGTGGTCTTGGATTATACAATAAAAAAGATAACGAGTATTGCATCTTGAACATGGATAACGGCTTGTACACATTTAATTTTATTCAAATTCTGCTTCCTCGTCTTAATAACACAAAATCTGTGGTATCTATCGACCACCAGGTTCTGATGTTGATTGTTTTTTCAATTGGTTGGATAATCTCATATCTGGAAACCGCGTGTAGACAACATATTACTTGGGGATATAAATATTGCCGTTAATAAAACAAATAATAATGTGATTGATTATAATAATCTGTTGATGACCCATGGTTTGATCACTACAAATACGTATGCAACTCGTTCTGCAAGTGACAATATTTTAGATCAATCCGTATCTAGCTTCATAAATATAAGTAAAATCGTCATCACGATATACTCCACTATTAGCGATCACAATTTCCTTTTGTCAAATTTTTTCATTACTTCTAAGTATATTCTTGAAAAGAAAATAGTAGACATGTCAAAAGTTAATGAATCATTCAGTAATTTTCTACTTCCAATGCCATTTGATGTGAAAGATCCAAATAATACTATAAAAATTATTGTTGAAAAATACAATGAATTAATAGATAGATACACGAAGGCAGTAAGTGTCGATGTTAAGCTGAAAAATATGTTATGTTGACATTTGGCGTGACATTCGTAAAAAAAATAAAGTTTTAAAAAAAATTAAACGTAATCCTAGTAACGTTGTTTTTAAATCCGAATTAGAACGTGTATCTAAATTGTTAGCTTCTAAAAAATATTATGCAAAAAAGCGTTACTTTAGTTATATGTGTACAGATTTAAATCAGAGAGATTTATGGAAGAACGTGAACTTATTTTTTAACAAAAATATCGATTCTCTTAAATTTGATAAAATTTTCTTTAATGACCGATACGTAAGTGATTCTATTGAGATAGCCAATCTTTTCAATTGCTTCTTTGTTAACGCAGGTTACTTAATCAGTGAATCTATTACCTCTGACAGAGACATACACAGGTTTGGAACTATTAAATGGATTTCTGATGGCATGTATTTATCACCAATTACACCTGCTGAAGTTTGTAATGTTATCTGTTTGCTTAGTAATGGCAAAGGTGGAGGTCCGAAAAAAATTAATAGCTCCGCGCTGAAATGTAGAATTGAGTTTTTTTCGAACATGTTGTCTGGGGTGGGATGTTGTAACTTTTTGCGATACTATCGAAATTTACATCTCTTTCATCACGAATAAAATTTAAAGTTTTTTCATTTATCAATTGCATTGTTTCTATTGCGATCTCTATTTATTCGAATGAAACATTATGTCGCTTTACTCTTATTCCATCACCTACGTTTTTTATGAGTGATACTTTATCGAAAAACAAAAAAGTGATAAATAAACAATTTATTCTAGTAGCGTGCGATCGCAATATAGAAAGCAAAATTGAAAAGCGAAATAGCAAGCAATTTTATTTTAGAAAAAAGAGATATATGCTGTGTTTTAATATTGGAGCACTATCCGGAGCCAAATGGCAATTTTCTATTGAAACTGCAGCTATTATTCACTGGTGTCGCTGTACTATAAAAATTAAAACTAAATTCATCAATAAAACAAACATTTATCACCTGAAATATATTAATTGACATTTATTTTTTCATGACGTTATAAACAAGAATTCATCTTGCTGCGTTTTAATTTTTTATTGTAAGATTTAGTTTCTAATGGTTTCAGGGGTTTACAAAATTAAAAGCCTTTTCAAATTTCCCATTGAAATGGATAGCGCTCCCGATAGCGGCTCCCGATAAATAAGTGAGCCGAGATATTTTTTTATCGATTTTTAATTAAAAAGTTGAATGAAAAATCTTAGTTTAGATTTAAATAAATTAATTAAATGCAATAATAGCGCGCTAAATATAAGTTTTCACATAGAAAATTGGCTGCTCCGGATACAGCTATCGGGCGCTAATAAAAAAACACAGCAATAATGTTCGATAAATATCGAAAAAAGTATTTAGTTACAATATGCCACCCCTGATTCTTTAATGAAAGTTTAATAACTGGTGTATATCCAAAATGTTTAAAAGTCGCTAAAGTAGTTCCTATTCTAAAGAATGGAGATTCTTCTCTACTTAATAGTTATAGGCCTATTTCTACTTTTTCTATATTCGATAAAATTTTTGAAAAATTAATATTTTCGCGTTTAGTAATGTTTTTAAATTATAACAATTTTTTTATTCTTACCAATATGGTTTTAGAAAAGGTTTAGGAACTGAATCGGCATTGGCAGAAATTGGGAGTATGATATACATATAATGCTTTTTAATCAAAAAGATATGTTGGGGCGCTTTTCTTAGATTTACAGAAAGCATTTGATTGTATTGATCACCAGTTACTTCTAAAGAAATTATACTGTTATGGCGTACGTGGAGTTCCTTACAACTTATTGAAAAGTTATTTATCAAATCAAAAACAGTATGTGATTATAAATGGTGTAGAAAGTGAAATGTTAGAATTTGAATGTGGTTTCCCTCAGGCTAGTGTTTTAGGACCACTTTTGTTTCTCATTAATATTATTGATATTTCCTATTTGCCGCTTAAGGGTCATATTAGAATATTTTCAGATGATACTGCTTTATTTTATGAAACCTTTGATCCTGACAGTATACTGATTGATATGAAACATGACCTTAGCATACTTTTAGAATATTTTAATTCCAATTTAATAGCTCTCAATATATCTAAAACCAAATATATGGTATTTCATTCCCCATATACTATAAATTATTATTATTATTATTATTATTCTCTTTATTTAGAAAAAAAAACAGGTTTCATACATTAATACAAATCATAAACTATTTCTAATAAAGTTAGAGCTCCTAATAGGTTTTTAGAACCTGTGGGGGAGCAAGAAAGAAAAAAATCATGAAATTTAGGTTGCCAAAAGTGTACAAATAAAAATAATAAATTAAAAACTATCATAAAAGAATAAATAAATAATACATACAATAAAATTAAAATTCCAGCTCATATTTAGTGAATACAATACAAAAAGGAAAAATTAGAAGTAGGTTTCAATGTTGTCTATATTAATCAGCCAATGTCGAATCATTTTATCAAAATAGTGTTTGCGGCCAATCGGAATGGATTTCAACTCTATTGGTAATTTGTGAAACCAATACAATCCCATATAAAAGTAGGACCTTCTGAACCTTTCATTATTACAACGTAAACCGGCAAAGTTGTTCGGATTCCTTAAAGTATACGTGTGATGAATACGACTATGGAAACTGGAACTCCGAACAAAAAACATCTTTAATACTTTATAAACATAGAGATATCTTAAAGGTAATAATTTTAAATCTCGAAATAAGGGAATTGTTGGAGTTGTTAAAGGCCGACAATAAATCAATTTAATAATCCGTTTTTGTGAAATGTATAGGTCCTCTATATTGGAAAAATAAATCCCACCCCAGCTTGATATACCATACATAATAATAGATTCAACTAGTGCATGATATAGAACTCGCAGTGTTGACGGTGGGCATAATTGCTTCAGGTGGTAGAATTTATAAGCCACAGTAATAACATTTTTTCTGACAATGGTGAGATGAGAATTCCATTTCAACTGCGAATCGATGGTAACTCCTAAGTACTTAAACTCATTTACGAGGGAAATTTCAAAGCACTGCGATGAACATGAGTGTCCAGAGCAAAATGGAACATGATACAAAACCTTAGAATTGGGAGATGCGGCCTGACCAAAAAACATTACTCTGGATTTATTACTAAGAGCCAGGCGATGGTAGTAAAACCAATTACCAAGATTCACTAAGTCTGTGCAAACTAGGTTCTGTAATTCCGAAGGGTTTGCTGAAGTGTAACTTAATGCTAAATCGTCCGCAAATGCAGTGGTGTGCCCCAGAAGATCGATGTCGAATATAGAATTTATGTAGATTAAGAATAGAATAGGTCCTAATACTGATCCCTGCGGAACGCCGCAATTTAAGTAACCAGGTTCACTAAATTTATCATTTATTTTAACAATTTGGCTACGATTGTTGAAATAACTAACAAACCAGTCAAAAACTTTACCTCTGATACCTATATTTAATAATTTGTTTGCAAGAACCTCGTGATCCACCGTGTCAAACGCTTTTGCAATGTCTAAAAATAACGAAGCGGATTTTTGCGAATTGTTGAAAGCCGAGTAAACATAACTGAGGTGATGTAGTAGTGCTTCTTCAGAGGATCTTCCTGCTAAGAAACCAAATTTACTACGGCTAAAAAAATTGATTTTCTCCAGATAACCGAGCAATCTACGTTTTATTATTTTCTCAAATAGTTTGGAGAAGGAACTTAGCAACGAAATACGAGTAGGTCGATAATTATTTAGTAATAGCACATCACCTTTCTTATGAATTGGAATTACAAGGGCTGATTTGAAAACATCTGGAAATACACCACTTTCTAGGCTGAAATTGAAGAGGTAAACTAAAACATCTACTAGATACCACACGCAATTTTTTAAGATTAGGTTGTCGATTCCGTCAATTCCACAAGAGTGTTTATTTTTCAAACTACTAATCTCTTTTATAATCTCCCTGGCGCTAATCGAATCAAACACACAAGACATACTAGGTGAAGTGGTCGAGCCTAAAACATATCTGCTATAGCCTGGAGAATTAGGCGAGAAGTTAGTGTTGTTCAAATTATTTGTTATCTCCGATGGAACGTTGAGGAAATAAGTATTGAATTCATTACTTATAGATTGATAATTTGAAATAAGAACATCAGATTGGTATTTGTAAATTTTGGTGATTCGGTTTTTGTCTTTATTTGTTCCCAAAACTTCATCAATAGCCTTCCATGTGAGTTTAGAACTATTTTTAACATACTCAAATTTCTTCTTGTAAAATGAATTTTTGACAAATTTAATTCTAGCATTTACTTCCTTGGAGAGTTTCTTGACAAATTTTTCCAAACGTGCATTAGTGGGATTATGGTGTAATTTTCTAGAGAATTTTTTTAATTTATGAACCTTCAAAAGGAGATAAGAATTCATCCACGGTTTCAGTTTTTTTAATGTAGGGGCAGAAGATTCGACCTTAGATTCACGAATGTGCGATTTCAGAATAAATAAGAACCTATCAAAAGCGATATTCATTGAGCTAAATCATTGAGTAGCTTACCTCTATTTGAAGTTAGCAACATTAATATTGAGAGAGTTAGTTCTTTCTAATATTTGGGAGTTACATTTGACGAACATATATTTTGGGATGATCACATCAATATCACAAGTAAGAAAATTGCTCCACTTGTTGGGCTATTCAGAAAATCTTTGTTCCTACTAGAGTATTGCTTATGATTTATTTTTCGTTTATTCATTCGCGACTGAGCTATGGCCTTATCGTATACGGAACAGCTACCTTAACCAGGCTGAAGAAATTGCAAGATATGCAAAACAAAAGTGTAAAAGCAGTATACAGATTGCCAATTCTATTTTCCACTAGGTTATTATATAGCAAAGATGATATTATGATATTGCCCATAAATGTCTTATATAAGTTTCAATTAACCCTTTATATGTACAAAAGCCTAAATGTATCTTCATTTATGTCTAATATAAACTTTAATTACGCTCATCAAGTGTATTCAACCCGAAATTGTAACAGAATTGATTCGCATCATATTAGAACTGAATTTGGAAGAAAATCGATCACGTTTATGGGCCCATTTATTTATAATCAAGTATATGAATTTATAAAGGAATCTGAAACCTACTTACAATTTAAAAAAAAATATTAAAAATTATTTTAAATCAAATATTCTATTATTTTGGAACTAAATCTCCGTTATTTTTTTAAACTAATTTTTATAATATTTATATAGGTATCTATATGTAAATTTTGTAACTTTGTAAAATGATGTATAACAACTTGGATTATCCTTAAAGGAACATTAAATTCACTGGATAATCCGCCGTTGTTATTGTTGTAGAACATGAATAATAAAAATAAAATAAAATAAAAAAAGACTAAATAAAATGTTGTTTCCCCCTTTTTTATTGGAGATTGATAATTTTTTTTTGCTTGACGCAGGCGTACCTGTTAAATGATGAGTAATTCTTTTGAAAACAAAAAATGAACATTGTTGATATAAATAAAAGTAAAAATTTAACTTTTTAATTAGTTGACATTATGAATTGTAGACAACATTTTAAATAAGGAGCAAGATTTTTTAAAATTTGAAAAAGTAACAGTGTGTTAAACTGAGTGTAAGTTTAAGTGGATAAATAAGTACTAGTGCGCTAAATTTATTAATGGATACATTTCGAAAGTGTTGTAAACCATATCGCGATTCAAAGTGTTCGAGTAAACTAAAACGAGTTACGGATTATGTTAAGCAATTTATGCCACAATCAGTTGAGAATCAAGATAATTTGTATCTCTGATCAACGTGCTATATAAATATTACCTGCAAACGACGAAAAATAGAACTAGAGTTGTCACCAGTTGCGGAACCATCAACAACATCACCTCTAAAACCACAAACAGCCGATAACGATAATAGCAGTGATAGTGAAGAGTGTTATTAAAGAAATGTGTCTGTTTTGGAAAAAATGAACGAAGCGTCACCCTTTCTTGGAAAGTCTCCTATATATCCGAGTACGTTAGAAGCCGGGCCAAAACATCAGCAGCAAAAAGTAATAGATTAAGCTTCAATAACACCATCAACATCTTTGGTTCCGGGAATCGTGCCGCTTTTGAATCAGTCAACCGAAGATTAAAGGAAGGTTGCACTTTATGATGAAATGATTGGTGATGTAAAAGCTAAATTCGAAGAACTAGAGAAAACCAGTGATAAGATTCAGCTACTTACTACATTGCCAAGATCATTAACCATTCAAAAAATCCAGAATTAGTTTAAGGCATCTCAATATATGGTGAGAACCTCTAAAGATCTACGAGACAAGAATGGTCCACTAAGTCGTCCAGCAGCTAAAATAGGAAAGCAAATAAGTGATGAGCTGAAGCAAGCAGTATTATTTTATAATACTGATGATGATGATAGTCGGAAAATGCCAGGCAAAAACAATTGTTTAACAGTCGATAAAGCTAAAGTTCAAAAGCGGCTAATGATGTATACATTGAAAGAGTGCTACGAAGGATATAAGACGATGTATCAGGATGACGAATCAAAAAAAATTGGATTTTCTAAATTTTCAGTACTTCGTCCAAAATACTGTGTACAACTATATATATTGATCAACGTTGTTGAATATTTATGTTCGGCTATCAAACCCAAGACATAATCTGTATTATCATTTATTTTCGGCTGGCAACTATCGGTTAACTTTAACATGGTTGTGCGGCCCACTACTACCTACACACTTAAAAAAATATTCCTCATGTAATGCAAAATGTATTACATATAGGTCCTACGGAAGACTCCATTACATACTAATGCAAAGCTTCCTTTAAAAACTTTTTTAGTGTAAATTGCATTAAATCCTAAAATAGGAATTATATCAACTTTTAGTGTTAAATTCCATTATAATATAAAACAAATTGAAATAAAACCTGATGCAAATTTACTTTAAAATTTAGTAATGGATACATTAATAATATTCATTAAAAGTACTAAATTTTAAAATAGACTGCAATTAAATATATTACTGATTGAATTAATAAAATAGTTTAAAAGTGTTAAATTTTAAAGCAAATTATATTAAAAAAATATATTAATTTGCAGTTGGTTGCATAGCTTGGTATATTGAAATATAACATTTGTATCCAATCCTTTTTAATGTAAATTGCATTTAATGTAAAATATTAATTGTCGAATTCTAGAAAAAAAAAAATAGGTTTTCGAGAAAATTTAAAAAGAACATTTTGGCGGGAAATTTAGAGAAGAAGAAATTAAACAATATACTATTTTTATTGTATATTTTTTTATAAATCCTTATTAACTTACCTTTAAAATGAGCCCAAAACCATAATTATCGGAAAATTATTTTTCTTTTTATTCACATATATACAGCATCATGATTATCATTTTTCTCAAAATTTGACGCCCTATATCTTTAACAACAACAAAAACAAAAAAATTAAGGTATTTAAATTTTTTTTTCAATCAAGGCTACACATTCAAAAAATAAAAAATCATAAAATTAAAATATGACTTACAAAAATTTGTGATTTCACGTATTTTTCACCATATGTTTTTGGTATACTCCTGATTTTATTTAACCTTCCTCCCACCAACAAAATTGTCAATGAGCAAACAACGTTGAACAACGTATTCTGTTGTAGATATCCCTGAAAGAAGTTTTGTTTAATTCCATGTAATCTAATCTTGAGGTCACAAAACATTTCGTGTAATTTATATTTATTTAAAGATTAGTTTGTAATATTATTTTTTTTATTTGATAATCCAATCAACGGCTGGGTTATGATAACTGTAGAAATTAATATTACCAAACTATTAAAAAATGTGATGAGTTCAACACCGAATTATCCTAACTACCAAATCTAAAGTTTCAATCCGGAGCACATCTCTAGCAGCAACATAAAATATACAAATCCAAATGATTAGTAAGTGAGTGAAACTAACCAAAAAATTGCAAATATTTAGACGTTTTCCAAAAATTTCTAATTTTACAAATAATTGCGAATTTCCATATTTATTTCGAGTTCTAACCACTATTTCAGATATTTTCTTTTTCATTTGTTAAAAGATGGTATGACGGTATCATGCTGTCCGAACAATCAGTTTCAGATCTCCTTAGAGACCGCGATATTATCGGACACAATAAATCCAACCGAGTTAGATCGTTGGGCAACGTTAAAAATCCCTACCATACCATCAACAACTAGTATAGTCGTACGTCGTAGAGGTAGGTCTGGACTACGCTTGCATGCCGACGTCGAGTAAGTACTGCGTATAGTCGTATATCGATTTTCTTTTGGTCACCTTACTGCTGATTACATGGGCTGGTAGGTGTAGTTGTTTAGTTCGTTCGGGAGTAATGGAAGCAGGTAATACGTGACTATTAATGTAATTTAGGATCGTACGTTCTTTTGATGAGTCGGTTGTAACCTCTTTCCTAAACGATCGTATATCATCGATGTATCACCGATGTTTAAAAATTTCGTATTCGTTGCCATATTAATGGTGATTTGCGTCAACTTGTGTTTTCGAAAAATTAGGCGCTTGAAGTTGAGAAGTCACAGACTGAAATAGCTTGCACGATTGCATAAACTAATAAAGTCAAAATATGGTTTCTTAACTCTATAACAAATTATGGTTAGTAATTGCTAATACAAGTTCGTGGACTTGTGTCTCACTCAGGGAATCATTCTCTCACTCATGCTTAATCCAATTGAAAATTTATTTTTCAAAAACTAATGTTAGCGCTCGAAATACGATTACCGAGCATAGTAAACAAAACTGATTGAACAATATTTGGCAACCCATGTGAAACCATAATACCCACCGAGTGCAACAATTACTGCTTGGATATATGTCGATGATATGTATTACCATTATCAGCCGCAGACCAAATATTACGCATCAGATACAATCTATGAAATTAATATCCGTCTGTCTGTTTGCATGTTCCGAATGGGCATTTCGCCCGCTCAAACGATCCTCATTAAATGTTCACTAGGTGACCAACCTCATGATATTTTGGAAGAGCTGGATCCGAGGTCTATGGGCTCCGGTACAAATTTTTTCTAAATTTTCAATTTTTTTTGTAATATTTTGTTTTTTGTTGTAATTTTTCACGGGTGCGAGAATAGGAAATGGATTATATGAAATTAGTAACATTATCGAATCCTCCTTATAAGTTACCACACCATTCCATCCAATCATGTTCCAACTCCGCATAAGGATTTTAGATCAATATGAGCAGGATCTCATAATATTTTTGAAGAGTTCGGCCTCCTGGGTCTAGGTGCTACTATGGAAGCGACTGACTGTTTAAGTCGATATTGTCGATCAATGGATTAATTCAGAGATGATTTAAAGTTATCTTCATTCAGTTACAATAAAGATGATTATAGCATGCTTTCCAATGTTTCAATTGGGCAAATAGATAACACTTGTTTGAATTGTCCCGCTTTAAAGTTTCACAATGAACAATGAATCGATTGGGTTGTGTTACATGAAGTTTTTTGAACTACTGAGCTATTAAAATATTCGACTCATTCTTTTAAGTGACATCATCTATCATTTGGAGCAACATTAATTGTTAACGAAGGATATTTCATGCCTCAATATAGGCAAGTTTAGCATAAAGTGGAATCACTTCATTGTCTCCCTGACTACTCTACTTTTTACAAATTTTCTTTTTGGGAAACGACGTGGCGGATACTATAATCACAGTTGGCTTTTAGTCCCGGAACAAAACGTGCAATAGTATCAAATTTATACAGATTTTATTCCTTACATGCAATTATCTGCGAAATTTATACAAAACTGCATTCGAGCGTATGATCACGGATTAGTCATTCTAATAGACAACACATCCTCTGGTGAACATAAAAGTCTCTTTAACTATATTTGCTTTAACGCTCCAACGATCAAATAAGTTGTAGTTGCCAAATTTTGAAAAAATGTTGTTTTATGAAAAAGAATCAGAATATTTTCAATCGTGCAATAGCCTTTAAAATATGTGGCCCTAATTTTCTAAAAACCAAGATAAATTGCAATGTGTAAAAGTTTTATCTTTTCCACACGAAAAAAATCTCTTTGTCAACAACAAGGGCATACTGCAAATTATAAAGGATGCCGTGTATATCAGAACTAAATTAAAAGTCAACAGTGAATAACAGAACAACCGCAGTGCAATGATTACAAACCAAAGTTGCTAAACCACAAACAACAATCACACCATCCACAGTTGGATTATCCTATGCGCAAATCACCAACGAGTCTAATAACATTGAATTTATTAAAATGCTTAGCCAAATTCAACAGTCACTTGGTCATTTAGCAGAGAGGGTGGCAACACTGGAAATCTATATCTATCCACCAAGCGAGTCAACATACTCACAAATGATTAACTCGTTCCTACGCATTGTAGCTTGGAACGCTAATGGGCTGAATCAACGAGCCCAAGAACTAGAAATATTTCTCCATACAAACAACATTGATATTGCGCTGATTTCAGAGACGCACTTCTCCAACAAAAGTTTTATCAGAATAAGGGGTTTTAATTCCTACTGGACAACCCAACCTAGTGAAAGAGCCAGAGGTGGTTCAGCTGTACTAATTAAAAATAATATCAAACATAATCAACAAGAGGATATTCGTGAAAACTATTTGCAAGCAACTGTTATCTCAATCCAATATAATGGCGCAGATCTAAATATTGCAGCAGCGTACTGTCCTCCACGACATACACCAACGAAGTTACAATTTAATAACGTCTTCAATAAGCTCGGTCCAAGATTTGTTATTGGAGGGACAGAAATAAGCGTACAATATTAAACATACGCTTATTTCTCCTGGGAAAGGAAACACCTTGTTCAATGCCATTCATGAAAACAAATGCGAATATCTGTCCACAGGGGGGCCAACGTATTGGCCAACGGATGCAGTAAAAATACAAGATCTACTGGATTTCTTCATCATAAAAGGTATTCCTCTAAGTTACACAAGAGTCGAAGAAATTAACGACCTAACATCTGAGCACATTCTTGTACTGTTTGCAGTAAGCGCTGTAGTAATAATTTAATAAAGAAACAGAAAAAGCAAAACTTTACTAATAGATTCATGGATTGGGACATCTTCAGAGAAAAATTGCAAGAGCTAGTTGAATTAAAAAGTAGTATTAAAAGCAATGAAGAATTGGAACAACAAACAAACAATTTCATTGAATACACTCGAATGGCTGCCAGACTAGCTACTTCTAAATTAAAGGACAAAGCGGAGATTGAAGTCAAATACCCGGCTGAAATCAGGGAACAAATCAAGGCAAGAAGAAGGGCGAGGAGAATATGGCATCTCACCAGAAATCCCGCTGACAAGACAACTTTTAATCGAATAAGTAACAAAGTCAATAGGCTAATCAAAAATTTCAAACAGAATTGCCTCGCTAACTACTTAAGCGGGCTAGGTCTACAAATGGATAAGGACTACTCGTTATGGAAACCAACCAGAAGATTTAAAGGACCTGTAGTTCGAGTACCACCTTTAAGGGATGCTCAAGGCAGTTGGGTTCGACAAGACAAATAAAAAGCGGAACTCTTTGCTCAACACCTAGCAGCAGTGTTCCAACCACATGACATTCAATCCAACATTGATGTAACACCTGTTTATCAACCAAATCAGGGCTTTAAAAGGGTCACGCCAATGGAAATTGCTGAAGAAATCGACAAAAATTTTAATAATAAAATAAAAGCACCAGGAATTGTTTAAATATCACCGGGTCTATTCAAGGAACTTCCACGTAAAGCAATCATCTTGATCACATACTTATTTAATGCCTGTATGAGATTGAAGTATGTACCCAAATGCTTCAAAATGGCCCAAATAATTATGCTAAAGAAACCAGGTAAACCAGATGAAGAAGTAACATCATATACAAACCAATCTCACTGCTTCCGACCTTATCAAAGCTGTTCCAAAAACTGCAACTAAAACGTCTAAAGCCAATGGTAAACGTTCCTGATTTTCAATTTGGATTCAGGAATAACCACTCCACAATAGATCAAGTCCATCGAATAACTGCTGTAATAGAGCAAGCGTTAGAAGAAAAGAAATATTTCCCCGCCGTATTTCTGTATGTATTCCGGGCCTTCGATAGGGTTTGGCATGAGGGATTGACATTCAAGATGAGCAAAATGGTACCATAAAACTATTGCCAGCTGCTTGAATCATACCTCTCTGATCGCCAATTCAGAGTCTTTCATGAAGAAACATGTTCTGACTTTTATCAAGCGATTGCGGGAGTCCCGCAGGAATCTTCGACGAGCAGTGGACAACATTACTAAATGGACAATTGACTGGAAAATCGTACTGAATGAGCTTAAATCAACCTATGTGACATTTACGCTCCGACATAAAAATAACACTTTTCATATATACCTCAAAGAGGTGCAAGTGCCGCAGGCTGAATCGGCAAAATACATTGGTCTGCATTTAGATTCAAGGCTCAACTGGAAACATCACGTGAGACAAAAAGCTGAACAAATACGATTGAAACAACGTCAAATGTACTGATTAATTGGACATCATTTCAAAATGAAGCTGTATTGCAAAAGACTGGTATACCAGACTATCTTCAAACCAATATGGATGTATGGTGCGCAGCTATGGGGTTGTACACAAAAATCCAATAGAGACATTATACAACGAAGCCAAAATAAATATCTTCGAATGGTCACCAACGCCTACCGATTTGTGATTAACAAGGAAGTCCACAATGATTTAGAAGTACAATTGATAGATGACGTTATCCGCGAATGTGCCATAAAACATGAAAAGAGACTTCTTACCCACACAAATCTGGAGGCCGTACAACTACTGGACAGTACAAACGAAGTAAGGCGGCTCAAACGAATCAAACCACATGCGCTAACCGTATGAAAATTATAAACCAAGGGAGCTGGACACTGGTCCAGCAGACCCACACAAGTTTATGCTTATCTCATAAGTACTAATGTCAACCTTACTAATGAATTAATAATGTTTCAGATTGTATTAGCCATATCAAAAAAGTTGTTAAAATATCGTGATGTTTTAGTAAATTCGCATTCTCTAAATTTTTTTCAAGATAAAATGTAAAGTGGCAAGATAAATTAATGTAAAAAAGTATCACCAATAATTTATCGTTAAATAACTTTACTTGAATGTGTAAAAGAACTTCGTGTAGATATTATTAATAACACTGTGCTAGTTGAAAAAAGTGACAAGCTGGGCACCCAGGGGGTAAACCTAATTCGAGTACGCTGAAGTCAATGGAGCTAGTCCCATTTCAAAGTTAGTCCCCATTTTTGGGGTCCCATTTGAAACGCGACATTTTAAAACGCGATTTTTCAAAATGCGATAAAGTACAAAACGCGATATGGTACAAAACGCGATATTTCAAAACGAGATATTTCAAAACGCGATATGGTACAAAACGCGATATGGTACAAAACGTTATATTTTTTATCATTAAATCGAATTACTGATATTGAACAAAAGTGATCGTGTTCAATATATAAAGGGTAATTTATTAAAGATTAGACGAAAATTTTCAAAGTGTCCAAGTTACAATATAAAGAGGTTGTCAATATACAGAATATTTTTACCATTTTTGTAAAAATAAAAATATGAAATTTCAAGGGACTGAATGAAAGTGTCCAAGATACAGAAATGCCCAACATTGAAGGTTTTAATAAAATTCAATTTTTCATTCAATTTGCACCTGATATCAATTAACGGCCGAAAACTTAAACTGCGTGGTTATACTTCCGAATAGGTTATATACCTCCAAAAATTCTGAAAATAGGTATACTAAGGTACTTTAGAATGCTGATTACGAATATAGCCATGAAAATATACAGAAACGACCCCAAGTAGCTCCCAATGATCTCAAATGGCCCTAATTGCCCCAAATGGCCTTAAAAGACAACCCAAACGCGAAAAAATATTTTCCGTTTTTCGAAGCACAAATGCTTTTATGATTATTTTAAATCATTTTATACCTTAAGATTGAGGGCTACCGCCCCAAATCCCAACTTTTATACAAATAAAAAAATTTACTGTTATTTCAATTATTTTATTTCAATTTTTTTTATAATCCACATAGGGGACATTTAATTTTAGTTTAAAGAATTTAAAAACCGATATTAGCGAGAGTATAGGATCGGGTTATATCAGACGAATCGCTGCGCTCCCGCCACTTCGCAATGTGCATTCTGGAAAAGGGGAAATTTAATTTCAGCTTATAAGAATTTAAAAATCGATAGGAGAGGGAGTTTAGGATCGGGTTATTTCAGGCGGGTCGGCCTCGGTTGCTTCGCAACGTATATTCTGGAAATGGAGAAATTTAATTTCAGTTTATAGGAATTTAAAAACCGATATTAGCGGGAGTATAGGATCGGGTTATATCAGGTAAGCACTTCGCTCCTTAGTTAAGAAAAAAAACTTCAGATTATACGAATTTAAAAATCAATAGAAACGGGAGGACAGCTCGTTGTTATAACAGGCGGGTCGCTGCGCTCCGGTCGCTCCACTCCAGTCGCTCCGCTCCTTAGAAAAAATTTCAGTTTATAGGAATTTAAAAATCGATTAAAGGGGGAGTATAGGACCGGGTGATATCAGGCGGGTCGTTGCGCTCTTGTCGCGTCGCAATGCACATTCTTCTGTACCATATCGCGTTTTGTATCATATCGCGTTTTGAACTATCGCATTTTGAAATATCGCGTTTTATACCATATCTCGTTTTGAAATATCGCATTTTATACCATGTCGCGTTTCCAACCATGTCGCGTTTTGAAATATTGCATTTTGAAAGAGCACGTTTTGTACCATATCGAGTTTTGAACC
The DNA here is from genome assembly GCA_947310385.1 of Nephrotoma appendiculata. Taxonomy (NCBI): domain Eukaryota; kingdom Metazoa; phylum Arthropoda; class Insecta; order Diptera; family Tipulidae; genus Nephrotoma; species Nephrotoma appendiculata. Next base: position 111,991,922 of record OX371223.1, read on the forward strand.
ATATCGCGTTTTCAAATATCACATTTTGAAATATCGCGTTTTGAACCATATCGCGTTTTGTACCATATTGCGTTTTGAAATATCGTGTTTTGAAATATCGCGTTTTGAAATATCGCGTTTTGTACCCTATCGCGTACCCTATTTAAAATATCGTGTTTTGTACCATATCGCGATTTGAAATATCGCATTTTGAAATATCGCGTTTTGTACCATTTCTCGTTTTGTCATATCTCGTTTCGAAATATCGCGTTTTGAAATATCGCGTTTCGAGTGGCTCAGCCATTTTTGAGATACCGCTTTCGACAGGTTTTTGCTCTGACTCAAAAATTTGTCAAAATACTCATTTTCACGTATGTGAAGTTATTCAAGAATTCTATCCTAGAAAAAAAAAATTTAATCATGCAACACTAACATATCAATAACCAATTTGCTCTTGTGTGAAGTTAGCCCAGCCCAGAATTTTTATCAATTTTAATGAAAAAACGAAAAATTATTTATTAAGTTTGATTTGTTTTTCATATAAAAAAAATTAAAATGTAGGTAACGTATAAAAATACTGAAAATTTTTGAGTTTCATAGAGTAATGGAAAATTTCAGGCAAAAAGAAAGACTTAAAAACTTTATTCCGTGGCAAGTTCCCGAAAATGAACTCTGGGCTGGGAATTTCATTATGCAAACAAGTGTTATTTATCTACATATTTGCCCAATTGAAACATTTGTTACAGGCTGGCTACTGCCAACCTGCAGATATTCACTAAGCGCATGCAGAGGCCTCCACGGTGACCTTTTGCCGGCTACGTTCTCAGGGAGAAGTGCGAAGGGTCGTGGGGTTTGAGGCATGCATGGCTCCTGGCTTACACCGTGATCATACAGAAAGTTAAATAAAATAAAACGCAAATAATAAATAATAATAACCCGAATGTTCCGCCGAAATTCGTCGGCCGGAACCTGAGGAACGAACAACTTAACAATTATAAAAGGGAGAGAGGTGCCTTGGTGCGCGCATCCATTCGAATTCAAACAGGGCAAAGCCCCGGTTACGAAATTGAATGCGGGCACCAAGGAACCGCAAACACTAAACCGACACAGAGGGAGTCTCCGCTCCCATCATACCGACCGAAAACTTAGTAATTCATTTCACTATAGGGAAAAACAACAACAAAACAAAGAAAACCAGCTTCCCGAAAAAAACAGAAAAGGAGAGAACGAGAGAGAGAGCGAGAGAGAGAACAGCAATGCGCATCGAGCGTGCACTTGCTGTGCGGCGCTCGATTACAAAATCCAAAAATTTAAATTAAAAAAAAAAAAATTTAAGAAAAAAAATAATGGAAAAGAAATATAAAATAAAATAAACAAAAAAAATCGTACCTTAATATATATAACAAATAAAAAAAATGTTGCGGCCTTGAGCGGCCGTCATGCCTCAGGTGGCCTTGCCCCACCCGGACCGTTGCGGTGCCTTTCACCGATACCAATAAAAACCGAATAGCCGGTTGGCCACTCGTATGTTGCGGCAGACCACCGATACTTAAACAAAAACAATAGCCGGTTGGCTACCGTTACGTTGCGGGGCCTTTCCCCGATACCAAAGTGAATAAAAAAACCAATAGCAGGTTGGCTACCGTTCGTTGCGGGGCCTTTCCCCGATACCAAATAAATACAAATGGCCGGTTGACCACCCGTATTGTTGCGGGGCCTCTCCCCGATACCAAAAATGAATCAATCTAGGTGCTGATTGGCTACCCGAATGTCGCGAATAATCACTCAATAAATGGAATTTTAAATAGCAGCGCCCGTTGAAAATAGAACGCGGTATCCGTTAAAAAAAATTCAGTACCCGTAAAAATAACCGCTAACAAAAGGTGCACGCCCAAAAACAATATAAATAGCGGTAGTCGCTATAAATCCACACACAACCACAATATAACTTCCGGCACTAGTTAGAAAGTGCATGAGCCTCGGCTGAACATCCAACCACATACACAAATATTCCTCCGCCTTAATGATTTTGGAAACAGCTAATACTGTTCGAATTTTATTTTTGTGACGACCCCCAAAATTCCAAAAGATACATTTCTTGATATCCGGTCGCAAACTGTTATTTCCGTTGATATTGCCAAACCAAATTTATTGCACTCAGCATACTATGTGGCACTAATAGTATTTAAATTGTTTTCACACCAATAAAAATCAAAACCAAATTTTAATGATGGCGGTACAGTACACTCAAAATCTCAAAAATTGAACAAGTTGACCTTGTCACTTCAAAATAAAAAATTTCTTTTCAAAGTTTAACATTTATTTATTATTTTGCACTCACAAAACGTAAATTTATTTATTTTTATTATCTTTCACATTGATCATCAAAATAGTCAATCACCAAAAAATTTAATTTTACTCAATAAACAAAATTCCCAAATAGATTTGACTGTCTTTTTTTTCAAATCAAAACGAGACTTATTTTAATAATCCAAAACTCGACTATATTTTACAAAATCACAAACTCGAATGGCGACCACCAAAAAAAATTCGAGCGTCGCACAGCTCATAAAACGTTTTAGAAGAAAATGCATCTCTCTTCTCTGTCTCTCCTTTATACCAAATTTTCGTTGGTACAAAAGAGAGACATACAAGAAAAAAAAACATTTTTTTCAAAACGTTTTCTTTGCACACACTCGATGCGCACCGTTCTCTTTCTCTCTCTCCCATTCTCGTTCCGTTGCCAACATAACAGCAGAAAACACACAGGAATCCATCCACCAAGAAGTCACATTCACACAGCGAAAACCCGGACGCAAGAAACCACGTTTAGACAACAAAAACCCGGACGCAAGAAAACGTGGAGAATAGAAACAAATTTACAAAAATGTCTTGTTAAGACAACACAGTCGTAACACATTGAAGTGCATGCTACAATCATCTTTATTGTAATTGAATGATGATAACTTTAAATCATTTCTGAATTAATCCAGTCAGTCACTTCCATGGTAGCACCTAGAACCAGGAGGCCGATTTCTTCAAAAATATTATGAGATCCTGCTTATTTTGATCTAAAATCCTTATGCAGAGTTGGAACCTGATTGGATGAATGGTGTGGTAACTTATAAGGAGAAGTCACCTTGATCCAGATGATTATTCCCTTGGACTCGATAATGTTACTAATTTCATATAATCCATTTCCTATTCTCGCACCCGTGAAAAATTACAACAAAAAACAAAATATTACAAAAAAAATTGAAAATTTAGAAAAAATTTGTACCGGAGCCCATAGACCTCGGATCCAGCTCTTCCAAAATATCATGAGGTTGGTCACCTAGTGAACATTTAATGAGGATCGTTTGAGTCGGCGAAATGCCCATTCGGAACATGCAAACAGACAGACGGATATTAATTTCATAGATTGTATCTGATGCGTAATATTTGGTCTGCGGCTGATAATGGTAATACATATCATCGACATATATCCAAGCAGTAATTGTTGCACTCGGTGGGTATTATGGTTTCACATGGGTTGCCAAATATTGTTCAATCAATTTTGTTTACTACGCTCGGTAATCATATTTCGAGCACTAACATTAGTATTTGAAAAATAAATTTTCAATCGGATTAAGCATGAGTGAAAGAATGATCCCCTGAGTGAGACACAAGTCTACGAACTTGTATTAGCAATTACTAACCATAATTTGTTATAGAGTTAAGAAACCATAGTTTGAATTTATTAGGTTATGCAAGCTATTGTGCAAGCTATTTCAGTCTGTGATACTTCTCAACTTCAAGCGCCTTATATTTCGAAAAATTAAATTAACCCAAATCACCATTAATATATATGGCAACGAATACGAAATCATTAAACATCGGTGACAAATCGATGATACGATCGTTTAGGAAAGAGGTTACAATTACAACCGACTCATCAAAAGAACGTACGATCCTAAATTACATTAATAGTCAAGTATTACCTGCTTCCATTATTCCCGAACCAACTAAACAACTACACATACCAGCCCATATAATCAACCGTAAAGTGACCAAGAGAAAATCGATATACGACTATACGCAGTACTTACTCGACGTCGGCACGCAAGCGTAATCCAGACCTACCTCTACGACGTACGACTATACTAGTTGATATATATATAAAAAAAAATATGAGATCGATGATGGTATGGTAGGGATTTTTAACGTTGCCCAGCGATCTAACTCGGTTGGATTCATTGTATCCGATAATATCGCGGTCCTAAGGAGATCTGAAACTGGTTTTTTGGACAGCATGATACCGTCATACCATCTTTTAACAAATGAAAAAGAAAATATCTGAAATAGTGGTTAGAACTCGAAATAAATATGGAAATTCGCAATTATTTGTAAAATTAGAAATTTTTGGAAAACGTCTAAATATTTGCAATTTTTTGGTTAGTTTCACTCACTTACTAAACATTTGGATTTGTATACTTTATGTTGCTGCTAGAGATGTGCACCGGATTGAAACTTTAGATTTGGTAGTTATGGTAATTAGGTGTTGAACTCATAACATTTTTTAATAGTTTGTTAATATTAATTTCTACAATTATCATAACCCAGCCTGTTCAATCTTGAACAGTTTATTTCACACGATAACCAGAAACAATGTAGAGCGTGTGAGCGGATGATCATTTGATATGCATAGACAGCGCAACACGTATATGTGAAAATGATACATCCGCTTGCATTCTTTGCAGTTTCTTGTTATCGTGTTCTATTATAAGTTAGTCATAATTTAGGTTTTCTTTTGTGTATAAAAACCTAGAAATTAAAAAATAAATTGTTAGTCAATTTCAACAACACATCGAAATAGTACGGAGATTTTTAATACCTTATTTTGTCTAACATAATTCTAAACAGTTTGTTTAGAATTTACATTGGTCCTTCGAGCCGAATCTCAGCACAACGAGATTCGAAGTCAATTATAGTCCACATAGGCTGGCTTAACAACAACGATATACGACAACCGCCGTATAAACCGCAGTCTATTATAAACAAATTGTAAGCTTGGTATTTCGAGTAAATCTGCCTGCCCACAACATTGAGCGGGTGTGACCAGCATACAACAACGGCAATCCGGTAATACCACGCCATCAAATCTAACTCACCTTAAATCGTTGACACGAGTTTTTTGCGCCAACCATCAACAAACGGCAACATCTCGAATCACACTCAGCCAGTCAACAACAGGCCATTCGAGATGGAACAAATATTGCTCGCACAACACGAAATTGCTACCAACATAAGGCAGTTGCTTTCCAATTATAAAAAGGACGGCAACTCCCGGAAAACAAAAAGCTATTTGGAGAAGAAAATAGCATATGTGAAGACGGCACATCAGGAGTTCATCACCAATGATGAAAAGATTCTAGCGATATCCCCTCCAATGGAGAATTCGCACCCATATCGTTCAACTAGACAAACTACACCGGATGAATGCACCTGGCTTCTAGGAGACATGCGCCAACGCTTGAATGCAGCACCTCCAAGCACTCCAACGGGTACAGCGGTCGAAAAATTAGGCTGGACCACAATTTCCCAGCCTGATTCCATCGATAACGACGTTCATTCGGAGAGCCATCAAGAAGAGCCGGAACCAACTTGTAGCAGGGACAATCAAGAATCCAGTAAACCTCCGCCTTTCAAGGAAACCGATTCCTCGTCACACTCTAGCAGTAATGAGCATCATAAGACGACAACTGCATCTTTAACCCTCGAGTGCAAGCGACAAGATTTCTATATGCGTCAATTACATCAAGACATATACGCAATAGAATGCAGATTGGATAAAGAAAGTTGTCCGAAGGAATACCTTCATCTAAAAGTAAATCAGCTGCAGAGACAAATGCGTGATATATATCAACTGCATGCAACCATCATGATAGAAACGGATGAAAAGGACAAAACAACAAACTATTTCGTCCAAGATTTCTATGGCACCATCAAAAATAGAGTGGAAAATACGATAATAAGATTACAACAGTGCCAGGAACTGGCAGAACGTATTACGAGTAAACCACATGTAGAACAAAAGGTCAAGTTGCCTCAAGTAGAAATACCAACCTTCTATGGTGACTACGATAAATGGACCTCGTTCAAGGATTTGTTCATTGAAATAATTCATAACAATGATTCATTGTCCAACACAATGAAAATGACCTATTTAAAATCTAAGCTGCAAAAGGGAGCGGCTCAGCTCATCGCTCATCTAGCCGCAACAGGTGATAATTATGATATGGCGTGGGAAGCCATAAAAGCTAGATATGACAACAAGAGGTTGTTGTCCAGCAATTACTTCAATTCAATATTGTCGATGTCTACGCTACAACAAGCAACAGGGCCAGCAATCCGCTCGATGCATGACACGCTTAAGGAAGTGTTGCATAACATCCAGCAACTTGAACTGAAGTCCACATTCGAAGCATTTGTGGTATTTTTAGTCACTAGAAGGCTCGATCCAGAGTCAATAGGATTGTTTGAGACAAATTTGCAACAGCCCAAGGAAGTTCCGAATTTGAACGTGTTGTTTGACTTTTTAGAACGACGATTCCAGTCTTTAGAAGCCATGGGTAAAAACAAGCATGTAGCAACACCGCGTCAAATCGTCACACAGCCGATCAAACGTGTAAATGTCGCGACAGCTTCAGTACGCTGCGTGGTACCCAATTGTAGCGGAAATCACAAGTTAGAGATCTGCCCACGTTTCAAGAATATGCCAACCTTGGAGAGGGCTAAATTGGTCAACCATCTACAATTCTGTGTGCGATGCTTGGAAGGTCATGATAAGTTCAAGTGCTTCGCCACGGAATTCTGCGTAGTCTGCAATGGTAAACACAACACCCTCTTGCATTGCAACAACTCTGCATCGAAAACCGAGCAGGGTCCGAAAACATTCATGGTGCAGCAAACATCGGCAGTGCTATTGCCAACTGCCGTGGTCCTTTCAACAACCGCCAACGGTCAGCTCGTAACACTGCGAGCCCTGATAGATCCTGGATCTCAGGCAACGTTAATATCATCCAGAGCCGTAAATCGTTTCAATTTCAAAAGGAAGAAAATTAATGTTAAAATTTCTGGCATTGGTGGTCAAGCGGCAGGAGTATGCAGACATGCTGTGAACATTACGCTATCACCCAATTTCCCTGGGAGTTTCACTTTAGCTATTGAGGCACTAGTGTTCGATAACCTGGATCATCAACTACCACAAGTCAAGGTTGACGACAGCAAATGGACCCACCTGGGTAGACTAAAATTGGCCGATCCGAGGTTCAATCATCCACAACCCATCGACCTAATAATCGGTGCCGACTATTATGCGTCCATAGCTATCAACAACATAATCAAGATGGGTCCCAACGACCCGATGGCTCAAGAAACTGAGCTGGGCTGGATTTTGATGGGTAACATGGGTCAACGTTCTGGAGAAAAGCTTACAATGGTGACCACTAAAGCCATCGAGAATCAACTAAAACTCTTAGTGGAAAACGACGATATTCCAGACGAAAGGGTCCGTACCGAAGAAGAGCAGAGAGCGGAGGAACACTTTTCATCAACAGTTCAACGAAACGGTGACGGCAGGTACTCGGTGAGCATTCCGTTCAAGGAGGATCCCCCAAAGTTAGGAGAATCCAAGAAAACGGCTGCCGCTCGTTTATTACAACTAGAGAGAAGATTTAAAAAAGACGCCCCGTTTAAACAACTATACCAAAACTTCATGAAGGAATATCTGGACTTAGGCCATATGGAGCTGGTTCCCAAGTTAGAAGAGCAGCCAAACTATAATAGTTACTACATTCCACACCATGGTGTAATGAAGCAGGACAGCACTACTACCAAATTACGTGTAGTGTTCGATGCGTCATCCAAAACAACAAATGGATCATCCCTTAATGAGAAAATGATGATCGGCCCAAAGTTACAGCAAGATTTGGCGGACATAATCCTTCGTTGGCGTAAACATCAGTACGTGCTGACGGCCGATATAGAAAAAATGTATCGGCAGGTATGGATTCACGAGCAAGATAGAAATTATCAACTAATTCTATGGAGGACGGAACCAACAAACCCCATAGACATCTACAGGTTAAAAACGGTCACATATGGCACCACAGCCGCCAGCTTTCTGGCTGTGCGTGCTTTAAGGCAACTAGCTGAAGACGAACGGCGATCGTTTCCTATCGCCTCCGAAACCATATTGTCTGACTTCTATGTGGACGATTTGCTGACAGGAAACGACAGCTTAGACCAAGCCTCGGCCATGATACAACAACTAATAGGGCTCTCCGAGAAAGGTGGACTAAAACTAAGGAAGTGGTCTTCCAATAGTCTGGAGCTATTAGCGCAAATACCAACAGAATTGCAAGCTACCGGTAACGTGTTGTTAAAATTAAGCGATTGCATCAAAACCTTGGGGATTCATTACAACCCCACGAAAGACACCTTTGAATTTCACGTAGACAATTTGGAATTGTCTGAGGGGACGGCCACCAAACGTTCACTCTTGGCTGATTCATCAAAATTATTTGACCCAATCGGTTGGTTAGCACCCGTCACCATTGCTGCTAAGATTCTGATGCAAGGTACGTGGGCCTCCGGGATCGAATGGGACGAACCACTACCAGAAGAAATAGGTAAAAAATGGTTGATCTACAAGAAGGAAATGCCCGCTGTGAAGAACATAAAAATATCTAGGTGGGTCAACACAACAAGAAGCACCAGAAAGGAACTACACGGCTTTGCTGACGCCTCCGAACTTGCATACGCCGCTGTAGTATATTGCAGGACTACCAACGAGGCAGGACAAGTAACCACTAATCTTGTAATGGCCAAAACACGGGTGGCTCCCATCAAAACAAAGCTGTCAGTTCCTCGATTAGAGTTAAACGCAGCTAGACTACTAGCTAAACTATTAAGGCATGTGCAACTTGCAATGCAGCTAAATGAGTGTGAAACGCACGCTTGGACCGATTCGTCCATCACGCTAAGCTGGATCAAGGGAGAACCAAGGCGCTTCAAAACATTTGTTGCAAACCGCATCTCGTGCATAAAACAAAAGCTACCAACAGCCACTTGGCATCACGTAAGGTCCCACGAGAATCCCGCAGACCTCGCTTCTCGAGGAACATCTCCTAGAGAATTAGTCCACTGCAAGTTATGGTGGCATGGACCAGAATTTCTACAACATGATTCAACTCTATGGGGACTCCCTGAAGATATCGAGCAAAACAGTGAGACGGACCCACAAGCCTATCGCCCTGAGGAATACGAGGAGAAGATAACCTTAATAGCAACAACGAATGTAACCAACGTCTGGTGGGGATTGTTTCAAAGGATTTCCAGTTATGACAAATTAAAACGAGTAGTAGCAATCTGCGCAACGTTCATTAATCGGGCTGCACGGAAAATTCCAACATTTAAGGCGATCGCGCCTGAAACCATTATATTCCGCATGAGTCAAGAGGAAGACTTCTACCAGGAGCTGAGATGTCTGAGAAACACACAACGATTGCCGAATAACAGCAAGCTTTTATCTTTGAACCCCTTTCTAGATGACAATGGTGTATTACGAATGCGAGGGCGACTGCAGAACGCGAACATCCCAACAGCCACCAAAAATCCCATTATTTTGGGTAAAAATAATTCAATTACTCGGAAACTCATCGAAAGAGCCCACAAGTTAATGTTGCATGGAGGAGTACAGCTGACGCTATCACACCTAAGAGATAGATATTGGATCCTGGATGGAAGGCGAGCTGTACGACTCGTGATAAATAAATGTGTTACATGCTTCCGGCACCAACAACAAAACACGAGACAACTTATGGGTGATCTTCCAGGTTCCAGAGTATGGCCAGGCAGACCATTCGCTAAAACTGGGATCGATTATGCTGGACCTATTCAGCTGAGAACAACAAAAGGCAGAGGTCATAAATCATATAAGGGATACATAGCCCTATTTGTTTGCATGGTGACCAAGGCCGTACATATAGAAATAGTTAGTAGCTTAACAACGGCCGCCTTCATTGCCGCTTACCAACGATTCACGTCACGACGAGGCTTATGCACGGATCTGTATTCGGATAATGGCACCTACTTCGTTGGTGCCGATGCCGAAATGAAGAAGAACCTTCACGTCGCCTTGACCACATTGCCAATCGATATAAAAAATGCAATAGCCGAAGGCGAGACAACTTGGCATTTCATACCACCATTCGCCCCTCATTTTGGAGGCATTTGGGAAGCCGGAATTAAATCCGTAAAGGGTCATTTAAAACGAGTCATAGGTGCCACTACTCTTACCTATGAAGAATTAAGTACCATCACCGCTCAAATAGAGGCTTGCCTAAATTCGAGACCATTGACGCCGTTAACCAATGATCCATCCGATCTTAAGGCATTAACTCCTGGCCATTTTTTGATCGGGGAAGCTCTCAAGAGCCAGCCTTCTGGCATGGTCGAGAACATACCTCTGACCACAAGATGGCACCTAGTACAACGGATGATACAAGACTTTTGGAAGAGATGGTCAGTTGAATATCTACACCAATTACAGCAACGCAGCAAATGGAAAACGCCGCAACCCAACTTATTGATAAACGACTTAGTCCTCTTGCGAGACAATCAACTACCGACAACATATTGGAAATTAGGTCGAATTATTGAAACTCAAGCTGGTGCTGATGGTCTAGTTCGCGTGGCCACGGTTAAATGCAAGGACAATATGTACAAACGACCAATCACCAAACTATGCAAGCTCCCCATAGAAGCGGAGATGACAAATACTCCAGAACTCGAAGCCGCCAACAACGAAGCCCCACCTATCAGGAAGCAACCGCCGAGAAGAGCAAAGTGTGGTTTAAGGGCTAGCAATTTAGCCTTGGCGCTATTATCAGTATGCACCATTCTAGGTTTGGCGCGCGGTATCCCTAACATCCGCCCCTTCGACCATCCATCAGGCATATACTTTGAGGAAATGGGAACCCTAGAAGCCGTCGCCATGAAATGGAAATTAGTAATTTTTTACAACTTGACCGACTATTGGAAAGAGGTAGAAAACTGTAAGCAAGCCGTAGCCCAACTACAAGGAGCTTGTAAAGATCTGCCAGGATTCAACTGTAATACTACTCTACAACATTTGCAATGGCGACTCAACAACCTAATAGCTGAAAACAAGTTACTAAAAGATAGCAATAAGGAACGCAAGCGATCCAAGCGAGGATTAGGAGATACGTTGGGGATTGCTTTGGGCGATATATTTGGCATCTTGTCGCAACGCGATGCAGCCCAATACGAATCCCAGTTTGACACGATCAACACCAACGAAAATCATCTACTGACATTAATACAGAATCAAACATCAATAATAGATAACACGGTGAAATTGATAAAGCATAATTCCAATCTCACCATGATGTCCATGAACAACCTATTACAAGAGCAGAGGCGATTAAGGGAGGAGTTAAAGGTACTACAAGAGTATCGAAGCTATGAGGACAGGGTTCGCTCGGTGGTAATGAACATAATCGAGTTAACCTTGATCTTACAGAACTTGGAAGACACCCAACACAGTTTGCTTAACATAGTGTACTCCGCTCATCATGAGATTTTGCATCCCACCATACTCACGCCGGACCAATTAGAAGAACAACTTTCGCTGATTCGGCAACATGTACCGACAGCCGTCAGCGTCCCTGGTCACCAATTGTCTGATCTGATACATGTATATCAGAGTCTAACAGTCAGAAGTAGAATGACCAAGAAGAACGTGATCATCGAAGTCATCATTCCACTGGCGTTCGCAACAGAGTATACGCTTCTCTCCGTGATTGCCGTGCCGGACATTCTGCATGACCACACACAGTCAAGCATAGTAACTTCAACTGAGTATCTGGCCATGGACAGCCATCGCGAACATTTCGCGTTCTTCTCTACGGAACAACTATCTCGTTGTCAGATTGTTTCCTCAGCACATTTCCTATGCGAGACATCACCCGTCTTCAACGCATTCTCTAACAACGGTCGATGCGAGGTAGCCATCCTTCAGCGGAAAGCCGCTCTTGAGCAATTCTGCAGCTTTCAAACTAGGAATTCCACTAATAGATGGATTCCCCTCAAGGCACCCAATCAATGGATTTATGCAGTTCCCAACGAAACTACGGTCGATGTCTTATGTGGATCCCAATCTAGTCCGCTCACTCTTCAAGGCTCGGGAATAATTAGCATTGATGCAGGCTGTATATTACGCGACAGGGAGTCATACATTGTAGCTGTGGGCACAGCAACCAACAGTATAAGCAAGGCGTTTCAAAGATCAACCTCGGGCATCACCACTTCCAAGCAGTTGAAAAATCTTGGAAATCACATCAAAACCAAGGTGCGTGATGACGCTGCGGCTGACCTCATCTCCGGTCTGGACACTAAAAAGTTGGAAGATGAAATAGCAGCTCTTCGGGAAAATGAGCACCTGATCCAGAGAAATGAGTTCTTCACCAACCAAAATCAACATCATGTTCATCACTACACCATGATTCATATTTTATTCTGGAGCGCTCTTATCGTCGGAATAGTCTGGATCATAACTTACATACGGCGCCGGCGCCCATTAGATCCACTTCGACCACAATCAACGGCCGCTACTGCATAGTACAACCTTGCCATAGTCGCCCGGGAGTATGTTCAATCTTGAACAGTTTATTTCACACGATAACCAGAAACAATGTAGAGCGTGTGAGCGGATGATCATTTGATATGCATAGACAGCGCAACACGTATATGTGAAAATGATACATCCGCTTGCATTCTTTGCAGTTTCTTGTTATCGTGTTCTATTATAAGTTAGTCATAATTTAGGTTTTCTTTTGTGTATAAAAACCTAGAAATTAAAAAATAAATTGTTAGTCAATTTCAACAACACATCGAAATAGTACGGAGATTTTTAATACCTTATTTTGTCTAACATAATTCTAAACAGTTTGTTTAGAATTTACACAGCCGTTGAATGGGTTATTAAATAAAAAAATAATTTTACAAACTAATGTTTAAATAAATATAAATTACACGAAATGCTTTGTGACCTCAAGATTAGATTACATGGAATTAAACAAAACTTTTTTCAGGAATATCTGCAACAGAATAGCTCTACGTTGTTTGCTCATTGACAATTTTGTTGGTGTGAGGAAGGTTAAATAAAATCAGGGGTGTAAATAAAAACATATATAAAGCCACCTACGAATTTAGAATATAGAGAAACAATCTTTATTGAAACAATCAAGCAAGATATTTATGATTAAAGATACAATTTTAAACGCGATTCATCGTTCATGCAGTACAAGAAAAATCTTGAGTTAGGCCGTTTAATGCTTGATTGACGTATTTTTTTATATTCCCGTCATGTGGACTCCCGCCAAACATTTCATTACCACAGTTTTCTATAAGACGAATGATTTGGCATATGTTATTATCATATAAATCTACCTCATAAAATGGGGTAGCTGGTTGTGGTGGTGAATTCCTATCCGCACAATTTTGAAATTTTGTTGAATCCCAATGAGTAAATCCCTTGTCAGTTGCAATTTCATATATTACCGTATGAAAGCACAAATCACCTCCGACTCTCGAAATTATACGCATTAAATTGTCAAGATGTTGTATTCAGACATTGTGGCGACAATCACTCCTCATGTTCGAGGTATTTTCCAAACTACATTCGGTGGCATTTTTTAGAGTATCGCAAAATTCCGAAATTTTGTTTGCAAACTCTGTGCTATTTATCACCTTATCATTGTATTCCACTATATTATCAAAGATAAATGTCACTTTAAATCCTTCTGGTGCACATTTACCATACTGAACCATAACATCCTGTGGTGAATTAATATAAACTTGGATTTAATATTAGTTCATAATAGCAAACGTACATTGGAATACTATACCCTAGGTGAACACTCCGCGACAGTTGGATTAATAGGTGTATTCGAAACACTAATGTTTCCTAGCGTGACGGCCACATTTACAACAAGCAGTACCACAAGCAATTTAATAACCATGATTTCAACCTTGTTTGATAGCTATTCACTAACAGCAACTAAACTTTAAATAGCAAAATAGTATTTTGTAACCTCAAGACCTCATGATAAGAATATTTCTGTTGAAATAAATAAAAAATCTTGACGAGGGTTCGTTCTAAAGAAATACTTTGCGCGCACAGATTTCGACTCATTTGATTTTATGTTCGGTAAATTTTGGGATTTTTAATTCGATATTTTTATTATTTTGCGATTTTTGTTCGAACAATTTTTTTTTTGGTATACATATTTTTAGTATTATGGGTTTTAAGAGTTTTGTTGTTTGGATTACTATTTTCGGGGTGGTATTTTGGGATATTTTTTTCTCCTAATCAAATCGTTGGTCTTTCGATACCAACCCATTTCTGAAGTTCTCTTGAATATTTTTATCCGAATTGATTTAGAATAGAAACAATATTTCTCAAATGAAATATTTCGGCTTACGATAACCTTAAAGTGTTCGGTTACAACAGCGTTATCTTTTAGGACTTGTTGAGTTTAACCATGAACCCGCTTTGATAAAAGACTCAACGATTTCGACACCTAAACGGCAGCAACACTACTGTAATCTCTGACACCAACCAAGGAGATGCATTGTTTGCAAAAAATCAAATTGTTATTTAATTAATTGATTCCATCGCAAAAGATATGATAAACATCATAATTTCGTATTTCGCTAACCAAATAGCAAACATTGGAGAAATACTCAAAATTACCGAATTTTCTGGGCATGTAAGAGAGAGTTAAGCCAACTCCAGATAAAATTAAAAAAAATCTAGGGTGGGGGCCACTACTGACTACTTAGAAACAAATCAAACAATCTCTTAGATTGTCAGGGTACTAATGTCATTCTATCCGAGAATATTCAAAAATCACAAAATCATCAAAAAAAAATGTTGTAATGTTGCCAATATAACCGACTTACAGTACATATAACCACATCATGACTTTTTGAAACCTGGTGCAATGCTTTCACAAATGCTCGATATAGCAAAAAGATCAGCCGCACTTGCGTCCACGATTCTGAATAGTACTGAAACCAAATACGCAATCAATGAAACAGAAGCACTCACCGATATTTTGGTAGTAAACAAATAAAAACGTCGGAAAGGTGAATTCCAAAATATTAAGATGGTATTTGGAGTAGTAGTCTTAAAGTGTCGCAAAGCCAATGTAGTGCAAGAAACTAGATAGATAAATTTTTACAATTCAAATTACTTAAATACCGAAAACACAGATAATCCTGCTGGAGAACTAGTCAACTAGAAACAATACTCCTAGTGAATCTGACGCAATCTATACCGTAATACATCAAGCGATTATTATATCCACTGGTCAGATAGGCCTATAAATTATTACAGGAATCACACCATCTTCAAAATTTGGCTTGAAAACGCGAAATGTTATACCAAAAACATCAAAAATCAATTC
Organism: Nephrotoma appendiculata; assembly: GCA_947310385.1. Lineage (NCBI taxonomy): Eukaryota > Metazoa > Arthropoda > Insecta > Diptera > Tipulidae > Nephrotoma > Nephrotoma appendiculata. The sequence goes on from OX371223.1 coordinate 112,007,437, forward strand.
GGGAGAATTTCTCACAAAAAAAGACACTTTATTTGCATCATAAAATAGTGGAGGACGTAAAGAATATGATTCGGTAGGATGCTATCGTGAGGAAAGAGCATATAAAAGTGCTTATAGAGGCATCATATAAGTATAGAAAGCCTGATTAAGCGAGCATACTTTTTTCTAAACATCATAAAAAAGTAAGCGGTTTACATACAAATACAAAAGAAAACCTTATAACATCACAATATATCCAACCGACTAGGGTGAGTGCATGTTGCTACTTTCACAGTAAACGAAAATAGTTTTTTTTGTGAATAAATGACGCATTTTCTAAAATCTGGAACGGATCGAATATTTAGAAAAAGGAATTTTTAAGTAAATTAAATACAAAATAAAATTTAACGAATTTGGTTAGTTTGGTTTGCCATTTCATAATGAAAAAGCTCACGCCAGTGCAACGTTTGCAAATTATTCAAACTTACTTTGAATATAATGGTTCAGTTCGTGAAGCTCAGCACGCGTTACGATCATTTTATGGCCGACAGAATCGTCCATCAGTGCAGTTAATTCGATTACTACGGATCACTTTCACATCTCGTTTACTCTAAAGGAGAATACGCGTCCGCCAATTACATTAGCTCTAATTTTGTAAGGGGGATTAAAGAGATCAGTCTGGCCTGCACATCTGAATCAGAAGCCAGTAACGGGTTGAACAGAGCAAAGATGGTTTCTATCTATATTCTAAGTTTCTATAATCTGCAAAGAGTTTAGACCTGCGTTGTCTTGGTGCAATTGAGGCCAATAGATTACACGAGTAGAATAGAAAAGAATTGCACAGAATAGTTCCCTATTTTCAGAGAGAAGGAAGTCAGTACACCCCACAATACAATGACACAAACCACCACAGCGCAGTGCACTCAACTGGTTTGAAATTACAAAGTGGACAAAGAAATATTTGTCTTCAAATACGTTCAAATTTTAAATTAAATGCGGCTATATGAATTAAGACGGCGCTTTCGCTATTTTCGAATTTATTTCTGCTTCATTGTTTTTTGCGGTGTACTCTGAAGCAGTGCCTACGAGTTTATGTCCGTCATCACGTTCGCGTGCAATAACGATCGATATTTGTCGAGCAGCTGCTGGAGTAATTCCGTTTCATAAAACTGTTTTAAATATCCAAATAAACTTTGCAAGCTTTATCCATAATTTTACGTTTCTCGAACGATTTTATTGAAAGATTCACATCTGACGAATCAATACATTTTATTCTACATATATGGCGTAGTCGGATAAAACCTACGAACTAACAGTGCAAAGAACCACTGCTCTAAACGCATATTCTGTCAAGCCTCTGTTCGTAATTTAATGTTAATTTAAATTCGCAAGCTATTTTATTAACTCAGGGGTGAACATCACATTTTAGATACTTTATCAAAGTTTATGTTTCGCTTCTTTAGAATAAAATGTGACCCTAATTCAAGTTTTATACCATCTACCAGTCTGCTAGATTGAAAAATTGTGATATTTCTACTTCGGTTCAATCACCAAATAATTAGTTTTCGATAGTTGAACGAAATTAGACAAAGCAATACAACATCTCACCCCTGATACATAATATTTTCGAGAAAATCTACTTATTTATCGGTTTTATTGGCTAATCCATGTAGATGGAATTATTCGGGATGATATACTTAAATGTAAAAATTATAAACCAATTTTGTTGTGTTGTAAAACTTCAATTGAACTTCAAAAAATGTCCGCAATAGATGATGTTTTAACGACATCTATTAGAAAAAATATTAAAGTAGAGTAAACTCGATATTGTTAAAATTTACACTCTTAAATTATATTCTTTTAGTTTTAATCGTTAGTGTTAATTGACTACTATTCTACATTGTTGACGAATGGTCTACATCGTCTACCAGTTGTCGATATTTTCTACGCTACAATCTGTTTTCTATGCTGTTTGCCATAGAGGTTTTGAAAAATAAAAGAATTTACCGAAAAATTTACTTAAAATTGACTTTTACCCGACTATTGTGGCCCGCAGCCATAATATAAATAGAACAGTTTACGCATAAAATTTCTGAATAAAAATTTTTCGCTAATCTCCAAAATTAACTAGAGAAATTATCCACGAAAAATTAGTTTGTCGGTTTACGTAAAATTTTAAAAGCAAAAGTGGAATTATTTTTTATAACTTTATGTCAAAATATTTTTATTTGAGTTGGTTCAACAACAAATAATAATAATTGATGAAATGTCAAAAATTTAGCACGACAGTGATTTTACCCGCACACAGTCTGAAGTTAGTAACTAATAGTTTTTGCTCAATACAATTCGTCTACATTATTTGACGTTTTCTTCATACGATTGAAATCCTTTTTATAATCATCAAAAGACTTATTTGCGTACGTTTGTATATTAGTATTTATAAAAATAAAAATATAAAATACTGATCCGGAAAACGGCAAGTGATGTTTTTCAAACATTTTAAAGGACAAAATATATACATATATATATATATATATTTCAAATTAATTTCGTGTCCTATAGCGAGGCCTATAGCACTCTATAGACGACAAAAAACTTATTTAAAGAACAGACAGAAAAACCAAGTAAACTTACATAAATACATTCATTTAAATTCCCGCATTTCGGTTATGTTATTTAATCACTTTTCTTCCATCCGGTTCTTCAATTTTTCGCATTTATATTTGAACTAGCTGAGTTACCCGGCGTTGCACGGGAGGTATATAAGCATGAGTTGTATTTTCGAATATTTTGTAGAAAATGTCTGAATAACTCAGTAGTTCCGGAGACGTAAGCTAGTAGAAGTTCAGGTGGATCATCCAGAGGAGGCAAATTCACTTTTCCATTTGAACAACACATTCCAGGCGACTCATTGTGAAACTTTAAAGCATGACAATACAAAGAAATGTTTTCCATTTGCCCAATTGAAACATTGTAATCATAGTCTTTCTCGTAATTGAATGCTGCTAACTTTAAATCACCTCTAAAAGTTTCTATTAATCGTCCATATCGTAACCGATCGACTTCCAGCCGGGCCTCACAATGCTCAATGGTTTCAGTAGCTCTAGAAGAAAACATCCTGCTTCGAACGTTTGCAAGTCGTGTTTCATACTGTTCGCATGATTCAGCCACCCTTGCGGCTCTAATCTTCTTCGACTTTGCAGTTACTTGCCCAATTGATCTTTTTTCGGTGGCATTTTTAAGCAAAAATGAAACGTGTAGCTAATTAATCAGGAATGACGGGCATTCAAAACAGAAATTAGTATTAATTTATCAAAACGATTTTAATGTTCCCTTCGGTACATTTCACCGCGAACTGTGTTTGAAAATGTCTTAACGGAATTTTTTTAAAGCAAAATCAAATATTATCTACAATCATAAAGTAATCATAGATTAACACGTTTATAAACAGAAAACTTAAATCTAATAAGAATGTATATTCACTTAATATTTATTACCTGGAAAATAATCACCAACAATTATTTTATTGCAATATAGCTAACTAATCGAGAACAACGGCATCCGAAACACAAATTAATATTAATTTATACAAAATGATTAAAACTACGTCCACTTCGATACGTTTTACCGCGAACTGTGGTTGAAAATGACATTTCGAAAAACAAAAGAAGTTTTTTCAAACTAAGGCAATTTTACACGTACAATAATTTGAATCCAAGGATGTTTCTTGTAGAAGATGCTATTTTCAAATATAAAACGCTAGTACTTTTCAAAGTAAATCAGTTTATACGTACAATATTTTTTAGTACCTTTCCTAGAATTGATTTTATGAAACGATCATTGATTATTTAAGTAATAAACTAAATAAAGTAATAAACTATTGGCGTTTAGTATGAAACTATTTATTTCATTAAAAGCCGCCGGTTGCAATAGTGGATTTATTCCGGAATCGATGAGTTGAGCAGACGTCGCAGCAGTCTGGTTCAGGACCTGGTTGGACTGGAGGCCAAAACCCAATTGTGGATATTGGAGCAGTGCGATTCAAACCTGCGCAACCTCTCAGCTTATCAGGTCGTGTCGGAAGCCACCAGATTCTCTCACGCAGTGGGAGCGTTGGATATGTGTTTACAAGATCGTTAAGAATGTTTGTTAGTGACAAAGGTGCACTTCCTTCATCGGTTTTTAAAGAGGAAATGATTCGCTGTTGGACGAATCAGATATGTCACGCTTGAACAACATCCTTACTAATCTGTTTTTGGGCGATAAAAAGCCATCGCAATTATCCAGTCAGATAAGGTTAAATGCTGGCAGTAACTTTATAGATAAGTTACTCAGACAATTTTGGGTGAAGAGCTTGTCTTAGCAGGTTAAAATTATCCCCACTTTATTTGAAAACGACGTATCGTTGTATGTTTTGGCAGCACGGGCAGACGATAACATAATGGAGGGGTTGCCACTTAGAGTTAAACGCCGTAAAATCGAGCAGTCTAACAGTTATTCCAATTCAACCGACTACCATAGATGTTGGAAATGCCAGCTCAACAAAACTTCCAAATACTCCCAACGGTGGTACAAGTTCGTCCACTATAGATGATGTTCAAGTGAGCATAAATAACCTCTGCTCTAGATTCGATGGCGTGGAAAACTCACAACGTTTTATCTCTGATGCGGTGGATGCTTTGCGAAATGATCTTAAAATCGCATTAGAAGAGATCCAAAATCTAAAACTGCATATAAAAAAGACGGATGATGAATGTACATCACTTCGTCATAGAGTTAACCTACTTGAGTCGTTAAATGATTCTTTTGTGCAACAAAAATTAGCCTCAAATATAGTTATAACTGGAATTCCACTCAACAAGCTCGACAATAAGGAAGTTATATTAAGTGTATTGTCGTTTGTTCAACCTGAGATAAGTTCAAATGATGTTCTCAATGTAAGTAAAGTTGATACTACAAAATCTAAAACAAAAACACCAACTGAGATTTACATTGTCAAACTAACATCTGTGGAAATCAAAACTGGAATACTTAACAAAATGAAAAACTTCAAAACTTTCTCTACTGATGATTTGGGCATTCAATTCACAAATCATGTAAGGAACAGAATATTTATCATGCATCACTTATCCCCACTTCAATCCAAATTGTACAAAGCGGCCAACGTCATTAAACGCGAACATAATTTTCGTTTCCTGTGGATTCGGAATGGGATCATCATGCTACGTCAAAATCATACATCGCAAGTATTTTATATTCGATCACATAATAACATTGATCAAATTAAAAACTCTCTACTATATCAAAAAACTAATTAATTTTTATTCTTATTATCGTAAGAAAATTAAAAATGTTATTCTTTTATTACATAACGTTATTATTTGTTATTATTTATTATTATTAGGCATTCTAAAACTTTTATTTTTAAATTTTTTTATTGATAAATTTTTAAAACTTTATAAATGTGACATATACATATACGTTTTAGTATTCAACTTTTTCGCTTCAGTTATTCCTAAACTTTTTTATTTTATCTTTTCCTTAGCATTTGTTTTATATAAAAAACATTATAAATGTGTTATTCTTACTAATCATAAGCTTTCAAAACCTATTATTTATAAATGTATTCTTAAAGTAAATAATTTTATATTCTATTATTTGAAATTTCTATTATATTATGTATATTAGATTTTTGGTGAAGGAGGACAAACTATCTAGCATCCACATTTTTATTCATAAATTATTTTTTTTATTGTATTTGAAATGACAAATTCCTATAATCAAATTAGTGGTGTTGATAGCTTTGTTGATACTTCCACCAATAATCGAATTTCAGATAGTTTGGTTTTAGATGATTGTATGGGTGTTCAAATTGTTCATCAGAATATTAGAAGTCTAAGGAAAAATTTTAATCTTTTTTCGGCTCATCTTGATTCATTTACTAGTTTACCTGATTTAATTTTCTTAAGTGAAATTTGGATTAATGATGATGAAATCGAATTCTATCAGTTAAATGACTATCATCTTGTTTGTTGTTGTAACAATAGTTATCGTGCTGGTGGTGTTTTGGTATTTTATAAAAGTAACTTAAATTGTTTTGTTGAACCTTTTAACCTTGTTTCTGCGGATGTTGTGAAGGTAAAGCGTGTAATTGGCAATGAAACGTTTATTTTGATTTGCGTTTATCGGCTTCAGGCCGTTACGGAAACTGTTTTTCTCGATGAGTTTTCTGAGTATTTACGAAATATAAACGGTAAAAACCTTTTTGTTCTGGGTGATATTAATATTGATATTTTATCTTGCTCTTCCGTGTCCGATAATTATATTTGCATGATGTCTTCCGTAGGTCTAGCATCGCTTATTAATGATCCAACTAGAGTAACCGATTCTACTTCTACCTGTATTGATCACTTCTTTTGCAGATTACGCGACAATAATTTATCTCGCGTCAAGGTTGAATTATTTAATTATATGATTACTGACCATCATTTGATGCATGTTGTGATCGAGATTAATCAGGTTAAAAGTAATGATGGATTACCTGTTAAGCCAAAAATCATTCTATCTAAATTCTTGGAACTGTTAAGTAATGTTAATTTTTCTCCTATTTATGCTATTGATGATCCGTGTGCAGCTGTTGATGTATTTCTAACGCTTTGGAATGATGTTTTCTCAGCTAGCCTGGATTCACTTAAGTCACGTAGTAATCGTCATATTAAACCATGGATCTCTGAGGCATTATTAAACATGATTAAACGAAAAAAATGGTTATTGAGAAAAGCTAAATATGCTAGAAACAATCAACGTTTCCAGCAATATGTTACAGCATATTGTCTTAAGGTTAAAAAGAAAACTATTGCTGCTCGTGTTGCTTACTATAAAAAGAGATTTGATAACTGTTCCGGAGAATCCAAACTGATGTGGCGTACTATCAATGACATATTAAGTAAAAATTCGTCAAATATTAAGCTCATTAATTCTATTAATTCTTCTAATAATGATTTATTAACTGATGCCTCTGATATTGCCAATGAGTTCAGCAATTATTTCGGAAGTATTGCTTCAAATTTGAAGTCTAGTCTTCCATTTATTTATAGGAGTTCTATGGAGCGTGACGGCGATTACGTTGAGCAATCGTTTTTTCTCCACCCTATTGACGATTTTGAAGTTTCGAAAGCAATTACTTCTTTAAAATCAAGCAACTCTTACGATATGTTCGGTTTTAGCAATAACTTAATTAAAAATTCCATTAGCCTTATATGTCCTCCTTTATGTCATATCTTTAATTGTTGTTTTGAAACCGGTATTGTTCCTGAAATTTTGAAGTCAGCAATTGTACTACCTTTTCATAAAAATGGTTCCAGATGCGATTTAAATAATTACCGGCCGATCGCCCTACAACCAGTTTTGTTAAAAATAATGGAAAAAATTATTAAATTTAGAATGGTGGTATTTTTAGAGAAGCATGGTATTATAAGTTGTTATCAGCATGGTTTTCGCAATGGGTTTTCCACTGAGTCTGCTTTAATTGAATTTTTAAATGGCGTGCATGCATCGCTAAATAACTCCGACTCTTGCGCTGGGCTTTTTGTAGACATTTAAAAAGCCTTTGGCATGGTTGATCATAATCTTCTATTACATAAGCTTTCTAAAATCGGTTTCAGAGGAAACATTAATAATTGGTTTAAATCATATCTTGCAAATCGTAATCATGTTGTTAAGGTGAATGAAACTATGAGCTGTCCTTATGTTTTAAACATTGGTGTTCCTCAAGGTTCCGTCTTGGGACCCCTTTTATTTTTGATTTACATAAACTCAATTTTTAGTACAAATTTGGCAGGCACGATTGTTGCCTTTGCAGACGATATGAGCTTATGTTACCGTGGGTCCTCACAAACTGATGTTCGCCGTAAAATTGCAGCGGACCTTTTAGTTTTAAGGAAATGGTTTGACCAGCATTTCTTAATTTTAAGTGACAAAACTAAGATTATGCATTTTAGTTTGTGTAGCAGTTTTTTACATTCACCGTTAACGTATCATTCCAGTTTTTGTAATACCATTAATTGCTCCAGCTTGTGCATTTCCATTGAAGCTGTTGAGAGTTTCAAGTATCTTGGAATTATTGTTGATTGTAATCTGAGTTGGAAGCATCATGTCGATAAATTAAAAAAGTCTCTCAGCAATGCTTTACGAACCTTATATCTATTAAGACCTGTAGCTCCTAAATCGGTATTGCTAAAATTCTACTATGCCTGCATTAACTCTGGGCTCGAATATGCATTATCGTGTTGGGGTGGTTGCTACCATTCAACTTTAAAAATTCTCATTATTGTTCAGAAATATGCTATTCGTATCATGAGTTTTAAGTCTTCGCGGGTTTCTGCATGGCCATTATTTTTGAGTTTTAAAGTTTTACCATTACAACATTTATATGTTTATAAGGTTTTACGTTTATTTTATTTGCGAAGTGGGCACCGATTATTGAGATCAAATGTGCGATACAACATTAGGAACAATGATCAGTTCTTATTTGTTGTTCCACATTTTTTTAGTGAACATTTTAGAAAATATTTCCTGGTAACTGCTCCTTCCTTATTTAACCAACTTCCACTTAGCATACGGCAACAAATAAATTCAAAATCATTTCTCCATTTACTTAAATTTTGGCTTTTTGAGCACCCTAATATCGATTTTCTATTTAGAGTTTTAGTCTGATGCAGTTTAATTTTAGTTTCAATAGTTTATCTTTTTTATATTTTTATTTTTTATATTTTCATTTTTTATATTTTTATTTTTTATATTTTTATTTTTTATATTTTTATTTTTTATATTTTTATTGTTAAATTTTTATTTGTAATATTCATTTAAATTTTTATTTGTAATATTTATACAAAGGGTAGATCAATACTGCCGTTAAATCGGTGATGATTACCCTACTCATTTATTTTCTTTTTGTATATTATTATTATTATATGTGACAAAAAATCGTATTGAAAATAAATGATAAGCCTGTGTGCTTTAAAAAAAAAAAAAAAAAAAAAAAAAAAAAAAATTTCACAAACATCCAATTTAGACGCTAAATTAGAAGATTTTAGAATAAAATTTTGGCCGAAATTAGAGGTATGGTTAATCCTAAATCTCGATCTCGGTCACATAATCAATCTAAATTCAACGATAAAACCTGCGGAGGTCAGTTGATCAAAAAGGATTTTTTAAATATTCATCAGGACGTGACGACATTCACTGATGAGCCTACTACCAGTCTATTGATACACGATTCTAGTTCTAGAGTTAAATTTTTAATGCTGATGTTTCGGTTGTTCCACTTAAAATTAGTCACATTCCGTAGGCTCTATCTACTTCTAAATTATTCGCTGCGAATGGAACACCAATTAAAGCATAGAGACACAAATTCTAAATTTAAATTTTGCGTTCCGACGTAATTTCAAACAGGGATTTATAATGGCAGTTGTTTCGCTGCCCATTATCGGAGCTGATTTTCTTAAAAGTACTGGATTGATAGTTGATCTTTGCAAACATCGTCTTTAAGAACCAACGACATCTGTGTTTACGAAGGGTTGTATCGCTCTCACAGCTCAACGCTGTCCCAACTAGACTAATTTCAGGTTAATAATTACATCCAGCAACTTCTTTCTAAACTTGGACTGACTGATTTGAAATGCTTATAATTTTTTGTATTTTTAAATGTTTTTATTATATTTTTTTGCACATAATAAAGAATTTTATAAAATTTTCTAATGTCATCATACTCAAAGCAAGAACGTGTAAAATTGTTCAATTTTATTATATTTCCGGACGATCAATTGTTACAATACAAAGAAAATAACGTCAGTATTTTAATACTGCAGCGGCCCCCAGAGTATCATGGTAAGAAGCTTAATGGCCCGTTTTGAGAATTGGGGTTCAGTAGGTGATGAACCACGAAGAAGTTTTGTTCGACCTGTTCGCACTGAACAAGCTGTACATGCTGTACGAGAAAGTGTTTACACGGATCCAACTGTGTCTAATTATCGACGTGCTACTTAATTGGGCATATCCAGAACATCGCTACAACGTATTCTAAAAGTTGCTGTTAAGTCACAATAACGTATTACGCGATAAAACCACATTTTTTAAACGAACTGCATTTCTAATTACAATTTAAAATTCGCAGTAAAAACCTACAAAATCAATTATGTAAATTTATAAAAGTATTAGTACACTCATGTCAAATTATATGTATAACATTTTATGGTAGCAAATCTATTACGATTTGATTATGTATATGTATAACATTTTAGTGTAGAAAATCTATTACGATTTAAAATGATTATCTCAATCTAGTACATTGTTATTAAGTTTTTTTTTATATACAGAAAAAAACAGTCAGTGTAAAAATAATATTTGTGACAGCTGCACCAATTCAAACAAAATAAATAAATAAATAAAAATAGTAAAAATTTGGCGAATTGTGTTTGATCTAACTGGAAAATCTTGGTGCATGCTAAACATTAATGGTCCTTCGAGCCGGATGGCGGGATAGTGGAAAGCAGTAACGTTGTAAATTAAAGCTGTACGCAAGGATCGAAAATATTTTTGTCGGCCATTTTAAATATACAACGGAAACAGCGTAAGTTGTATACCAAACAAACGGTACCAAAAAAGATTTCGTTCGAGCGGTGTTTTATAGTGTCCGCACACAATCACTACAAGGACAAAGTAGTACGCTAACATTTGCGAGTTTAACAAAGTGTAAATGCGTATACATAAGTATATACAGTGAGATAACGTGGTACCCCGATAAGATTTCGAGCGCTTTCATCTCGCAATTACGGAAATAACATCCAGCAAGCATCGTGTTAGGCCGACAAATCATTTCGAACGTTTCATCGTGTGACAAGGAGCAGCGTCATACGCCAACATTTCTCGAGCGTTTTTTCGTCGGATAATTACATGTATTACATGTATACATGTATGTATTACATGTATATAATTACATAAGCCGTTGAAGTGAGCATCGTGTGACCTTGACCACAGTGGTACGCCAACCTTTGGAGCGTTTTTATTACGTGATTATACGGATACAATTACAAGTGCATACAACTAGAAACACTGAGCATCGTGTGACCCTAAATATAGTGGCACGCCAACATTTTGAGCGTTTTATCGTCGCGTAATTATACGTACATAATTACAGAAATATACAGTGAGCATCGGGTGAGCAGCAAGCTTCGTCGTATGCCGACAAGTTATATCGAGCTTGTTATCGGCGCGTAATTATACGTATAATATAATCACATAAGTTTATACAGTGAACATATGGACTACATATAGTCACCCTTTTGGGAACATCGAGAGGATTGCTAGAGATTTCTTCGATCTTGCAATTACGTATATAATTGCATACAGTGAACGACGTGTGAATAGTGATCAACGTAACACGACGACAGTATTTCGAGTGGTATCAGTTAATTATACTACAACGCCAGTGATTGACCGAGTATCGTGATCTCGTGTGAATAATCGAGCAACGTGTGAGCAGTGAGTATCTAATATCTATTACAATCAACGCAATTACTGAGGGCGACTTCAGTAATTGGTTGCATCGCGGGAGTGACATTTCAATTGTGAGAAGTGAGCAGAATAGCTATTATTATTAACGCAATTGCTGAGGCCTACTTCAGTAATTGGTAGCACCGTGAGAGTGACATTTCGGGACCAGTCTGCGTAACCTTAAAATTAAAAGTTAATTCAACACCGGGAAATCAACAAAAACACCAATAACTGTAAGTAATTTTAAATTGTAATTAGAAAATTGTAGTTCAGTTGTGGTTGCATAATCATTTAGTTACCACATATTAAAAGAATTTCGTGATCGTACTCAATATCAGAACCGCTGACACTTATTCGTTCGGTATATGAAAATAATTCTCTTGCAAATTCATTGGTGGAATTAGTGATTGGATCGTGTAACAAAACAATACAATCTTATTCGATCGAAGTCGTACCCTAGTTTATAATTAAGCATATAAGTGAGTGTGTGTATAAGGGAGCTTGAACCAAGAAATATGACGGATCAAGTTAAAGAGTTTATGGGACGAAGGGGAGTGGCGAAAGGGAGTATCACTAGGTTAGTGCTATATGCCGATAGTATCACTGATCGAACATCAGTTTCGGATATCAAAACTAGATTAGAGTTGTTAGAGTTTATGTGTTAACATTTAGTGAGTTTATGGAATGTGAAATGAAGTTAGCAGCGTTCGATGTAGCATCCGATATGGCCGACTACGAGATGAAATATTTAAATATAAAAACAAAATTGTCACAAGCATTGACTGTACCAACAGTGAAGGAAGAGGCGACCCAGGTAGAGAAAATGATGTCACGCATGTTTAAGGAACAAAACGAATTTCTAACGAGCCTATCCACAACATTTACCACTTCACTAAATCAAACTGTCAGTCAATCATTTGATGAGCCGCCCCACTGTTCGGTAAGGCTTCCACGATTAAACATTCCAACGTTTAGTGGAGATTACAAAGATTTTCCTTGCTTCAATGATTTATTTATTGCTTCCGTTCATAGTAAATTAGGACTTAATGAAGCAGAGAAATTTCAATATTTAAAGGGGTATTTGTGCGGTGAAGCGTCAGATCTAATAAAGCATATAACGGTTTCGGAAGCAAATTATACCCAAGCTTGGAACAAATTGTGCGAGCGCTATGACAAGAAACGGTACGTTTTAAATAATTTTATAAGGTTATTCTTAGAACAACCAAACAATCACCACAGCTCGGCAAAGGGATTACGGCGATTATATAACGTATCTGATGAAGTTATTCGAGGGCTTACAGCATTGGGTAGTGAAGCAAATTCAAAGGATGCTTGGTTGATCTATATATTACTCAATTACTGCGCAAAACAGACAATGAAACACAAGAAGCTTGGGCACACAAAACAGTATCAAATGAGTTTCCGTCTTTTGAAGAATTTCTTAAATTTCTTAGTGACCGTGCTGATGCGCTTGAATCTTGCGAAGGTAATCTCAAATCTAGCACAACGAAGGCTCACCAACTAAACTCATGGGAGGACACATCGGAAGATAAAAAATCAATTCCTGTGAAATGTTTGATTTGTGGTGAATCACATCGAATCTACCTATGTACCGAATTTAAGAAATTGGATGTTACACAACGGAGAGAAAAAGCGGCCAAGTTACGAATGTGCTTTAATTGTCTATCGTCTAACCATCGAGCTATGCAATGCCTAAGCCAAGCAAATTGTATGAAGTGTGGACGTAGACACCACACATTACTACACGAAAATGTAAACTCAAGCACGCTAACGAACAAAAATTCAAGCACGGTGGCGAACATAATAACCACATCATCAACCATTCCTGGCAACGACTCAGCTGCAAGAGAACTACCAAAAGGAACAACTACCAATTTAAGTCTGTTCAGCAATGGAAACACGTTTTTACCAACAGCAGAAGTGCAGTTAAAAACACAATACGGGCAATTGATATCAGTCAAATTATTAATGGATTCAGGCTCACAGTCGTCCTTCATTTCAGAGAAATGTGTACGTAGGCTTGGAGTATCAAGGGAAAAGGGAAGAATATTAGTGGAAGGACTTGCAACAAATAATGTGTCAACAACAGGACGGACATCAATTTCCATTCATTCCCGATTCGATCATTCCAAATATTTAATGGTAAACGTTTATATACTCCCAAACTTAACAAAATTATGTGCCAATGCGATGTTAAAAGAAGAGCAAGAGTGTAAAATTCGAAGTTTAAGGTTGGCCGATCCAAATTTTAGTAACAAAATGGAAATCGATATTCTGTTAGGGGCTGATTATTTTTTTGAGGCTTTGGCAGCCACTCAAATTCAATTATCACCGCATATAATCGCACAAGAAACATTGTTTGGGTACGTGATTGCTGGTAGAAGAGAGGATGCCGGGCAGAACGAAGCAGACTGGAAATCTTACAAAACTTTCAACATAGTAATTTCGGATGATCAAGGTTTAGAGAAATTACTGAGAAAATTTTGGGAACAAGAAACGTTATTGGACGAGGCACCAAAGACAGTAGAAGAAGAATTATGTGAAAATCATTTTCGAGCAACAACCACCAAATCCAAAGATGGTAGATTTGTGGTTCAACTACCATTCAAATCAAATCGGATTAGACTTGGCAACTCGTATAAATTAGCCTTACAACGTTTAATGTCGATGGAAAGAAAAATGAGTAAAAATCCCGAATTCCGGAAACTGTATATCGAGTTTATGAATGAGTATAAAACTCTCGGACACATGCGATTATTACAGCCGCATGAGATTCATGTAGATGGCAGAGAAGTATATTATTTGCCTCACCATGGAGTTGAGCGTGAAAATAGTTCAACAACAAAACTACGCGTCGTGTTTGATGGGTCAGCTGTTAGTTCCAATGGTGAAAGCTTAAATCAAAACCTTCTGATTGGACCCACATTACAAGACACATTATGGACAATATTATTACGCTTCAGATCATTCAAAATTGCAATGTGTGCCGATATTGCAAAAATTTATCGCCAGATACTAATTGAACCATCACAAACGTCAATGCAACGCATCCTATGGCGTGAATCTCCATCTGAATTAATTCAGCATTATGAGTTACTAACAGTAACATACGGCACCTCACCTGCACCATTCCTAGCTATAAGAGTGTTATATCAAATTGTTAATGAATGTGAAGAGACACACCCTGAAGTCGCCAGAGTAATAAGGAAAAACTTTTATGTGGACGATGTACTTACAGGCGCAGATGATGAGGCGGATGCGATCGACCTGAAAATCAAGTTAATAAAAGTGTTGGACCATAGTGGCTTCTCGCTAAGAAAGTGGCTATCTAATTGTTCACAATTAAGTGAAGATAACAATTCAATCCAAATAACAGGAGATTGTTAAGGAACTCATGTTTTGGGATTGTACTGGGATCCAATAAACGACATGTTTTCATTCAAGAATACCGATATACCAGACAAAGTGACTAGTAAGCGAGGCATACTATCAGTAGCATCACGGATATTTATCCATTGGGTTGGTTGAGTCCATTTACGGTATTGGTGAAAGTTTTCTTACAGGGCTTGTGGCTCAAGGGATTATCTTGGGATGAGAAACTCCCAATAGATGTACAAGGAGCATGGACCGGTATTCAAGGTCAATTTAAGTTTTTAAAAAATGTACAAGTTCCAAGATATGTGTCTAATTTCAAAAACAATTGCCAAATTCACGGATTCAGTGACGCGAGCGAAGTGGCATACTCAGCAGTTATTTATGTGCGAATGGAACGGGATAAATCTATTAGAACCTCATTACTTACGTCAAAGACCAAGGTAGCTCCAATACAGCAAGTAAGCTTACCACGGTTAGAACTATGTGGCGCACATCTACTTGCCAAATTAGTCAAACGAGTACTTACATCCCTCGACGTGCTCAACATTGAAGTATACCTATGGACAGACTCTATGGTAGTTCTGTCATGGCTTGCAAGCCACCCTCGAAAATGGAAGACATATGTTGCCAATCGCGTTGCATCGATTCACCAATAACTTCCAGATTCTAAATGGAGATATGTCAGTGGAAGGGACAATCCTGCAGATTTAGCAACTCGCGGAATCATGGTAGACAATTTAACCAAAAATGATTTATGGTGGAAGGGACCCCAATGGTTGTCGAGATCCGTAAGTAATTGGCCAACCAATCCATCAGGCAACGAAACAGTACAGGAACGCCACGAAGAGAGAAGGTCAAAGATCTGTGTTATGAATATAGTTTGTGAGACAACTGCAATTCATCCTATAACCAGACTAATACAAAATGTCTCTAGCTGGACTAAAGTTATTCGAGTGATGGCATATATGTTAAGGGTTGTGCATATTGCTAAGAAGACCATCAACTTCCCAAGTTATATAACTGTGTCTGAGTTAGAAGGCGCTGAAATTCGAATAATTCAATTTGTTCAATCTCACGAATTTTCAGAGGACATAAAAAATCTTAATAAATATAACCGGTTACAATCAAAGTCGAAATTAACGTCATTAGCGCCATTCATTGATTCCGAAGGTACATTACGAGTAGGCGGTCGATTACAAAATCTAAAATGTGCCTATAATATAAAACATCCCATAATACTACCACGGCGACACATAATTGTAACTTTAATTCTAGACTACTTGCACAAAAGATATTTACATCCTGGGCCATCGTTACTAACAGCACTTTCTCGACAGAAATTTTGGATATTAGGTGTACGAGAAGCAAGTCGTACCGTTAGTCACAAGTGTTTAATCTGTGTTCGTCACTCTACGATTCGATCAACTCAGCAGATGGGTAGCCTACCCGAATCCAGAATAACTCCAAACCGTCCGTTTTCCATAACCGGAATTGACTATGCCGGTCCAATATCATTGTTATCTAGGAATGGAAGGGGTGCAACACTTATTAAAGGATTTATAGTTATTTTCGTATACTTTGTTACGAAAGCATTACACATTGACGTTGCATCAGACTTGACTATGGATGCTTTCTTAGCCGCTTTTGATCGGTTCATAGCACGGAGGGGAGCGCCCGCAGAAATATATTCGGATAATGGCTCAAACTTCTTAGGCGCAAAACGAAGACTCTACGAGTATTCCAACCTAGTCACATCCAGTGAATTCAAAACCAAAATCAACAATTATGCTCCCGTGTACAACATAAAGTGGCACTTTATTCCACCTATTTCTCCCCATTTTGGAGGTCTCTGGGAAAGAGCAGTCAGATCAGTTAAGACGCATCTAATTAAGGTCACTGGAAATTCTCATCTTACGTTTGAAGAGATGATCACTGTTTTGACCAGAATTGAAGGAATTTTGAATTCAAGACCCCTCTGCGCCATTAAAAATGAAGATACAAGCAACATAGATGCTTTAACACCGGCACATTTCCTCACACTTGGGCCAATTACTGCTTTACCTTGCCCAAATTACGAAGAAGTAAAGTTATCGAGCATTAATAGGTGGGAACGACTTCAAAAATTGGTGCAACATTTTTGGCGTCATTATTCCATAAGCTACTTGAATACATTACATCAACGAACAAAGTGGCAAGGCACAGCTCGAAATTTTGAAATCAATGACATTGTATTATTACACGATGCTAAATCATCTCCATGCAATTGGCCTTTAGGTCGAGTAATTGAATTACATAAGGGAAGTGATGGTATAGTCAGAGTTGTCACGATTCAAACCAAATCGTCGTCATTTAAGCGTCCAATCACAAGATTGTGCCGGTTACCGATAGATGATTAAAATATACCAAATATATTTTGAAGGGGAGTATGTTAAGTCACAATAACGTATTACGCGATAAAATCACATTTTTTAAACGAACTGCATTTCTAATTACAATTTAAAATTCGCAGTAAAAACCTACAAAATCAATTATGTAAATTTATAAAAGTATTAGTACACTTATGTCAAATTATATGTATAACATTTTATGGTAGCAAATCTATTACGATTTGATTATGTATGTATAACATTTTAGTGTAGAAAATCTATTACGATTTAAAATCATTATCTCAATCTAGTACATTGTTATTAAGTTTTTTTTTATATACAGAAAAAAACAGTCAGTGTAAAAATAATATTTGTGACAGCTGCACCAATTCAAACAAAATAAATAAAAATAGTAAAAATTTGGCGAATTGTGTTTGATCTAATTGGAAAATCTTGGTGCATGCTAAACAGTTGCTCATACCGATGCTCATACTGCAAGAGCCACAATGGCGATTCTGCGAGAAATTTTCGTTGACCGAATAATTTCAAAAAATGCAGATTTCGCGTGGCCACCTCGTTCTCCAGATTTGACGGCCCCAGATTTTTTTTTGTGGGGTTTCTTGAAGGAACGAGTTTACGTCCACAAACCACAAAAAAAAATGGCCGCCGAGTAGTAAGAACTGATTGATTTGTCTAAGTGAAATTTCGATTAATATTTAAATAATTATTGTTGGATGGAAATATAAATATTTAACTTTATATACTATCAATAAAAGTAGTTGTTATTTGTGTCTTATAGTAAATTATTAGTTTCGTAAAAAGTGTGTAGAAAGATCACATTCGTAAAAAGTGTGTAGAAACATGAGTAAAATTGCCAAAAATCTCAAAAAAAGTGCAAGTGACCTTGATGGATTGAATTCTATTGAAGATCCTTTACTAAAAGATATCATGGAGGCGATATATTCCTCAAATACTGATATTAACCAAAAACTAGAGGCATTACATCTTGATCTACAAACAAAAATCGACGATATTAATTCCAAAATGGTGGTGCTAAAAACTGATGTTGATGAAACCAAATCTCGTACAACAAGTTTAGCGGTTGATATACAAAAAGCATCTAAGCGAATGGATTATTTGGAGTATCAAAATGAATTTTTGCTTCAACAGTTGTGGAGAAATGATGTTATTCTTTTTGGAATTCCTCCTGAAATTGAAGACATAACACCGCTTATTGAGGCGCTTGGTATAATTTTGAAATTTAGTATGGCTGATACTGATCATTATTATAAACGCACCATACAAAATGTGAAAAAAGCAACATCATTTGTACAAATTATTATATCTTTCAAATCTCTAACCAAAAAGAAATTTGTAATGGATACTCTCGTTAAAAATGGTCCAGTTTTTCTACATCAGCTACTTCAAGATTTTGATAATGATCCACACAAAAAATTAATCATAAATCATCGAATGCGTAAACATTTCACTCAACTATTAACAGCAGCAAAAAAACTTCAGAAAAATGCCCAAATATATAAAGCTTGGTACAGCGGGCACATCTACATTCAAGCAATTCAAACTTCTACACCCGAAATTGTTTACTGTATGGCACAGCTGGAGCAATATTCTACCATCAACATCGCATTGTCATCGATTTCACAAGACGGAGCATAATGCACAAATTATAAAAATAATAACTTTTTTCCTAAATTATATACATAAATAATACGCGTTCTCACTTCTGTTATTGCATTATATTCAAGGCTAATCTACAATTTAATTTTTTTATACAGATAATCATATGTTCCATAATAATAATTGTCAAATTCAGTTTTCATTTCTTGGAGTTGTGTGTAAGATTGTTAAATTATTTTCTTATATATATTAGTAACATTTCGAATTCTGTTACATTATTGTTCATCTCAACCAAACAATCTAAAGTTTTCTATATATACAAGTGTTTGATTTATTTATTGTTTATGGAGTTTTTCAGTGACGTCCGTGAGATTGATATTCAAAGCCTTGTATTTATGAAACATTGAACCAAAATATAAGTTTGGTTCATTAAGGTACATCTTAATCAATGCCAGATCATTAAGGAAAAATTTTGACCATATCAAACTGTTCCTAAAATCGTTGAAAAACGCTCCACACGTAATTGTTGTTACCGAAACATGGATTTATTCCAATGAAGTGCCATTTTATGTACTACCAACGTATGAATCGTTTCATTGCACTAGGGATACTGACAGAGGTGGAGGAGTTGCAATTTATGTAAGTAAATCTATCCTAGCCGTTGAAAAGGAAAATTTTAATTTATTTGATTCTAGTTTCATTGTGGTTGAGTTTCCATTACTGAAGAGTAAGATCATTGGTGTATATCGCTTGCTCAGATGACGTATTTTTTGATAAATTAGATATTTTGCTATCTAAATACCCTAATTCATGAATGTTAGCTGATTTTAACGTGAATCTATTGAATAAACATGATCACAGAACTCTTTGGCTGAAATCAGTGGTTGCCACTTGTGGTTTTACTCATCTTAATAATTTAAATACTGATTTCTATACACGTTTGTCCTCAACACCGTCTATTATTGATCATGCTTCTACCGATCTAATCAAATATAAGTTTACTACTAGTTTATTCGATTCACCTGATTTCGATCATCGTATTCTATTGATTGATAAATCTGATACAAGTAAATTCCCAAAAACTAGGCAATCTTGTTTTACAATTCTTGACTATGAGCAAATCATAAATGAACTTATATCATCAGACATATACTACAATTCATTTAACGATATCATTTATCATTATTCGTATCTTATTTCTAATAATACTAGGATCATAAAAAAGAATACTCAGAAGAATAATTGGCTAACAAATGAATTCCAAGCAATCCTTCAAAAAAGAGACCTTTTCTATAAATTAAAACTTAAATACCCGGATAATGCTTATTATGTATCTAGGTTTAAATACTTTAGGAATCAAGCTGTTTATTTTAAACGACAGCTAAAAAGACAATTTAATGAAAAAAGAATGCAATCATCTATAAACAATATAAAGAAAACTTGGATGTTCATGAAAAGCTTGTTTTATAACAGAGAATTCGAAACGGAAAATAAAAGCGTGACAGCGATAGTAGACGCAAATGGTCAGCTTGTTTCCGATTCGGCTGAAATTGCGAACTTATTAAATTTTCATTTTGTTAATGTATCTATTATCAATCAAGATTCGTTCATTAATGTTATACCTCCACATTTCGGTACTTATTTATGATACGAGAATTTACCTGCACTTGATATTGCTAAAACAGGCTATTCGGAGGTTTATAAAATAATAAAAAACTTAAACAAACATGCGGCATCTGGATATGATAAAATTTCGTCAAAATTCTTGGAAAAGGTCTGTCAAATTTCTATACCAATAATTGTTAGATTAATAAATGACTCCATCAGTAATGGGATTTTCCCTGATTGCCTTAAAATTGCGAAAGTATATCCTACATATAAATCGGGTGACAAAACACAACCAGCAAACTATCGACCAATTTCAGTGCTTAATGTGTTTTCTAAAATCTTCGAAAAAATTATTGTACATAGAATTAAACTTTACTTCGACACACATAAAATAATAAATAAATATCAATTTGGTTTTGTTGATAAATCGAACACGACATCTGCTGCAGTCACAGTTATCAATGAAATCTTATTGTCTTTAGAAATCAAACAATATGTTTCAATATTATCAATTGATCTTAGAAAAGCATTTGATATGGTATCACAAGAAACTTTTACAAAAATTTCAGAAACTAAATCCGACAGACAACACTGCGTCACTCTTAGCTACCTACTTTAAAAATCGAGTACAGTATACTGTAGCAAATGGAGTTGAAAGCTTACCGCTAGAAATCATCGCTGGTGTATCTCAAGGCTCCGTCTTTCGACCTTTGGCCTTCAACTTTTTTATAAATGATATTTTTAATGTAGAAATTAATGGTAAACTTATAATGTACGCAGATGATGCTGTTATAGCATATAAGGCGAAGGATCCGATTGTACTCATTGAATATATGTCAAATGATCTCATTAATTTACAAAAGTGGCTTTCTGCTAACCATATGTCGCTAAACAAATCTTAAACCAACTACATGATTTTTCAAAATAAATCTTTTCCAAATTCCTTACCTAATTATTTTGACATTGGCCATGATAAATATAATCAAGTTCATTCCAACATTTACCTTGATAATCGATGACCAACTCAGCTGGCGAAATCATATATCAACCCTAAAAAAATCAATTTGGCCGTATGCGTTTGCATTGAACAAAATTAGGAAACATATTAATATTAAAACAGCCTGGATGATTTACCATGCAAATATAAATTCGCGGCTTACATATATGAGTGCAATATGGACTGGAGCATCATTAAAAACTATGACAGATATAAAAGTGTTACAAAACAGAATAATCAAAACTATAAAATGTTTAACTATTCTCCAGCCAACTCGAAAAATCTTCTCTTCACAAGTGTTGATGACCCTAATGCTGCACCAGCACTTGTAGCACAATCCAATGAAAATGGTACTGGAATTTTTTACAAATTAATTACAAATTTGTTACACAGTTAGAAAATTTTTTACAGGTCCCGTTATCCTGCAATTCGTGTGTGGGCTGGCGTTAGACAAAGCTACACCACACTTTTCGTATTTTTGTTAATATTTATTGTATCGTACTGAGGGTGGTATTGGAATTTTTTACAAATTGATTACAACTTATCGGCATAGTTCAACCCCAAAAAAACTACCCCTAAGGGGTGCAATTCTTCAAAAATCATATTTTTCTTTACAACATTCTTATCGCATTTCTGTTAATATATATTGTATCGTACTGGGGGTGGTACTGAAATTTTTTATAAATTAATTACAACATATTGGCATAGCTCAACCACCAAAACACTCCCCCTAAGGGATGCAATTTTTAAAAACCATATTTTTCGTCACACCACGCCTTTTGCATTTCTGTGAATTTTTGTTGTATAGTGCTGGAATTTTATACAAATTAATTACAATAAAATGGCATAACTAAACCCCTAGAAAACTACCCCAAATGGGAGCAACCGTTTAAAATCATAGTATCGTACTGAACACTGGTTTATATAAGAAGTTTTTAATAAATAAATTACAATATATTGGAAAAGTTCAATTGCAAAAACTGTCCCTAAAAGTGCAGCTCTTTAAAACAATATTTTTCTGTATAGGTAAAACCACTCCAATAATTACCACTGAATTTATTACAACAGCCCACACCCACAAAAATCGATCATAATGCATCGAACTTCATTCCTATGCAAGAACAAGGTACCCCTGAATTTATTACAAAAGCCCACACCCGCAAAAATCGATCATAATGCATCGAACTTCATTCCTATGCAAGAAATAGGTATCCCTGAATTTATTACAACAGCCCACACTCACAAAAATCGATCATAATGCATCGAACTTCCTTCCTATGCAAGAAATAGGTATCCCTGAATTTATTACAGCAGCACACACCCACAAAAATCGATCATAATGCATCGTACTTCATTCCTATGGGAGAAATAGGTATCCCTGAATTTATTACAACAGCCCACACCAACAAAAATCGATCATAATGCATCGAATTTCCTTTCTATGCAAGAAATAGGTATCCCTGAATGTATTACAACAGCCCACACCCACAAAAATCGATCATTATGCATCGAACTTCCTTCCTATGCAAGAAATAGGTATCCCTGAATTTATTACAACAGCACACACCCACAAAAATCGATCATAATGCATCGTACTTCATTCCTATGGGAGAAATAGGTATCCCTGAATTTATTACAACAGCCCAAACCAACAAAAATCGATCATAATGCATCGAATTTCCTTTCTATGCAAGAAATAGGTATCCCTGAATTTATTACAACAGCCCACACCCACAAAAATCGATCATAATGCATCGTACTTCATTCCTATGCAAGAAATAGGTATCCCTAAATTTATTACAACAGCCCACACCCACCACAATCGATCATAATGAATCGTACTTCATTCCTATGGAAGAAATAGGTATCCCTGAATTTATTACAACAGCCCACACCCACAAAAATCGATCATAATGCATCGAACTTCATTCCTATGCAAGAAATAGGTATCCCTGAATTTATTCCAACAGACCACACCCACAAAAATCGATCATAATGCATTGAACTTCATTCCTATTCAAATAATAGGTATCCCTGAATTTATTACAACAGCCCCCACCCTCAAAAATCAATCATTATGCATCGAACTTCCTTCCTTTTCAAGAAATAGGTACCCCTGAATTTATTACAACAGCCCACACCCACAAGAATCGATCATTATGCATCGACCTTCCTTCCTATGCAAGAAATAGGTATCCCTGAATTTATTACAACAGCCCACACCTACAAAAATCGATCATTATGCATCGAACTTCATTCCTATGGAAGAAATAGGTATCCCTGAATTTATTACAACAGCCCACACCCACAAAAATCGATCATAATGCATCGAACTTCCTTCCTATGCAATAAATAGGTACCCCTGAATTTATTACAACAGCCCACACCTACAAAAATCGATCATTATGCATCGAAATTCCTTCCTATGCAAGAAATAGGTATCCCTGAATTTATTACAATAGCCCACACCCACAAAAATCGATCATAATGCATCGTACTTCATTCCTATGCAAGAAATAGGTATCCCTGAATTTATTACAACAGCCCACGCCCACAAAAAACGATCATAATGCATCGAACTTCATTCCTATGGAAGAAATAGGTATCCCTGAATTTATTACAACAGCCCACACCCACAAAAATCGATCATAATGCATCGTACTTCATTCCTATGCAAGAAATAGGTATCCCTGAATTTATTACAACAGCCCACGCCCACAAAAAACGATCATAATGCATCGAACTTCATTCCTATGGACGAAATAGGTATCCCTGAATTTATTACAACAGCCCACACCCACAAAAATCGATTATAATGCATCGTACTTCATTCATATGCAAGAAATAGGTATCCCTGAATTTATTACAACAGCCCACGCCCACAAAAAACGATCATAATGCATCGAACTTCATTCCTATGGAAGAAATAGGTATCCCTGAATTTATTACAACAGCCCACACCCACAAAAATCGATCATAATGCATCGTACTTCATTCCTATGCAAGAAATAGGTATCCCTGAATTTATTACAACAGCCCACACCCACAAAAATCGATCATAATGCATCGTACTTCATTCCTATGCAAGAAATAGGTATCCCTAAATTTATTACAACAGCCCACACCCACCACAATCGATCATAATGCATCGAACTTCCTTTCTATGCAAGAAATAGGTATCCCTGAATTTATTACAACAGCCCACACCCACAAAAATCGATCATAATGAATCGTACTTCATTCCTATGGAAGAAATAGGTATCCCTGAATTTATTACAACAGCCCACACCCACAAAAATCGATCATAATGCATCGAACTTCATTCCTATGGAAGAAATAGGTATCCCTGAATTTATTCCAACAGCCCACACCCACAAAAATCGATCATAATGCATTGAACTTCATTCCTATTCAAATAATAGGTATCCCTGAATTTATTACAACAGCCCCCACCCTCAAAAATCAATCATTATGCATCGAACTTCCTTCCTTTTCAAGAAATAGGTACCCCTGAATTTATTACAACAGCCCACACCCACAAGAATCGATCATTATGCATCGACCTTCCTTCCTATGCAAGAAATAGGTATCCCTGAATTTATTACAACAGCCCACACCTACAAAAATCGATCATTATGCATCGAACTTCATTCCTATGCAAGAAATAGGTATCCCTGAATTTATTACAACAGCCCACACCCACAAAAATCGATCATAATGCATCGAACTTCCTTCCTATGCAATAAATAGGTACCCCTGAATTTATTACAACAGCCCACACCTACAAAAATCGATCATTATGCATCGAAATTCCTTCCTATGCAAGAAATAGGTATCCCTGAATTTATTACAATAGCCCACACCCACAAAAATCGATCATAATGCATCGTACTTCATTCCTATGCAAGAAATAGGTATCCCTGAATTTATTACAACAGCCCACGCCCACAAAAAACGATCATAATGCATCGAACTTCATTCCTATGGAAGAAATAGGTATCCCTGAATTTATTACAACAGCCCACACCCACAAAAATCGATCATAATGCATCGTACTTCATTCCTATGCAAGAAATAGGTATCCCTGAATTTATTACAACAGCCCACGCCCACAAAAAACGATCATAATGCATCGAACTTCATTCCTATGGACGAAATAGGTATCCCTGAATTTATTACAACAGCCCACACCCACAAAAATCGATCATAATGCATCGTACTTCATTCCTATGCAAGAAATAGGTATCCCTGAATTTATTACAACAGCCCACGCCCACAAAAAACGATCATAATGCATCGAACTTCATTCCTATGGAAGAAATAGGTATCCCTGAATTTATTACAACAGCCCACACCCACAAAAATCGATCATAATGCATCGTACTTCATTCCTATGCAAGAAATAGGTATCCCTGAATTTATTACAACAGCCCACGCCCACAAAAAACGATCATAATGCATCGAACTTCATTCCTATGGAAGAAATAGGTATCCCTGAATTTATTACAACAGCCCACACCCACAAAAATCGATCATAATGCATCGTACTTCATTCCTATGCAAGAAATAGGTATCCCTGAATTTATTACAACAGCCCACACCCACAAAATCGATCTTAATGCATCGAATGTCCTTCCTTTGCAAGAAATAGGTATCCCTGAATTTATTACAACAGCCCACACCCACAAAAATCGATCATTATGCATCGTACTTCCTTCCTATGCAAGAAATAGGTATCCCTGAATTTATTACAACAGCCCACACCCACAAAAATCGATCATAATGCATCGAACTTCATTCCTATGGAAGAAATAGGTATATCTGAATTTATTCAACAGCCCACACCCACAAAAATCGATCATTATGCATCGAAATTCCTTCCTTTGCACGAAATAGGTACCCCTGAATTTATTACAACAGCCCAAACCCACAAAAAACGATCATAATGCATCGAACTTCATTCCTATGGATGGAATTGGTATCCCTGAATTTATTACAACAGCCCACACCCACAAAAATCGATCATTATGCATCGAACTTCCTTCCTATGCAAGAAATAGGTACCCCTGAATTCATTACAACAGCCCACACCCACAAAAATCGATCATTATGCATCGAACTTCCTTCCTATCCAAGAAATAGGTATCCCTGAATTTATTACAACAGCCCACATCCATCGATTTTTGTGGGTGTGGGCTGTTGTAATAAATTCAGGGATACCTATTTCTTGCATAGAAAGGATATTCGATGAATTATGTTTGGTTTTTGTGGGTGTGGGCTGTTGTAATAAATTCAGGGATACCTATTTCTTGCATAGGAAGGAAGTTCGATGCATAATGATCGATTTTTGTGGGTGTGGGCTGTTGTAATAAATTCAGGGATACCTATTTCTTGCATAGGAATGAAGTTCGATGCATAATGATCGATTTTTGTGGGTGTGGGCTGTTGTAATAAATTCAGGGATACCAATTCCTTCCATAGGAATGAAGTTCGATGCATTATGATCGTTTTTTGTGGGTGTGGGCTGTTGTAATAAATTCAGGGGTACCTATTTCTTGGATAGGAAGGAAGTTCGATGCATGATGATCGATTTTTGTGGGTGTGGGCTGTTGTAATAAATTCAGGGATACCTATTTCTTGCATAGGAAGGAAGTTCGATGCATTATGATCGATTTTTGTGAGTGTGGGCTGTTGTAATAAATTCAGGGGTACCTTATTCTTGCATAGGAATGAAGTTCGATGCATTATGATCGATTTTTGTGGGTGTGGGCTGTTGTAATAAATTCAGTGGTAATTATTGGAGTGGTTTTACCTATACAGAAAAATATTGTTTTAAAGAGCTGCACTTTTAGGGACAGTTTTTGCAATTGAACTTTTCCAATATATTGTAATTTATTTATTAAAAACTTCTTATATAAACCAGTGTTCAGTACGATACTATGATTTTAAACGGTTGCTCCCATTTGGGGTAGTTTTCAAGGGGTTTAATTATGCCATTTTATTGTAATTAATTTGTATAAAATTCCAGCACTATACAACAAAAATTCACAGAAATGCAAAAGGCGTGGTGTGACGAAAAATATGGTTTTTAAAAATTGCATCCCTTAGGGGGAGTGTTTTGGGGGTTGAGATATGCCAATATGTTGTAATTAATTTATAAAAAATTTCAGTACCACCCCCAGTACGATACAATATATATTAACAGAAATGCGATAAGAATGTTGTAAAGAAAAATATGATTTTTGAAGAATTGCACCCCTTAGGGGTAGTTTTTTTGGGGTTGAACTATGCCGATAAGTTGTAATTAATTTGTAAAAAATTCCAGTACCACCCTCAGTACGATACAATAAATATTAACAAAAATACGAAAAGTGTGGTGTAGCTTTGTCTAACGCCAGCCCACACACGAATTGCAGGATAACGGGACCTGTAAAAAATTTTCTAACTGTGTAACAAATTTGTAATTAATTTGTAAAAAATTCCAGTACCATTTTCATTGGATTGTGCTACAAGTGCTGGTGCAGCATTAGGGTCATCAAGTGTTGCCTATTGATGCACTCGGCAATTTCGAGCTACTCATGTTTATTCGCAAAATTCAATTACATTTAATAAATTGCACCCATATGTTTGTCACAATACGTGACATCCATTCCAATAACACGCGGCAAACAGCACAAACTAACTTTTACGTACAAACAGTTGCTACCTCCCGAGCGCAAGGCAACCCTTTTTATAAAGGTCTCATATTATTTAACCTACTTCCTGAACATTTTAAAACAGAAATCAATATAAAAACATTTAAGGGAAAAATAAAAGAATTCTTATTTGATAAATGGTTAAACTCTCTAATACCATAGACACATATCTGGTTTCGTAACCAGGATTATGAAACTATGGTTTGCGGGATGAAAACTCAAGACACACTACAATTTCTTTTGTCTTCTAGTTTGGTTTTAAATAGTAATGTAGTAGGCATTGACAAAAATGCCAAGATTGACATTTAATTGACTTTTAAATTGTCAGAAATGACTTTTATATCATAGACATAATACTATATACAGAGACCGGTAATATGCTTCTTCTCCATATAAAATCGTCTATTTCATGCGTGGACAGTTAGGATGGGATGCGTATATAAAATTATATTTATATCTCTATCTTTGATTTCTATATCATCCACAACATAAACCTTTTGTTTCTGGTTGTTTGCCTTTCAAAATAGAATTATTTGAAAATTTTATATAATTTGTGATGAAATTTGTGTGTTGAATACAATTTGTGATCAAATTTGTGTTTCTAATTTGTGCGTTATTAAAATAAAATGTATCGAAAAAAAAAAATTATTTGTTGTGGATGATATGAATTATGCACAATATATTCCGCCAGTGCCGTACCGAAAACGTTTTCAGCTATGTATGTGGAAACAAACGGAAATGGCGCATTATTTTATTTTTTTTTCAGTATTTTAATTATTTTAATAATATTATAAACGCTATAATTTATGTAGAACGAAGTTACATAATCTTGGACTATTTGCGGATCAACGTTCATTTACAAAATGAAGTTGAAATCGACGCTACGACCAACGTAATGCACCTTTGGACTTATCTAATTAGCGAAACTGTCAAAGTTACATTAAATTGTAACTCATCCACAAAAGAGTTTCGCACTTTACCCATAAATTTAGACAATTTTTTCGAATACGATTTGCAGGATATTGAAAAGAGAATTGATATTGGATTTTTAAAATGTCCTATGTGTAAAAAAACTTGCAAAAATTTGAAAATTAATACTATCAATGGGTTTTTGGTTGTCGATGTCCAACCGCTAAATTTGGAAGACATTTATGACATTGAAATTAGTAAAATACAAGCAAATCTTCGCTTATCAGAAGAAATCACATTTTTAAAAGGCATTATCCATTATGATAATACAATAAAACATTATAAAAGCTACATCATACGACCTAGCGGAATATGGGAAGAACACGATGATCTGCGCACAACAGTCCGAATGATTCCCAACAGTACAAGAGTGAACCCAACACTAATTATTTATGGGAAATTTTGAAATTTATGTAGCACCTAATACTCAAACTAAGAGCATATACCATAATTATTATGAATTTTTATATATATTGAATTTAAAATTTAAATTTAGTTTCTAATTTTAATTTGAAGTTATAAACATCAAGATATACAATAAAATATGCTGTATAAGATAGCGGAATTTTGACAGCGGAAAATAAGAGATTGCGCTACTCGCCGCAAGTGGCAGCACTAACACTAAAGAGAAATAATTTTGTTATGTAATTACCAGCGGAAATTTTTCATTCATTATGTACCACTTTTTTCAATAAATAAAATATCCCAGCGGAAAAAAATATTAAAAGTGAACCTTAAAATGGCAAATTAATTGATCTCCGAAGTAAAGAAACTCGGTATATGAAATCTTGAAATTTAACAACAATCCGTCTATCCGCCATTTCTTCCAATAGTAACCAATACTTTCGGTTGTTTTTCTAGTAGCTTAGGTCATACTGAGACTATATGGAAAATTTGGGGAAAATTCAGAGACCAGAATTTTCACTAGAATTTTTTGATTTTCTGCGGCCATATGTTATTTTCAGTTTTTGACCAATAACTCAAAAAACTTC
This sequence comes from Nephrotoma appendiculata, assembly GCA_947310385.1. Classification (NCBI taxonomy): domain Eukaryota; kingdom Metazoa; phylum Arthropoda; class Insecta; order Diptera; family Tipulidae; genus Nephrotoma; species Nephrotoma appendiculata. The sequence continues at coordinate 112,037,630 of OX371223.1, forward strand.
CACTATTAACCAATACTTTCGGTTGTTTTTCTAGTAGCTTAGGTCATACTGAGACTATATGGAAAATTTGGGGAAAATTCAGAGACCAGAATTTTCACTAGAATTTTTTGATTTTCTGTGCCCATATGTTATTTTCAGTTTTTGACCAATATCTCAAAAAACTTCCACTAGTAACCAATACTTTCGGTTGTTTTTCTAGTAGCCTAGGTCATACTGAGACTATATGGAAAATTTGGGGAAAATTCAAAGACCAGAATTTTCACTAGAATTTTTTGATTTTCTGTGGCCAAATAAGAGATTTTCAGTTTTTGACCAATATCTCAAAAAACTTCCACTAGTAACCAATACTTTCGGTTGTTTTTCTAGTAGCTTAGGTCATACTGAGACTATATGGAAAATTTGGGGAAAATTCAGAGACCAGAATTTTCACTAGAATTTTTTGATTTTCTGCGGCCATATGTTATTTTCAGTTTTTGACCAATAACTCAAAAAACTTCCACTAGTAACCAATACTTTCGGTTGTTTTTCTAGTAGCTTAGGTCATACTGAGACTATATGGAAAATTTGTGGAAAATTCAGAGACCAGAATTTTCACTAGAATTTTTTGATTTTCTGCGGCCAAATAAGAGATTTTCAGTTTTTGACGAATAACTCAAAAAACTTCCACTAGTAACCAATAGTTTCGGTTGTTTTTCTAGTAGCCTAGGTCATACTGAGACTATATGGAAAATTTGGGGAAAATTCAGAGACCAGAATTTTCACTAGAATTTTTTGATTTTCTGCGGCCATATGTTATTTTCAGTTTTTGACCAATAACTTAAAAAACTTCCACTAGTAACCAATATTTTCGGTTGTTTTTCTAGTAGCTTAGGTCATACTGAGACTATATGGAAAATTTGGGGAAAATTCAGAGACCAGAATTTTCACTAGAATTTTTTGATTTTCTGCGGCCATATGTTATTTTCAGTTTTTGACCAATAACTCAAAAAACTTCCACTTGTAACCAAGGACTCTGAATTTTCCCCAAATTTTCCATAAGTGGAAGTTTTTTGAGATATTGGTCAAAAACTGAAAATCTCCTAATTGGCCGCAGAAAATCAAAAAATTCTAGTGAAAATTCTGGTCTCTGAATTTTCCCCAAATTTTCCATATAGTCTCAGTATGACCTAGGCTACTAGAAAAACAACCGAAAGTATTGGTTACTAGTGGAAGTTTTTTGAGTTATTGGTCAAAAACTGAAAATAACATATGGCCGCAGAAAATCAAAAAATTCTAGTGAAAATTCTGGTCTCTGAATTTTCCCCAAATTTTCCATATAGTCTCAGTATGACCTAAGCTACTAGAAAAACAACCGAAAGTATTGGTTACTAGTGGAAGTTTTTTGAGATATTGGTCAAAAACTGAAAATCTCTTATTTGGCCACAGAAAATCAAAAAATTCTAGTGAAAATTCTGGTCTCTGAATTTTACCCAAATTTTCCATATAGTCTCAGTATGACCTAGGCTACTAGAAAAACAACCGAAAGTATTGGTTACTAGTGGAAGTTTTTTGAGTTATTGGTCAAAAACTGAAAATCTCTTATTTGGCAGCAGAAAATCAAAAAATTCTAGTGAAAATTCTGGTCTCTGAATTTTCCCCAAATTTTCCATATAGTCTCAGTATGACCTAGGCTACTAGAAAAACAACCGAAAGTATTGGTTACTAGTGGACGTTTTTTGAGTTATTGGTCAAAAACTGAAAATAACATATGGCCGCAGAAAATCAAAAAATTCTAGTGAAAATTCTGGTCTCTGAATTTTCTCCAAATTTTCCATATAGTCTCAGTATGACCTAGGCTACTAGAAAAACAACCGAAAGTATTGGTTACTAGTGGAAGTTTTTTGAGTTATTGGTCAAAAACTGAAAATCTCTTATTTGGCCGCAGAAAATCAAAAAATTCTAGTGAAAATTCTGGTCTCTGAATTTTCCCCAAATTTTCCATATAGTCTCAGTATGACCTAAGCTACTAGAAAAACAACCGAAAGTATTGGTTACTAGTGGAAGTTTTTTGAGATATTGGTCAAAAACTGAAAATCTCTTATTTGGCCACAGAAAATCAAAAAATTCTAGTGAAAATTCTGGTCTCTGAATTTTACCCAAATTTTCCATATAGTCTCAGTATGACCTAGGCTACTAGAAAAACAACCGAAAGTATTGGTTACTAGTGGAAGTTTTTTGAGTTATTGGTCAAAAACTGAAAATAACATATGGCCGCAGAAAATCAAAAAATTCTAGTGAAAATTCTGGTCTCTGAATTTTCCCCAAATTTTCCATATAGTCTCAGTATGACCTAAGCTACTAGAAAAACAACCGAAAGTATTGGTTACTAGTGGAAGTTTTTTGAGATATTGGTCAAAAACTGAAAATCTCTTATTTGGCCACAGAAAATCAAAAAATTCTAGTGAAAATTCTGGTCTCTGAATTTTACCCAAATTTTCCATATAGTCTCAGTATGACCTAGGCTACTAGAAAAACAACCGAAAGTATTGGTTACTAGTGGACGTTTTTTGAGTTATTGGTCAAAAACTGAAAATAACATATGGCCGCAGAAAATCAAAAAATTCTAGTGAAAATTCTGGTCTCTGAATTTTCCCCAAATTTTCCATATAGTCTCAGTATGACCTAGGCTACTAGAAAAACAACCGAAAGTATTGGTTACTAGTGGACGTTTTTTGAGTTATTGGTCAAAAACTGAAAATAACATATGGCCGCAGAAAATCAAAAAATTCTAGTGAAAATTCTGGTCTCTGAATTTTCTCCAAATTTTCCATATAGTCTCAGTATGACCTAGGCTACTAGAAAAACAACCGAAAGTATTGGTTACTGGTGGAAGTTTTTTGAGTTATTGGTCAAAAACTGAAAATCTCTTATTTGGCAGCAGAAAATCAAAAAATTCTAGTGAAAATTCTGGTCTCTGAATTTTCCCCAAATTTTCCATATAGTCTCAGTATGACCTAAGCTACTAGAAAAACAACCGAAAGTATTGGTTACTAGTGGAAGTTTTTTGAGTTATTGGTCAAAAACTGAAAATAACATATGGCCGCAGAAAATCAAAAAATTCTAGTGAAAATTCTGGTCTCTGAATTTTCCCCAAATTTTCCATATAGTCTCAGTATGACCTAAGCTACTAGAAAAATAACCGAAAGTGTTGGTTACTAGTGGAAGTTTTTTGAGTTATTGGTCAAAAACTGAAAATAACATATGGCCGCAGAAAATCAAAAAATTCTAGTGAAAATTCTGGTCTCTGAATTTTCCCCAAATTTTCCATATAGTCTCAGTATGACCTAAGCTACTAGAAAAACAACCGAAACTATTGGTTACTAGTATAAGTTTTTTAAGTTATTGGTCAAAAACTGAAAATAACATATGGCCGCAGAAAATCAAAAAATTCTAGTGAAAATTCTGGTCTCTGAATTTTCCCCAAATTTTCCATATAGTCTCAGTATGACCTAAGCTACTAGAAAAACAACCGAAAGTATTGGTTACTAGTGGAAGTTTTTTGAGATATTGGTCAAAAACTGAAAATAACATATGGGCGCAGAAAATCAAAAAATTCTAGTGAAAATTCTAGTCTTTGAATTTTCCCCAAATTTTCCATATAGTCTCAGTATGACCTAAGCTACTAGAAAAACAACCGAAAGTATTGGTTACTAGTGGAAGTTTTTTGAGTTATTGGTCAAAAACTGAAAATAACATATGGCCGCAGAAAATCAAAAAATTCTAGTGAAAATTCTGGTCTCTGAATTTTCCCCAAATTTTCCATATAGTCTCAGTATGACCTAGGCTACTAGAAAAACAACCGAAAGTATTGGTTACTAGTGGAAGTTTTTTGAGTTATTGGTCAAAAACTGAAAATAACATATGGCCGCAGAAAATCAAAAAATTCTAGTGAAAATTCTGGTCTCTGAATTTTCCCCAAATTTTCCATATAGTCTCAGTATGACCTAAGCTACTAGAAAAATAACCGAAAATGTTGGTTACTAGTGGAAGTTTTTTGAGTTATTGGTCAAAAACTGAAAATAACATATGGCCGCAGAAAATCAAAAAATTCTAGTGAAAATTCTGGTCTCTGAATTTTCCCCAAATTTTCCATATAGTCTCAGTATGACCTAAGCTACTAGAAAAACAACCGAAAATATTGGTTACTAGTGGAAGTTTTTTAAGTTATTGGTCAAAAACTGAAAATAACATATGGCCGCAGAAAATCAAAAAATTCTAGTGAAAATTCTGGTCTCTGAATTTTCCCCAAATTTTCCATATAGTCTCAGTATGACCTAGGCTACTAGAAAAACAACCGAAAGTATTGGTTACTAGTGGACGTTTTTTGAGTTATTGGTCAAAAACTGAAAATAACATATGGCCGCAGAAAATCAAAAAATTCTAGTGAAAATTCTGGTCTCTGAATTTTCCCCAAATTTTCCATATAGTCTCAGTATGACCTAAGCTACTAGAAAAACAAACAAAAGTATTGGTTAATATTGGAAGAAATGGCGGATAGACGGATTGTTGTTAAATTTCAAGGTTTCATATACCGAGTTTCTTTACTTCGGAGATCAATTAATTTGCCATTTTAAGGTTCACTTTTAATATTTTTTTCCGCTGGGATATTTTATTTATTGAAAAAAGTGGTACATAATGAATGAAAAATTTCCGCTGGTAATTACATAACAAAATTATTTCTCTTTAGTGATAGTGCTGCCACTTGCGGCGAGTAGCGCAATCTCTTATTTTCCGCTGTCAAAATTCCGCTATCTTATACAGCATCAATAAAATACTGTATTACTGTGTATTGTTTTTTATTTACCACAACGTCTGAAAAGTTCCCGTTCTAACATAGAGAACACTATTTTTTTGGGAAAAATACATTTTATTCGTCATAATTTCCTCCTAGAGTAATACAATCAGTCAAACGCATATCTATCATTTACATGCCTTTTTAGAGAACGATTTATCTTTATCTTCAAAATAAATTTCAGTTTCAGCAATCACTCCTTCATTGAAGCCAAACCTCTTTCCCAGCGCACGGAATCATCGACGTGTTCTCGTTTTTGATCCATTGTGAGCAAACAAATTTCAGGTTTCTCATATACAAATGTTCGTACTAAATATGGCCAGCACGTCTCACTGATATCTTTACAATGTCAGCTATCTCACGCAACTTCACATTACGGTCTTTCAAAACAATTTCCTTGATTTTCTTATGTTTTCTGGAGTTACAGCCTTATTTGGGGGTCTAGACCGTGGTGCATCATCGGTGGTTACCACGTGTTAATTCGACCGTCGATAAACGACCACGTTTAAATTCAGCATAACAGTCAATGATGGTTGATTTTCCAGGTGCAGAGCTCGTATAACACTTATCAAGCTACTGCTTTCCTTAAACGGTATTTTTTCCATCAAAAAGTGTTCAATCAATACGGGAAATTCTTTTTTATTATTGTTTTGAAATTAACGAAAGAAGCGTCATTAAAACAGCTGTAACTTATATATAATCTTAATGATCGAAATGTCATGAAATTTTAACAGGTGCCATTTGAAGGTTGGTAGAATTTAAAAATCATATGGGTTAAAAAATTGTGGTGCCATTTATATGGCAGCCCGGAAACTATTCAAGTGATAAAATAATTCCAATGCATTCCATAAAGTTTGGCCTAGTATTCCACAAAGCTCTGTTATTGAGGCTCTACATTTACTGATTTACCATATATCATGGAGGAATTAATAAATTAGAGGTCTCAAGAAGGCTGAACCAATTTCCCTCGCAAAATTAATCGTTTTTTTAAGCTTTTATACATTTATCAACGTAGGGGTAATCAGTATGAGGTAATCAGATTCAGAACTTCGGTCTTACAATTGAAAAGTAAGAAAATTGATCCCAAAACAACGAAGGAAAATAAACTCTAAAGGTATGAATATGATATAACGATTTTGAAAAAATTTGATTATCATCATAAAAATCACCCGGTAACAAATTTAAAATTAAAAAAATATTAATAAAATGTCTAAATGCAAGGTAAAATAGTAATAATCGTCCTAAAAAACCGTACCAGTAAGGTAGAGCCAGCAAGATAGTCAGAACTTTGAACTATTCATAATAACTCACTATACTCATAGGGCTATGACTCATCTATCTGACCATGTATGTGAGACCCCGTGAACATCTCTAGGTTCGGTAAAATAAATTTTGAAAGTTTACTCAAATTATTTCATGAAACTTCTAAGTCATGTATGGCACCGTAAATATCATCATAACCGAACCTATCCGGAACTATCAAAAGTCGAAACCTTGTACTATCCAATAGTTTAAACGTGAGTCCGTGAACATCTCTAGGATTTCAGTTATTTGATTTTTATTACAATAAATCGGGTTCGTCGCTTGTTTGGGAATGTCAATGGGGTAAAAATCCTATTGGAGAAAATACCAAAATTTCCAATTGAGAAATAAATTGACAATGAAGAAGTTTTAAATTTTGAAAAACAAGGTCAAAATCATCATTCGTGTCCTGTTTTCACAATATTGATAGGTAATTTTCTGACCTATTCGAATATATGAAAGAGATCCCGTGAACATTTCTGGTATATGGGATATAACCGAAAACTTAAAAATGTCTCTGGGCAAGTTAAAAATCATCATAATTAGATCCCATTCATCACACTCATAGGGTTTTATCTTATCTATCTAACCATGTGGGTGAGGCCCCGTGAACATCTCCAGGATCGGTGAAATAAAATTTGAAAATTTATTAAAATTCATGGAATTTTTAAGTAGCCTGTATGGCATAGTAAGTATCATCTTAAACTGTCCATGTTCATTTCAGTGTCGCAATTTTATCTACGCTATCCTAAATTACATTTTAAAAACTGTGAACGTCTCTATGAGGGGTAATAGAAAAATTAGAAAATAGATTGAAATCAAAAACCATAGTTGTTTAAAAATGCGCTGAAGTTGTTAAAAATCATCATAATTAAATCTTGTTCACCACACACGTGGGGTTTTGATTTAGCTATTCGGTCGTATAGGTGAGACCCCGTGAACATCTCTAGGATCGGAGATATAAAAATAGAAACATGGTCTTAAATAGCTTTCTTTAGAATTAAAAAAAGTTTAGTAAATCGATTTACAATTTTCTTGTTTATCTCAAATCGTTAGAAAATTATTTGATCTTGACAGCGACACTATTAGTGACTTAGGAACTTCTGTAATATAAATGTTAAAGATTACCTAAAAATGTTTCAATTTCAACACAAAACAAATCCAATTGGAATATTTTTAAATTTAACAGTGTAAATTTTTGGTATTATTTTTGGTATGTACTTCACAATCATGATAACCGTCACTAAGATATTTTTTTGAAGCGGGCGTCTACCTACTAGATAGTGGTTGTTATACGGGTGCTTTTTATGTTCCAGGTCAATGTTTTTTTGATAACTTTTAAATGAAATACAAGTTCACTACAAGCAAGCTTTTTTAAGCACGCTTTTCATAATATTCAGACAGACTTCTGGTGTTATTTCAGCAATTTTGAATTTAATATTGTCCTTAAGCATCACCTCGATTGTGGTTGGTTTATTGGTACCCTTCAAATACCTCTGTATAGAAAGAAATGTGGAAGGATCAAATCATAGGATCATGGGGGCCAGAATATAGTATATCCCCATACTTTCGCAATACAAGGACAAAATTGTGCTGGTGTCAGCAAATATATATGGGCCAAGCCCTGCTAGATAGAGGGCCGTTATCGAAGCAGAGAATATGAAAATAGTTAAAATACTTGAATATGGCGCGCATCACACAATCTGCTGAGGCTTAAATACCAATGAAACGGGTGGGTTTTTGCCTGAATCTTATTCAACACTAATCTCTTTGTTTGTACCATAGAAAAAAACCAAAAATTTTCATAAACATAAGCTTGAATTTGCCGCTTTTAGCTCAATTCATCAAACGGTTAAGAAATTGAGCTTTTAGGATCACCATATACTAGACTTAATACACTGTGGTGCAGAACTATACACGCATCTACTTTTTAGGATACTCTTTGTTTCCAACAAAGTTTGAGGTGAAGCCATTGATGCAGTATAAAAGGGCATAGTAAAACAACAAAATTCACAAAGGAAACTGGAAAATGTATTTATTTTATTCACCGTAATAATTCAATGTTTAGTTTTCTTGTGGTACACAACTAAAGATGCTCAAAATAATTTTAAAAGTTATGTATTCGAATATAATGGAGTATTCGACGCGTAGAGTCGACCGAATTTTGGTAGATTCAGTATTTCTAATTCCTTAAATACTCAATTTCCGAATAAAAAAAACTGTTTAGTATTCAAGTCTACGATTTAAAAATTCTAGTTCATTTCGTCAGGTAGATTAGTTGGTAACAGAGCAAAATTCAGTTTCTGTGGACATATTGGGATACAAATAAGTTTTGAGGGATTTACAAAAGATGGCGTAACTAGTATTAAATCGCATCAGGCCAAATTGTAACTAAATTCTATATATATATAAAATCAGTATGTGTCATTTCATTGAAGTGTAAACAACATGTATTTTTGTATTCCAAACATGTCAACCTTTGCGCCAACAGAACACAATTTGCGGGAAGTACAGCTTTTTAGTTTTAATTTGAAGAAAATTGCAACTGATGGACATCGACTGCTGTGTGAAGCATATGGGGAACATGCTCCGTCAATAAGAACATGTGACTACTGGTTCTGCCGTTTTAAAAGTAACGATTTTCACACCAGTAACAAGGAACGCTCCATTCGCGTTCCAGTAAAGTTGGAAGGCGCTGACTTGGAGGCGTTAAAAATTAATAAAAATTAATATTTGTGGCCAACACCCAATTTACTTTTACGACAAATGTACATAGATCTCGAATACACCACACTTAATTTTTAAACATAAAAATTGAACCTACCGGATTTTTGATAATAAATGTCTTGTATAGTGAAAAGCTTTACCAGATCTCGAAATTTGGTGGAATAATGTTTTTTTCAATCAAAACTCGTCATTTGCGGTAAAGTTAAAAAAAGATCTGAACAAATTTTGTTTAAAACTTAATCATTTTTTCTTATATGTTACAAAATTTTGGAAATAGGTTTTTGCAATAATCGAAAAAGCTGCTATAGAAGCTGCGATTTTCGGTGGACCGATTTCGGCCAAAAATTTCTGAGGTCTTCAATTTATTAAAAAAAAAGCATAACTATGAAGTTATCCCGATCGAATTACAAAAGATGCGGATCAGCTTCACGGAGACAATTACGTGACTTTTTTATGTTAGTTATGTGCCAAGCAAGTCAATCATACAGCGTGTAATGCATAATTTTGATAAATTGGATACACTGGGAGATGAAGTAAAGTGTGGGCATAGCAATACATATATAGTAGTACCATCATTCGAAAAAAATCTTTAGAGGGTGAAAATCCAGGTAGCGCGTTAATCGAAATTAAGTTATGCAATAATTTTACTAGTTCGCCTAAATGTTTGCAAGATTAAATACACTTACAGTACACACGGCGTATTTTTGTATACCATTAACCAGTATAGTATTGCTTCACTCTAACTTATTATACTACATATTAATACGGAATATATTTATTTCAACTCGTATTGTTTTACAATTGTCAAGGTCATGTAGAAAATGTGTTTAATATTTTTTGTGATAAACAATAAAACAAATCATGAATACCTTACTTCAATTTTCTTTTTATAAAAATAGCATAAATAATTTTTTTTCTATGATAGAAATGCAAAAGAATATGAATTGTTCAATCAAATAAATCCATTATTGGAAAGGAGATATGAACGATAGGATATATACATATGTATATTTAATATATTGAGTACTTAGCTGTGTATTATTATTGTTTATTTTAAATACATCTGTTCTCACAAACACAAACGAATAAAGATTAAAAATGAAAACGATGTAGAAATCTATATAGAACAACTAAATACAATTTTTTAAAAGGATGCCGTTGATTGCACTGTTACAGTATGGTAATTTATAATTGAAAATATGAACGAGTAATTTTCTTATATGTATATGCATACATTAAGAACAATGTATTGTTATGGAAAGGCAGATTTTCTATTTATCCAAATCTGTGTGAAAGTTCAGGGACATTGAACCCAATATTTGTTTCAAAATTAAAATAAAATTTATTAATTCGATTTTATCATAAAAAATATTACGTAAGAGAAGTACGTAAAAATAGGAAAATTGTCACTTGGACATACTACAATAGTATGTCGTTTTTCATTATTGTCTTTCAATCAACTATTTATTAAGGGATTGTTCCTCATTGGAATAGAAAAAACGAGGATGTCATTATAAAGATTATAATTTCAACCAAAGCATGTCTGACTTGATCTGTTTTGTCACAGAATCCAATGAGAGTCATGTGGTGTTTACAGTGTGCAAATCTAGAGCGTATAATTATAATCCAATTATGAGCATTTAAGGTTCGCTAACAAAACTTAAATTCATTTTTCTGTTAATCTAATCTGTTAATCTCTAATAAATTTTATTGTTTAAATTGGGGGCTGAATTAATCCATCTCAAATGAATTACATATCCCTTTTGTGTTTTACTAACACAATTGTGCGGGTCGGGCTAAAGTACCATGTATATGTAGTTTTGTATGTTTTTTGAACAAATTTACACATTTGTGAATTCCTTTTTAACTTATTTTCCGTCCGAAAAAACACTATATCTATACACACAGTTGTGTTGGTTTTACTTCAAATCAAGCGAAATTTTTAATGAACAACGCCGTTATGTACGTTAATTTTTTACTTACACATTTGTGTGGGTTGGAGTAAAATTGAGAAGATTTTTTATTTTTCTTAGTTGAAAAAGGGATATAAGGAATTATATAAGATATTTTTTATAAATTCAATATACAAGTGAATAGCTTACGAGTTTAGGTTGCCGCTCACTATTTTGTAATTAAAACTATTTTTAAATAGTAGTTAAGCTAGAGATTGGTCAGCATTGTCTGAAAGGAAACGTTTCAGTTCTTTATGGCAGAATAAATAATGGCTTACTTTTAACTTTTAAGTTTAGTTTGATGTACCATACAAATTATTTTTTTTAAATAAAAAATGCGTTGTGTGTTTTATTTTGAATAAAAAAAATAGTTTTTATTTTGGTCTAAATTGTAAAATTTTATTTTTATGTCTTAATTTAATTAATTAATTAATTAATTTACTTAATTACCTTTCCGAAACGAATATTTATTTGTGGAGACTTTAAACAGCTTTCACAATAAAACAATTTTTATTTTGTCTTAGAAGTTTGTTTGAAAATCAAACTTTAGAAAAAAATTTACTTTAGAGAAAAAATTGTCTATTGTGAGAGCTCTGTTAAGGTGATGATACATGTACAGATTTTCCCTTTAAGGCATAAAAATTATGCGCGCTTGTTGGTTAAAAGTCAGCCATCTTGAATCGCTTTGAATCAATTCGGATGATTTTGCATACTCATGAACGATGGCTACTAATACGACAATAAGGCCTGTTTCAGCTGAACTAAGACAACCGAACTGACCTATGTTCATCGTTCTTGGTTGTATATAAAAAACTTTTATAAGCCCCGTTTCCCACTTGAGCTAAGTATTTTGACTGATATGAGCTATGTTTTCATTTAACAGCTTCACGTTTTGATTTCTTTCCAAAGTCAAATAACAGAAATATTGTAGATAAATCTCAGAGTCTACCCAATCTGTAAAGCAATGTATTTAAATTTTTATTTTCACCTTGGAGATACGAGGGTATATCAAAAAGTCTTGCAATATCATATGAAAAAAAAGAGTGAGTGAGACAACAATATATTTTTCAAAACCATTTTTTGTCGCGATGAAACTTCTAGAAGAACATTTCGATGTAAATTTTACAGTTCGTTTGTTTTTGTCAATTTAGTAACACGTGTTTTGAATTTTTCTTAAAATGAATGAAATTGAATATCGCGCCCTTATTCAATTTTTCTATAAAGATGGACGAAATGCAATTTATATATTCAACTATATATCAAAAGTTTACGGCGAATCTGCACCATCATATGCCACAGTAACAAGGTTGGTAAAATTATTCAAAAGTGGTCGGGAGTCATTTAAAGACGACAACCGCTCGGATCGGCCAGCAGATGCTATTAGCCATGAAAACGTAATTTTGGCCGAATCTATTGTATTGGAGGACCGGCGTATTTCTGTTCCGCGGTTAGCGTGGAGACTTTCTCTTTCATACGGTACCACATATACTATATTACATGACCACCTTCACATGTCGAAAGTAAGTGCGCGATGGGTTCCCCGTTTGTTGAATGCAGAACAAAAAAAAAATGCGTGTTCAAACTTCAAAGGCGATTTTAGATATGTACAAAGAACATCCTGAAAATTTCTTGAATAACATAATAACAGGCGATGAAACATGGCTTTATCATTGGGATCCGGAATCCAAACAAGAATCGATGCAATGGATTAAACGTAGTGAACCACCACCAAAGAAATTCAAAACTCAACCGTCTGCTGGTAAGGTTGTGGCAACAGTTTTTTGGGATGCTGAAGGAATTTTGATAATCGATTATATTGCACCGAAAACCACAATCACAGGCATATATTACGCAGAAGTTTTGCGAAAATTGAAAAAAGCGATCCGGGAAAAACGGCCAAGGAAAGTTATTAAAAAAATCTTGCTTCTTCACGACAATGCACCAGTGCACAAGGCTAATATTGCTCAAGCTGCATTAAAGGGCTGCGGCTTCGTGGAAATTCCGCATCCACCGTACAGTCCAGACTTGGCACCCAGTGACTACTTTCTGTTTCCCAATTTAAAAAAAAAACACTAAGGAGCCCGAAATTTTCCAGTGACTATGAAGTACAGTCTGTTGTAAATGAATATTTTATGGAGCAAAAGAAATCTGTTTTTTAGAGGGTTTAGGCAAGTTAATTGTTCGATGTGACTAATGTATAAGCCTTAAAGGAGATTATGTCGAAAAATAAAAATATTGCTGTCTCACTCACTCTTTTTTTCATATAAAATTGCAAGACTTTTTGATTTGCCCTCGTAATTAATCAGCTCACAATCAGCTATGTTTCTATCCCACAGCTTTAAAAAAAGAAATTAAATAAATCGGGACGTACGAGTGTGTTGAGTTAAGCTTCGCTAATTCGGTTTCACTTATTTAGGCTTTGCAAAGTAAATCGAAAGCTGTGATCTCAAAACATGCTCACTTTGCTAAAAGAACATAGCTTAAGTGTGCAAGGGGCCTTAGCGAGAAACGCAGCTATTAGCATAGTTTGGCATCCACAGCTCATTCCACTGCACATTTGAGTTAATTACATCGCTCTCACATACATTCCAATTCAAGTAAAATGCTATATGTCTGCCAAAATATTATTAGAATCACATAGTCACATAGGCGAATATGTAAACAATAATAGCAATGTATGTGAGAACGATATAGCTGACTTTTGCAATCCAAAGACAACGCGACCTAAGTTAGTTTAATCGCTCAAAACAGAAAAACATAGCTCGCATAGCTTCGCTCAAGCGTGCATCGTTTCATTAAAACTCTTTATTTTCAACCAAGAGCGATGAACTTAGCTGACATCGCTTAGCTTAGCTTAGCTCAAATGTGCAACGGGCCTAATGGAACGATGCACATTTGAGCTAAACTAAGCGGGCTATGTTTTTCTGTTTTGAGCGATACAAACTAACTTAGCTCGGGTTGTCTTTGGATTGCAAAAGTCAGCTATATTGCTCACATTGCTATTATTATGTGTACTTATAAAATATTGAAATTTGGATGACATTTGAGTATTGTTGTGTTTGGTATTGTGGATCAAATTCAAAAAAGTGGTTGAATTCTTAAATAATATAATAAAATTAGTTAATTAATTTTTGACAGGCATAGGATTTTACTTGTATTAAAATGTATGCGTGAGAGATATAATTAGCTCAAATGTGCAGCGGAATGAGCTGTGCGAGCTAAACTATGCTAATAGAAACTACGTTTCTTGTTTAGCTTAGCTGAAATGTGCAACGGGCGTTAGAATGAAATAAGTAGCCGTTTTGAACAGAACCAAAGAGCTAAATAAAAATTAAGGTTAATTAAATGGGAGCATTATTTTCATAAAAGCTCGAAGGATTTCAGTTGGGCTCTTGAAAGTTCTTGTTGCTACAATAGCTTAAATTGTTGTAATTTATTTTATCTTAAAAAACAAATTAATCTCTCATAAGATAAAACAATAATATTTTTATCTAAATTGTATTTTAAATAGGAAAGCAATCGCCAATGGTAGTTTTTAACTTGATTATTAAAGTTTTAATCTCTTTACAATTTTCATAATACCCTTCTAAGACCCTTCTAAGTCACATAAAAATAAAATTAAAATTTAACCCATACAAAAATTTTTAAACATGTACTAGTTTTTTTATACTGAATAATACAATTTTTTATCCTTATCTGGCAAATTAAAACCTTTCTTTAATAAACGCTTGTAACATGAAGGTGATTTAAAATCAAATTCCAAATACATTTTTTGTTCAACTTGGGTCCAAGATAATTTTAATTTATGAAATATTTGTGCAAGTACAAAATGTGTTTACTTGTGGTCGATCGTCAAGTGTATTATCAATTAATATTTTTATTGTGTTTTCTTCTGTTTGCATTTTACTTTTCTGAGGGGTATTTAATATAAACCTGAGAATTTTGTTTATCGGTTGAACGGGTTCTTTATTTTCGTCTTCAATTTAATGTTGCGGACTAGGAAATTGAGATGGTGAGATGGGACATTCATGAGGAATTTGTGGAACTTGATAAATCTTTTAATAAGTTCTTGGAGGCCCTTTTTCATATTTCAATGTTATAGGTGGGAAATCAGGTGTTTTCAATATTCTTGTTGTTTGACTCTCAGTGTTGTGTGTCTGGTTGGAAATCGTACGCGAAACTTTTGGAATCAATTTTTTTTTTTTTTAAAATTCGAATTTTAATAAACGCTTGCATCGTGCATCTATGTCATTGACCTTACACTTACAAACAAGATTATTAATTGGCTGGGGAAAGACAGTTTTTTAAATATTTTTTGTTCTAAAACTACTTATTTTGAAATCATTAAAATTAAAGTTCTTCATAATAGTTATGCGTTTGGAAGTAACTTTATTCTTGTCGAACACACGACGATGGTCATGCAACACCGTAAAAAATGCTCTGGTGGATTTACAGTCATTTTTATTTAAGCAGTTTTTGTAAGCACACACCATTTTATCACGCAAATTCACAAAAGTTTTAATACACAAATTTTCAAAATGAACTTTTTATAACGTTTAAAAATAAGAAAACACAAAGCTACATGCGTTACGATTAGACGACAAGCAATAAAATTTTAAACGAACAAATTTACGAAATTAACTTGCAAACAATTTTTAAATCTTTGTAGTGTGTAGATGTATGTATGATTTCCTTTTACATATACTGAATTGCTATGTGTGTGCGTGTAAATAAGTATGTATATCATCGGTGGTCTATCTATATAGTTATCGAAACGAAAACCAAATAATGTGTAAGTGTTGTACCTACAAAATCATTTAAAATAATCTTTAATTGGATTTAAATGTAGATCGTTTTTATGGACAATCTTCAATTATTTTAGCTTTTTATAATTTTCAACGAATATTTTAACGTTCAAAATTATTTGTCTATAATTTAGAAAACATTGTTGCAATTCAAAACAAAACCAACTTAGTTGCGATCGGTATTTTCTCTCCATCATCTTTGTTACATTTTCTATTTACTTTTAATACAATGCGATTCATTACTATTTATGATAAGAAAAAAATTTAGTTCCCATTTCTGTTTGTTTTCATATAAAATTATTATTTTTATTACTATTTTATTTGTTAATTATGTATTTGTTAATTATTATTATATATGTTATTTTATTTCTCAATTTGATATGAAAAGAAACAGAAATGGGAACTAAATTTTTTTCGTATCATAAATAGTAATGAATCGCATTGTAAGTATTTATATGTATAGAATTTTTTTTGGTTTTCTGCATGTTGCATTATAAAATATTCTAGCTACATTTAGGAGAAGGTTATGCTATTTAGGCGGATAGGTAATTGCGAAATTCTTTAAAAAGTTTAAAACGATACCAGTAGTGGTATCTAACATTTCACTCACGAACCTACCATTACATTACTATATAATGATTATACAATGGTGTGGGTAACAATTAAGCAAACGTTTTCCACAAAAGATTTATGCAGTGAGGCGGGGTGCTGCTGAATGTCCAAATACCCCGTGCACAAGAATTAGTAATGTCTTCATCATATTTGTTAAAAACTCTCAAAGAAAATTTGTATTTTTACCCAGATAAAATTAAAATAATACAAGAGCTGCAGGAAAATGACCATGAACGGCGGCGAAATTGGTTGGATGACCAACATTTTTGGGAAAAACCATTTTGAGAAACATTTCGATTTGGTTAGATTTGTTAATAACCCGAATAGCCGCTATTGAGGCATATTTCTTTGGGGATATTAAAGGCAATGCTGTAACAGTTACTGGTGACTGCTATCGGACCATGTTGGAAAACATTCTTGTTCCCGATTTCGATCATTTGGGCCTCTATTCTCAGCAATTGAGTATTTGATGCTCCCTTTATATGTCCAGGATCCGCTGATCATATTTGCATTGGTAATACCGAGACAGTTCGCGAAGTTCTTAACTTACAAATTTGTAGAAAACAAATACTTTAATAAAAAAATTTTATATCATTGTAGTTAAATAAACCCCGCGTATGTCATTCATGTTCACTAAAAGGTTCAGTTTGTATAATATGTATAATAATGTATAATATATACAGTACAATATGTATAATTATAGTTAAATGTTATTCTAGGGTTAATTAATTATATTGATGATTGCTAAACAGTGAATAGTTCGGTTTTATGAAATATATGGAAAAGTTGAATAGCTTTTGCGAAATATTTTTTTGTATAAATTCGATTAAATATTTTGTGTAATATTCATGAATCAATTGTAGTTTAAACAAATATTGTAAAATTCTTGAATGCTGATAATTAATATAGACAAAATTCTAACTGTACAAGTAACTGACTTCATTCATATTCGTTAATAAAAATTCTTAATACAGTACTGATTATTTTTTGACTATCTCTTTTTTTCTTTGAAATTTACTCATTTGACATTTAGTCATTACCGGTCTATATAATATTATTAACGTCTTTGTTTTATATTGACAGAACAGAGACAAATTTGTTCCCGCCAACCAAATATCTCAATGACAAATAGAAAACTCAAAGGAAACTAGATTTGCTTGGTAAATTTTTAGTGTCCGGAATTTCCTTTTTTGATGTATTCGGCGTTGGCAGCATAAAAATGCATCGGGATGAGAAAAAATATCTCATTCCGAAACTATGTTTAAACCGAGTTGCAAACCATGGTTAGGGGTGACACATTACAACGAAACCATGGTTAACTCGAAACCATAGTTATGAAACCAGAAATGTGTCTATAGCATAAGATGATCTGTAGAACCAGGCATCATTTTTGAAATTAGATTGTTAATACAACATTAAGATGTTTGCCTACTTAGTTATAATTTAAATAATGAATGTTTCATGAATATAACCCCTTGATTCTGACGATAAGACTACTAAGACCATCTTAGCTAAAACATTATTGTAAAGACTTTTTTTTTAAGACTAAAGTCTTCATTGAAATTCTGAAGGCAGTAGTCTTAAATAATATATTATAAACTCTCCAAACACTTTTGTAGAGCTGCCAAACCATATTTACACCATATTGTTTCAAATTAATGAACGAAAAGCGACAGTTCAATTCGAAATACATATAATTATTGTTTCTTTTTAATGTCAAAACTATGACTCCTAAGACCACATATTTCGCTGATATTAACGAAGACATTTTTTTAAGACTACTGACAGATAAGACTAAGTGCAGAATAAGAATTGAAAGTTTATAGTCTTCGCTAAGACAAAAGTTTTTACTAAGACTGAAAATACGTCTGTGTGTATTTAATCTTTAGTATTTTAGTTTCTTACCACTCTATTAAAATGTTTTGTTATATCCATATTATATATCGAATGAACTATGGTAGCTTTAGGAATGTTTCTTACGAATGTTTTCCAAATTTAGCCTTTCTTACATACAAGTACTAATATCCAGGATTAGAACAGAATAAAATTAAACTTTAAAAACGTTATAGATAGATGAATATAAAAACCTATTTTCGTAATGAATGATAACTTTATGTATTTAATTGAAAAAAAAAAAAAAAATCTGTATAAATATAAATTTTAGTTGCTCGTTATAGTCTTCTGACTTTTTGAGTGATATGAAAAAAAAATAAATAAAAAAAGAAAAAAAAAAATATTCAGGAGCTAAAGCAGAATATTCGCACACAAATTGCTCAATTGGAGCCAGAAACGTTGCGCAAATTAATTCAAAATGTCTTAACTAGAGCCATTAACTGCCAACGGAAGAATGAACGCCATCTAAAGGGTGTCATTTAACATACTTAGCTTTAAAAAAAATATATAATTTATACTATCATTTAAAAAAAAAAAAAAAACTTTAAAATAAAAAAATTATAAACATGTCATATCAGTCACTCCAAGTTGGCTCACCCTGTAATTTTCAAAAAATTATGAGACAACGGTTTAATAATCAATCCTGGAAAATGTGTCTTCACTTCACCTGAAGTTAAATTCTTAGAACATTTTGTTACTTAACAAACGCCGCGGCAGGCCAACTTTTACTTAACGATTTTCTTAAAGGCTTGAAACATGTTGAACTGTTCCATTTGTTTTTTTTTTATAAGTTTATACTTGCTGTGTTTAGTACAAATGTCGGAAAGAAAAATTGTTTTTTTCGTGGAGTTTTTCTAAGACCTGAAAGAAAACGGTCGATTTTAATTTGATTCTAAATTAATAAATAAATCACAAATATCTAATGTAGCTATATGTGTAAATTATTTGTGTAAACTAATAATTTGTATAAAGTATAAAAAGAAAATTTTAAATTATATAAAAAAGTATATCAACGTAAACAGTGTATTCATAAAAAAAATGTACATGTTGATCATTTGAAAACGACAATAAAAAAAATAAAAACTCGATCATGGTAAAATTTGGGTTTATGAAATAAAAACCAATTTAAAAGCAAGAAATCATGGGTCCATATAAAGTTATAAAAAAGTAACCAACATTATCATCTATTAACCGGGAGGAGATACACCCGGTTTACGGTACATCATCAGTAGGAGATACACCCTAAAAAAACACGTCAGCTGAGTCCACCAACAATTTTTTTTTATCTTAATTATAATTATAAATCATATTTTTCAATTTAATTTTTGTTGTTGTTTTGTTTTAATATGTGCCGTTTAAAATTGAGCGTAATGACAAGAGATGAGATGTTAGCGGCTAAGTGTGTTAAGAATATCGTATTTTTTTTGTTCGTTATGTTTAGTGTGTTAAATTCATTTTAAATTTTAGTTTTCATTTGTGATTATTGTTTGCCCCACAATTTTATTTTTTTATATTCATCATTTAGCGGTATAAGTTTGTATTATTATATACTTCAAAAACCACACCCCAACCCTGGGGGGCTATTATGAAAAATTCAATATCGGATCCGAAAGCGGATTTTACTATTATGAAAATCCAGTAAAGAATTACTGCTGAAGTCACTGTATTGATATTTTTTTGCCGTGCTCAGGTCCCAACAAACACCCTATTTTGTGACTAGTTTTTTTTTGGTGAGTGTTTAACTTCTGGAATCTGGTTACAGGCTATAAGAAAAATACTAAAATTCGAATTAATTGGTCAGCATAGTCCATTGATGCCTGCGACAATAGTAAGGAAAAGTTGTGTAAAGCTACTCGAGGGACATTTATATTCTAATACGAAAAATACAAATGCAAAATGAAATTGAGCGAAAAAGAAAAGTGGCCCTGAATACAACTTTAGAAAAGGCCTTAACTTTAGTTCTGCTTGTCATCTAATTGCAAGTTCAATCTTTGGGAAAAAAGAAAATTTTAGAAGATAGAAATGTATGGCAAGTTTCATATAACGAATACGCATGAGAGCAATTCATTATGATTTTTTTTTCGATTTCGTAAAATACGAAATCGTAAATTCGATCCGCCGCGAATATTTCTATTATGAAACCTTTTTCGATCGTAAAATTTAAGACCATGAAATTTGCTGTTTTTGTGTTGTTTTAGCTAAAATTTCAACCATTAACAGAGTTTTTAGATGGGCCGACTGAATTTAATTCGTTTGTAATTTCACTCCACAAATGTTGGGTAGTCTCTTTATATTGAGGCGCATTTAAAAAATGTTTGACTATGCCAACATTTTTTTCCATATAAGAAATTAAAATGTGAAATTGGCGACCATTGGTAATTGACCTACAAAAAACACAATAATAAAGTTTCAAATAAATTAAACTAGTCCATTTTTATAAAATAATTGAGTAATTTATGTTTTAAAAAGCAATCAAAGTATTTTATTTTAATGAAAAATATTAAGTATACGTTATTTTTTTCGTAAATACGATATTCGTCACCTATAGAGCAGTCGAGTTTTATCGAGTATTTGATTTTCGTAAAATTCGATTTCGATTTCTAATTTGGTTCAAAATAGGGCGGATTTACGATTTTGGAATTTTACGAAAGCAAAAAAAATATACTCGTGAAGTTTGTCCTAACTTTGTCCTAAAATTCCAAAAATAAAATTTAGGACAAATTTAGGACAAACTTCACGCGTGTGTCCACGAGCGTGAAGTGTGTCCTAAAATTGTCCTACCTATTTTATTATGAGTATGTATTAGTTAATGTTTCGTTATAATGAATTATCATGTTTGTAATATTTGAACATACGTATATGTATAAACAAATTTGAAATAAAGGTATAGTGAAAAAATCGTTAATTATCATTTACAATTCAGCGACTTATTTATTGACCAAGCAGCAACATTGTAAATGATTTTCAAAATATGAAAGGGTGTATATATTGTGGCTTATATCAAACTTCCTTTATCAAGAATATGTACGTATACTGAATTTAAACGTGGTCGAATAACCACTGATGATGTACCACGATCTGGACGCCCAAATGAGACTGTGACTCCAGAAAACATAAAAAAATCAACGAAAATATTTTTGTTCACCGTAAAGTAAATTAACGTGAGAGACATTGTAAAGATATCAATGGAATGTGTTGGTCATATTTTGCATGAACATTTGTCCATGAGAAAGCTGTGTTCTAAGTAGGTACCGCGTTTGCTCACAATGGATCAACAACGATAACGCATCATGATTCCGTGCGCTGTTTGAGTGCAATGAAAAGGCTTTTTTTCGTCCGCAGCGGCCAAAAACACAATTTTCGGCTGGAAAGGTTATGGCGTCTGTATTTTATTGTACATGGTATAATATTTGTTGACTACCTTGAGAAAGGTAGAAAAAATCGACAGCGAATATTATATCGGGTTATTGGAAGAAATAAATCGCTGGAAAACGACCACAAATGAAGAAGAAAAATTACTCTTTCACCAAGATAATGCACCATATCACAAGTCGATAGCAACAATAACAAAATTGTACGAATTTCACATTTAATTGCTTCCGCATCCGCCATACTCGAGAGATTTGGACCCAGCGAATATTACTTGTTTGCAGACCTCAAAAAAATCTCCAGCGAAAGAAATTTGGCTCCTCTAACTACCAAAATGCGATTAATCAAAATTTCCATTAGCCTCAATTTTTCGAGTGATTAACAAAACTGCGATCGAGGTCCTTGAGATTAGTGCAGATATACCATTCGTTTTATCGGCGATGATCGAAAATTTGTTCTTGAAAAAGTTTCATATGAGTCTGTCGTAAGGATTAATTGAGCGGCTTGAAATTGCGGACTTAAGCTTTTCCCATAAATTGAAGGTCCCCCTGAATTTTGCCCAAAACTGGTTCTCTTCAAGTGGCCGCTTCTATGTGACTTCTACGTTTTACATATAGACTCTTTTCTTTTATTGGAACAAATAATGGGTTGGGGGAACAAATCGATTATTTTTTCGCTAGATGGCTTAGTGACATACATCTCATGATGTAAATTTGTCGCCTTATATCATACTTATACTCGTTAGAAATGGGGATTCATGCACTAAAAAATTATTTTATCATGATTTTGATTGATCGTTTCAGTTGTGAGTTATAGCGTGTCCAGGATGGAGGTAAACAAAAAGAAAATTCGCTATATTTTACAATTTTGGTTTCGTTGATTTCGTTCCGGTAATTTCGATATTAAAAATGTACCACGCACTGGAATGCGGATTGTCGAAAATGTCGATAAATTCCTGGAAATCAAAGTAGACCGGCATGCCAGCTGTCGTAGCATCGCTCAGGAGCTGGAGGTCGTCTTTCAAAAGGAACCTCGATGTATGGGTGCCGACGAGTTGACGCAAAATACTTGATGGGTCGTGATTCCATCCCATCTGCGAATACTAAGCCAAACGGAAGGAAATCGAGCCATTTCTAAAGCGGGTGATAACTGGCGACGGGAAATGGGTCACGTACGACAATATCAAATGGAAACGATCGTGTTCGAAGGCCAGCGAAGCGGCCCAAACGGTGGCCAAACAAGGAATGAACTGCATCGATTGAAGGCAGCAATCGACCAGAAGCAGCCATAATCAGGAAATAGGAGAGGTGTCGCGTTCTACCAGGATAACGCCAATCCTCCCTCACACGTCCATGATGACCCGCCGGAAGCTCCAGAAGCTAAGTTGGGAAATTATTATGCATCCACCGGACCTGGCACCAAGCGATTATCACCTCTTTTTGTCCATGGCAAGCGCTCTTGGTGGTGTAAAAATGGCCTCAAAAGAAGCTTGTAAAAACAGGCTATCTCGGTTTTTCGCTAATAGAGGCAGGTCATTATGGAAAGGAGGCATAATGAAACTGCCATCTAAATGGCAACGAGTTATCGAAAAAACGGCTCATATTTGAACCAAAATGGATGATTGTAGCCTTATTAAATCAAGCCCCGAAATAAAATAAAAATAATAGATTATTTTCCCCATCCTTATATTTCTTTTTAATATGTATTAGGTGTGCACGTAGAAACTGTGCTTTTTTAGTCAAATTCACCTTTATTGAAAATATAATTGTTACAAAAATCAAGTATCGAATCATTCGCCATTACTATATATTTGATCTTTTGCCATTTATCAGGTAGATGATAAATGTCTTCCCGATAGAAACTTGGTGGTTTCGAAGCAAAACAGTCTTCGAGCCATTTTTGAACATCTTCAACTTTCATGAACCGCTGGGCTTTGAAATATGATGACATTGATCTCAACAACTGGTTATCAGAGGCAGCCAAGTCTGGAGAATACGCCGCATGCTATAAAACTTCCCAGTCGGAGACGTACAGTTCCTGAGCGAGCGTTGTCATGCCTTTTTGACCATTAAATTGCCTTCTTTCCTCCAGACCATCACATAATTCGATCAATTGCGCCTGGTTCAGCTGTAACAGTTTGACCAGATTCAAGAAGTTCGTAGTAAATGACTCCTTTCCAATCCCACCAGACACACAGTAACACTTTCTTGGCATTAATATTCATTTTAGCAACTGTTGTTGATGCCTGGATCAACCCTCTGTTTTCCGCGTATAGGATTATCGTAAAAAATCCACTACCGAGAAAGCAAATTCATAATATCTGCATAAACGCAGATGCATCTGCATCTTGAGTTGTGAGTATTCGTCTTCAAAATAATTTTACTACACCTGGATGTGGATCGTCCTCAATCCATATTTTGTAATCCCAATTTCTCTATCTTGGATACGTTTACAAAGAAAGCAGCTTGGGGAAATCGGTACTGCTATGAAGCTATCCTTTGGTTTAATATCAATATACAGCCGGATTCATTTGGAGTTACCCAGGAGGCAACCCGGCACTTTTCGATTGTACTAGGTCTAAATTTCGGGAAACAAAATGTACAGGGTCAACCGTCGGGTTCCACTTTCTTTTTTTTAAGTTCAAACGTTTTCGATAAAAATTGCCTAAAGGATGTTTCGAGTGCCAGGAACCGATTGGATTGGGTCTCAGATTAAGGAAATTTTGTTTAGAGGGCCATCCGTTGAGGCCCAGGTTCCGTTTTTAATTTTTTTCTAAATTTGTACATTTTTGGTAAAAAAAATATTGAAAGTGGGTTTTTAAGTACCAGAAATAGATTGTGCTAGTTCCAAATTTCGGGAAACAAAATGTACAGGGTCATCCGTCAGGACCCGGGTTCCACTTTTTTTTAAGTTCAAACGTTTCGATAAAAAAATTGCATAAAGGATGTTTCAAGTGCTAGGAATTGGTTGGATTGGGTCTCAGCTTAAGGAAATTTTTTTACAAGGTCCTCCGTTGGAGCCAAGGTTTCGTTTTTAAATTTTCTCTAACTCTAAACGTTTTCGAAGAAAATTGTTGAAAGGCGGTTTTTAAGTACTTAAAATCGATTGTGCTGCCCCAATTTCGGGAGAAAACATTTACAGGGTTCTCCGTCGGGGCCCGGGTTCCATATTAATTTTTATTGTTCAAACATTTTCGATAAAAATTGCCGAATCTATGTTTTCAAGCAAGTGGAACTGATTGCGCTGTTTCTCAACTTTACTGGACGCGTTTACTGGGCTCACCATCGATGAGCGGGACCCAGGTTCCGTTTTTAATTTTTTCTAAGTCAGACGATGGAATTGCTGAGAGGGTTTTCGTGGACCACTAATCGATTGCGTTTAGTCTCAATTTCGGGTAAACTTGTTTATAAGGACCACCGTCAGGGACTATTTTCCGTTTTAAATTTTATCATCGTCGAACGGTTTTAATAAAATTTGATAAAAAATGAGGTTTCGAGAAACAGGAATCAATTGCATTAGGTCTCAGTTTCGGGAAAACTAATCTACAAGGTGCTTCGTTGGAACCCTAGTTCCATTTAAATTTTTTTATTTAATTGCTGAATGCGCACTTTCGAGCACCAAAAATAAATTGCGTTGGGTGTCAGTTTCAAAAATTGCTTCTAATATTAATATCAGCACCAACTGCA
The DNA here is from genome assembly GCA_947310385.1 of Nephrotoma appendiculata. Lineage (NCBI taxonomy): Eukaryota > Metazoa > Arthropoda > Insecta > Diptera > Tipulidae > Nephrotoma > Nephrotoma appendiculata. Next base: position 112,062,807 of record OX371223.1, read on the forward strand.
AGCCGTTAAATCTATACTAGTAAATCTCACGGATGTTATTACTGAATATGAGATATTTCCGTAAAAAATTATAGAATTTCTCTGTTTGTGGGTCAGATGCTAGAGGACACTCCTCCAAGTCTAACAATACACATCACGGAACCATTAATCGTTTTTGTGTGTTTGAAATATTACGTCTTCGGATTTCACTTAAAATAATTGACAATGCCTTAAAATTCATTTGTTGAAAGTTCTTATTCGTTCAATATCAATAGTTTCTATATTTGTTGGATCGCGAAATTTATTTGTATATTAATTTAATTTTATACACAATACCATCTTTTGGTCATTAAATATTTTTCTTCAATTAAAAAGGTAATATACGATACCTTTATACCCAATTTGCATATAACATTATTTTAAATTTTAAAATTCGTTATAACGAGAGTTTAACCAATACATACTCATTTTAAAAGATTAGGACAAAGTTAGGACATACTTCACACCCGTAAAAAATTTCATAATATGAATTTTCGCGGTGGATCGAATTTTACGAAATCGAAAAAATTTCATAATAGGCCCCCATGTTGTAACGTAAGCCTACATCTGTTCTTGTATGTCAAACTGTACGTGCTTGAACCATAATTGTTTTATTTGTACTCGAGTAAATAATATATAGGTACATTAAAACAAATAAAGAAGAAAAAACGAAGAAGAATGTAGGGATTTGAGGGTGGCTGAATGATCGTCATTCGATTTTGGGATTTTGTTTGGAATTTGTCGACTAAGTCTTATATAGTGGTGCGCAGAGTGTAAATTGATAAAATTGACAACTAAAAACTATATTAAAAATATTGTGTATCATAAAAATTATGAAGTTGTTTATTAAAACTGCATAAATGTATCCATAAAATTATAAGAGACTAAGTGTTATATTTGGTGTAACTGAGTTAGGATTTCTTTAATTTTTAATAAAGAAAACAAAATATTCTTAACTATACATATGTATTTATATATATATAAAATTTGAGAGCTCGTTTTTTTATTTTCGTTCACCATACAAGATAAATAATCCTAAGGGCTACCCGCGATTTGCTCGAGATAAACCGGCGTTACGGTTTTATAGTTGCTCTCAATCAAAATTGTGAGTGTGTGTGGGAAAACATCAATAAAGAACGCACGATGGGTAAACATACATACGGAAGGCGTAACAACTAGAACGAGGCTAACCAAAATCGAGGAGGCGACCTACGGTTATATTATATTTAATCATCACCATTAAAACTATTACACTATTTTAAAAAAAAATAAACACTATTAAAAACGCATACGCAACGGAAATTGATAATTGATTTATAATCGAAATAACTTTTCTTAGGCTTAATTTTCAATTTTTTTTTGTAAACTCATACCTCTATATATGAGTTAACTGATTCACTTAACAGGTAACAATTACTTAAAAGATTATCTTTATTCATCTTGGTAAGGTCCTTGATAAGATGCTTCATTGATTGATTCGCACGGCGAAGTGGAAGGTGGATAGAATTGGTTTGGTGGTATGGTCATGAACGTCATTCGTCTGCACATGTAACTTATCCGTAATTCGTTGCCAGGATTGTGCCGATGTTCTCTCAGTTCAAACATTCCAACAACAAATATATTTATAGTTCGATGAATTAATTTTCTCTCCTCGACGAAAGCTTATGTTGCATGTTTGTTATGATGTAAGGTCCAATCAAAAGCGTCGAAAATAGTAAATTTAACCCCTCTGTCCGAATAATAATCTACAACTACATATTGAAAGATTTCTTTTGGGTAATTTTATTTATGCCAACAACATTAAATTTCAATTAAAAATTATTTACCAAAAAAAAGTTAAGTGTCTTATCGAAATTTTTTTTTCAAGAACACGAATTTTTAAATAGATTTCTAATTTTGGGTTAATCCCGATATATAAAATTATACAAATCATCTAATCACATATACATTTTACACCTTGTTGTGTTTATTATATTTAATTTTAATAATTAAGATTCCTAAAAATTATAAGTAAGTAATAACACTTATAAATAGAAAATCATATTTAAAAAAATTAAAAATTTACGTACACTTATTAAATCCTAAAATTAAAGATTTTAACAATTCTCTTAATTTCTTATATCATTTTTGTTTTATTTATTTATTTCGGAAAGGCAGATATAATTTTTTTAATTTTTATTTAGGTAACAGTCATTATATTAATAATAATTTTCATAAATTATTAAATTCATTAAAGTGTCTTGTTATTTGTAGTTTGCTTTCGTTAGAAGCATTTTCTAATAAATTCTATAGAATTTTTTTTTTAAATATTTTTTTATTTAAATATAAAACACCAATATTATTTATTAAATTCTTTTTTCTTGTAAAATATTTTACAATTTTAATGATAAATTTGTTTATTTATTTATTATTAAACATTATTAAACATTTAATTTGTCTATTGTAGTTACATATACATTATAGTATTATATTTTTGGTTTAGTGGTCTAACAACAATTTTATAATGTTTTGTTTTCTATAATCTTCAAACCAAACCCTTCTTTGGCTACAGATTAACTGAGCAACATAACGAACAACTTACCAACGAGATTAAAGGGTTATGCTCTTCAGACGATATTGAAAGACACTGCACCACCTAATGTCCTATAGTGCTACCACAACAAAGCATTGCCCAGCCTAAAATCTTTTGGATTGTTTGCGGGTTTTGTAAATTGGTTTTTCTAATACCTGTTATATAGATTACAAGGGTCCATGGGTGTTCTATATTTATCGATGGAATGTGCACGAATTACATCTCAATATCGAAAAATATTAAATTATGCCCTTCCACCGGAAAAAACCGCATCACTTAACGATTATAACATAAAATTCATATAAATCAAAAGAGTAAATGAGATAAAAGCACTGTACGTGACATTTGATGAATATGTGTCCTTTAACAAACACATTTGTTTTTGCTTTAGGCTTGATTGATCATCTTATATTTCAGCTTTATCAGATCTCAGCTGAAACATGCATTCCAAGTATAGTACCCTTTCTATTAATCTGATACTGATAGAATTGATTACTTGAAATTGATGAAATAAAGTATTAAATAATGAGATGATAGGCATTAATAAAGCATTAAATACTGAAGAAGAAATAAAGCATTAAATAATGAGCGAGAGAGAGAGAGAGAGATTGATAGAGAGAGAGAGAGAGAGAGAGAGAGAGAGAGAGAGAGAGAGAGAGAGAGAGAGAGAGAGAGAGAGAGAGAGAGAGAGAGAGAGAGAGAGAGAGAGCGAGAGAGAGAGAGAGATGTTGTTTGTATTTTTAAGTGAAATCGCTGGATTTGTATTTTGATTTTAACTTTAAAACTGATTTGATTAGCTTCTATAACGACAATGTTAAAGGCGTTCGAGGAAAATACATAAGCTGCTCTTTTTCTGAAATAATTCTGAATTCAACTTACTATCCACGACTAAAGTTTCCTTTACAGTGTGTGCGTTCATATCATGTAATGGGTGATCTGAGCGCAACCACATAAGATAAGGCAAATTCAAGTCGCCAACGTCTTCTAAACGACAAAAACGTTATCCTATCAATAATGTTAAACAAATAAATCGACAGCTCCATAATAAGCTGATAGGTGCCAACTAGACTAGTGGGCGAATGCAAATGTGTCTCCTATTAGTGTTATTACTCAAGGCATAATTTTTAAGAAATTAGTTAGTAGTTGTTAATTCACACAAGGAATAGTTTAGATCAAAGGAAATGCCGATACTGCTTTGATATCATACAACATCTTTAACAACGATTGGGCGTTTATCAAAATGCTTGTTTCTCCATTATGTCTCTCGATTCCAGCAATTCTCGCTGATCGTCAATAAAATAAAAACTGAAACCGGGCTTTAGACGATTTTATTCGTGGATTAAATGGAGAACTATCTAAAATGTTAATCATTCAACGACCTAAGACCCTGCCTCAGAGGCATATGCTTCGTGCCTGGAGTTCCAAAATTTGAACTTTAGGAATTTAGTAATACACAAAAAGAATATTAACAATTCAATAATATCACCAATATCGATGGGATTAGGGTCACCTATCAACTCAAGCCAGGTTAACTATCAAAATTGGTCAGCAAACACTAACTACCAGACAACATTTAAACGCGAAGCTCCGTATCAGAACGAGCCATGAAAAAATCAAAGAGTTTATCACCTTGAAAATGACGATGAAGAAGAACAACTGAACAATCAATTAATCAACGAGAATTCGGACATCAATGTATCCCAAGATGAACAGGAAGAAGAAGAAAACTCCGAAGTAAATTTATAATAGCAGCCTCTCTAGCGTACCCTACCTAGAATACAAAACGGGAGATAACACTCTCACGTCCCTCATAGATACAAGAGCAAATAAAAACTTCATAAAACCAGAATTAGCTGTAAATTTGCTTTCCGCAGAGGCGCAATTCATTATCACATCCGCTGGTGGGACCATCTTAATAAAAAAAACATTGTGGGCCAATTTTTTAAAAGTGTTGGAATTAACAAAAGTATAGAATTTTTCGTACTGAACGGACTCAAATCATTTGATGGAATATTCGGGGCCGACACTTTAAAGGAACTAGGAGCCATCATCGAAAGAAAAAACAACGTTTTACTCTTAACACCTTACATAAAGATACCACCAAAGAGGAAATATCAGCTCAAGTAAATAATCTGGAAATACGAGACGACCATCTATCACGTAAATCAAATCAAAACCTTCAAAAGATCTTATCAAAATTCAAACCGTTATTCGGACCTGTCAATAATGCTGAACCAATCGATACCGATATAAAAGCCGACATTAAGACAAACCATGAAGAACCTATCTATGCTAAATCGTATTCCTACCCCGTTAGCATGAGGAGCGAAGTCAAGAAACAAATTGACCAACTATTAAACGACGGAATCATAAGGCCCTCTAAAAGCCCATACAACTCCCCAATATGGGTAGTGGAGAAAAAACTGCACGCTTCAGGCATCAAGAAATATAGGATGGTTATCGATTACAAGAGATTGAATGCCGTAATAATATCAGACGCGTATCCGATTCCAGATATATCGAACACCCTGGTAAACCTGGGCAATTCAAATTTTTTTACGATAATCGACCTCAAGTCTCGATTCCATCAAATCCGGATGAAGGACGCTGACATACTTAAAACATCATTCTCAACGATGAATGATAAATACGAATTTATAAGACTCTCCTTCGGTTTGAAGAATGATCCTGCCATTTTTCAACGAATGATTGACAACGTCCTGAAAAAGTTTATTGGAAGAATATGTTACGTCATAGACGATATCATCATATTTGGAGGAAGCACCGAGGATGAACATCTGGCTAATATCGACCAAATACTCTCGAAATTGGAAAAATCCAACCTGCGAGTTAACGTCGACAAGAAAGAATTCGGAAAATATGAAACGGAATTCCTTGGCTACATTATAACAAACAAAGGCATGACCAGATGAAAAAAATGTTCTGGCCATTCGGAAAATTAAAAGCCTAGAAAATTTAAAAGACCTAAAATAATTGCTGGGACTAACTTTATATTAAATGCGTTTTATAAAGGATTACGCTAAAATCGCCAAACCATTGACAAATATCATCAGAAAAGAAAATCGCGCATTTCAACAAATTAAGGATTTATTGTCATCCACGGAAATACTGGTCATTCCCAACTTCGAAAATCCATTCATCTTGACAACAGATGGCTCAAATACAGCAATTGGCGCTGTACTACCTCAGGGCAAGAGTGGCAAAGACAGATGAACCACCTTCATCTCCAGAATGTTGAATAAGACAGAGGAAAACTATGCCGTCAATGAAAAGAAGATGCTCGCCATTATCTGGGTTTTGAACAGCTTACAAAATTACGTATAAATGGCGCGAAAAAAATCAAGTTTGTCACAGATCATCAATCTTTGACATTCTCCCTAAGTAATAAAAACCATAACGCTAAATTAAAAAATCGAAGTCAACACTCGAAGAATATAACTACGAGCTAATTTATAAACCGGGTTATACCAACAACATTTCGGATGCCCTATCCCGACTAGAGATAGAGGCCAATATTCTGTCAACAGTCAATATGAAATAATTAACAATAATAATGAGTAATATCAAATTAATACTGCCTTGATGAAGACTGCAGAAAGAATTCTTAATGAATACAACAAAATTGTCGACTCACTACACAAAGACTCTGAAGGACGGAGACAACAAATATTATTCAACCTGCTTACTATTGTCAAGGAAGAAATCAAGGAAGTAATTAGAGCTACTCAACTGGCAAAAAGTAAAATAATTAATACAAATTTACTAGACAACCGATGATGCTTGTAAAAAATTCTACCTAAAAGAAGCCGCCAGGAATATCATCATCATTAGATCAACGATCAAACAAAAGAAACAAATATACTTAGAGTTTAAAGAGCTCCTCATTAACCAACACGAGTTATTTGGAATCACTGGAGCATGCAACTCTTTACGTGAAACTACAATTTGCGAGATGAACCACATAGAAGAGATAAAGAGCGATTATCAGCTAGAAGATTAGTCAGCTAATAAAAGGAACGCACGCTAAATGTGATTACAGATTTAACAAAAACCAAATAATCGAGATCTTGAACGAAAACACCATCTATCTAAGCAATTTTAACGGGTCCGTTAGTAATAACAACTCGAACAAACATCTGAAAGGAAACTTCCAATGCAATATAACAACGAAATCATAAAAATCGACAGCCAAACATTCACCAACCAAGAAATTAGAACCTCTGAAATCCTACCATCTCCAGCCCAATATAACGGAAAAAGGCATCAACATCGGCACAACATAAACAACTTCAAAATTTATTCGCAAAGCATAAAATATGTATCAGAACTTATGGACCTTGGAGTTATGGCTGTGATTTGCATAGCTATATTTATCTTCTCAATCAAAAAAACCAGTCACCATTATAAAATAAAGAGGAACAGATCAAATCTTCAACCAGAGATCACCAAACAACTCGAGATTCAACCAATTAATTTGTAATTCTGATCCACGGGTGGAGGATCTTTAAAGGGGGAGGAGTTAAAGACCTGGAGCATCCGGCCTAGCGAAACATGAAGTTGCACGAGTATCCGGCATAATTAGATTATTTTATTTTGCTTACTATAAATTTATTAATACAGGGTTATCCAATTCGAGGTTGATAAAGTAAACTTAAAAAAAACACACAAAATATTCGGAATGTATTGTAATTTTTATTTCATTTTACAGATTGATCCTTGCCATTTTTAGTTAAACAAGATATCATTCAAATGTCCTCCACGGGACTTCTTACAGGCCTTGATTCTTTTGAGGTAATTTTCAATGACTTTTCGGCACATTTCGGGCGGTATCTCGGCCATTACCTTACGAATATTAGTTTTTAATTCGTCAAGAGTTTGAGGATTGTTTGCGTAAACACGATCTTTCGCGTAGCCCAACAAAAATAAATCCAAAGGCGTTAAATCACAGGATCTTGGAGGCCAATTGACATCAGCCAATCGCGAAATCAAACGTCCAGGAAATTTCTCTTGCAAAAGATCTCGATTTGCTCGTGTTACGTGACTGGTTGCTCCATCCTGCTGGAACCACATATCGTCAAGATCATAATCTTTGATTTTCGTAAAAAAATAATCGGTTAACATGCGGCCATAGCGCTCAGAATTGACGGTAACGGTTCGTCCATGGTTGTTCTCAAAAAAATACGGCACAATCACACCACCAGACCACAATGCGCACCAAACAGTGACTTTTTCCGGGTGTAATGGCTTCTCTACAATCAATTGTGGATTTTCTGAGCCCCAAATTCTACAGTTTTGCTTATTAACGTATCCACCAAGCGAAAAATGAGCTTCATCACTGAAGAAAATTTTGTTCGAAAAATCAGCATCAGCAGATTTAATAATTTTAACGCGTTGGTCGATTGTTAAATGCTCCATATTCTTAAATGGCAGAATGTCAACTAAATAAATGACAGCGTACTTGACGTTTATCTTTGACAGATGTCGGTATACAGATTTCTACTTTATCAACCTCGAATTGGATAACCCTGTATAAACAATTATTCACATCAAAATTTCCTTATTGCAAATTTTTAGAAATTTTTGTTAGAGTTTAATTTTAATTGGGAATTGTAACAGAAAAGATTAAAATACAATTCATTTTTTTTAATCTCACCGAATTAAAATTCGTAACTTGTATAATATAAAGTGAGTGGTATTTAGTATGTGAATCAGATAAATCTGATGAATATTGTGATAAAAACGAAAGCGTCCATGAAGGATGCCATAGTGTCGATACGGAAGAAAAATGGTGGTAGACGAAACAAAATAAGAAAATTGGAATTAAATAATATAGAAAACAAGAAAATAAAACCAGTGTTAAATGAAATGAAACATATATACTCAAATAAAAATAAAAAAAAACGAAATCCAAATGTCAGATGACGAGATGATCGAAGATTTCAATGGATTCGAACAGAACAAAAAAGAAACAAATACAGAAAACAATATGGTACAAGATATCCAAATTGGAAATACAGAAACGACGGATGAACAAAATGTTGAAAAGAAAACGCATGAAGAAATATACAAAAGAACAGATAATGGGGAAAAAGGGGATTGGAGATTTTGTTATAGCAGAGAAATTAAAATCGCTGAATTTCGGGGCGATAGTGAGTATACAGCAATATGGAAAAACCATGTCAAAATCCAAACCAGAGAAATGGATACAGGAAATAAGATTTTAAAAAATATGCACTTAAAAAAATTACATCAATTCATACAACCCAAACTTCTTGCCGACAGTTTCCAGCTGCCGTAAGATGATAATGCAGATAGTGTCTTTGCTATTCCAGCCGAAAAAATGATTTATATCCAAAAGATACATTATTTGATATACCTAGTTCTATATCTACTATGTTGGTTTTATAGGATATAATCCTTGCCCACAAGAAATTAGAGGCAAGTCTGATGGGGATAGGGGGGAGGGGGGGTGTAAATTGGTATCTTGTACTACAAAATCCAAAATTTTTGAAACTTAATAAAGTGTTCTGTAACATGTTTTTAACCTGCTTTTTTATCGATGCTATCTATACCGATATCGACTTTACTTCAAATTACGTCCCCCTATTCCCTTTAGACTCGCCACAAATTTCTCTGGAGCTTACCTAAGATTATGATCTATGAAGCGTAGTAGGGTCGATGGCAAAGTGGATAATTTAAAAAATACAAAATGTTTTATTAATTTTTTACATGTCATGTCATAGCAGTTGGACCAATTTGGTAAAATTATTTAGCTTGACTGTTATCATTAAATTCTTATTTATCCATTTTATTTTTATAAAATTAGTTTTTGTAGTGAAGCCTTTGAATAAACATAAAACAAGAGCTCAATAAAAAATTGTGATAAAAGTTTAAAAGTCATTCGTTTAATTATCTGTTCGTTTAAATTCCAGATCCAAAAAAATATTTGTAAAGGAAAGTTAGCCATTTTGTTGGATAAGAAGAAAACTGTATCGTCACCGCGTGCTACCGCCATTGGTCGAATAAAACGAACGGATTGTAATTTATAAAATGTGCGAATCATCCGGAAACATGCAATCATTAACATTACCAGCGGCAAAGAAGCGTCTTGCGGTAATTAAAGGCCAGATGACTAAACTGGTCAATTACGTCAATGAAAAGGTTAACCCAACCACGTCGATTGAAGAATTATCGGTGCGGTTAGATTGAGCTCCAATTCTACTAAAGGAGTTTACAGTTTTGAAAATGGTAATTTTTAACATGTGCGAAACTGAGCTATCCGATATGAGTGATTTTGAAGAAAATTATTAACACGTTGTAGCCAAATTAACCAGATTAATTCGTGAACGTAGTACAGATTACACGTCGACCTCATTGAATGATAGCACTATTCAAGGTGGAATACATCCAGCCGAAGTGAAGTTGCCAAAGATAAATATTCCTCCTTTTAAGGGCGACTATACGGAGTGGCAATCGTTTTCAGATTTATTTAACACCCCTATACACGATAATAGTTCGTTAACGCCAGTGCAGAAGTTTCAATACCTCAAAGGTTTGTTACGATACGAGGCAGCAGGCTTATTTTAGCACTTCACAATTACGGATGCCAATTACATTGAGGCTCTTTAGAAACTCCACAAGAGATACGATCAAAAGAGGCACACAGTGAGAAAATGTATAGATATGTTTTTGGACATGCCTTCATTCAAATAAACCGATCATAAGAATGTACGGTCATTAGTTGACACAGCAGATGAAGTAGTCAGAGGCATAATAGCTTTGGGTCTAATAGCAGAATCCTGCGATCGTATTCTAGAAGACAAGCTAGACGATGAATCCAGAATGTTGTGGGTTAAACATACTGCGAAATCAAACTTTCCTACGCTAGAAGAATTTTTTGATTTTTTGCAACAACGAGTCAATTCTTTGGAAAGTATGAAATCGAGTTATACGCTTGTGAAACCACTACCATCCAAGATAAAAGAAATTAAGCAAACACGAAGCCTGCATGCATCCACCACATCAGTCTGTTCGGTCTGTAAAATCGAGGATCATTTGTTAATAAATTGTAGCAATTTCAAGGAAATGTCAGTAGAGCAACGACGGGAATTTATAAAAGCTAATAATCGATGTTTTAATTGCTTTAACGGTGCTAATTCCTCATATTTTTGTAGGAGCAAAGGAAGATGTCCGAAGTGTAACAAAAAACACCATGTTTTACTACATATCGACCAAACGCAAGGCGAAATGAAGGAGGTTAATAAGGAGTCACTTCAATCCGTGTACCGCATGACTAATAGTTGAACCAAATAATAAAATCAACCAGCAAAAACCGCAATCTCATACAATGTCATATGTAACGCAGCCATCAACCACTCGTGAAAATTCGTTTGATGCATCGATTCATCTCGATAGTACTACATTGTTACCTACTGCGTTAGTAAAAGCTAAATCTAATATGGGTCATTCGCTAAAATGTCGCATTCTATTATGTAGATTCAGGATCTGAGAAATCATTTGAAACCGAAGCTTGTGCTCAGAAATTACAACTTCCGAGAGATAATGCACGTCTAATTATTACGGGACTCGGACAAGTAGGTACAGGTGCAACTAGAGGTAAAATAACGGTATCAATGTCATCTATTTACTCGGATGAAGCAATTTGTATTCAAGCATACATTTTACCGATTGTCACATTAAACATTCCAAGTTCGAACCAAGAAATTGATTCGTGGCATCATTTGAGCAATCTCCAACTGGCCGCTCCAAAATATAATATTCCGGGAGCCTTTGTTTTTTTGGTCGGAGCTGTCGGATTTTTTCCAAGTTATTCGTGATGGGAAAATCGCAGGCGCTAGCAATCAACCAGTAGCGATAAACACAATTTTTGGATGGATTATTGCTGGTAACACAGAAGGGCAAAATTTTGCAGGTTCTTATCATGCAGCCGTTCAAGTCGACCCAGATATTGATTCCTCCTTACAAAAGTTTTGGCAGATTGAAGAATTGCCGGAGCAAAAGCATTACAAGCCAGACGAAGAAGAATGTGAACGTCATTTTGTTCAAACTACCACAAGGAGTAAAGATGGACGTTTTATCGTCCGTTTGCCGTTCAAAGCACCGCCGGCACCCGCAAATCTTCTTGGGAAATCGTATTCGAAGTGTTTTCAACGATTGATGGCAATAGAGAGAAAAGGAGCACGAGATCCATCGTTCTATGAATTGTACCGTGGCTATATGCAAGAGTTCATAAGCTTCGGCCACATGGAGGAAGCGGTTACGACGAACGAGCCAAACAACTATTTTCTACCTCATCACGGCGTAATGAAAAGTTCCAGTACCACGACCAAGCTGAGAGTGGTATTCGATGCTTCGGCGAAGACTAGCAGTGGATACTCCCTGGATATTGCTTGTCGGTCCTATAGCACAAAATAGCCTGTATAACATATTAATCAGAATTCGCAAATACAAAATAGTTTTCACTGGAGACATCGAGAAAATGTTTAGGTACTTGTCGCGGCAGGAGACCAGAAATACCAGATGATTTTATGGAAAGATAACGCAGCTGATCAAGTGAAAGCATACAAGTTGAAAACCGTAACCTTTGGAATGGGTCCAGCGTCATTTTTAGCAACCAGAGTTCTTCAGCAGATAGCAAAAAATAATAAAATCGTGTTTCCAGAAGCAGCCAAATGAATCCGAGACGGTATTTATGTGGACAATCTCATGACGGGTGCAGATTCTGTTGAGGAAGCGAGAACTCTGAGATCCATAATTGCGGAAGTTTTATTAGGGTCTGGCTTTCTATTCCGCAAATGGAATACCAACCATCCTAGGGGCTCGTAGGCTTGCCGGATGACCATAAAGAATTAGTACCCAAATCCATTGAAGAAAATAATAAGACGATAAAACTGCTGGGTTTTGAGTGGAATCAAATCGATGACAGCTTCCATTCCAAGGTAAACTTGGAAGGTGAGCCGATTGCAACTAAGCGTTAAATATTGTCGGAAGCTTCGCGGATCTTCGATCTGTTGGGTTGGCTGGCTACAGCAGTCGTTCAAGTAAAAATATTGTTCCAAAGCCTATGGCTACAAAAGTTGGGCTGGGATGATCAATTGCCAAGCGGTCTGGAGAAGGAATGGCTGGTACTTCGCAATCAGCTACCATATTTAAAGATGATCAAAATTCCACGCTGGTTGTCAACCGCTGAGGACAAAGCAATTGAGATCCATGGTTTTGCAGACGCTTCCGAGAAGGCGTATGCTGCAGCAGTGTATTGCAGGTGTTATTTCTAATAACAGCATAAAGGTTTGTTTAATTCCAGCCAAAACTAAAGTAGCACCATTTAGTAAAACAACAATCCCGCGTCTAGAGTTATGTGCCGCAGTTTTATTAACGAGACTGATCAAAACAATACGAGAAGCCTTAGAGTCAAACATCAAAAGGGTGTACGCTTGGACTGATTCCAAAATAGGTTTGGACTGGCTTTCATCCCATCCGTCACGCTGGCCTACCTTTGGAGCAAACAGGACTGCTAAAATCCTAAGATCGATAGACAGGGAAAAATGGTACCACGTTTCATCAGAAGATAACCCCGTAGATTGTGGTTCGAGGGAAATGACACCACAGGAACTAGCTAACTTTCCGATGTGGTGGAACGGACCAAAGTGGTTGTCAAGGGAAATGAATAATTGGCCAAAACAACATCCGGTAGTTATCTCAAGAAACCTCTACGTATCGCAGTCAGTTCAAATACCTATCTTTTACGAAGAACTGGCAACTAAGTATTCAAGTTGATACACATTTCATAGGATACTTACTATAGTCAGGCGTTTCATTGGTTCAATCAGACGATCGGGAAAAGGAAGGAATAAATCAAGCAAGCATTCCAACGTGATACTAAGGCCGACTGAAATTGAGTTATGCCGAAAGGCGGTTTTAAATCAAGTTCAAGATAATTATTTTTACGCTGAACTCGATAGTTTGAAATGTCGAAAGCCGGCAGCGGCCGCCAGCAAGCTATGGTTTCCCAATCCTTTATTGACGAGGATGGCCTAATTAGGGTTGGCGGTAGATTGAAACCCTCCTTGGCCTCTTTTGAGCAGAGGCATCCGGTCGTACTGCCCAATTGTTGTGTAGCCTCCATCATAGTGAACGATCTGCATATTCGGTACCATCATGCTGGGCGATCGTCTGTTATCAGCACCATTCGTCAAAGATATTGGATTTTGGGCTGTCGCAATCTAGTTAGAAGGTTGGTACATAGATGAACGATATGTGTCAAAAAGTAAAGCGACACTTCTAAAGCAGGTTATGCGTGATCTACCATCGTTTAGAATGGAACAAACAAGGCCGTTCTTGAAGGTTTGTGTCGACTACGCTGGACTGCTGGATATATACATGAGAAGAGCTCGTGGACAGAAATCAATTAAAAGCTACGTTTGTATATTCGTTTGCGTTAGCACGAAGGTTATACATATTAAATTGGTAGAAGATTTGACGACGGACACATTTCTTACCATCTTTCGGCTGGGACAGCAACAACACTATCTACATTATATTTCGGCTGAAAACTTTTGGCTAACTTTAACAGTATCATTGGATACGCGAACTAAATACCAGCCAACACATATCTGAAAAGTATTAAAGAAAACATAAAAGCAAATGCGAAAGTGACAAAAATCCAGATGATCAAGCAAATTAAGCAAATTAAAATATAAAAAAACAAAAAAACAATAGAAAAAAATCTACTTGCCAAAAAAGACGCTCATTTAGTTCACTTGAAATTCTGACGGCAGCGCGGCTAGCAGAAAATCTGCTCATGTGTTTCCAGCATAAATCCGCATCCATGATAACTAGATAATTTATTATTTTCGATTGTTCAATATTACTATTGAATTGTCAATCAACTATATTTTATTTTACTGATTTATCAATCACAAATTACTCTGCATATTCGACCTTGTTAAAGTTAGCCGAAAGTTGCCAGCCGAAAGTGAAAAAATCGATCGAATCTGGTTACAAGGGTGAAATTTTGATTTCCCTCATTTTTTATCGATAAAACCGTTCGTCATTCGAGATTTTGGCATATAGGCACCAATCTGACTATGCCGATTCGATAGCGTATTACTATAGGTAGATTCTGAGTAAAGGTTAGGGGTCATCTGATGGGGTTATAGGGGTGAAATTTTAGACCACATCAGACCCAACCCAATCCTATACTCAGAATCTACCTATGGACATGGGCTATCGAATCGGCATAGTCAGATTGGTGTCTATATGCCAAAATATCGAATGACGAACGATCCTTGACGATGCTTGATAATTTTCAATCTTCTTTATCGACTACTTTCGGCTGTATGAAGCAGATATGACATTTCATCCCTATACGACACACCTTAAATCTTTAATCAAATCTACCAATGGTCATGGGATATTTAACCACCCTAGTCAGATTGGTGTTCATGTGGCAAAATCTGTGGAACAACGGAACAATCTATGGTACAACGGAAAATGGAACATTTCACCAATATAACCGAATAAAACCTACTACAAACACATATTCAAATTCTACTTAGGGTCATGGTTCATCCAATTGGTACAGTCAAATAGTTCATCTGTCAGAATCTTGATATACCAACCACTCATCAGCTAAACGTGTCGGGGTCTCATGGCTATTCTATAGATGCCTGTTATTGACATTTTCTTTTAGAAAAATGATGTATATTTTATAACTTTTAAATCTATATTGCTGGCATTAGTCGGTTTAAATATTGAAGTTAATCTTCTTTATCGATACAATCTACATCATCGACATTTTAAAATATTTTTGTTTGGGTTTAGAATGGTTAGAACGGCAAAGATACTATCTGCTTTACCATCTTTCGGCTGGGATAGCAAATACACTATCTGCATTACCATCGTTCGGCTGGAAACTTTCGGCTAACTTTAACAGTATCCATATTCGATCAATCTTCATTCATTCATTTATTTTGTCAGTCAATAAAGCTGATGTTCACTGTACTTTTCAGCTCGTTCGACTGACATTCATGTACATACATACACGAGCAATCATGAATGTCAACCATCTTGACTGATGATAAAAATTCAAACATGTTTGAATTTTATGAATCGTAAAATTTGATTGTCAATCATTATCAGTCATACACATACACGGTCAGTCATAAATGTCAATCACGTTGATTGCCATTCAAAACTGACCGTGTATATGGGGGGGCTTTACGCTATTTTCATGAACAAAACGAAAAAACAAAAGAAAAGGAGAGCGAGAGAAGCAAATAAATTCTTTGCTATAAAATGAAGTTGGCGGCGATGCTACACAGAGACATCTTACCACAAATGCTAAAATTCAAATTTAAATATTGTATAAAAAATTCTTAACAAGGGGTGAAGCGCCTGTTTAGGGAACATTAATCGAGTTCCGTGTATCGTTGTTTTCCTAAGAGTGCCAAATTTCTAATATTTAAACACTGATGGACACATATAGAAAATCGGGGTTCGGTTTAATTTTATGAACAAATAGAATATTCCTTGAAATGAGTTCGTTTAGCAAATGGGTTTTCATTTAAAATGCTTTGATCTTTGACGTAAGAGTTTTTCCACCAAACTAAAAATATTCAATAATTTTTTGTCTATTTTAAAAATATCTAATATTATTTTTAACTATAACATTTATATACTATAAAAAAAAATTATTTGTTATTTTGCAAATATATTAGACATTTTTCAACTTGTATTAATTTATTGTTAAATATTAACATTCATTTGTTTATTTATAATTTATATAAGACTAGAGGTCAATGATTTTATCAAATTCTTGAAGAACTAGAATTAATTAAATTTTATATTTTGTAGTAAGGTTACAAAAATAGTTATGAGAATCTTAATCCCCCCGCCTGACTCAGATCGAGTTTAATTTGGCAAATACTATATTTTTTCTAATTAATTAATTATTTTTTTTTAATTATTATTATTTTGCACAAATAGCAATTACGATTGTCTAATATTTTATTTAATAATTAATTGGTATGATAAAAAAAGTTTTTTGTAGGTTCAAAAAAATAAATGAAATTTGATGATGTTCAATCTAAATTGATTGTCCCTTTAGGTAAACCCAATTCTTTTTGGGGAAGTAAACTAAACGAAATTATCTCAGCATTAATGATTCAACATTTAATTTTATTTCGGTATTCGTCGTATTAATTGTCGGTGGCGACGAATTTGTTTCCGTTATAACCGATATCGTTTCACGATCGCATTTTTCATCGAGTACCGTGGTGCTGAGTGCTAGGGTTTTAACACTGCACGGACTACTCTCATCGATTTGGGAAGACGGTGATATTGGGATTTCCTCAATTTTTTCTAAATCCTGTGCTATACTATTCGAATTTTGTTTGTGGATCATTGAGGCGCGTGCCGTCATTTGTGACTTCACGATTTGATTCAAAATTTGTTGTTTATCTTGCATATTTATCACCGTTGATGTGTTATCATTTGCGGTCGTGGTTTTGTTTTGTATTTGATTTTGAAATCCATCCTCTTTGTCGAGACTAAACTGCCGCCGTAATAATCGGGTGGAACCCGGTTTACTGTTACCGTCGAATTTTGGTGGCATAAATTGTGCTTTGCCATCAGCACACTGCGATAAATTACTTTCGCTTGGACTTAGACACCGATAGTGATTATAGGGGAAACTTAAGTCCATCATGTCTTCGAGACGACGAAACAAACGGTTTACGGAACCGCCGGTGGCAGGATTTAGTCGAGTGAAATTTGCCGGATTTAGTAAACCTTCGGCCGGCAGTTCGGACAGCTTTCGTTGTTGTGGACTTATTGAGGTAGATTTAGATTGGAAATCTGGTAAAGTAATGTTCAGATTTACATTCGGTAGAGTTGCATTGGAATCGATAGAGAACGAATTTGACATGGACACAGACTCTTGGAGTCCAGGCGGAGTTATCTCGACTTTAATTTCAAATGATTCGCCGGGTCCGGACGGCGATTGATTAGAAGATGTAAATGCTGAACTAGGATTTGTAGTACTTTTATTTACCGCTTGTCGCATCAGTAACGACTTTTGAATCAACGTTTCGTCCAAACTGAAATCAAAATTTATTTATGTAAAACCAAGTGTCGTTCAAAACAATTTTATTCTCTTACCCATGTGATTCACTATTCCAATGATAGCGTATTTATAAAGTAAATAAAAAATTGTAGAACTTTTACGAATAATTTAGTAAAATAATAGTGACTTACCCAATATTAGGTGGGGTTGGTAGAAGCTTATCAAATCCTTTTTTCCCGGAAAGCCAATACGTATTCATCAATCCTTTACCCTTTATCTCGATCGGGCCTCGTGATTCTAGGTAATAACCACCGGCTTTTTCTAAACGATCCCGCACTTGCTCCGACAAATGTATCCGCCACGATGAACCGCTAGATTCCATTCGCGATGCGGTATTTACGGTATCGCCAAACAAGCAATACCGGGGCATTGTTAAACCAACAACACCGGCACAACAAGGGCCTGTGTGCAGTCCAATCCTCAGCTGCAGCGGAACACCCGGTAAATGTTTAATTCTAAATCGCCCGCTTTGATGCAGTAAATCTAAAGCCATTGTTGCAATTTGTTCCGCATGGTCTGGAGTTCGGACGGGTAGCCCAGAAACCACCATATACGCATCACCAATGGTTTCTACTTTATAAACATTGTACGCATTTATTGTTGCATCAAAACACGTATACAAATCGTTTAGCAAGTCAACAACTTGGACAGGACTACAATGTGCCGCGATCGTGGTAAAACCAACAATATCACTAAAATATATTGTCACTTCGGCAAATTCTTCGGGATCAACGGCCAAACCCATTTTTAATTTCTCTGCTACCGTACTTGGTAGCATTCTATTTAGCAGCTGTTCCGTTTTCTTCCTTTCAATGTCTAATTGGTCTGTACGCTCCCTAATTAACTCTTCTAAATTATTTGAATATTTTTCTAACATTTGAAACATGGTATCTACAAAATTTACTTTACGGCCATGATTCAATTGCTTAAATCGTTCGTAGACACTGTAAAAGAAGGATTTAGATTAGATTATTGTGTACTGGTTTAAAGGTATATTTAATACTTACGTATTAAAGTCAGGTCGCATTTCAGGCATTTCGGCCCAACACTGTCTCATTATGTTTATTGCTTCTGGCGGCGCGGCCCCTTTTGACACTGACGGCCGTATCAGTGGAGGTGGTCGTTTTATTTTAGTAATGATTTCTAATACAAGATAAAAAATTTTATATTAAAATATTTTAAAAGGTTAAAGAATCGTTATAGTATACCTTCAGGCGATAACGACAACATACAATATGGTTCACCACGAACCACCACCTCTTGCATTATGATCCCAAATGAGTACACATCACTCGGCTGAGTTCCGCATTTTGGATAATTTTTTAAATTACGTAAAGCTTCAGGTGCCGTCCATAAAAGTTCCTTGGCACTTTTGTTCATAGGTGGTTGACCGCCTAGCGCTTCGTAAAATGTTGGCAGACCATAGTCGGTTATTTTTAATACCCATCGTGCATCAACGACACAATTTCGCGATGATAATGCACCGTGTACACGTAGCGGAGATGAATGTAAATATTTCATTCCTCGCACTAAATCCGTCAACAGACTTAGCCGAAAGGACCAATCCAATTTTATTTCATCCATTATGAGAACGTCTTGCAGGGAGCCACGTGAACAATACTCAAATACCATGGCCGTGCGGGTTTGATCACTCAACCAACCGATAAATGGGTTCATATTTTCATGTCGCAACCCGTGCGTCATCACTAAAAAATCCATGGCCTTTGATTTTAATTCGGCCATTGAACCAATTTGTATTTCCTTAAGTTGTACTAAATCGCCCTTTTAACAAAAAAAAATGACAAAGAAACAAACGAAATAAATTAAATAATTGAATTTCCTTTTAATTTTATTTTATTTTTCCTCATTTTTCCGGTTGTTAAAAAATAATCTTTTTCGTAATACATATTTTAGAAACGTCCACAATAACAACAACAACAACAACTATATATACATTATAATTTAATTGACTTACATTATATCTTGCCTTCATATCCACAATATTATTGTTATGCCTCGCTAGACTACCTGAACCGGAACTATTTTTTGCCGCTGGTAGGCCAAGATTTTTTAATGAGCCAATCGACCCTTTTAGCAGATCCGGTTTTTCTACTTTGTCTACCTCTGGTCCACCAAATTCTTGCAGCTGTTGCAACCAACAACATAGCATCGCTTCGATGCCCTCGTCCACCTGAAAATGAAATATGGAAAGGGAAAATCAGAAATACGAATGTATAGGTGGATACTCAAAAAAAAATTGTTATTGATTTTTGCAAGTAATCGCGGTTATATTGAATTGTTGCTGTAGTTTGGTTGATTGATTATCAATTAGCAAAATATTTTGCGATGGACTCTAAGCATTAAAAAATTTGTTATGCAAATAAATCTTGTTCAGATAATTTGTATAAAATTGAAAGAATTTTTGTAATAGATTATTCCATTAGGAAGTTTTCAATGAATCAGCTAATTACTTTTTGAGTAGTATCACATGATCAATGAAGCACACACGGCGATGTCGTGCGAAAGTAACAATTTTCAATCAATCAATTTGCTGTCTAATGGGAACTTGCAAATTCTTTTTATATTATTTGTAGGGTTTTGTGGTTGATTTGAAACTTGGAAATTTTAGAAAGGGACGTTAAAATATTTCTTCTAACGCGAATTGTAAAAAACCGCAAATCGCAAATCACAACGCCAAACTGATAACCCTCCCACGTTTTAATGTTTACATTATGTGGGATGGTTGAAATGAATTTCGGCAAACTTTCTCTCTTCTAGACCAAATAGGAAGTTTTCAAAATGGTGTTTTTATATCGCCTTAGGAACAACGGATAAAAATAAATCTTCTTATTCAGCTCTAGTTCTGAGTTCTTCAGATGTGTTTACGAGACACGATGACCTTACATTTTTTAATGTTAATCTTCCTTAATATCTTAACATAAAAATTATTTATTTTACATAATTCCTTTTAAACCACCATCCGATTTTGGGAGCTTGGTATTTCACCTCCAGGGTCCCCTGAAATTTTAGGGTTTGCAGGTAGTGACGTTACTGATAAGACATCCGAAGAATGGCGTAATGTTTGAACCAAAGTTTAAATTAGAAATACTTTCAACCGGTAGCATTAGTCCGGCTCCGCTGGGAATTATGAAAATTTTTCTTTTTCTTTTCGTATATAAATAATTTTTCTTAGGAAAACAGAATTCACCATTTAAAAAAATTGCATCACTGTATCTTCCTTAGACCTTGTATTGTAGCCCAGCCACCTAACTCGATTGGATTTCAAGAGTACGATGATTTCACTGTGAGTTGCTATATCTCCCGGTTTATACGAATCCGACATTTCTTTTGATCAACTTTAATTGGACCAAAGATCGAACGAATGGCCTTAGCGTTAGATGGATTGTGATAAATGTTTAGATCGCAATAACTTTGAATTATTAGTGCGTAGACAACACTGTGTCCGGCAACATTTCGGGTTTTTATTTTTGTCCGCATATCATTCGACGATGTTAGAAATGCTCCTGGATGTTGATAAAAATTTGGTTTTGCTGTACTGTTCACTTCCAAATTAAGGTTTCTTGCGTAACGATCAGTTATATGAAACTGTCCAGCCTTTGGCCATGAAGCATGATATAGTTTGCTTATCCATAAATTTGGCCTGGTTTTATTAAATATACAGCGCGATTTCAATGTTCCTTTTCTTTACGAGTGCATCTTCCAGTTGCGCACCAGATGACACTTAAACGGAGTCTGATGCAGTTCCTAGATTATGATTTTACACACAAATCTAGAAGTTGTTGAATTACGCAGAGAAATGAGTTTCTCTCGAATTTCTAATACCTTCGAAATCTCGTATTTAAAAATCCCGTTTTCAAAATCTTGAAAGTCAAAATCCTGGATATGAAAATCCTGAAAACTAAAATTTTGGAAATCAAAATCCAGGAATTTAAAATACCGGAAATCAAAATTCCTGAAGTCAAAATTCCCGAAATCAAAATCTCGGAAGATATGAATGAAGAAATTTTGTGTGATGGGTGGAAATAGGATTCTAAAATGTCTTTTGAAAGAAGTTCTGGAATATGATTGCTTTAGACGAAACTCGGCCATTTCTTAACCGATTATGATGGACTTGGGTATGTTAGATTGAAATGGGAGTATAAAACGATTTTTGGAGACGTTCCTGGAACAGAACTCAGCCATGGAAATGAGATTCTGGGCCACTTGGGATGGAACTCGATATTTTCTTATTAAGTCACGATGATATTAAGGATGCTGGATGGAAATAGAATTCTAGAATGATTTTTGGAAGAAGTACTGGAATACGGTATCCTGGGGAAAAAGTCTGCCATTTCTAAACCTGAAATGCGGTTATAAAAATGTTTATGGGAGAAGTTCTGAGATATGCACACATGGGACAGAGCTCGATCATTTCTTAACCGATCATAATGGGATTTGGTATGTTTCATAGAAATGTCCTTCTAGAATGATTTTTGTAAGACTCGGTTATTTCTTAACCAATTATGATGACACGAGGTATGTTGTATGGAAAAAGGATTCTTAAATGATTTTTGGACGAAGTTCTGGAATGTGGCCTCCTGGGTTGGAACTTGGCCATCATGATGCTATTGGGTATGTTGGATGGAACTGAGATTATAAAATGATTTTTAGAAAAACTTCAGTAATATGGCTGGAACAAGAACTCGGTCAATTCTTGGTTGGAATCGGTAATAAATATTTAGTTGGAAAAGGGATTTACAAAATAATTACCGATTCACTCACATAAAAACATCAAAGGATAAACGATCTATAATTCAGAGAAAATAATCCAGAACTATTTAAAAATCCTACCATTATTTTATTTTTCAACGTTATTTAAAAAAAATCTATTTGTCTGTGTAGGTGTGTATGTGTGGGCAACACGTGACTTCATTTTACAACGAATGTGTGTAAATCAGGAATATTGCACGTGACTACTAAGGTCAGTGAAACAAAAGTTTATGGTTCAAAAGAGCTGATTTGAGGTGATTTGTGGAATTGTGAAAAGCACCCAATATAGCTTCTTTCGATTAATCGTTATCCACCAAAATGATTGTAACATTTAGTGTACCATTATATTTCACAATTTCTTAAAATACAGCTGTTGTCGTTTTTTTAAGATTGATGATCATAATTTTCATTAAAATTTTTGGAAAATCAATTTGTTATAAATTTAATTTAGAAATCGTTTACTCTTAATCGTTTTTTTCGAACTGCTTTGTTATTAATTCCAAATTATACCCAACACTACTCTGAAAAATATATTGTGAAATCAGCACCGCACTGAATTGGTTACCGGTGTAGTCACATTTGAAACTTTGGCGCAGTCTCACAGTATATAGAAACGAGAAGAGATCGGAAATAAGCTTAATAAAAACTTAAATAACATCCTTATTTTGATAAATAAAAGAAGTCGATGAAGACTTCCGAGCCCGAATTTTTAGTGGATTTCTTGAATAAGTGTAGCCATCCCGAAAAACCATTTATACATTAGAAAAACAAACAGTATACAAAACTAAAATTAATGAATAAAATTACTGGTAAAACTTCTTTTTTAATATATTTAACCCGAATAGCGTTAATTTGTGTAGTTAATATGGGTCCACATTAAATTCTATACCGCAATACCTGGAGATAAAGCCACCAAGCGGCATTCTACAAATTATTCGGGCTAAATAAATAAATTTAAAAAAGGCTATTTCCACCTGATATGGACTTGGGGCCAATTCTACGTCTTAGCTAGCATCGTGACTTGTGTGGCCATATATGCCGTATAAAAAAGAAGTTTTACCAGTAATTTTAATTTACATTAATATTATTTTTGTATATTGTTTGTATTTCCCATGTATAAATGGTTTTTCGGGATGGTGCTACATTTTTTAATGTATTTAGACTTTTTCGGGATGGCTACACTTATCCAAGAAATCCACCAAAAAATTCGGGCTCGAGTTCGGGCTAACTTCATCGGTTTTATTTTTCGACTTCCTGAATAAAATTGATTGATTGAATCGGTCCGGTTACAGACAACTAGGTAAAGCCGATAGTTAGTGACACAATGACAACACAATTCTATTCTAATAATTCTTTCTTACTTTGGGTACTTCACTCTGAGGATTTCCTGACAAGATAGAAGAAAATTTCCAGCAGAAAAATGTGTTTTGCTATTCATCGCTAGAGGCACCACTATCACTAAAAGGGATTTTTTTTCTGCTGTAATTTTTTGAAACCGGCACAAATTTCTTCAAATTTTTAAGCAAATCTATGCGACATATAATGCGACATACAATACAACATACAATGCAACATACGATTAATCCGAAATTCCGGCCACGGGCGAATGCAAGTAGGCCGTACGATATACTGGCATTGGCGATTTATGCAAACGAAATGAAAACAATGTGGAAGAAAATTAAAACTAAAGTAGTGTTGCTTTCGCAAACCCGCTTAGCTCAGCTAAGAAATGTGAAAGCAACAACTTTTGGATTTAATTTTTTAATGCGTTTCAATTTTTCTGTGTTGGTTCATTATCTTAATATTTATTTTAGTTTTTTTTATTTTAAGAAATATAATAAATTAAATTCGGTATTTTGCTACCAAATAACAAATGCTAAATTATTATTCAATATAAATTTTTCTAGAAAAAATAACGCCTTGCGGTAACCACCATAACCATAAAATGATTTTATTTCCCCGAATCCTAAAAATGTTGTTCTTAACATTCTAAAACAATCGGCTTGAATACAATGCGATTGTCGTTGTAATCTTTTGAAAGCAACACAACTTAAAATTAAGAAAAAAACAAAAAATCACTTCCACTTACGAACGAGACGTCAGAATGAACACGCGCGACATAATAAAAATTACAATCGGTGTATTAAATGAAATACGGGTAAAAATAATAATTTATAAATAAAATAAATATTTTGTAAATACAAACGTAAAATATAAAGTGTTTAATTTTATTTAACAAACGCCCAACGCAACAAGTACAAATTTATGAAACAGAAGAGAAAATATAATATTTGTAAACGTTTAGAATCCCATATGTCCATCACTACATAATCGCTATTTTAGAATCCCATGTCCATCACTACATAATCAAGTGGATTAATACCTGTTAAAGAATGGCCTAGTTACGTTCAGTTGGCCGTAATTCAGAATTGTTTCTAAAAAAAACGTCTACTTTTTAAAAATCCCATTTTCATTCTACAAACTCAACTTCATCAGGATCACTTATGAAAAAGTCCGTTCTGATTGCCGCATTCCTGAACTACTTGCAGTACTTGTAAAAAGCATTTTACAAATACATATTCTTTATACCATATTTCGTCATGATCGCGGGTGAGAAATAGCTCAAATCAAATTTGATGATTTTCATATATTCGCAACTCCATCAAACAAATCCACTTTAATTACGAACAAAAAGATAGAAAAAACGGTGTCAGGAAAAGCAGAACTCCTGCACAATTCGGGAACGTATTTTCAAGAAATTAGGACTCTTGATTGGTACGCGAACGACTAACACTTATATTTTTGCCATAATCGCTCAACAGAAATATGATACAAAAAGCAAAAAGCAAAGCATTTACGATGAGATGTCGTTTTCGGTGAACTGTTATTTCATTAAATTGTAGTTTTCGATGAACTGTAAGTTCGAAAGCGACATTTAAGAGAAATCGACAATTCACCGAAAACGACGATTCACCGAAAACGATAATTCGTTTCGATTAATTCAGCGTATTTAGAACAGTCTGCTATACAATTATATTGGTATGATATCAAAGGGCCGAATGTCGAAGGGCCGAATGTGTCGAAGGGCCAAATGGGGCGAAAGCCCGATTTTTTTTTAATTTTTTTTTTGTTTCTAAAAATATATCTTTTTATTTAGTTTAATTATTTTTTAAATTTTTTGTACCATATATCTATTATCAGAAGGCTGAGATAGGGCCGAATGTCTCAGGTGGCGCATGACAAATTTTCCTTCACGAAAATATATCGCTGACTGGAGACGTGGAATTTCATGAATATCCAAAGATGAAAAGTAGTAAATACATAAATTCATAAGAAGTTCATTTATGTTTAATAAAAAAAAAATTACAAAATATTCCATAAAATAACAAATTTAAAAAATTATATTTATAAAAAAACAAAAAAAAGTCAGCTCTTCGACATTCGGCCCTTCGACATTCGCCCCTTCGACAATTCGACCCTTTTACCCATTCCATTATATTGTCTTGTAGAGACAGCGAAACAAATATTTCGATTTTGATAATAAAATATGATTGACGCATTTTGGGCTTAGGAAATTCACACATAACCACGGAGAAGCCGATACATCCTCAATGAGTAACTGTTTGGTGTGGATTTTGGACTGGCGGCACCATTGGTCCATTTTTTTGAAAATAAGCAAGCAGCTGCCCTTACAGTCAATGGGAAGCGTTACCAGCCGTTACGAGCCATGATTAATTACTTTTTGTTACCCAGAATTCAAGATAAGGAAACGCACAATATTTGGTTTCAACAGGATGGCGCAACTTGCCACACTGCAAAAGCCACAATCGGTTTTTTGCACATTGTCTTCGAGGATCGAATAATCAGTCGTAACGGAGATGACTTTATCTAAAATTGTCGCATCCGACAATATCCAGCATTTTATTAATAAGTTGGAATTTTAGAAGGAATTAAGGAATCGGCATCTTTGAAGTCAACGATTGTTACCAAAAACAGGCAAGGATCTACAAAAGCACTTGGTCTTCCTGAAATTTTAAAATTAAAGAAAGACGACGACTATCATAAGATTTTTACTGCAGCCATGGATGGTTTTAAAATTTAAAAAAACGATCCAAAACCCAAAGTGCAAAATGTGAGCATAAATAAAGAAATAGCTAGTGCTGATTATAAAGCTGCGGAACATTTTGTTGTGAAATCCAAAGACTGGTTAAAAAAAGAATTATTTGAAGGAACAAATATTTAATGCGGATGAAACCGGACTTTATTAAAAAAAGATGCCTGAACCTACGTACATCCATAAAGAAGCAAATGCTATGCCAGAAGCTAAAATATTTAAGGATAGAATAATAACTAAATTAGGTGAAATGTTGCCGGTTATAAATTGAAACCATTTGTCGTTAATCAATCGAAAAAACCAAAGGCTTTTAAGGAGTAAATATAACGTACATATTGACAGTGCATTATCGGTCAAACAAAAGGCTTTAGATGACATCATTACTTTTTAAGTATTAGTTTATGAAAGTGTTTGCCCCTAAAGTAAAAGAATATTGGAATCAACAGGATATTCCATTTAAAATACTTTTACTACTGCAGATACAGCACCTGGACAACCATCACACCTATGCAATTTACACTCCAACATAAAAATTATGTACTTGCCTTCAAATACCACCAGTATTATACAACCCATGGATCAAGGAGCTTCATCCACATTTAAGGGTCATTACCTAAAAATTACATAAAGCCAATCAATTGAGGCTCTTCAAAAATTGACAAGGTTAAAAGAGATCGAGTTACAATATTTTATAAGAAATCAAAAATATAGAAAGTGGATGACAAGAAGTGACTCCTTCTTGTATGAACGGAACAAACTGAAATTGATCAAATTACAAATCAGATCGTAGAGCTTAGAAGTTTAATTAGAAATTTAATTATTTTTTTTTTGTTTTGATGAAATTCGACTTACGACCAAATCGATGTATGGTCGATATCTAAGAACCTATCTCGGCCGTAGGTCGAGGAATACTTGTATATTTATATAATTCAATATATTGCAGCATACGCGTCTGCCTCATTGATATAGTTTCTCAATGGTTTTTGGTGTTGGAGATTGTGGTAATGCAGATATTATATAAATTTTTTTATTATTTAATTTTTACTTCTAATTTTAAATGATTAAAAAATTTAATTTTAAATAGAGCCTGAGTAATAACAAATATTATCGTATCGGATACACCGAGATTCGAGATCTTTGTGTTTAATTAGCTCAAATTGTGTTTAATTACCTTATACGATTTAACAACGATTTGCGATTTTCCCAAGATAGAAAATTTTCAAAAATAAAGCCAAAGGCAGTTAAAACAAATAACAAAAAATTCTCGGAATGCTCGTATCATCAATTAAGGCGGCTTAGAGATCACAGATACTTCATTTATTATGAGAAAACCATTTAATTTATTTATTACGAAACACTAAGCATTATCGATATTTTATGACCAGAAATGAGAAAGTTTAATTCCAAAAATGAAGTGCTACGAATTAATGGGCAATATCCCGATTTTGATTTATATGATCAAATACACCCGTCCATCGGTAAAATTTAAGTACACCGATAATAATTTAATTGATATTAAAAAGTTCAGCTCATCAACATTTACTCCTTATCCAATCATAATATAATAGCCCGATAAAAGCACCAGAAGTTATACTTGTATATATTATGAGCGCAACCATAAAAATTGTACAGCCTCGTTTATTAAATCATTCAACGAAATGGATTTCAAATTTATTAAAACACTCTCCATAATCGGATCAAAAAAGGTACTCTAACGAGAACGAACGAGTCGATAAAACTTTATGATGGTTTTATAATCGTACACTGGTGGTGGCTATTATCAGGGGTGCCGATAAATGGATATTATATATCGATACATTCGATATTACGTAATAAATGTTTTACAATATTCATGTATTCGCACTCGTACTGGACAGCATAAACTTTGATTTATATTGCTAATCCTGCGGAAAATTTATTCGAAAAGCAACAATGAAAATTGTGTACGGAAATGCTTTAGCCAAAACGTAATTTACAAAAGTGCCACAATTAATATTTAAACCGAATAATATATTTGATTAAATAAAATGTACTGTCAGTGTATAGTCAGTAGAGAATTATTGCAATCTACTAATTCTATGGGTAAATACTTTTTGCTGTCCTTTCATCTTGTTCATTTCTATTAGCAATCTCTGAACAAAATAAAAATGTCTGTTTAAAATAAAAATAAAATATATTTTATATTTATAAAACTAAGCACATACCAAATATCTTCTTTCAGTTATCTTAAGTAATTTGAAAGCTGTTAAGACGAACGTTGTAACTATATAAACGAGAACGAGTTAGTATATGGATACGGAGGAAACACATAATAGAAAATGAAAGATTTTTTGTTGTTTTTGCAAATAACATATTAAATTACATGAAAATATACGGTGGAAAAGCGCAATAAAATTCTGTGTTCATCTTTGTGTACCGAGAGGAAAATCACTCTTATTGTTTTTAATTTATCGAGATATTAATTTACGATAATTTATTCATTTTGATGTTACGACTTTAAGGGGACGGGGAGGGGGGCACTTTAGGGTCATTTTTGTAAAGCTTGATAAAGAATCGAATAGCCACCGAAGGTGGTAAGGCAGTTGAGTTGTCGCTATCAACCATATGTGAAAAGATAAGATTTCTGAGGGCACAAGGCCCGCTTAAGTTAACTTAAGGAAGAATTCAGTTTCGCTATCGACGTTTACGTATGTGTACACAACATTTCTTGACTGTACATTCAATATTTTAACAGTGTGATTCAACAAAAAGCTGAACAGAATTGATAGAAAATCGCATTATATTCAAAAGTAAACTCATTAAATTTTTATGTTGGAACCGTTGTGCAGTTTAGTATACAGAGCCGTTCCTTGAGAATTCACGCGATTTTTTTATAAAATTAATTGTTTATTATTAAAACTAATAGGCTTTCAAAATATCATTGCAAAATTTAGTTATAATGAGATGCACCGCATGAAATTTCAAGCTTTCAATTGGAAATTTTAATCCATTCAATTTTTTTATGTTGTAACCAAATCCCGAATAATATAGATGACGAAGATTACGATAAAGTGGACAAAAAGGTGTAGGAACATCTAGAGCAGTATCCAAATATACGCATCCACCTGAATCTTATTTTTATCAGATTGGAACCACACATTCCCGTATAGAAGCTGTGGATACCACGTAATATTAGAATAAAATTGATCAAGCAAGAACTTTGTCCTCCAGATGGAGCCCATGGAGGATTTAAGAAAACGCTCGATTGATTAAGGCGATTATATTTACTATTGGTCACATTATGTCAGTTGAAGTTCATGGTTGCGTTAGAAATTGTGAAATTTGTAAGCGTACAAAAGCTACGAACCAATGTATACGTCCCTCCATCCTCCTCTCGGCCAGCAATCTTTGTCCGAAAGATCATAGCAAAAAAATCACGAAGATCTTAATAATTTCAGACCATGTTGTTCTAATAATTTTAGAGCATCTTACGAAATTCGTATTCTTGAAAGCGCTTAATTCTGGAACAGCTTTCAAGATTTATAATTCCTTCGAGATGAATTTCTTGTTTTTGAAATATTTCGATATATTTGAGAGCGTACGTACAGCAAAAACACAGCAGCATATTGTTCAAATAGACAGTGCCTTGAGAAATTACGTCTACCAAACTACCCCATACTCGCCGCATATTTTTGTGTTTGGTTATCACAAAATCTCGCATGGGAATGCATACAAACTTCTTCGGAAGTTGGATCTGTTAAGTGAGAATGATATAGATTGGATGGATATTCCAGAACGACTGCCACTTGTCCACAAGGAAGCTCATAACAATTTGCAACACGCCTATAAGAACTATTCCAATCGCTATAATTTAAGAACTAGGCAAACGCAACTTTCGATTGGAGAAAAGGTATTTGTGTGTCAACAAACAATGAGCAATACCGCTAATAAGTTCATTGCGAAGTTTGCTTATCCTTACATTAAAGCTTATGTTTACGATAAACAAGGGGAAGTATACTATAAATTGAAAGACGAGCATGGCAAAGAAGTAGGGGTTTATAACCTAATGGATATTAAAACCTAAACATTGTCGAAATCCTAGTTAACTTAACTTCAAATCCCTTCAATTAAATTCATTCTTATCATTTTGGTATTTGTACCTGCCCTGTAATGACTAGCGATGTTTTACGCCAATTTTAAATTGGACCTTGCGATTTTATACTTATATTTATACGTTGTTATGACCTCTGTGAAGATAGCCCAAATTTCTATCCCCGAAAATCGAAAAAGTTGCTTATGGCAATACTATACAACTTTAGATATACTATCAAGAAAACATTTGGTTTAAATTCGAATATTTGAGTAAAGAAGAAACATAATTAAAATGATTTGTTTAGTAATATCAACAAAATAAAATATTTTAAAATGCGAATTGAATTTATTTTATATCACCATATATTATTAAATATTTTGCTTCCAAACCGATAAAATTATTCTTTTCATTTTTTTGTTTACTCTCAGCCCAAAAAATAGACACATTTTTACTCTCAGCCCCGAAAATACTTGCTATCACGATAGTTCACAAATGTAATGAGAGTCGAAATAAAAGAAGATGATATTTGAATGTTTATTATTATTATTATTATTTAATATTCCAGATTTGAAATAATTTTTTAAGAATTTTTGTATGTTTAGTATTCGAGATATAGTCAATTGAGAATTAGAGAATACTACCTCAAACTCAGCAAATACTCGTTGGTGGGACTAGGGGCTTATGTCTGGTGATGATGGAAGTTTTTATAGTTATTTCAGAGTTTTTTCCAGAATTTGCCATTGCGACTTAGTTGAGATATAGTCCTTCAAAGTCAGGAGCTATTCGTTGGTCGGGCTAGAATTTTTCTATGAGGTGGAGTTGAGATATAGTTTTTTCAATTTAGGATCTCTTTGTTTGTCTGGCTTGTTGCGAAGGAATAGAAGAAAGTTAATGGAAAAACGACTTGAATGGAAGAAAAAATAATAATCTTAATTGGTTGCATAATTAATATTTCGAGCATTTTTTAACATTCTAGTTAGTTTTGGTTCTAAGGTGGTGTTTATGATATGATAGTTTTTTGTAAGATTCACTTATTGTTTCGAATAATGTTTACTTCAATTGTATTGCTGGATGTTGGTTTTCTTAATTCACTAATGGGCAATATCTCCAAAAGAAACTTAATCAAATAACAAATTTTATTTAATATTCTTATTTTATTTGACTTCTTATTGCCAGGAGAGCACGATTACAATTATAAATTTTTTACTTTTCTTTTCGATTTTTGATTCATCACCTTCACGACATCTAGATAAAATTGTATGGTACTGATGAACCATAAATCGTCGAGCGCATCCATTTTTTACGCACGTATAACTTTGTGTACTACATTTGCAATGTTAAATGTCAAAAAATGTTTGCGCTTGACATAAACAATGGGTAAGTGTTTTTGTTTTAGCTTATTTAAATTACATATAAAAATTAATAACATTAAATCATTTTAGAATTAAATCGGTGGAACTGAATAGCTTCTATAACTAAGATAAGTATTGAGTTTTAAGTTATATAAAATTATTCTAATACATTTGTATAATTCTAGGTGATGTTGACATTAAATAAAGTAGAAAGCTACTAGGTGAGTTTACTTATTTATAACTAGGTGAGTTTCGTTATTTATAACTAGGTGAGTTTCATTATTTTGTCTTAAATTTAACTTGATATTAATTCAAATTATTCTTTTTTTGGTTTCAGTAGTTTTTGTTCCGTAACATTCCGGGCCCCTTGAATCGGTTGATTCAATTGATGTATCACCTTCAACTGGCAACTTGCAAATTTTATGAATCGGTCGCTTGACTATGTTGCCGGTATTTCCAAGTTTTACAGTAACAACTCGTACGTTACCATCTGGCCCTGGATGTAGATTTATGATCTTTCCGAGTGCCCAACGAGTTGGAGGAAGACTATTGTCCACCAATAAAACAAGATCATTGATGAGTACGTTATTGCGTTGAGAATGCCATTTCTGCCTGGTTTACAACAAGGTATACTCGCGATTCCAGCCTTTCCAAAAATGTTGCTGCAATTGCTTAATTAAACGCCATCGTGCATTTGATGTTATAATTTGATTGGTGATATCAACTTCTGGGACGTTAGTGAGCGGTCGGCCGATTAAAAAATGCGCAGGTGTGAGCACATCGATATCTTCAGCATTATTGGTGCAGATTGACCTGGAGTTCATCATAGCTTCGATTTGGGTGATCAACGTGGAAAATTGCTCTAATGTCGGAATGGTTTCCCCCAACGTTTTCTTTAAGCATGTTTTAGCTATTTTTACCGCTGCTTCCCAGATTCCACCCATGTGTGAAGCTGCTGGAGGATTAAAACACCACTCAATTTTATTTCTTAAAAGAAACGAAGAAATATTGTTAGAATTTGTTTTAATAAAGTTATACATATCTTGTAATTCATTTTTTGCACCGATGAGGTTGCTGCCGTTGTCACTGTATATCGTGCTACATATACCTCTTCGAGCTATGAACCGTTTTAATGCGCCGATGAAACTGTCAGTAGTGAGGTTCATAGCCACTTCGATGTGAACTGCCCTTGTGCTAAGACATATAAATATGCAAATATATGCCTTTGATGGAATTTGCCCTCGTTTTCGAATTGCATGGACCTTGAATGGCCCGCAGTAGTCAACGCCAACTTTGTCAAATGGATGGGAGTAAACGACTCTAGCTTCAGGAAGATTTCCCATCAATTGTGATTCGGATTTGGGGTGTTGTCTGAAGCACGAGACACAATTGAGAACTATCTGTTTAGCCACCTGCTTCATCCTTAAAATCCAAAACTTGCGTCTTGCGATGCTTGCTAAAAACCCAATGCCTGCGTGGTGATGAAAACAATGCAAGTCTCGTAATATTAATTTCGGCAACTTTCCGTGATTCGAGAGAATAATGGGATGTTTTACTGCGAATGTGGCGACAGACTTCTGGATGCGACCTCCAACACGTAGTAATCCTCTGTCATCGATGAATGGATTTAGGGTTTTCAATTTGCTATTCTTTGGTAGAGGAGTGCCCTTGGAGATTTGGGTGATGTCGTTTGAAAACTCCTTCATCTGCATGTAGTTGATAATTCTATGTTCTGCTTCAGACAATTCACTTTTAGTAATGTTTCCAGATAGTTTTGTCGTTGATCTTAGGTTCGTTATGTAACGCCGAATCATTGCAAGAATTTTGATTAATGTATGATAACTGGAAAATCTTGCAATGAGTTCGTCATACCAGAAATTCTCCACAATAGTATGCATTGATTGGATGTTTGGTCCCATTTCTTCATTGGTTAATAGATCAACATTTCGTTTAGACTGCTTCGGCCACGCATGTTCATCGATCAGCCAATCTGGTCCATTCCACCATAGCTTGTTGTGCTCTAAGTCGAATAGTGAAGTTCCTCTACTCGCGATATCTGCCGGATTTTCTTTACCCGGAACGTGGTTCCAACTACTATTGGGATGCTCGTTGATTATTTGACTTGTTCGATTTGCGATGAAAGTTGCCCATCGCCTTGGTTGAGTTGCCAGCCAGTCGAGTACAATTTTGGAGTCGGTCCATAATGTTTTTAAGTCTAAGGATAACTCTATTGTTTTGACTAAGTTTGATACGAGCAGTGCACCCATTAATTCTAACCTGGGCAAACTTTGTTGCTTCAACGGGGCGACCCTTGTTTTAGCAGCTATTAGAATAGGGATGTTGTTTTGAGTAATAGCATAGACAACAGCCGCGTATGCTTTCTCACTCGCATCGCTGAAACCGTGAAGTGACACTTCCTTTTTCGTACCTAACCACCTTGGAACTGTGAGTATATCGATTTTCCGTAGTTCTTCTCGTATTTCAGTCCATGACCTTAGAAACTGCGTTGGTAATTCGTCATCCCAAGAGAGGTTGTGGAGCCATAAGTTTTGAAATATCATTTTGACTCGTATAGTCAACGGCGATAACCAGCCGAGGGGATCGAATATTTTTCCCGCTTCGGATAATAAGGTGCGCTTCGAAATTACTTTATGCTCATCGATCTGACTTCTAAACTGGAATATGTCACGTGCCGAATCCCAAAACAGACCGAGAACCTTTGTCGATGTTGGATGGTTGACGATTGATTTTACGTTGCTATCGTTCTTGCTCTCAATAACCTTTTGTATTACACTGCTGTTAGACAGTAGTTTTCTTAGGTTGAAACCATTCTCGCTTAATATTTTAGTAATGTCATTCATCAGTATCACCAGGTCTTTGGTAGTTTCCGCCCCGGACATCAGGTCATCGACATAAAAATCACGCATGATAATTTGCGACGCTACAGGTGCGTTGTCGAGATTTCTTACACCAACTTCGTGTAGGGTTCTAGTTGCGAGAAATGGTGCAGACGCGGTTCCGTATGTTAATGTATTTAGCTGGTACCTTTGAAGTGGAGCGCTTGGGTCATCTCTCCATAATATGTTTTGCTGGCGACGGTCTTCTTCTTCTACCCATACTTGACGGTACATTTTTTCTATGTCACCGGTCAGTGCGAACTTGTGTTGCCTAAACCTTATCAAAATTTGAATAAGGGAATCTTGAACGTTTGGTCCAACCATTAACGCATCGTTGAGAGATACACCATTGGTCGATTTAGCAGACCCATCGAAGACTACCCTTAACTTGGTGGTGGAGCTTGTTTCCCGAAGAACCCCATGATGGGGTAGATAATAACTTTCCTTTGAGGCTGGTCCCTTGATTCTGGTCATATGGCCGAGTTGGATATATTCGTTTATAAAATTAATATACATCTCTTTGAATTCCTTGTTAATTCTAAACTTCCTTTCTAATGACATCAGCCTATTCATCGCCAAAGGAAACGATGAGCTCAATGAATCATATAGCTTGCGGAAGGGTAACCTTACACTGAACTTATTGTCCGCGCCCTTGGCTGTAGTTATTCTAAACAGGTTCTCACACGCATCTTCCTCGTCAGTCAATTGTAGGGATTTCTTAGAGGTTGTGATTTCTTCGGTTTCCCAGAAATTTTTTAACGTATTGACCGTACAACTAACGTAGTAAAGGTTTCGATTTCTTGATTCGCGGTGTTATTGCTTCCAGCTATTACCCATCCGAAAACAGTGTTCATGGCGACGAGTCCACTAGTGAGTTTGCGTGACTGGCCCTGCACAGCTCTTGCAAAGATATCGACCCCAAGAAGATGATCTATTGCATTTGATTCGTTGAATGTGGGGTCCGCAAGTTGTAACTCCTTTAATGCTATCGTTTCAGTAGGAATATTATGCTGATTTCGTGTTACAGATATTTTCGGTACGATGAATGCTTCTGTTTCCCAGATCGTTTGGGAATCTCGAGTTGGAGCAATCCACAGGTTTGTTACACCCCGTGTTTGACCAATTGTAGTCTCTCCAATTCCCTTGATTAATAGGCGCCCGTGACGCCGATCTAGTGCTAATTTCTGGACGCAAGATTCAGTTATAAAAGATGATTGGGACGCTGAATCTAAAAGCGCTTTAAATGACTGAAATTCTCCGTGCCGGTCTCTAACATTCACTATGGCTGTTGGTAGTATGGTTGTAACTGTTTTTATGAATGTGCTGGCACACGCGGTTGGTTGGCTTTGCTCGCTCGGGATTGATTCTTGTGCTGACTCCTTGGTGTTCTCCTTAGATGTGCTTGCGACTGCCTCATGAAGCATGGAATGATGCTTACGATGACACCTTTGGCATCGTGATTTGGATTTACATTCGTAGACTCGATGATTCTTACTCAGACAATTGAAACAGCGAAACATTGATTTTATTGTTGTGGATCTTTGATCGGGAGTCATATTCTTAAACCGATCGCACTGATTTATTAAGTGTTCACCTTGGTTACATATCGAACACTGGGGAAATGTGGTTGTCGCAAATGATCTCAGCTTTGGTGACCGAATTGATTGTGCTTTATGGCCTTGCGTCTTTTCGCTGAAACCAATTTCTGCTTCAAGCGTATCCGTTCTTTTGTTCAAGAATTTCAATAATTGTTCGAATGTTGGCAGCTCTACTTCTGCGGTATCTTGTGCCCAAAGTGCTCGCGTTTCTTTATCCATCTTGGTCAATGCTATGTAGATTAGCCAATGGTCTCGCCTCTCTGCGTTTTCGCCTAATGCCTTCAACCCTCGTATGACTTCGTCGAACGCATCCGCCATTTGTCTAATATTCGTCGATGTTGGTTGAGTTATTCCTGGTTGCTCCATGAAACATTTTATAAATGAGTTGATCGTGTATTGTTTCCGGTCATGCCTTTGAATTAATTTTTGAAAAGCTTCATGATAGTTTGCGTCGGTAACGGCGAGATGTCGAATCAAGGCAGCTGGCTCTCCATCGAGAAGGCCTCTCAAATATTGAAATTTTTGAGCCGCTGTTAAGTGTTCCTTGTCATAAATGGTAGACGAGTAAATATCATAAAACGATTTCCACTCCAAATAATTTCCCTTAAATGTGGGAATCATGATTTTTGGCAACCGAACCTCTCCTGCATGTGACTGCGATATATTCATCGTAGTATTATTTAATTGTTGCGTGTTGACTGGCAGGGTTAGGCTACGCTTTCTTATATGGGCATTTAAACTTGCTAGCACTGCATAGTAGTTATCCTCAAAGTCTGCCAAATCGGATTCAACTGTTGGATCTTCATTAAACATGTTTTTCTCAATTTCCGTAAATTCTGTTAATAATTGAGTTGCTCGGTTTAATTTCACATAGATTTCGTCCACGTTGACCTTATCAAGAGCGCCTTTGGTGTAGACGGTCAATCTTGTCATGGATCCTTTCACCACGCCACGCTGCCTTTTTAACGCCTCCATTTTCTTTTCCCTTTCTTTTAATAATTTTTTTTATTTTTTTTATTTTTACTTTTACAACCGATTGTAAGCTAATTCAAGGTGAATTATTATTTAATTACAGCAACGCACTGCCCAGTATTTAATTACGCAAACGGTGCAACAAACCTTGGTGACTACCGATCAGGATTTTATTGTTAAAATTCTTTTCTTCGCTTTAATATGGTTTTAGGTTTAACAATTGTATGGTTGTACTCACAGTTCTTGATGGTAGAATTTTCTCATGTCTAACCACGTTGGTTTTGTTGTTACTTAATGGAACCTTCTCGAATTGAGGTTATGTGGTTACTTTCTTTACCATGACGCTGTTCGATTTAATGCTGGCTTGTTGCTGGTGTCCGACATCCGGCTCGAAGGACCATTTAATGTATTGCTGGATGTTGGTTTTCTTAATTCACTGATGGGCAATATCTCCAAAATAAACTTAATCAAATAACACTTTTTATATAATTTAATCAAATAACAAATTTTGTTTAATATTCTTATTTTTATTTTATTTGACTTCTTATTGCCAGGAGAGCACGATTACAATTATAAATTTTTTACTTTTCTTTTCGATTTTTGATTCATCACCTTCACGACATCTAGATAAAATTGTATGGTACTGATGAACCATAAATCGTCGAGCGCATCCATTTTTTACGCACGTATAACTTTGTGTACTACATTTGCAATGTTAAATGTCAAAAAATGTTTGCGCTTGACATAAACAATGGGTAAGTGTTTTTGTTTTAGCTTATTTAAATTACATATAAAAATTAATAACATTAAATCATTTTAGAATTAAATCGGTGGAACTGAATAGGTTCTATAACTAAGATAAGTATTGAGTTTTAAGTTATATAAAATTATTCTAATACATTTGTATAATTCTAGGTGATGTTGACATTAAATAAAGTAGAAAGCTACTAGGTGAGTTTACTTATTTATAACTAGGTGAGTTTCATTATTTATAACTAGGTGAGTTTCATTATTTTGTCTTAAATTTAACTTGATATTAATTCAAATTATTCTTTTTTTGGTTTCAGTAGTTTTTGTTCCGTAACATCAATGAGTAGGCCAGCTATGAAAATAATGCAATTTTATTTAGGAGACATTTCGTCTTAACTGCACATAGTGTAACAAATGAAATGAGGAGTTACACATTTTGAGGAATTTCTGATTTTAACCACATTTTCTTTAAGGTCATCAAATTCTTCCCAGTAATCATTTTTTTTACAATAGGCAGTGTAGTGATTTGGTTGATAGCTGATTATGGAATTAATTTTTAATACATTGTTTTCAATTTTTAATGTTTGTGGAATATGCTGCAAGGCTATGGGTTTTTGTGTTTGGCTGTTAAGATACTCAGTATTAATTATTGCGTATTGACTTAACTGGGTATTTGGCGATAATAAATTTAAACCGCAACATCTTTTTTGAGGAATCGCTGAAACATTTTTTTCTAGATTTTGAATGCCAATTTTTTCCAGTTTTACAATATCTATGGAAATGTAAGGTCTATTTTCCACAGTTGACTTCCTGCAAATGTAGCAGAAAAATTCCGCGATGCAAGAACGGTTCTTTTTACAAAAGAAATCTGTTATTTGGGTAACATTACATTCGCAATTACTTTCTAAACCAAAATCGTAATTTAGATTTTTTTTAATAAAAAATAATGCATCGTAACGTAAATTTTCTGCAAGATTTGCATTGCCCTCGTACAATGCAGTTACGACCTTAGTAATAGGACATTCCGCTTCTTCAAATAAATCATTATGTGTTAATTTTATGTTGATAATACATTGAATAGTTGCATCAAAGGCGCAAGTATTTTTATAAAATGAGGTTTCTATTAAATTTCCATTACACAGCAAACGAGTGTTTCCTGGTGCTGTTGCAATATGGCTTTTTTGTTCTATTTTTTTTATTTCTCAAAATGTTTAATTTGCAGTTTTGTGGCAAAATCGTTTTGTTCATCTTCGGATGTTTCGTTAAATTCCTTAATACTTGTGAAATTAAAATAATTATGTTTTTCTCTTTCAAGATTGCTTTTCTTCCTCCAAATTTCAGCCTTGTTTAATATGCTTTATACATTATCCTTTTTTTTAGGATTTAATGACAAATTTTTGGCTGACCGTTTAGGAATTTCAGAATGAAATTTTTCAAAAATAATTTTATTTTTAATTCTAATTTCTTTTAAAAAGCGTAGACATTTGGTAGGTAATTTTCCTAAATGCGGAGCTCCCCGACAACGCCTTTTAATAATCGAAAAATAATTTTCAATATGGCTGTTGCTGAGTCTCCCTTCGTTGTAAATAATTTGTGACCAAAGTGGTACGTACGTCAAATATTTTTTAATACATTTTTCTGCAAAGGAAAGGTTGTAAAAATTATTCACAGAATTTGTTGTGCTCGCATTTCTTTCGTTAATATTACATTCAGTGAATATTTTAGAAAAATCTTGGAAAAAGGGGCTCTGCTCATAAATTGTTTTGCTGAATAAATCATTTTCTTCGTACACAATAAGATTCTTCTGATTATCATTAGATCCTTCTGAGTTAATAAAATCTGAATTAAATACTGATTTGAGAATATGACTAAGAGCAGCAATACTTTCAGGATTAGTGTATTTTGATTTTAATAATAAAACAAAGTGTTTGAAAATTAATTTCATGTTATTATAATCATTACATATAATAAATGAGGCCACTATTTCTTTAACATATTTAGATACCCTGGATGATTCCCTAAAATGTTCATAAATGTCATTTATCATGTTCTTTGTTAAATGCGAACAACAAAGGTGTATTTTCACAAATTTGCCTAAATCTGCGTCATTGTTGTTGCAAATATATTTGTGGCAAATTTTTAGATAGTCAACGATTGTTAAATTATTATTAAAACTTTCTAAAACGGCATTTATTTCTGCGAAACTAAAATCTGTAACAACAGTTTCAAAAATAGGCCACTTATTGGTTTGATTGTAACGATAAAAGTTTACTGTCTTACGACAGTATACCCTGTCGTTAAAGAAATTTGTCTCCATTTCATGCCCTAGCCCCATGTGCGGCTTGGCTTCCCGCAGCTCAGCCTGGTAGGGGATGTGGTCGTGGGTTTTTGGGGTTAGGTGAAATAAGGGACCTAGATTACCGCACAATCATATTAACTTAGGAAAGATGGCCTAAAATTTACCATCTAAAATTTTGATCGAAAAGGAACAGGGGGTCATCGGACCCAAAACTGGCGGTTCTTAAACATTATTTAGGGAATGGGATTTTCACCCATGGTTGTTATTTCTGGCTTCTTAGGGTAACATAATTACCTCAAGAAGCACAGACACGTATTAACAATGATAATAAAAAAACTGAAAGTTAGTTGGCTAATAAAAGTGGAGGAGGTCCTTAGCAGAAAGAGGTTGTCCAGCCTATGGGCCGGGTTACTCTCGATGCCCTCGCTTCTAGCAAGACTCAGCTTTGCTAGAAGCAACTAAGGTACCTCGCCACTATCGTAAATTTTAGTACTCACTCCTCAACATCATACTCACCAAAATATATATGCAGCCAAATCCAAGATCACGAACGTAACAAAAAAAAATCTTATTACTGATTGTTCTTCACTGAGTTCTACACAATTCAATTATATAACTTAAAAAAAAACTTAGTATAAAGTTTTTACATCAACAGATAAATATTTCACTATTATTTACAAAAGCTCAAACTTTTCTTTCGGGTTTAACACAATCCCTTGAATCGATAAGATTATTTTTATGCTTATTTACGGGTATAATTGATTCACTTAGTCCAATAAATTTCACTGCTGATAACCGAAAAAAAACGCACAAAGTTTCTGAATTAAATTATTATATTCCGTTATAAAAAAAAACTTAAATTTACACAAAAATATAAAAACCACCAACTGACCACTTCTTGGTCTATCTAATCACTGATCTCCTTACCAACTTTTCTTGCACATTTTATATTCAATTAATTGGAAAAATATTGTACATTCATCAAAAATGTACGCAAGCAACAAAAATGTACAAAAACGTGACATTGGTTTTTGATTACCCAATGCACTCGCAAAAATTTACCTATATCAAAAAATATAACTTGATCGAAATGTGCAATTGTAGGTATTTTCAATAGCAAAGTCCATTCCCATGCTATTTACCTCAAAACAAATCGATGAAAAAAAATAAATTGATAATGTTGCATTATATTATTATGGTTTATGTTTATTCACCTACTGCATGGATATATATGTACAGTAATCTGAGTAACATAAACAAACAATAACAATGCGAAATACGGCATGGTTTTTTTTTTATTTTGGTAGAATTTGAGGTATCACCTCGAAGGTTATGCCGAGTGTTAAAATTTGATGTTGGAATTTGGGTTGATAACGGAACTGAATAAGATTCCGTTACATGATTTAGAAAATAATT
Source organism: Nephrotoma appendiculata (assembly GCA_947310385.1). Lineage (NCBI taxonomy): Eukaryota > Metazoa > Arthropoda > Insecta > Diptera > Tipulidae > Nephrotoma > Nephrotoma appendiculata. Next base: position 112,104,803 of record OX371223.1, read on the forward strand.
TTTAAGTGCTCTAAGCCAAGTTCCGAATGTTAAGGCAGTATGACTCGCACTGACAAACTTATTGAAAACGGATCACTTGGATCGTGTTCATTTTGTTTCACTGGAATAATAAGGGCATAATATAACACCATCGACGTTTCAGGGTTACGAATACTTTTTGAATTCAATGGACTATATCTCGAATACTAAACATACAAAAATTCTCAAAAAATTATTTCAAATACGTTAAATGTTCTTCTTTCACCCGATGTAACATCCTAGTCCGGCCATTTAATATCTGGTGTTTTTGATGGACTATATTGCAACTTCATATGCGATCATATGCTTGTCGTATTTAAATATAAGTGCAAACTGTCATCTACGTTCAACAGACAAGCACAAAAAACCGTTCGATGGAATGTGGATGCTCTAAAAGACCAAACGTCACTGCAGAGCTACCAATCAGCTGTCACTAACTATCTAGAGCGGCCTAGCAACAACGAAAAAGCTCCTTTTACCATCCAGGAGCAGTGGCACACAATACAGTCAGCCATTACCACCGCGGCCCAAAACACTATCGGAAGAAGACCTCCGAGACCCCGCAATGATTGGTTCGATGATCAATGTCGCCTGATCGTCGCAAATAAACAAAAGCTTCGTGAAAAATGGTTGGCTCGCAACACTAGAAGCACACCCGTAAAACAATTTTCGTCCATTGCGACGTTTCCGTCTCAAGAAGAGACGAAATATCGTGTTAGAGACGGAATTGTCCAACGCTTAAATTTAAAAAAATGAAATTCGTAATAAAATAATAGAAATTACCATGTTATTGGAAACCAGAATCAAAATAAAAATCAATTGGTAAATGAAAAATAAAATTTGAGTTAAATTAGGAACCAAAAAAATTAAAGACGAATGCGACTATCAATTGAAATACTAAGTACAAAATAGAGACGAAACAGACTGACAATAGAAATGTTAAATACGAAAGAGAGACGAGACAGACTTTTGCAAGTCAAATAAGACGAATTCGACCGTTTGGAATAAATACAACTTACAAATTAAAGACATTTTCGACTTAAAATTGTTCATCGCCACGTTTCAAATTTTTTCCTCAATTACAAAGTATTCGTCGTGCGCGGAACAAGAAGTGAATAACTTTTGCTTGAGAAAAATTATTATTAAAATAAATTGTGCAGTGTTTACTCGTACTTGTATTGTAATAACTTCTACAATTTAAATTAATATTGGAAAAAATCGAATAATAAAACGTGTTCTAATTTAATTAATAAAGGTTATGTAAATTTATTCATATTATATTTTTATCGTGATTTTTTATTTCGATTCGTAATATTTTGTGTTTATAGATCATTTAGTTGTAGATCCAAAATTGTAATTATCACCATAAAAAAGCTTCCTTTAGTACAGGATAAAACAATATGGAACGTAACCATAAGGAACAAAAGAATCACATATACTTAAATTTACTTAAAATAATTAAAAACATTTTTATTTTTATGAATAATGTATTCAAATTTATAAAATGCAAAATAAAAAATAAATAAAATAATTGCAATGTTTGAATTTTTATGTAATAATTTATTTTAATAAATCACAACCCGAAAACCATTAAAAATTGGCTTACAAATGCGCCCCAAAGCAGTCTAGCAAATGTTAATCAATTTCGTCTCTCTATTGTTATGAGAAATGACCGTCGAAAGACCTACCGTTTTAATGTCTTTTGGCCGTCAATTTTGACCTACAAAAACCGGTCTGATTTAACCAAACTTATTCGTCCGTAAATTGTTAGTCAATTGCATTGGTCAAAAGTGAGCCGAATCAGCTGCGACAGAAATGTCTTTAAATGTTCGTCCCTTTTCTGGCAAGGATTAGACGCACAAATGACTGACCAATTGACCGACAATTGACTTATTTCGTCTCTTATGGACGAATGGTCAATTTTCGGTCTTTTTATGGTCATAAATCCTAAAATTGTTTTACGGGACACATGCAGAATATCTCCGCGCCAGGAAAGCCACGACTAAATACCTTCGTCAAAAGAAACGCGATCATATGAGATTATGCATCGAAAACATCAGCTTCCAAGCGGAAGTAGGAAATTCAAGGGACTGTTTTGCCAATGCCAGGAATCTCACTAAAGACTTCCACCCAAGAAGTACAGCCATCAAAGACGGGAATGGAGAATTGAGAACAAACGTGGCTGATGTTCTCTCAGTATGGCAAACCTACTTTCAAAATCTACTAAATCGGAATGACGACGTGACCCCCATTAGAGCAATAGCTCCTCCAGGTAATGAGGGCTTCGTCGAATATCCCACAGTGGAGGAAGTAGACGCAGCTATTAGTCGATTGAAAAACGGCAAGGCACCCGGTCTCGATGGAATCCCGCAGAATTAATAAAACTCGGAGGCGCTACTCTTGCAACAAGTCTATACGATCTCATCGTATGTATTTGGGACCAAGAAGAGTTGCCGGAGAATTGAAAGACCGCGCTCATATGTCCGTTGCATAAAAAAGGCGACCGTCTTAAATGTGAAAACTATCGTGGTATAGCTCTATTGAACACTGCTTACAAAGTGTTGGCTAATGTTGTACTTGCAAGACTCATCCCTTTCACCGAAAACATCATTGGCGACTATCAGTGTGGTTGTCGTCCCAACCGATCGACCACTGACCAGTGTTTCACCATGAGGATGATCTTGGAAAAATGTTGGGAGTACAACATAACCATACATCAATTATATATAGACTTCCGTCAGGCATATGACAGTATAAACCGCGATAACCTTTGGGCCGCGCTCATATGCCTAGGAATTCCAGAGAAACTCGTTTCTCTGTGCAAATTAACAACGTCTGGGTCTGTATGTAGAATTGTAATCGAAGGAACTGTGTCAGACTCCTTTGAAATAACATCTGGTGTTCGACAGGGAGATGCACTCGCTTGGATATGCAGATGATATCGTGCTTCTTGGCCGAAGACCTAGCGATATCAAAGACAGTTTCGTGCCGCTCGATCGCTGCGCAAGAAGACTTGGTTTGAAGGTGAACAGTAACAAAACCAAATTTGTATCAACACCCAGGAACATCTCCATGGCAAATCTCGGAATTGGCGACCATAACTTTGATCGCGTTGAAAACTTCAAATACCTCGGGTCAGTTATAACATCATCAAATGACATGCAGGCAGATATAAAAGCCCGAATCGCTGCCGCACATCGAGTTTTCTACGCCCAATCAAAATTATTGCGATCTAGACATCTATCGCAGTCGTGCAAGCTCGCACTTTATAAAGCACTAATAAGACCTGTGCTGGCTTTCGGAAGCGAGAGCTGGACCATGACCACTAATGATTGTAGATTATTATCTACCTTCGAAAGGAAGGTCATTCGCTCCATCTTTGGTCCTATTAAAGTCGCGAACAATGAATATCGGATTCGCATGAACCACGAGATAAAGCAAATTCTTGGAGGTTGCGATATTATCGGATTCATCAAATCCAATCGAGTAAGATGGCTCGGCCACGTTGCAAGGTCCCCACAACAACGGATGACCAATAAAGTGTTCCATCAATAACCAGCCGGTGTGCGTCGTAGAGGAAGACCCCGACTGCGCTGGCGTGACGACGTCGAACAAGATCTACAGGCACTAGGATGTCGAAACTGGAGGTGGAGAGCGATGGACCGAGACGGCTGGAGGACCATAGTGCGGGCGGCAAAATCCCTTCATGGGATGTGAAGCTAGAGAGAGAGAGAGAGAGAGAATATTGCAACTTTATTCCATAGAAAAATTCTAACATAATCTCAAAATTATTTTGAATTACCAGACTAAAGCTATTAGTTCGATCATAAAATAAATCACGTATACAATTTCTTAAAAATATAATCGGGGATTGGTAAATAATTAATATAATTTTTTGTCTTGGCCCCGAAAATTTTTCTTTTTCCATATTATCATGAAAAAACAACAATTTTACTCTCATGACAGTAAATATTTTCTGGGCTGAGAGTAAAAATGTTGAACTTTTCGGGGCTGATAGTCAAAAATGTCATGATATGTGGAGATTTTTTGGGCTGAGAGTAAAAAAATGTCATGATAGCAACAACTAGTGTTGCCATCGCATTTATCGGGGATGGAATTTGGGCTATCTTCACATACATGTTGTTATGCTGGTTATATATGTAGGATTTTACTTTTAACCGTCTTAAAAATGAAACGCGAAATTAGGTTTTATTTTTAAACTCTTTATTTGTTGAATTATCGCACCAGATTGTCTTTGCGAATAACCATTTATACGAATCATACGATTGAATTATGGGTATTCGTCTACAATACTTCGTCGTATCTATCGTTCAGATTTACTTTCACGACTACGTACGGACCCAAGTCCTTGCACGATAATTTGGAACGTGTAGCAAGTTGCGATCTCCTGATCATTGACCAGACCACCTACTTTATATCTCATAGGCTCTTTGCGCTTTTTGTTGCACGTTTTGCAGTTCTTATCTTGCACCTTTAATATTTCTTGCCGCGTATGCTCTCTCATATTATCTTGATCATTGTGAAAGAACCACGCGGCTTCCTCCTCTATTATTTGACAAGTTTAAGTGTCTTTACCACATTGCATCTTCACGCCCATCCAAGCTCAAAGAGTGTCATTGTGATACTGTGCTGGTAGGTGTTATTGATGAACATCTGTAGACGATTTGTGTATAATAACTCTATTCAACAGCTCAACTTACCCATTGTCTGTTGGGACTCCTGTGGTTATTTTTGTGTGTGCAATCTGTTCATCATCGCAGTATTTACTAAATGCTTCAGAAGTGAAGCACGGACCTCTGTCGCTCACAATATGCTGTGGGTTTCCAAATATTACCGTCTAGCTTTTGAATCACCTCGCATGTGTCCGTCGTCTTCCTTCCCTTGGTCAATGTGATAGGTTATCAATGACGCATCACCTTTCGGAATCGGTTAAGGCAGCCACCTTTCTTACCCATTTTAATTTCTGCAAGGATGCACGGAACACAGTTATTAATAAATGTTTTAATTTTGTTACCAAGTTTCGGAATAAAATATTGTCGCTGCGCTAGCTCTTCAGTTTTTTATACTAAAATGTCCCTGTTCTTGATACGTCCTAATTCCTTCATGTTGCATTGACTTTGGCACAACTAACACTGTAGATCTTTTTAACAGCTTGTAAAGGCATCTACTACTCACAACATAATCATCGTAGGAACTCCTCTCGCGAGTACTTTAAAAATTGGCTACAAGTTCGGATCATCTTTCTATGCCGCTTTCAGTAATAGCGTCTTCTTTAATTACCATGACAAGAGCGCTTCGACTAAAGGCATTAACATGCTTTATACGCGTTCCTGGGCCGGTGCTCAAAGTGAATTGGAATTCTTCTAACTGCAATTGCTCATCGTGCGATTTTCGACGCCAACTCCTTTTTGTGCATGCTCGCTGTATCTCCACGACAAGGAGTTACGGTGTATTTTGTTGCGACACGAAATAATGACACTAACAATAATGTTTTATGCGATCACAAATTTTTGCAATGTAATCGTTGCACTAATCACTCACAAAATTTCAAAAAAACACTGAATGATATACAAAACAGGCAACGAAGTGTTTAATTTATAAAAAGAACTGTGCACTAAGAACTGTGCACTAAAATACATAAAAGTTTCGTGTGTGATTGCGGCTATAGTTATACTATAGCTTATTCGTTAATTGTGGTAAACTAAATTACAACTTCGTCGAATAGTGATACCGTTAATTAAGTGACATTATAAATAAGTTACTTGGATGTGCTAGTTATAATAATAATCAAATCGAATATCGTAGACAAAATTCTACAAATTAATCAAGAAGTTATTATTGGCACTAATCAATGGCGTATTATCACAATTAAAGTTGTTGAGTGCCACCATACAGTTATTAGTGTGATTAAAAGCCACGATTCGATCATAAGGTGGTGCTGTTATACATATACTACGAAGCACATACAGTTAACATCGTTCGATTTTTGCATATTTAATCATTGAGTTGGATTTCATTGAATTCCTGAAGCACAATTCAGTTGGAGTTACTCGAACGCATCTCATCGTATACGAACCCAAATCATCGTCGAACATAATTTCATTGATTGGGCAGCCGCATATAATTTGAAATTAGTCAATGGTTACTCATTTTTGAAGTGATATAAATATAATCAAATTCTATATCGTATTGCGAACGAGTTAGTCAATATAACATATGGTTCTCGATTTTTCCATCGAACATTCTTTATCGAGACCATCACGTGCTGCAGAAAATTCACTGCTCATTATTACCGCTAAGTTTGCTGCACAAACATTTCGTCAACTATCCAAGGTCAATTAGTCACGGAGACCATACACCGCAAATGGTTTATTAATTACAACGTTCATCAAATTCAAGGCAGCTGCTTAATATTTTACGGTGACCAATCAAGGTCATTGACGTCGAAATAATTACTGTGGACATTATCATCCATGGTGTAAATTAACCTTCTTCAACACACTTATAAGTAACCATCGCTGGTCATTATTGTTGGATATCATCGAATCATATTTCATCTCAACATTATCATCAATTCGAGATCAGATTGGTCAATTTTATGGTGGTTAAGCAAAACCACATTACATCGGGTCAACAGTTAATGCAACTCTAGTAACGGATATTATCATCCATCATCTAGATTCATCATCGAGGACTAGCATCTTGTAAGTTTATTTTATTAAACATTTTATTTAGCTAGATAGTAAATTCCATTACGTTGCCCTTTATCTATTAACATAAGAATTTAACATTTTCAAATTGAATATCAAATTGCCTGTCGGGTTTAGAGTTTAGCCGTGTCGTTCCAAATCCAACTACATATCTATTTTAAATCGTGCGCTTAAAATAGTTTTAATTTCGTGCGTGTATAAAATTTAAATTTAAAAATGGTGTCAGACACAGAAACCCAATCGGATGGCGATAAGTTCAAAACAAAGGATTCTTTAAAAAGACAACGCAGTGCCTTTAAAGGTCAACTGACTCAATTTCGTAATAAGCTTACAACTATTGAAACTATTGGGTCAATTGAATCTAATATACGAAGGCTGCAAATCCTCTATGACAAATATCAAAGTATACAATTGAAACTAGAACTGGTAGACGAGTCTGCTTCAACCGATCGAGTGTCTTTCGAAGAAGATTACGAATACGTCGAAAGCAATCTGCTGGATAAGCTTCACAAATTAAAACGGCTCGAAAATACAACAAAAGAGCCATTAATTTTTGAATCGTCAGCAAATAGCACTCAGATTGAACAAGAGATTCCGTCCATTTCGATTAAACTTCCAGAACTGAAACTGCCAACGTTCAGTGGAGCTAAAAGTGATTGGTTAGCGTTCAAGGATGTGTTCGTAGATATTATTCATCGCAAACCAAATATAGAAAACACAATTAAGTTTGTGTATTTGAAAACTCATCTTCGCGCCGGCAAAGCATTTAATTTAATTGATAATCTTCCAGTTACAGCTGATAACTATGAAACCGCCTGGAAAATATTGTGCGATCGGTATGATAACGATCTCCTTATTCAAAAAGCGCATATGAAGGAACTCTATAACATAAAAACTCCAGTCGAAAATTCATCCAATTCGTTGCAAAGTTTCATAGATCAGTCAGTAAAAAATTTTAATGCTTTGAAATCATTAAATGTTCGAATTGAGTCTTGGGATTTAATGTTAATTCACCACCTAACTGAAAGGTTAGATACATCATCAAAAATCCATGTTAAAAAAAATTCAGAAACCAACAAACTATTGACCTTCGACAGACTTATGATATTACTTCGAAATCGTGTTCGAGTCATAAAGGCCATCAAGGGTGCAGCTTCATCTTCGAAAACGTCGACTATTAACAAAAGTCATAGCTTTTCTAAAAGCAAAGCCTCGTCATTCGTCTCAAACTTAGCTCCATGTCTGTATTGTCGAGGGTCACATTCAATACCTAACTGTCCGGAGTTTACAGATTCAAAGCTCACACCACAGATGCGATTCCAGTTTAGTCGAAATCATAGATTGTGTACCAATTGTTTAATTGATACTCATACAGTACTTGATTGTGACAAACCGCCTTGCAATATTTGTTCCCAAAAACACCATTCCCTTTTGCATTTTGGTAAAACAATATATTTTAAAGGACGAAGGCAGATTCCAAGTAATAGCTCTCCTAGTTCAAGCACACCAGTCACTCAGGATGATCCAGTATCAAATTCTTCGCAAGTAAGCGGTACTTCGTCATTTAGATTTGATCAATGTTCAATAAAGAAGTCTTCAGCTTCCTCGGGAGTAAGTCAAATTCTAATTGGAACAGCTTTAGTTAATGTTACTTCGGATTCCAACAAGCAGTTATTATACCGAGCAATGCTAGATAGTGGTTCACAATTAAATTTCGTTACTGAAAACATTGTCAATCTAATGAAAGTCAAACCACAGAGAACTAGCAAAATAGTTTCGAGCATTGGTGGCAAGGAAACGGAAATCAAAACCAAAGTCTCGTTAACAATTTCTTCTCGAGTTTCGGACTTTTCAACCACTTTGGAATTTTATGTGATTCCTAAAATAACGAACTACCTACCAGCAAGTCCTCTCAATATCAATTTTAAGTTAATTCCTGCTAAAATACAATTAGCAGATCCGTATTTTAATGTACCCAATGAAATTGATATTTTGATTGGTGCTGAAATTTATAATGAACTATTCACTGGTAGAACTTCGATTACTCTGTTTAAAAACCTACCTGCATTTTATGATAGCGTATTTGGATATGTAATTAGTGGGAAAGCCTCAGTTAGTAATGTCACACAACCACAACTATCTACAGCATTATGTACATTCGAAGCTCTTCATAATGATATAAAGCGATTTTGGGAGTTAGAGACCGTTTCAGTTGAGAATAATTATTCATTAGATGAGAAATATTGTGAGCAGCATTATAGTAAAACTCACGCACGTCTATCTTCGGGTCGCTATTCGGTATCGCTTCCTCTAAACGATAACATCCATCAGCTAGGCTTGTCAAATTCGTCCTCACTTATGCAATTCTATGCTATTGAAAAAAAATTAATTCGTCAACCTCCTATTTATCAGCAATACAAAGATTTCATGGCTGAGTATTTGTCATTAGGACATATGGAGGTAGTTGAAAATCGAACTAACATTAATAATACATATAACAAGGTTTTTTATTTTCCTCATCATTTCGTCATCAAAGATACTAGCACCACTACTCAGTTAAGGGTAGTTTTTAACGGGTCTTCCAAATCATCGTCCAAATTATCATTAAATGATTGTTTGTATAAGGGTCCTACTATACAACAAGATTTAATGTCCATCATTCTAAGGTTTAGGACACATATGATAGCTTTCACCGCCGATATTGCCAAAATGTACCGGCAAATCCTAATTGATCAGAATAACCAAGATTTACAACGGATTTGGTGGAGAAATGATCCCTCAGAAAATGTCAAATGTTATAAATTGTGCACTGTTACATACGGAACGAAAAGCGCTCCTTTCCTTGCAACACGTACTTTGCATCAATTGGCATCTGACGAAAATATCTCGTTTCCGTTGGCATCAAAAGTATTAATGTCAGATTTTTATGTTGATGATTGTCTCACAGGCTCTGATTCAATTGAAAATGCGTTGAAGCTCAAATCGGAGTTGAGTCAATTATTGGAAACAGGTGGATTTCAACTGCGTAAATTTTCCTCAAACATACCTGATCTTTCGTCTCGTTCGGAATCTCCGTCAAACGTGTCCCTAGTACTTGGCCTTTCATGGAATACTTCAAGTGATGAATTTGAAATGAATTTCTCCAAATTCACAGAGAATTCTCTGTACTAAACGCAACATTTTATCAGAAATCTGTCAGCTATTCGATCCACTAGGACTCTGCGCTCCAATGATATTAATAGCCAAGATAATAATGCAAAAGATTTGGGCTATTGGTAATTTAGATTGGGATGATCAAGTCCCACAACAAATTAAATCAGAATGGAATGATTTTAAAACTCAATTAATTATTTTAAATAAGATAAAAGTTCCTCGATGCATTGTAGTTCCAAACGCTAATGTAATACAAATTCACGGTTTCTCAGACGCCTCTGAGAAGGGTTATGGATGTGTGATTTATTTGCGAGTCACTGACAAAAATAATAAACATGCTGTAAAATTGATTTGTTCAAAATCTAGAGTGGCTCCGCTTAAAAAACAAACGATTCCAAAATAGTCAGTACGATTAATTTGCAAAACAATGCAATATATTTATGGTCCGACTCAGAAATAACCTTATTTCGAATCAAATCGGATCCTTCAAAGTATGCTACATTCGTAGCTAAGCGAATAAGTCAAATTCAAGAGTACTCGTCAATTAAAAGTTGGTGTTATGTGCCGACAGCTCAAAATCCTGCTGATTATGTATCGCGAGGATTAATGCCAAATGAGTTTGTTGCGTCCAATTCATGGTGGTTAGGACCTGCATTTCTTAAAGAAAATTTGGACAGTTGGCCAAAAAATCACAATTCAAACATAAGCTCCGAGTTATTAAATTTAGATATTCGTCAAACAGTTTCAATATCTATATGTAACTCTTCTTCATGGGATATATTTGGTCGCTACTCGTCGTTTACTAAGCTTAATCGAATAACAGCTTACATTCTTCGATTTATTAATAATCTCAAAGCTAAACATGGTGTAAAAATAAAAGGTGAACTAACATCTGATGAATTACAAGCTTCGTTAAATTGTTTAATAAAAATAGTTCAGCTATCTGAATACTCTAATGATATTCAGTATATGGAAAAACACGCTGGTATGCCAAACTATAGTAAGTTAAAAATATTATCACCGTTTTTAGACGACATGAAAATTCTTCGCGTCGGTGGTCGACTTTCCAATTCTAACCTACACTATAATACTATAAATATCCAATTGTATTGCCTGCCAAACATGAGTTTACCAAGCTTCTAGTTCGATTTGAACATCAACGTTTGTTGCACTGCGGACCGCAAACATTACTGTATAATTTGAGATCACGGTACTGGATTATAAGAGGTCGAAATTTGTGTAGACAAATTGTAAAGGAATGCATCCTTTGCTTTCGAAATAAACCAAAACTTTCACACCAACTAATGGGCGACTTACCTGTTGACCGCGTAAATCAGTCTAGACCGTTTTCCGTTGTTGGTATAGATTTTTGCGGACCATTCTTCGCTAAGCCCAGTATAAAATCCAAAACTAAAAGTAAAATGTATATTTGTCTGTTTATATGCTTTGTCGTTAAGGCCATACACATGGAAATCGTCATGTCTCTCTCATCGGAATCGTTTTTAGCTTGTCTTCGCAGGTTTATATCCCGACGAGGGTTTTGCACTAAAATTTATTCAGACAACGCTACGAATTTTGTAGGTTGTCGATCCGAATTGAAAGAACTTCGAAATCTGTTTTTGTCAGAAAAATTTCAAAATGACACTAAGAAATTTTGTGTTAGTAACAAGATCGAGTGGCTAACGATTCCTCCACGATCTCCCCACTTTGGTGGATTATGGGAATCCGCCATAAAAAATGCTAAATGGCATATGAAACGGGTTGTTGGTGTACGTTCTTTAACGTTAGAGGAATATCACACTTTAATTTGTCAAATTGAAGCCTGCCTAAATTCAAAACCTTTAACTGCTATGTCTAATAATCCAAACGATTACGCGGCTCTTTCTCCAGGACATTTCCTAATTGGAACACCTTTGTTGGCATTACCAGAACCATCGCTATTAAATTTGAACATAAATCGTTTATCTAGATACCAATTGATTCAGATGATGTTTCAGAATTTTTGGAAACGATGGCACATCGAGTACTTGAATGAACTTCAAGCTAGATACAAATGGCAAAAGGTTTCAAATTTCAAATACAAAGTTGGCATGTTACTCCTTTTGCACGAAGACAACGTTCCTCCGATAAATTGGGTTTTAGGCAGAATTATTGACATATATCCCGGTTCCGACGGTCGCGTTCGTGTAGTAACGATTAAAACCGTTAAATCTATTGTTAAGCGATCGATTACAAAAATAAGCGTATTACCATTTGAGTCAAACATCGTAAGTTAAAAATCTAAGCTCAATTTCGGTCAGATGTTGGAATTCAATTTGAAAACAGTATTTAGTAATTGTACATATAATTAACTAGTAATCAAATAAATAAACTTATTTAAGATTATATTCCATTTATATTTTGAATTAGTTAGTTCAAGGGCGCGGATATGTTCACGCATTATAATAAAAATATAAAACCGGCGCTCTGCCCCTTTTATTTTATTTAGTTTATATAAAATGAAAATATCTAATTATGTACTTGTATTATATATATAACGAAAGAAACAATATGTACCCAAATATATAACATAATAAATTATAAATAAAGCTATCTATATATAATTATGTACAATATGTAAGTATGTATTTACAGGTATTGCTATGTACTAAATTATAATTATGTATTTGCATTATATACAATTCTATGATACCTGGTTGTTAAAATTTAATTTTAAAATTATTATTATTGTACCATTAGATCAATAAAGTTCTTCGCAATTATAAACTTAATATAATAAAGTTAAACAATATAAAATATAAATTTATAATAAAATTAAATCTTCGAGTGTTATTTTTCATTTTCTTAAATGGAATAGATTCGCATCGCAATTTATGCAAAATCTATTTACCAAATATTCTGCTCCCAATAATGAAACTTTATTTGTTAGATGACTAGCTCATGCGGTTTATTCCTGGATCACTTCATCAATCCATTACTTTTTATGTTTTAGCGGTTTGTTTGGTGGCTTGGATCTAGTTTCCAGTTTATCCACCCTGTTAGTAAGCTGGCTGAAATTCGGTCTAATTTCTGCCTGAAATTCGGTGAGCATTTTCATTATATTACTAAAGGTTGGCTCGTTGGGCACAGGCTTGCCTGCTTTCTTGATGTAGATTGTTATTTGTGGTTTTGGTCACCTGGGCGTAGGAAACCCCCTCTCTAATAGTATCATATTGTTGGTTTGGCTTTTGCTATGGGCGCTCTGCTACTGTTATTTTTCTCGGTAGTTGAGCGTTTAGTTTTTTCTGATACACCAAGCATCTTTTATGGCTAGCCGGATGATCTATGTCTCCGCAAAGTGCACAAGTTGGTATAACATTTCGCGGCTTTTGACATTGTTTTGTTTGATGATTCTCAGCACATTTGACACATTTGGCTTGCCTATTGCAGAAGTTCTTCGTGTGTCCTAACTGTTGGCAGTTTGTACACTGAGGTATACCTATTACCTTTTTAGGTGGTTCAATAGACACCTTGCAATATAGCAGGTTCTTAATTTCTATATGTCCTTATTGTTTTCCCCCTGTAACAGGTCTACATAAAACAATGGGAAGTGTTTAATAATTTTCTCATTATTAATTGTCAACTTTTTATGAACGTTAATAATGTTGGTTACTTTATGACCATGGTCCTCGATTGCCGCTTTAATCTCTTCGCGATTGGTAGATGACGGTAAACCTCGTATTACGATTCTTTACCATTTTTCACTTTTGAGCTGATAAGTATGGTATTCCATCTTATATAGTGTAATATCCTTGTTATTGGATTCAGTTTCTTTTATATCGCTAAGCAGTTTTTTAATTTTACGGTAGTCATTTTCAGACTGCGTTGTTATTTTGATATCGTTATTGGATATTGCTTTTAACTGAGCAGGTTTCTCTTTCACTGCCAATACTTGAGCTCTGAGTATATTAAAATCTCTAACGTTGCTGATATTAATTGGCTTTTTATGTGCATGTTGTGGTTTTTTTGGTATTTCGTTAGCTTGCAGTAGAGACACCATTGGTGATGGCGTTTTGGAAAGTCTCCTCTTTTTATTTACATTTACTTTATTTTGTCAAGGTTGGGTTTCTTTCTCAAGTTCCTCTTCATCCGTAAAGTAGTCATTGGTTATACTTTGTAGGCTCTGACTTCTACCATTAGTAGACGTAGAAGTTTTATTTTGCCTTTCTAGTGATTCGATTCTGTTTTGTAAGTTTACCAAAATATCTTGGTATTTATTACATTGTAACTCATATTGCTGGCGTTTTGTCCTTAGTTCATTATTCTGGCGCTCATGCGAGGTTAATTTTGATGTCATTTCATTGCCGTCTTGAGGCATACGATGTCTTTTCGTTAATGTTGGAAAATGCATGAGTTCTAATGGAGATAGGGGGCTTATACTTCTATCTGCTCTAGTAGCTAAGCTTGCCACTACTAAAGCATTGCGGTCGCTGGATATCGACGACTGGAAGCCCGCTCGCTCACTTTCCGAAGTCGCCGGTACTGGGCATCCTAATCCTTGCAACATAGCATTATTCTTCTTCTGATCTGCCATGGTTCGTTTATCTTTCGGGGTTTCTTCCCCTAGCCAGTTTTGATCCGCGGATAGTATTTTATTTCCGACCTACCCGCCAGGAAGCCTGTTAAAGAGCATTCCCTTATCCGCCACCTGGGGACGCGCCACGATGGAAGTTTTGCATTTCCACATGAGCTGTAAACTTATGTATCAGTTTTCAAACAGATTCGCGTTTCGACAACAGTTTGGGTCGTCAATTTTAATCGTGAATTGTTTTTTCTATGTCTTGATAGTCTTTGAGATCGTCTTTTGAACTTACAATATGACAAAATATGTAGGTTGATGAAATGAACCCCGTCTGTCTTCATTCGACCTTCACATATCCAGAGTAGTTTCTCTGCCGGGTTCAAAATCACTGAACAGCTGAGTTCACATGTTTGTGGTGCGGTGCAATGGTTCAACCTTTGACTATAAACGTAAAGCTCTTAAACTTGCTTAATTTCGCCCCGTTACTCTACTATCGCTCGCAGAATACTGCTCCTACTTTTATTGCACTTTTGTTGCACCTTCTCGCTCGCCAGGTTGAGAGGTCATTTTAAAACCTGAAGGTGCCACCCGCCCACCACTCAGCAATGTTGCTGCAATCCTGGACGGTGCAACAGCGATTGTCCTATTTCGCTCTCTGCGGATTCTTGCCAAAAACAAGTTGAGCAAAAATGTATAGCCTGTACAACCCAGTGCTTCATTAAAAACTTTCACCATTCTCAAAACGTTTTAAGATTTGTTGCTCAGGCGGTACTCTCGGCACAGTTTCAGTCACATTCAGTTTCCTGGCCAAATCGCTCGAAACTTTGTGACCACGCTGTGGTGTAGGCAGACCAATGTCGGCCTGCTGGGTCCAGGTTATGTTTATCATTTTCTCCACAATGAGGATCGGTACTTCAATGAAGCAAAAGTCATCACTGGATTTGAACTTGCTTATTAGCAGAATCAATAGCACTAAAACGCGTAGATGCGGTATATGCGGCCAAGAGCGTCCCCCGCCTTCAAATCCTGGCCAGCCCTCGAATGGTGTTCCGTAGCGTATTCCAGATGTAGTAGCAACTTCAACGTAAAGTAACGTTTTTGAGCCGTCGTAGGTGGAACTGCCGCTCTATCTCTAAAATTTTCTTCGGTCAAGTAAACCCGTTCAGCATTGTGCATATGCATTACCAGGAGACTATTGGGTCCCTAGTACAGAGATAAGCTAACAGGTAGTTCCGCTCTACATGTTGCAACTTATGTCTGAGAACAATACTGGCATTCCCTTGCTGGTCACTCCCTTTATTTATATAGTTGCAGAAGTACTTAATCGCCTGTGCCAAGTTACAGAACTCTATACTGTGATGTGAGAGTTGAACATTTTCCACTCACCTGTTCTTCTCCACGACATCCTGCATACAGCTTTGGATTCTAAGAGCCCTTACACGACCTTTATCTTCTAGTGTTCTATGCCTGTACAGAGGATACCCATTTTTTGTTGGTTTCCGTTAATTTAAAAACTGCTCTAGAGTATTTTTTGGTGCACTTGCCTTTATTCAAACTGCACTATAATGACGGATTTTCAATATAGAAAGCGCAAATCCATACCTGTTGATCAGTTTCTGAGTTTGGAAACTCACAATCGTGCATTTTACTTTTTGTAAGGACATCAATCAATTTTTGAACATTTATATAGCTGTGAAAACATGCTTTTTGTTGATTTTTGGCCGAGGAGTAGCCCTTAAGTAATTTCTCCAGGTGTTGATGGTTACACACGTACAAAAATGTGTCCGGCATACAATCGCCACCGGCTGTTCACAAATGATGGTTGAGCACCACATATACGAAGTTATTCGGGTATACATCCGAATCATTTTTTACCGCGTTTTGAAGGTGAATGTATATTTCCTTCTGCATTTCTTTTTGGTTTGAAAAAACAAACCTCAAGCGTTCGTTTTTCATAAAGTAATGAAAGAGTAGCCTACAGCGGACTAATAAATTAAAATTGTCTCGAGGCACCATTTTGCGATAGGCATAGAAGTCCTTACCCGATACATCTGAAGGATATCAAACCCTCTTGCACTTTTCAAATATTCCTGTGCGACATAAAACCTGTGCGTGTGCGAGATGCCGGTGAGCATGTCGCTTGTAGCTTTCGAGCGTTGTAGTTTTCGTTTGGCATTCTATTCCAAACCGGCTTGAATTCATGCACCAAAATATTGTTATCGTCATTTCTACATCTCGTAAAACCAAAATAGTGTCACTGGGGAAATTAAACATCATCGAGGAAAGTTCAGCAAGTGTCACGGTAAATTTTATTCAAACATATTTTTAGTTTTATAAAATATTCTCCACAAGTCAATCAAATTGTACAAACCGTCACAATAAAATAATTTCTCCTGCATAATAAGCCTCTATTTTTGTGGGCATATGAGATCAGTATTCCATCATGAAAATTCTATCAGCACCCCAGAAAATGTTTGCCATTGTTACGCGCAGATGGTAGAAACTTAAACTGTTTTCACTCTAGATCATATTAATGAATTCACGTGTCATCACCGGCGACCATCAACACTCAACATTCGAGGAATCCATTTTGCACTAATGTTCCCCAGTTTAAGATTGTGTAAAATAGTGCACGTGTCGGCTTTTGGTTTTACAATGAGTGGAACAGTAAACAGTACTAAAAATTGTACAATAAAGGATTACAGCAGATGACAGCTAAATGAAATGCTAGAGTAAAGATGGCATTGGACTAAGACTTTTCTTATTACAACAATACAGAGGAAACAAGAAAAACGAGAATACGTCAGAACATAGTTGAGGAACACGAACGAGGAGGAAATGATGTTTGACAAACTAAGAAAAAAGGAAAAACCGAAATCGGAAGTACGTTCAGACCAGGTGAGTTTCCTTCAATCATTATACGATTGTTTTTATTTAATTCCGGCACATATACTTCTCTTACGACACGTTTGGTTAAAAACTAGAGGGGGCGCCCTGAAGTCAGTCTGCTCTTCGACTAAACGTGGCAAGTAGACTGGCGCGAAACAAATTGTTGTGATATGTTATACATTTGTCTACCCGAGTAATTCTCACGATAACGACACGTTACAAATTTTGAAATGGTTGTTCGTCGGTCTTCCAATATAAGATCCTTTAAATTCTTGAATAGCTGGACCAACTTTGTTGTCATTACACGTTAGATTTCATTGCATATAGATCTTGTGACCAACATATTAAAAGACGGTTCCAGACCTAGTATTGAAAAATGACTGGTTTTTTTCACTCTGTACACAATCGATAAACGATTCAGCTCTTTTTTGTAATGAACACTATTATGCTTCGGGTCAAATAATGAATATAAATTATTACCATAATTTCGGTATGTTCGTACATGCCATCGAACTTATGGTATTTTATTTTGTGAAGGTGAAACTTTTTTCATGAACAAATTTACCTTTGGAGGGATTTCAAAATATGCTTTCTGTAATTTAGTTAGATAGACCGATTATTAATTAAATTAAAGTATTAATTAGCTAAAGGTTAAAATGATTTTTCATTTATATAATGGACCAATTATGATTATCCTTCTTATATCGGTTTCATTTCATTATTCATCGTAAGTAAAATTAGCTTTATAAAAAGTTAATTTTACTAATTAGTGAAGAATGCTGCACTGAATGTTAACCTGCACCTCTGAAGGTAAAAGGGGCAAATCAACTCTCATGGTTTTTATGTCCAAAATCACCCCATCCAAAATTACGTTGGGTGCTTGGACTTTTTTCTCAAAATTACATATTTTGGAAGTTATTCAGCCTTCGTGTTTTGTTTCCAATAGGACAACGCTTTATTTACGGTTTTAAGGTATAAAATATACCAGTTTGCATATAACTATCTAGCAAATGTATAGCAATATAGTACGATATAGTCTTTCTTTACACATCTTGAAAATACAAAACTATCGAGGACCTTTGACTATTGACTCCTCGAAAAACCACTCAACTTTGATATTTCTCTTAATAGATTGTTTCTCTCGCTTTTTCTTTCTAACAATTAACGTAATTATCGTTTTAATTTAACAAAGTTTATTAAATTTATTTCAATACATACCCGTCTCGAATCAACCGGAAACACAAAATCCGCTGGTGACAGAACTATTTTATTTGGTCCCTTCGAAAGGCGTTTCTTGAGTAAATAATTCCTGAAAGAAAAAATAAAAGAAAATATTCGGTTATTCGTAATCACACGCATCCCAGACACACACCCATACAAATTTTTTTGATACAATTTCCCGCTATTTCCAGGAATTCATGTACCCACAAGGAAATAAAAAAATATTTAAAAGTAATAATATTTACGGTATTTGAAAAATTCGAGAACCGTAAAATATTAAACAAAAATAAAAAGTGTATAACGTAAAATTCAGAAAGTCAACATAATTTAAAAGTAAATTTTACAAAAGTGTAGAACAAATATAAACTTCTTGAACTTTCAATAATTTGTCCCATTACGTAGCAATGAAAGTATTTTATGCACATCCGTACGAGGAATTCCTGACGACTATACGAGTTATTTATATTAACGATTTTCTTACAGCAAATATTTTTTGCGTTAGATTTTTTACCGATGATTGATTTAAGTAAATTTGGCGTAATATAAATCACGGTATAAATTAGGGATAATTGGGAAGTCATATCTGTTCACAAATAAAATTTTGTTTAAAGGTTATATGAACAATTTGTATCTCAATTTATTCGATTTTGTTTGCTTATTGATTGAAATAAATTTAAGTTATTATATTCGATATCTCGATAAGGTCTATAAATATTATATAAAACAAATATCTGTATGAATGCATTTCATACTACCTTTTATGTCAGTTTACAATATTTAATAATTATCCAATTTTTGTGCGACGAGGCGACTATCATCAACTCCTCGTTATTGTTCTACTTTAAGAAAAAGCTCCGATGGTTGATAAAAAGTACTTTATATATTTCCCGACATAATCTGATGTACCACATTTTCAGTTTCTCCCCTTTACAGTTTCCACAAATAACCTGTTACGATATATGTCGGTGTATCTGTCACAATATTTATTCGTTTATTTTTTTCTCTAAAGTTTATTACCTTTGGAAGGATGTTAAGAATTTATTTTTATCCGTAAAGTATATATGTAAGTCTATATGTATGTTCCATGTAGGTAGGTTAGAAAATAAAACAATCAACTTTTCTTTAGCCATAATAACAAAATCAAAGCGTGGTAAAATGTATTTAGTTCCCATCCTATCATGTCATTATAAGTTAGTAAACGTATTTTTAGCAATATCAAATTCGATTTCTTTGTGGCGGCACAACCTACGATAACAATTTAAAATGTCTCCTATTTACACTTGCTTAAAGTGACAGAGTGCTGACAATAATGAAAAACTTTTTAAAATATAAGAAAATATGTAATCAACCGTCTATGGAAAAATGAAACTTTTTCACAGATCTGCAGATTCAATTAATGTAATCCGTTTCATCTCTTGAAAGTGAGTGTGAGTGAGTATTTGGGTGGCCAATACGGTACCCTGAACACCTTTCAATAATTGTATATACATTTTAACTGATTCATAATGTTTCTATTTGTAAAAAAATTGCTTACTGCCCTTCTAATGAGCAGTGCTGTAAATTTGACAATTTGAAATATTAGAGAATTTGATTATTTTCACAGTTTTATAATTAAAATTTTGGAGATGTCAACGAATTCTGGCCTATGGTTTATTACAGCTCGACTAGTACACTACAATTGTGGTGAACGTTACTCAATTAACCAAGTAACATTTGTGTTAACCGCTGATAGCAAAAAAAAAGTATAGTAATCATGAAATATTTTGAACCCGGGATTTTTACAGATTTATCATTTGCTATATACCGCCGAAGTCACCCACAATTTTCTTTTATGACAAATGATCATAGATCTCAAATAAAGCACACTTAATTAATAAAGCCAACCCAGGTTGAAAATTTAATATTCATTGCAAAAACTGAAAAAGTTCCTACGGATGCTGCCACTTTTTTCGAATGGATTTCCTGATTTATGAAAAAAGCTTTAGCAAGAAATTTTATTCTGAATAGTCAATCCACCTATCCGAGAGATGCCGAACTCTGATGAAATAAACTTTTTTTTTAATAAAACTCGTCACTACCTTGATAAAGTTAGCCGAAAGTTGCTAGCCGAAATTGAAAAAATCGATAATGCAGATAGTGTCTTAACTAGTTCAGCCGAAAGTTAAACAAATTATATATTAAATTGAAGTATCCCAGCCCAAAGTGACTATAAGTGACTATTCGATAGCCCATGGGTTATAGGGGTGAAATTTTGATTTTCTCCTGTTCTCAACGATAAAATCGTTCGTCATTCGATATTTTGGCATATGGACACCAATCTCACTATGCCGATTCGATAGCCCATGACCATTTTTTGGTGCCGAAACACGGGAATTTCCCACACTACATGCAGATAAGTAGAAAATTTATCAATTTTTTAATACATAATTTAACATATGAGTGATAGTTTCTACTGTGCGAGAAAATCAAGTGCAAGTTTCATATAAGTTAGAAGTGAAACTTCGCTAATATCGGAAGTGTTTTAAATTTTAACAATGAGTGATAGATTAGAAAGGTTACGGGATCGTGCACATAGTCAGATGCTCAACATCAAAAAGTTTACAGACACAATAACTATAGATACAAATATGGCGGAAATTATAACTCGACTCGAAGCGCTCGAAGAACGGTATCGTTCGTTTAATGACTTCGAGGTTCAGTTATTCGATTTTCCCAACTATGTGCCAATAAACGAAAAGGTTGATGACGTATATTATAACACACGGGCATTATTATTAAAATCAAGTTGTCGTGGTACGCACGAGAATAGCTCCCATGATTTAAATACCATTATGGAACAGTTCATCGAACAACGAAAATCATTCTATGAAGGCTTTAATGTATCAAATTTCGTGCATCTTCCTAAACTTAATATAGAAAGGTTCACTGGCGATTATAAATATTGGCCGTCATTTCATGATCTGTTCAAAACTACAGTTCATGATAATCAACACATTAGCGGAGTACATAAATTACAGATGCTTAAGAGCTATCTTTCTGATGACACAGCAAGACACATTCCAGTTACGGAAAATAATTATGCAGAAGACTGGAATAAATTATGCACACGCTACAACAAAACGACACCAATCATTACAAATTTAATACAAGTGTTTCTTGAACAAGAGGCAGCGGATGGTACCGGAAAGGAACTACGTCGTGTAACCGAAACAGCAGATGAGATTATAAGAGGACTTCGTGCTGTAGGTTCAAATGCGGAAACTCGTGATCCGTGGCTGATACATTTGCTGCTAAATAAAATAGATGACGAATCGAGATTAATGTGGACGAATGAATCCGTAACCAAGGAATTCCCAACATTCGAAACACTGTTACAGTTTTTAAACCGAAGAAGTGACGCATTAGAGATTTGTGATGCAACAAGCATGAGAAACACCGTGAAATCTATAAAATCCTGTATCACTTTAAAACCAACTAAGACATTTGAATGCATAAGATGCAACCAGCATCACCCATTATTTAAATGTCCCGTATTTAAAAACAAAACTGTTTATGAAAGAACAAACCTTGTGAATGAATGGGAACTGTGTAATAATTGCTTTAAGAAAGGTCATGTAACTGCTAAATGTTTCACTAAATCTTCCTGTCTCATTTGTAATCAGCGACACCATACGTTACTCCATCCAGTTTCACCTGAAATGCAGTCACGATCAAAAAGTCAACAAAATAATGAAGATCAACAGTCTCAAGGAAAATCATCCCATAAATCACTTGAAAATACATTCAATGCCATAGCGTTAACAGAAAGCACGCCACCAATTGAGTCAGCACAGAATCCACCAGTAAACACAACTTATTGTTGGCCAACCACGGTACTGCCAACAGCAATCATACACATTAGAACACGTACCGGAGACCTCCAGCCATTCCGAGCTTTCCTCGATTCAGGCTCACAATCATCATTAGTGACAAAATCCTGTGCAGTTAGCCTAGGTCTACAGCGAAGGCAATCTTCCATATCAATCCACGGCCTAGCAAACACTTCAGCTGGAACAACGAATGGAAAAATCGATATGACTATTTTCTCTCGTGTAGAAGATCACTACAAAATTAATATTACAGCTCATATCGTAGACAACATATCATCGAGGTTACCAAGCAACCTTGTTAATTATAAAGAAATTAAGGGTTTAAAGTTAGCAGACCCATAATTCTTCAGGCCGCAAAACGTCGACCTAGTACTTGGAGCTGATGTATTTTTTAAAATACTAAACCCAGAGCGATACATTCAAAGCGGATTCCCAATATTGCAGTAATCCAAATTTGGTTGGTTAATCGCAGGATCATACAATCATCTACCAACATCCAATCAAACCACAAATTTTAGTAAAGACAATAATATGAATTTATTAAAGCAGCCAACCGATGATAATAGTTCACATGCATCGAAGACAGATTTGTTGACACATACAAGGGCAGTAAATCATAATCAACCCTCAGTTCGAGACACGAACCTCAAATTATCAACCAGACATACACTTCATAATACTTACCATTGGAAACCAAATTACCATAAATTGTTCAGCTCTACCAACTATTTGCTTTCATCGTTCCAAGTGTGCAATACAATGGATTACGACTTACAGCTACCAAATACAAATCACAAGCAATAACGAAATTATTGCATCACTCATTCCGATAAATATCAAACTGATGATGTATTCGAACAAAATTTATTATTTCTACGGGATCCAGTTGCCAAAGTTCACTTTACACTTACCAATCAGAACGTGCAAGCCAATCGGACAACCATTGACGGAAACCAGTATGCAGAGGCGAAGAAGAGATGTCATCAACACAACACCCAAAGATACAAGTACAAATTTCTGCACCAAACTAACCAACAATTCAGGAATTCTACTAAATTCTCGATGGAAGAAAAACAAAGTTACAGTAAAGCAATCTTGTGCGATAAGATTCGAAAACCTAGTCATTGAAGCAGTTCACCGCAAGGTTCAAAGCAAACGTAAAACAAAACTACTTCGATCATTGTTCATTTCAAATGTCACCATCCCAGGCGAAAGTTGGTCTGGAGATAAGATCAACTTTAGTGGGCTTCGTAATACACTTCAACACTTGATACCACAATTACTTATCGACTATTCTGATAATATATTAATCCGTATTTTTCTATTGCAGAAGTCTACTTTCTTACCTTTTCACACTTCAGATACTGGTCACTTAAAAAAAGTATACACATCAGCTGTACACTACCTAAAGAAGATATGGATCAAGCGCAACCGTCAATCCACTTTGAGAAGAGCAGCGCACTTATATAACCCTAATGCCATACCACCTAGTCTGGAAAGTTATCTGACATTTGTACAATTAAACCTGCTACAAACACATCACAATACAAAATATCAGCTGCACGAATCTTGTGTACAGCTAAACAAACAACAGTATCGTATACGTCGAATCGCCTTAGAACACAATTGGATAACAGTATTATTCAGTTGAGGTCAAGCATATGATGAAGGTCTATGAAATCAGCGAACACAACACACCATCAAAACAACACAAATTATCTTATATAAATTTCCAACCATCACAAATATCAACGCATCCAGTATACAGCCAGATATAATACAGCTGATAAACAAAACTCCAGTGTACACAAAACCATTAAAGAAGACAAATAGGAATATCCAGTATATCAACCAAAACAATAGTTTTTATTAAGAAATTAACTTTCTTAATGCGCGGGAGTATGTTTGGAGAAATTAAACAACATACATACTTCACTTTAACATAATTTATTAAATAAATCTGTAACTACAGAATTGAATGGTTTAGCCTGTTAATTTAGCACATCAACAACCTAAAATTAAATAAACCATTAATAACACAAAACATTATTTCACATACTTACCACTTTATTAAATTAATCCAAATAATATGATCTGAAATTAAGAAACTAATTAATAATTTTATATTGCCAAACATTAATTTATATACATAATTTATACTTATCTTTTGACATTCCTGTAAAATTCACCTAGTAAACACAACTTGTCAACTTAACTGTAATTATTTTCATCATATCATGTTGTAGTACTAGAGTAGTAGCACGATGGGTGCGTTTTATAATGTTTAATTAGTTACATAGTATATCGTACTAGTACTTTATTTAATATTATTATTAGTAGTACATTTTTATATTAAATTTAGCTACAATCTACATTAATTGTAAATTCAAACATGACAGTTATCGCTTAACGTATAATATGTAAAATATATTTTGTAAAATTTCTTATATTGATTTCAATTCGAAGCTGGCGAACAAACAAGTTGTTAAACATTAAAAATTATAAATAATAAACTCTTTTGGTTATTTAATAAAATAGTATAGTGTTGAAAGTAGTGCTTAAGTTTTTTAATTCAAAATTGTCTAAGTATAATTCAGCCCGTCATCAGCTTTTCTTAAACATCAACATTTTTCACCATATCATCTATAACATCCATCTTTAACTTCCATCCATAAATTTCTTACGTTCAGCAATTGCATCTGGTTAAATCTCCATCAACATTACACATACATTTTTTGGTATGGCCTAGGACCCACACCAACCATATACTCAGAATCTACCTATGGTCATGGGCTATCGAATCGGCATAGTGAGATTGGTGTCTTTATGCCAAAATATCGAATGACGCAAGATTATATCGACGAAAAACGAGGAAAATCAAAATTTCACCCGTATAATCCCATCAGACCCACCCAAATCATCACCACAGTTTGAATATTGAAGTTGGTCTTCTTTATCGATACAATCTGCATTACCGACATCTTAAAGTATTTTCGGTTGGCACAACAAAATTAATATCTGCATTGCCATCTTTTGTTTAGGACGACAAAGACATTATCTGCATTACCATCTTTTGGCTGGAATAGCAAATACACTATCTGCATTATCATCTTTCGGCTGGAAACTTTCGGCTAACTTTAACAGTATCTCGTCACTTCGGGAAAAATTTAAAATAGGATCTGAACTAATTCTGATTGAAACTTAATTTACAATTTTTTTATTTTAATTCGTAAATGCTATATACTTTTCAAAATATTTACAAAAACGTCACTTCCGGTCGGTATATCTCGGCCGAAAAACACTGGGATTACCTAATTTATAGAAAAAGCCTAAGTTTGAGGTGCAGGTACCAAATTTTTATTGAAAAACAGTGTTTTGACAAAAAATGCCATTTTCGCTTAAATTTTGGAAAACTGATCTGGACCGGTATTGTTACAAAACTAACTTAGAATCTGTTAATTCATAATCGTTTTTCTCGGAAACGATATACTACTACTACTTATATACTATAACTAATGAATGCAAAAACAGAAAAAGCTCCTATTGCAGTATTGAAGCTGTCAGCCCCGGTGGGAAGTCAAAAATGCTCCGATGAAGCTTCACTTCTCGGCCTTACTGATTTCAACCAAAATTCACTACGATTTCTCAATTAGTGGTAAAAGCATTAGGTCCAAATGGGCTGTACAGCAGCCGAATCAGGGGAAAAATCGAAATTTCCGCTTAAATTTTGGAAACTAATCTGGGTTTGCATTATTGCATAATTAGTTTATAATCATTTAGTTAATAGTCGTTTTTATCGTTAAGGCTATATGAGATTTTCCAAATATTTACAAGAAACATAAAGCTCCGATGGAAGTTGCCACTTCCAGTGAATCGATTTTGGCCAAAAATAGCTGAGATCCCTTAATTTATGAAAAAGCTTAGGTATGTCTGAAGTTTCACCCCGATCTGACAAACCGTCTGAACTTTAGAGAGAGCCTTTAGTTTGCAAGCACATACGCTCACACGATTTACGACCATCTGCACTACGCCAATTTAAGCCACATGGAATTGGGATCTACTTTTCAAAAGCGCGCGGATTAATACCATACAAATCCACGCGCGACAAATGTGCATAATATGCATAGAGGAGATCTATTCCAAAACTCGCCAACTCTATTTTTACAATAAATGTAGTTTTGATTTTTCTGCGATTAGTACACAACTTTTCTATTATTTAAGGTAATCAAAACGTTCCCAAACTTGTCCAATTCATAGTAAAAACGATTTGAAAATTTGGTGTTATCCCAAAACTCGCCTCATCCATAGAGTCATTCAAAACCAAAACTCACCTTATCTAAGCATCAATCAAAGGAATAAATTTTGATCACGTGATATCGCACTATTTTTAAATTGTCATAATTTTACAGTTAGTTTTCAATTAGTTTTGTGTTTGATGAACAGCAGAGTGTTTATCTAATTGAAAATTAATGCAATGAGCGAATCTTATGTAGTACCGTGTTTGTCAGGAAATGGTCATAAACGCTTAAGAAAGCCAGAGAATTGGAAAAAAACCATTGAAAAAAGGGCACGGTAAATCTGACAATTACATATAAGTAATTCTAACGATTTTGAAGCGATTCAATAAAACATCAGTTCTAGTTTAAAATATTATAACTTATTTCCAATAGCAATATATTTTTTTATTTTTAGACATGCTCCAACTGGTCCTCCAGATTTTCCAACTTGCTCACATAAAGGGAAAAAAACTTATCGATGTTCAAATTTGAAAATGGGCGATATTTGTAATTTTCACTCCCTGTTTTATTCGACAAATAATAAAATCGAACAGGATACATTTATTTTAAGGTGCATTGAATCATATAAACCTAAACGATCAAGGCTTCAAATAGAAGGCGCTTCAAGAAAAAAAAATTCGATAAAATATTTTGTTAAAATTAAGGGCACGGAAAAATTACCCAAGGAAAAGCGGAGCGGAGCTAAACAACAAACAAAATATTCGCAGAAACAAACGTCTGTAAAACTCTTTATAGAGAAATTAAAATGTTTAGTCCCATTACTGTCGTGATAAAAGCACTCGTCAATATTTATATTGCTATTTAACAATAAATACATTATTAAATATGTACTCGTATAATAACCAAGTTCCAGAAAACACTTTGAAAGTAAAAAGAACGTTCTTTCGCAATATTTTTTGTCAACAGTAAAACGTTGGAATCAAGGCTCCATCATCCGACACCTGCTCTCGTTGCAGTGAGTTACTGGAAAGTATAAAACGAAGAAAAAATCATCAGGAAAAGGTATGATTGCAGATGCAAAAAGAGTACATAATTTAAAAACTAAAGCTTTCTTCAATAAACTTACAGAGTCGTCTCCTGAAATGATATCATTTTCGTATGATTGCCATAAAAATTTGGTAAATCCACAAAATACAGGATCAGATTGCATACTATAATCGGTAACTATTTACATACAATTTTACTGTTGTTAAAGGGTCTTCAAACACCAAAATGACAACCAAAAATGTTTTTATTTATGCATGGATGGAACACGAATTTCATAAAGGGTCAAATGAAATAGCATCTGCTGTTCATTATCAGCTAATATCAAGTGACCTGTCATCATTTTTTCTGGTAAATGAAGCCCCTTCAAACATAAAGAGTGTGGATCTAGTCTTCCCAATTAGAGGACAATCTTTCTTCCATCGGATAGGATCTTTGAAAGAATTGAAAAAAAAATTGAAAAAACACCAGTTATCACAGATCCACAAGATTATTTAAATGTACTTAGCCA
This sequence comes from Nephrotoma appendiculata, assembly GCA_947310385.1. NCBI lineage: Eukaryota > Metazoa > Arthropoda > Insecta > Diptera > Tipulidae > Nephrotoma > Nephrotoma appendiculata. The sequence goes on from OX371223.1 coordinate 112,133,038, forward strand.
ACATGGGACGGGATAACGAAACTTGAAGAATGCGGAGTAAATGATTGGAAACAATTGGGTAAAAGTCACTTCTAGAATGTTCAGTCATGGCATTTCAAATTCTCCACAGTAGGAAGAATTGTTATCGCGAATGAAAATAAAGCAGTAACAATTCGAGAATTGAATAAATCGATTTCAACGCGAGAAAAACTATTAATCGTAATACTGTTGTACCTACTGTACCAAAAGGGGTTACTATTAGTGAAGAAAAATTGAAAGACATTAAAAAATTTGTGCTTATGCATTTTAGTGAAAATTGGCAGGAGACTGAAGGGCTGGAATTTTAGAAACTCTTAATTAATTCTTGTGAGGAAAACATTGCTAATAATAACTTAGATGAACATACAATAAACGTTGACGACTTCTGTGAACTTGAATTCCATCAGCAGCTGTCTGAGTTATTGGACAATTTACTTTAAACTTTGAAAACTTTAATACATATTTGTACATATTTTTTTCGTTTCCGAAATTATTAATTTAATGTTAGTTTTTGTGGTTTTTCTTATAAATTATTTACATGTTAAATAAGTTGTATACACTGCATAGATAAGTTGCATACGCTGCAGAATATTTGTTGCGTACGCTACACTTTTAATTAACGTTAGAAACTTCACACCGGTTTATGAAGAAAAGATATATGCAATTTAGTACAAAACCATGATAACGTCTTTTTGTACGTCGTTTTTGTTGTTGTAAAAAAATTGGTTTAGTAAGAAATCTAATCTTTATTATTCCAAGACTTGTTTAATCCAAAGATCGCCTAATCCAATTTGTCGTGCCAAAACTCACCTATTCCAAATGTAGTTTCTATTTTAAATGAAATTGATTGATAATATTTATATTTTGTCAAAATACATCTAAATTTAAAGTTAATTGTTATTAACCCATTCATAAGTTTGTTTTAAAGAGTGAATACACTTAGAAACAAATTTTTGCTATTTATGAAAAAACACAAAGTAGAACAAGACGAGTTTTGGAATAGAAAAGTAACTTTTAAATAATAATTATTTATTATTTAAAAAAATAATAAATAATTATTAACAATTTTTTAAGCAACTTTTGAATAACTATTATTTAAAAGTTACTTTTATACATATTTGGTCGTTATAGATTTAAGCACATACTATAATTTAGTTCGATTAGATTAGAGAGCATTAAATAAAATTAAAATTGTTATAAAAAAATAAATTAATTGAAAAAAGTTAAAATAAATAAAATAATTAAAAGATAAATTATATTTTTTATTAATAAATATTTTTGTGTAGACATAAGTCAGACATGTACACATACCCGCACATACAGTTTTTTTAAAAGATGCTTTTTGACTTCGGCGTTAACGCGAATTGTAAATCTGCATAAATCTCGAGGTCAAAATTTTTCATTTTTACTATACTTTATTTTACTATGTGAAAGGTATTAAAAGCACTTTTTCTTCTTTTATATAGTAAACTAAAGCATTGCAATCATAATAAACTTTGGCCTTGAGCTTTGCAGATTTGCCATTTGTAGCCATATTGCCGAAGTCTAAAACGTACTTTTATAAAAAATCTCGAGCGTATCTGCGTGCAGACTAAATGTCTGTGTCTCCTCTTCAGCCCAGACGGTTTGCCTGATCGGGGTGAAACTTCATACATAAGCTTTTTCATAAATTAGGGGATTCTCAGCCATTTTGTTCGAAATCGGTTCACCGAGAAGTGGCGATTTCCAAAGAAACTTTTCCGTTTTTTGCGAAGTATCTCATTTACAAGAAAAATTATTATAAACAAAAGATTCTAAATTATGTTGATGAAATTTGTCCGTATTTTGTTCTAAAAAGTAACAACAACAAGAATTTTTTAGATGTTTGTAGAACGTCTCAATCTAACATATTATCACAAAATGTCTCGATTTAACGAATTTTTAAACAGCTAAATTTGTATTAATTTTCTGAAAATCAGAATCAAATACTATAATCCACGTCGGTAAGTGGCGTTCATATAGAGATGCTCTAGGCCCTTTAAACTTTAAAATGAAATAAAACAAAAAGTAAATAAGATGACAATGAAAATTACGTTTTATTTGAAAGCTTAATTTATGGCATTAATGATGGAATGTAATCTCTATTAAATGTCCATCCAATGGGGGGTTGTCGCAAGATCTAGGAGGTCCCTTAACCCGTTGATTTATTGAGATAATTTTTTTCATTAAATTTTGTTTTTAACAAATCGATGGCAGCACCATACTGACTGACTCGTAATACCATCTTATTGCTGATATGAAATTTCATTGATATTGATCTTTTCATGTTTTCGAACAAATAATCAGTAATCATTAATTTGTGACGTACTCCATTAACGGTGGCATGCTAACCTTGCTCATTCCGGAAAAAATTATGACCGATGACACCAGCAGCAAGAAAAGCACACCAGTTATTTTTTCTGGATGCAATGAACTTTGATGAATGATTTCTGGATTATTTTCGCTCCATATTCTGCAATTTTGTTTGTTGGCATAACCTTATCAGAAATAAGCCTTATCACTGAACAAAAATGGCCGGTTAAAATACTCATCATTTCTTGGACTAGTTGGCTTCATTTCTTGGACTAGTTGGATCTTATATGCCTTTAAACCCACGTCACTACGTAAAATACGCCATATCGTACCATATGCAATGTCCTAATTGGTTTGAACGTCGTGCAATTGATAAAAATCATTCCTCTCGTATAATCTTGTCTACGGCAAAAATATTTTCTTCATTTCGTGCATTTCTTTGATTCGAACAATTCGACAAGATCTAATAGAGAAACACATTTATTTTGGCCAAATTCGGATTCCAGGCTGCTTAGGACAACCAAATTTGCATTGATCATAAATTACATGTACGGGTTCCTAAATTTCCCGGAAAATACTATAATCTGTGTCTCTAAGTGGCGTGTATTTAGAGATGCTAGTAGCTTTTATCTAATAGAAAAACATGTTGAGTTTTATAAAATTTTTAAAATAGCTAATAGAAAATGACGAACTAAAGACGATCAAAACTATTTTGAACGAATGTGACACCCCTCATAGTAGCAGATTAAATCATTACATCCAGTTAACGAAACTGAAATTAAAATTTAAACTTATATGTATTTACAAACCGATTCCACTCCAAGGAAAATTTGGCTGTCCTAGATATCCACCTAAAGACCTCAATTTGATTAAAATAACCTAGTAACACCTCAGAATATACGTCACTTAGCATGCTGGTTTATAGGACATTCTGGGAAAAATTTATAAAATTGTACGTTATGCACGATTTACATGCTCCAATTTTTTCCCCCAATTAATTTTTTACTGAAAAATAGAGCTGCACGCAAATAACAAAAAGTTATTAGTAAAAAAGAGTCAGCCATATGTAAGCAACATTTGCTCAAATTATAAAGAAAAAAATCCAATTTTATTTTACTGGAATTTGTTTCGTGCTCCTCTCGCAAACGAAAATCGTAATATACTTAACCCTTCATATTTTACTGGAAAAAAAAATTGGAACATGTAAATCGTACATTAGAATTATAGTACTCGAAGGCACATTTGGCTGTCCTTTACAATTTCCTAAAAAAAAAAAAAAAAAAAAAATCAGAACTTACTCCAAGGTAAATTTGACTGATCTCATGACATAACAATTTCAATTTTATCTTAATTGAAGTGGGATTAAATATTTTTGAACATAATATTAAATCTAAATAATTATATTTAATTTTTGTGGCCGTTTCCTATTCCCAGAATATTAGGTATAATTTAATTTGCAGCAACTTCGGTCTCACATTAGTAAATATGGTAAAAAAAGATTAATTCAATGGTTTAATCGACTTACCCGAATTTAGCAACAGCTAACTGTTTTTAGGATTTAGGACAAATTTCATTATTTTGAGCAGTATAGTGAAATTTGCCCTAAAAATCCTATTTTTTTTTAGGTCAGTTTAGGACAAAATGCGCGCGAATATTATGCAACAATACCGGTTTAGATTTCTTTTCAAAATTTAAGAGGAAATCAAAATTTGGTCCCTGCGCAGCCCATACGATTTGATTTATCGGGATGAAACTGCATACTTAAGCTTTTTCCATAGATTGGAAGATCCCCCTTTTACGTTTTTTGTAAAAATTTTGAAAAGTATAAGCATTTACGAAATACGGTTAAAATTAAAAGATTATAAATTAAATTTCAATCAAAATTAGTTCAGATCCGGTTTTCAATTTTACCGGTTTTAATAAAAACTATTCGGAATAAAGCTTCATACTTAAGATTTTTTCATAAATTGGGAGAACTATGCGACATCTGTGTTCTAGAAGTGGCAGCTTCAGTTTTTGCAATGTAGATTAAATTTTCAACAAGGGCTGACCTTTTTGGTTTTCTGAAATGTAATCAGGAATAATCATTCTTGATTATATTTACAAGACAATTGTTTTAACAAATTGCAAGAATTGACATTTGATTTCATGAAAATGTATTTATTTAAACTTAAAATTAAGTCAAATTTATTGTGATTTTTGAGCATTTGATAATCGTTAATGTTTGGACAGTGCAATTTATCTAGCAATCTGTGATCGAATTCAAACAATAATTCATTTAATAATTTTGTGTTGAATTGTCGTAAACTTTGCAATGTCGAACATCCAAAAGTAACTCAGGGGATTTCGGAGAAGTTCAACCTGTTTAACTTATTTGAACCATGATTTAAAATCTGAAGAATATTTTTCACCATGTTATTCCGTGTTTCGTGATGATTGAGCGTCTGGTAGTTACATTGTCGGGGGAGGAGTAATTATTGCGGTAAGTAACGACCGTAAATGTGATCAAGTCAATCTTCAGTATGCTTGTGGTAAGTCTATTATATTCAAGGTCACATGTAGCTCGATTTGGCTCTTTATTATTGCAGTTTACATACCTTATGCAACTACCGCTGAAGTTTACGAAGGTTTCATTCAATGCAGTTCTGTCATTATGTAACCAGGTGTTGGTTACTGGCGATTTTAATCTACCTAAAAATTCCTGGGGCTGGATAGAATATGATTTGTGGGCTCCACGGGACCAATTCTTTCGAACTTTGTGTTGGATAGCTTCGCGAGTTATGAGATGCGACAATTTAACACTGTTTTCAAGGATTACGGGCGCATTTTGGATTTGGTTTTTTCATTTTTAGACTTTATTGAAGTTAAATCTTGTCCGGATTTAGCGGGACATTTTGCAGATTTGGTTAAGGATGATTTCGAACATGACAATGGGAAATCGAACCCTCCTTCATTAAAATATCTTCCTCGAAAATGTCAATTGGATAACGTTATTTAACGGGCCGAACATTACGTTAGCTGCCTCAACGTTTTATAGAAATATTAGGAGTGGTTTCAAATTCTTTGTTTCGATGAAAAGGGCGCGCTAAATTTTTGCCGAGTTTAAAAATATTGCCAACCGCAAATCACGAGCTTTTAATATATTCAAGCGTTCTGGGAGCTAAATTGACAAACGTAAACAACGCAGAAATTGAATGTGGAATTTCGTTTAACCCAAGGATTATGACACTTAATAATGTTACTTTTTCGGGTTCGATTGATATATGTAACACTTTTTTCAAAACTCCTTAGATCTTTCTGATTTGTTTAGCTTTCCAGGTAATTTTGTTGACTGCGATAATTCTAACACAGTTATTCAACTCGGTACCTCTGAAATTATAATTGGCATAGAAGGTTTAAACACGACAAGTGGAACAGGTCCCGATGGTATCGCACCCTTGATCTCGAATAAATGTGCTCGCTCTTTGTGGGGACCTCTACTCTATTTGTTTAATGAAAGCTTCTCGAGAGCATGATTTCCCGATATTTGGAAAACATAGTTTATTTTTCCCATATTTAAATTGGGTAGAATAAGCGATATTTCTTGTTATAGAGGCATTTCGATTCTTTCCGCGACACCTAACCTTCTGGAATCGTTAGTTAAATCAACAAATTTAGAACAAAAAAGCACACACAAAATAGATTAAGTTCGCCTCAACATTTAGGGTGAAACAATAACCAGTTCAGATTTGACATATCGGTAATTTTGGCTCTGGCAACACTAATGTCATTCTTTCTTTGACAGAACCTCAGTATATTATTTCTAGTTGACGAAATGAGTCGCTTAACGCTTCAACAAAAATGGGAAGTGTTGAAAATTTACTTCTACAACTAAGACATTTGGTTTGAAATCGCAAGAAAATGTCGTACAAAATTTGGCCAAAACCAGGAACTCACACCCAATGGTATCAAGAAGTTTGTGCATAAAGTACATGATACAGGCTACCTAGTCGACAATCCAACGCGTACCCGCGGTGGCCGAAAATGAGCGCCAATGTCCGAGAACATTAATTCGTCATCGTGCATCGGAAATGAACATCAGGCGGTCTTCCATGCAACGAACTCGGCGTAAAGATCTTGATTTTTGGCCCTATAAAGTTCAATTGGTCCAGCAATCGAAGCCCCGTGACCATCCGCTTCGATATCGATTCGCTGTGTGGGCCTGCGACAAACTCGAAATTGATGAGGATTTTGCTCAAAAAATCATCTTTTCGGACGAGGCGCATTTCCATCTCGGTGGGTTCGTAAACAGACAAAATTGTCGCATTTGGGGATCGGAAAACCCACAAGGATATGTGGAGAAACCAATGCATTAAATGCGTGTTACTATTTGGTGCGGCTTGTGGCGTGGCGGCATTATTTTGCCGTATTTCTTCGAAGATGAGACAGGTGCGACCATTACGGTCAACGGAATCAACTACCACCACATGTTAACATCTGTTTTGTGGCCATATCTTGAAGATACTAGTTTGGACGACCTTTGGTTTCAGCAAGATGGTGCGCCATGCCCACACAATGGGCGTTACAATACAGAAACTGCGTCTAAAGTTGGCCGCATTATCAGTCGAAGTGGTGACGTGAATTGGCCGGCAAGGAGCTGCGATTTCACGCCTTTGGATTTTTATTTGTAGGGTGTCGTGAAGGACAAGTGTTATACGGACAATCCACAAACAATTGAGCATTTGAAAGCCAATGTGCTCAGAAATAGAACCGACTGAATGGAGTACGCCAAGGCCAGCCGCGGCTCCCATTTGAATAAAATCATTTTCCATAAATAATCAGGAGAACTGTACTTTCAAACAAAAAAATTAATTTGGAAAATATATTAGGCTGTTTTTGTTTTATTAAATTTTTAAATCTGTACTTCTTATTGGGACACCCTTTAGTTTTATAACGGGAAAGTCGATAATTACTGATTTGATGGTCTTTTTCAACGATGTATTTGACACTAGTGGAAGTCAGGTGGTTAGGTTGATGTTATATACATAGACTTTTCGAAAGTTTTCGATAAATTGAACCATACATTTTTTATTCAGTAGTTTATCCTTTTCGGATCCGACTACATCCCATTTAAATGGATTGGGTCTTACCTTACTTCTCGACAGAAATGGGTTAATATCTTACAAATTTGCTCCTTTTTAACAAACCTTCCGGAGTTCCACAAGGTAGTCACCTTGGACCATTATTTCAGCATTTATAACGACATTATCTAGTGTTTCGATTATTCGCCCATCAGCTTAGGGTACTCAGAGGGCTTCGGCTGTCTCTGTATACATCTAGGTAACACCAAGGTAGCCGCGTCCCGTCGCGGGGGCGAGTACTGCTTCGGCAGTAGCAAAATGCTACCGGGAACCAAATGCTAGTGGTATAAATTGGCTAAAACAAACAATGAGTACAACAAATACGGAATGTAATAACCCAGGTGGTACAGCAGCAGATATGCTGCCAGATTCATACTCTTTGAAATCACCAAGATCACTAAGATCTTCAAATGAAAATATATTTCAGAACGAGAAGGAAAATACTGAACTCCATGAGACAAACAACAACTAAGAGACATAAAAGAATTTACAACTAAATTGAAAGAAGAATTTACCATTTTAAAGAAAGAAAACGAACAACTCAAAAAAGCAGTTGCAACACGTGCAGAACTTGGGACGACACCTAGCCCTGCAATCGATGATGACATTAATCCATTCCATGCGGATGAAGAAGAATTAGAAAGAGAAACAAATTGGATGTTGAAACGAAGTAAAAGACTAAGTAAGAATAAGAAAGCTCACACACCAGAAATGACAGAAAGTTTACCATCAACTTCAAAAGAGGTTTCTAGAAAACAGTTAACCATCAAGAAACAACTAACTCTAGAACAAGAACCAGCTAAACCAAAAGGGAAACCTCCACCACTAAATGTCGTACCGATATCAAATTTCTCCACTATACAGTCGATTATGAAATCGAATAGAGTAGCCGAATACAAACTCGTATCTTTAAATAATGGCGTCTGAAAAATTCATTCTGCAGACTCTGACACTTATAGAGCGCTGGCTACAAAGCTTATTTCCGAGTGACATCAATGGTTTACCTATGAGGGTAAGAATGATCGCCCAATCAAAATTATGGCTAGAGGTCTTCACCCAACTTGCACAAAAGAGGAAATTATTGAGGATCTCAAGCAAAAGGATTATCAAATAGAAAATACTGTGAACATCATTAAGAAAGAAAAAATCGAAACTGAACAAGGAGTTCAAATCAACAAATAAAGCGTTGAAAAAAACTTAAGATGTGTGCTTAAAAACCGCTTAATCTTTGGAGGGCAAAGTCCTAGATTCATACCTCCTCGCCGGTGCTCCCTGGGTAACGCTAAATGAATCAGGCGGTGTAGTGGAGACGAGCAGACTAAATCCTGTTTATAGTCATGGACACTACATGTCAAGGTGGGCCATTGGCGCCTCAAAACCAATACCAAACCAGCGTCTGTTCTCCAGGTTAGGAGCGGCTGAAGCGGGCGTCTGTCTTGTATCAAGCGGCTCGCTATATAAATGTGTTTCAAGGTAGGACTGGATGCCTTAAGATTCTTACCAGTACGTGACCCACACACGTAATAAGCGGGTTGAGCGGCAGGCCAACAACCTTCTCTCATAAAAACATTTAAGTTATGAACCCTAAACAAAGGCCTCGGATTACCATATCGGATTCATCACAAACTCGACCTCGGAAATTGTACACGGACAACGCTTTAAAAATGGGAACATGGAACGTGCTTAGCCTCTTAAGACCTGGAGATCTCCGGAACCTTTCGAACCAAGCAAAGAGTTACACATTAGACGTATTTGCATTACAAGAGCTTAGATGGTCTGGGAGTGGGATCCATGACACCACCAATGGTTACACTCTTCACTACAGCGGCTATCAGAACGGAGGAGAATTTGGAGTTGGCTTCCTCATCCATCGGCGCGTGAAGCACCATATCATCGATTTCCGCCCTATTAACATGCGGATATGCACGGTCAGACTTCGCACTAAGAAATTTAACATCACGATCGTTAATGTGCATGCACCCACCGAAGATAAATCAGATGACATCAAAGATCTCTTCTTTGTCGAGCTCGAGGAAGTCATCAACAACATACCGCACCACGACATTAAAATCATCGTGGGCGAATTTAATGCAAAAATCGGTAGGAGTGCAGAAAATACATCGCACATCGGTCCCAACAGCCTGCATCTAACTAGTAACAACAACGGCCAACGCGTCACCGACCTGGCAATAACGTACAACTTAGTTGTATCAAGTACGTTTTTCCCACATAAGAGAATCCACAAAGTAACGTGGAGATCGAATGATGGAAGAACTGAAAACAAAATCGATCACGTCATGGTGTCCAAGAGACACTCCACCAGCATATCTGACGTTAGATTCTACAGAGGTGCAGACATGGACAGCGATCACATGCTTGTCATATTTAAGTATAAGTGCAAACTGTCATCTACGTTTAACAGACAAGCACAAAAGACCGTTCGATGGAATATCGATGCTCTAAAAGACCAAGCGTCACTGCAGAGTTCCCAATCAGCTGTCACTAACTATTTAGACCGGCCCATAACAACGAAGAAGCTCCTCCTAACATCCAGGAGCAGTGGCACGCTATACAGGCAGCCATAACAACTGCGGCGCAAAATACCATCGGAAGAAGACCTCCGAGGCCCCGCAACGATTGGTTCGATGATCAATGCCGAAGGGTCGTCGAAAATAAACGAACGCTTCGTGAAAAATGGTTGGCTCGCAATACCAGAAACACTCAGGCAGAATATCTCCGCGCTAGGAAAGCCACGATTAAATTCCTTCGACAAAAGAAGCGCGAACATATGAGATTATGCATCGAAAACATCAGCTTCTAAGCGGAAGTAGGAAACTCAAGGGACTGTTTTGCCAACGCCAGGAATCTCACTAAAGACTTCCATCCAAGAAGTACAGCCATCAAAGACGAGAATGGAGAGCTGAGAACAAACGTGGCTGATGTTCTCTCAGTATGGCAAACCTACTTTCAAAATCTGCTAAATCGGAATGACGAAGTTACCCCCATTAGAGCAATAGCTCCGCCAGGTGAAGAGTTCTTTGTCGAATATCCCACAGTAGAGGAAGTAGACGCAGCTATTAGTCGATTGAAAAACGGCAAGGCACCCGGTCTCGATGGAATCCCCGCAGAACTAATTAAACTCGGAGGCGCTACTCTTGCAACAAGTTTATACGATCTCGTCGTTTGTAATTGGGACCAAGAAGAGTTGCCGGAGAATTGGAAGACCGCACTCATATGTCCGTTGCATAAAAAAGGCGACCGTCTTAAATGTGAAAACTTTCGTGGCATAGCTCTATTGAACACTGCTTTCAAAGTGTTTGCTAATGTTGTACTTGCCAGACTCATCGCTTTCGCCGAAAACATCATTGGCGACTATCAGTGTGGTTTTCGTCCCAACCGATCGACCACTGACCAGTGTTTCACCATGAGGATGATCTTGGAAAAATGTTGGGAGTACAACATAACCATACATCAGCTATATATAGACTTCAGACAGGCGTATGACAGTATAAACCGCGACAACCTATGGGCCGCGCTCATATGCCTGGGATTCCCAGAGAAACTTGTTTCTCTGTGTAAATTAACAACATCCGGATCTGTATGTAGAATCGTAATTGAAGGATCTGTGTCAGACCCCTTTGAAATAACATCTGGTGTTCGACAGGGTGATGCACTCGCGCCTTTGCTGTTCAATCTGGCACTTGAGTACGTAGTGAGGAAAAGCAACATCGAAACTTCGCGCTGTATATTTAATAGGTCAGGCCAAATTCTTGGATATGCAGATGATATCGTGCTTCTTGGCCGAAGACCTAGCGATATCAAAGACAGTTTCATACCGCTCGATCGCTGCGCAAGAAGACTTGGTTTGGAGGTGAACAGCAGTAAAACCAAATATTTAGTAACACCTAGGAACATCTCTACGGCAAATCTCGGAATTGGCGACCACAACTTTGATAGCGTCGAAAACTTTAAATACCTCGGGTCAGTTATAACATCGTCGAATGATATGCAGGCAGAAATAAAAGCCCGAATCGCTGCCGGACAACGAGTTTTTTACGCCAAATCAAAATTATTGCGATCGAAACATCTATCGCAGTCGTGCAAGCTCGCACTTTATAAAGCACTTATAAGACCTGTGCTGGCTTTCGGAAGCGAGAGCTGGACCATGACCACTAACGATTGTAGATTATTATCTACCTTCGAAAGGAGGGTTGCCCGTTCAATCTTTGGTCCAATTAAAGTTGCGAACAACGAATATCGGATTCGTATGAATCACGAAATAAAGCAACTCCTCGGAGGCAGCGATATTATCGGATTTATCAAATCCAATCGAGTGAGATGGCTCGGCCACGTTACAAGGTCTCCCCAACAACGGATGATAAATAAAGTGTTCCACCAACAACCAGCCGGAGTACGTCGTAGAGGAAGACCCCGACTACGCTGGCGCGACGACATCGAACAAGATCTACGAACATTAGGATGTCGAAACTGGAGGACGAGAGCGGTGGATCGAGATGGATGGAGGGCCTTAGTGCAGGCGGCGAAATCCCTTCATGGGATGTGAAGGCCAGAGAGAGAGAGCTTAAAAATCGCTAACAAAATTCTCAATCAATTGGGAATGCCATCAACGAATCGATCAGCTGCTGCTTCGTTCGATCTAGAATTACGTCGTGAACAAAATTACAACACGGGTAATCTTTTGTCATATACACAATCAATATTCCTACACTAAAAAGACATTTAGGATCAATTGGCAAACTGCCAATAATAGGATTGGAGAAATCTTCTTCTTAGATGTTCCGGGAGGAATTGGTAAAACGTTCCTAATTAGATTGATTCAGGCAGCAGTTCGATTCCAAAATAACATAGCCTTGGCTTTTACGTCGTCCGAAATAGCTGTGACATTGCTACCAGCTGGAAGAACTGCTTTTCTGCTTTGAAATTGCCACTGAACAAGCAATTCATTGAAACTCCCACGTGCAACATTTCCAAAGCATCCGGTATGGGCAAAGTATTGCAGAAATCCAAACTTACGGTTTGGGATGAATGCACAATGGCACACAAAAAATCGTCATGGCTCTTGATCGATCATTGCAAGATTTGCGTGGAAACTTCAGACCAATTGGGAATGCATTAAAATTGCTTGCAGGAGATTTCAGACAAAAATTACCTGTAATTCCTCGATCGACCCCAGCGGACGAATTAAATGCTTGCCTAAAATACTCTACTTTGTGGCGACACGTAAAGACATTAAAATGTGTCATATATAGCTGAGATATTCTCACGTCAGTTGCTAGAAATTGGAAACGGAAAGGTGCCGGTTGATCTGCCTTCAAGACGAATTTCATTGCCACATAACTTCTGCAATTTAGAAGAATTGGTTGAAAAAGTATTTCTCAATATTCAAACCAATTATAAGAATACGAACTTAATAATATTATTCAGTGCACATTCAAAGCGAGGTAGTCAGATACAAGTCCGTCAACACTGCTGTAGAAGCATGTAAAGCGGTTAATTATCCAATAGAAGTTTTGAATTCTCTCGATCTGCCAGTGATGCCCCGCACGTGCTTAAATTGAAAACCGTCGTGCAGTTATCAAACAGAGAACATCGTAGAAGCAACAATTTTGACAAGACATTTCAAAGGTGAAGATGTCCTCATTCCTCGCATTCCTTTGATTCCAACGGATATGCCATTTCAATTTAAGAGATTGCAATTCCCAATTTGATTGGCCTTTGCGATTACAATCAACAAAGCTCAAAGTCAATTTTTAGAACTGTGCGGTTTAGATCTAGACACGGATTGCTTCTCACATGGACAATTATATGTTGACTGCTCTAGAGTCGGCAAACCAGGCAGATCTCTATATCTGCCCAGATAATTGAACAACAAACAATATTGTATACTCACAAGTACTGTGAAATTAAACTTATTAAAAACGTGTTCTTTCTCTTTTCTTTCTTGTCCATTGAACCAGACTGAGCCACAGCAACGCGTGGTCTGGTACAGCTAGTATAAAATAAAAATTAGTTAATTTGAAACTGCATATTTTAATTTTTCACTTCCCTACTCTTTAACTGGCCTACGAGTATACTTTTAACGCAATTCAACTTAAAATGTTTGTCTATATTGGAGGCAAATCAGGCTAAAATTAAAGTCGGTTAAGTTATGGTGGATTGAGATCGGTTGGGCTGGGTGTAAGGGAGGTTAGGTGGGTGTGGGTGGATGTGGGTGCGCGTGATATTTGAAATACGCAAATCACACTTCACATCTTTATAGACAACAAAAATGCTTATAGAGTTCGGTTCCGAACCTTTCCCGCATTTTTTTACGTAAATTTACATAATCAATATCCTGAAAAAAACTAGATGAAAGATCGGTTTGGCAAAGTGTATGAGTTTTTAGGAAGTCGCAATACATAAGCGATAGCGAATCCGGTACAAGCATTTGTTACAATATTTATATAACTTTATATAACTAAAATTAGAATTGAATTTTACATGCAGGAAGTGAATACTCTTATTGTTACTGCCGTACTTGATTCCAAGTTTAGGTGAAAATACAATTTCGTTTTGGTTTCAAGATGGTTCCATGATTCGAAGAAAATCGAATTTACTACTAGAGCCTAGCATTCGACACTATGTTATGAATTCGAGAGTGGCCATTGCGTGGACAGAGATATAAATCATTTTCTAAAGGAGTGGAGTACTGTAAAAAATTCAAGGTTGGTTATTACATGAACAATGCGGCTGTTTGTTGCATTATACTTGATTTTTGAGGGAGCGAGTTGTTTTAAATATTTTGAAATTAAATTTGGTCTGACAGAATGGAAAGTATCCGACGTTTACCAAATCTGAGTCAACGATTTGTTCTGGAGCCTTACGTAAACCGTTCACTGTTGCTGAATTTACAAACTCTATTTAGTAGGATAAAAAATGCTTGCGCTATATTTCAGAGGAATATTTTATGAGATCAGGGGCGGCATGTTGTACCGTCATTATTTTCGATTTTCGACTTAATTTATCTCTCATTTTTCACAAGTGGCAGCCTATTTAGGCTGCTAGATTAATCGACTCTATTTATCATCAAATAATTTTTTTGTGATACGTTTGTCAAAATGTAGAAAAAAGAGAAAGCTCATAATTATATCCAGAAGTTGAAATCACGATATAAAACATATAATTGTTTACGTGAAATATAATGTTAATTGATTCCTAAAAATTGAGACATCAACTTAGTCGAAAGTCAAAAATAGTGATGGTACAACATGCCGCCCTAAGTTGCACCAATCGCGATCTGGCATTTTGAGTATTTCTTTGCGTGTTAAAAACTTTAATAATTCGGAATCACTTATAAATGTTTTTAATGTATTAAATGTGTATGACTCCTGTTTTGCTTTTAATATTCCAGGAAGTTGTTTAAATAATAAATGATTTGCATATATAACTTTCTGAAAAATGTGAAATAAAAATTATTTAATATGAAACCATATTTTAATTTTTCACTTCCCTATTTTTTAACTGGCGTATTAGTATGCCGTTGACGCAATCACTATTGACGCAATGCAAAATAAAGTTGTTGCTTATATTGGAGGCAAATCGGGCTAACATTAATATAAGATAGCAGAAATTTGACAGCGGAAAATAAGAGATAGCGCTGCTCGCCGCAAGTGGCAGCACTATCACAAAAGAGGATCTTTTTTGATATACCGGCGGACATTTTTTATTCATTTTGTATCTCTTTTATTACTAAATAAAACTCCCAGGAGAATAAAATATTAAAAGGAATAAAATATGTCCTTAAAATGACAAATTGAATGATCTTCGACGTAAAGGAACTCGGTATATGAAATCTTGAAATTTAACAATAGTCCGCCTTTCCGCCATTTCTTAATAATTTACGATGAAATTTGGATAGTAATTGATCAGGGGTTTTAAAGTAAGTTTTGGTCAAAATTATAGTCCTTATGAAAAATGGTATCTGTACATTTTACACGATATAAATAAATTTTAAAATGGTGGGAACTCCTCTATTTCTTAGTTAAATTTTGTAAAATTTGCGTGGCATACAAGGACAATTCGAAAAAAAAAAATTGGATTGCAATTTTCAGTATATTTCTTTAATTTTCTGCATATAGGTTCAGTGTTTGGCCAAATCTTAAAAACTTCGACTAATACTTTCTTTTGTTTTTGTAATAGCCTAGCTCCTACTGAGACTATATGGAAAATTTGTGGACAATTAATAAATTAGAATTTTAACTAGAATTTTTTGATTTTCTGTCCATAAATTTTCCCGAGTAAGTTTTTGAGATATTGGCCAAAAACTGAAAATAACTTATATGGCCGCAGAAAATCAAAATATTGTAGTCCATAAATTTTCCCCAAATTTTCCATATAGTCTCAGTATGACCTAAGAAGCTATTAGAAAACAACCGAAAGTATTGGTTATAGTATTGGTTACTAGTGGAAGTTTTTGAGATATTGGCCAAAATCTCATCTAACTCATTTTATGTAAAAAAATTTCGCGTAAATCTATTTTTATTTTAATGTCGCAAAGTTGTAAGGCGTAATACATATTTAATTATTAATGTAATATATTTATTTACCATTAAAATGTAATTTTATTGGTGTGACATCCACCTTAGCTTTATTGAATTCCTGTATATCATTTTATATCACGTACATCGATGGGATGCATCGTGATGCCGTAATAGGGTCAAAATCAGAAACTGAAAATTTTTTATGTTTCCCCAATAAAATTTTTCGATTTTAACAACCGATTTTATTTTACTGTGTGTTTAGTGTTTTCGTATTGTGCAACTGGTTGATAAAAATTCAATTTTTCATTTTATGTACACAAAAATTTATACACGAAGATATAAATAATTTATAACCTTTTAAAAACGTTTAAAATAATTACATATTTAATTTATGTTTGTGTTAGTATGATAAGGTATTATGTATAATTAATTTATAATTACAATCGGTATTACGGCAGGTAAAACATAACCGACATTTGAAAACTTTGCCTTGGCATAAAATGCTAAAAAAAAGTTTTCCGGCAGCGCCACCACATCTTTCTATTTTTTTTTTTTTGTTTTGTTTAACAATCCCATTGCGGAAATTCATGTTAAGTTATGATTAATAAATTTATTTTGGTAAGGGTTCTGTTTACCAAAAAATGTTTTTTTTTTCGTACTTGTACCATACATAATGTAACAACATACTTTTTTCATAATGTATATACATAATCGTTATGTTGAATGAATGTAACAAAAGTTATTTGAGTTAAGAGCACAGCAGTTCATAGAGCTATGTACCAAAAAAAAAATTTCCTCCAGCTTCCTGTATTAAGTTCTGCTTCTTATTGTATAGTCAACAAAAATATTTTAATAATTTGATTTAGATCTCTGTACAAAATTTAAATCAGACCAAATATTATAAAATATTCCCATAACAGCCCGGCAGTAGCCCGACAAAAAAAATTCTAAATCTAAATCAACCCAAAACTAATCCTTAAAATGCACGCCCCTTTTTTATGTGTACGATGATAAACATCAATTTGCCAAATGCCAAACAGTGGCAGAACCCTAAACATGTTCTGTTCTGTGTGGCATTATAACAGTGTGTAGATTAGGATATTCTAAATCTTTATGGGCATACATTTTTATACATTTACATGTTGGCGTTTGGTGCTCGAAAATCATCCTACTAATCTCGATTGTGAAATTTGCATAGAATTTTTTTTGTATTTTTGGTCGGGATTTGTATAAAAATTTGTATACCCATATGGAATATTTTTGGTGATAATCAAGTGGAGAAAATCTGTAATGGTTTTTTGAATTTGTCATTTAGGCTTTCGTAAATATTATGTACATAATATAATAACGATTATTAGCCTCAATTTAGAGATAATCCTTTTAGCCCCCGCCGTTCGCTAAATTTGTTAACAATTTGGTTTAATAAATTTTCTTTGTTTTCATCGCAATCAAGATTGGGGTATATCATTTAGGTGAGGAGTAATTACAGCGTTTGAAATGGGTTCAATTGGTTACGGTATTATTAATTTTTCTTTTTGCCACCTATAATTTCACTTTAATTTTCAATATTGCGAGTAATTTGGTTAATAAATATCGTGAACGGAACCGTGAAAATTAATTTATCATGTCGAGGTTAAAATTATCGAAATTAAAATAACTTTAGTCAACCAAAGGAATATCGACATCACTACAATTGGTGTGTCTGTAATTTTAAAATAAATATCTGATTTTAGTTCTTCACACCTCTTAGGAGTTAACCAATCATAATCATCATCATGCGCCATCAGTTTCGTTGTCCGGCTTTCTCGCTCCAGAAATAGTTGTATATGATGCAATTTAAATTTGCGTTTGATTTACTAAATCTGACGAGTCATACCAATTTTAGTGTTTGTGATACAGTTACGTTTTCGTATAAGCATAGCCATAGAACAGTATCGTAAAATGGCTACTACCCCTGGCGACTAGCGCTATCCAATCACGTTGGAATATCTAATTGGATTAGTAATAAAATTACGTAACGTTTGGTTGGAGCAGGCATTTAGCAACCAGTGCAAAAGGCACAAAAATTACTTTTTTTTTTTTTAAATTCCGAAGCGATAAGAGGCGTAGTCAGTAAACCACAGCAAAAATTGTTAGATGTAGCCATCAGTCAAACATTTAAGGATATTCTCATAAATTAACAAAATTTGATGAGAGGCTACAAAAATTTGGAAGAAAGTGCATTTTGAGCTAAATGGAATGCTAATGATCTGCTCCGGCATCAACAAGAATTACAAGCAGTCCTCCGCATTGAGATGTGTGTCTTATTTAGGAAACACATTTTACTATGCATTCCTAGATAACAATTGAAGGCTATTGCGTATATGTATCTCAATACTCATCCAGATAATTCACAAGAGGAAGTGCATCATAAAAAAAATATTCATCATTTTGAAGAAGCACAGTATGAAAAAGAAGAAATTCAGGCCACAGTGGTTTATATAAAAACCAACAAGTTTAAGATTAGTGTGACAGGATTGTACTGTAAACAATACTTCAAGCGCATGGGAAAAAGGTTGATTCATTGCGAGCATTTCATCCAGAAAGGGAATAGTCCAATACCACCCAAGAAACATACGGACTGGGAAACTTTCAAAGTACAACTTGAACAAAGAAAACTTTTAAAAGTACCTTTAAAACTGTGGATCAACTGGTCATAGAAGTAGAAAAGTTCATTGCGGATATTCAACAATCAGCATAGAAAAGTACTCCAGAAATCAAATCAAGGCTAAAAGGAAATAACTATCCAATAGAAATTAGAAATCTCCTTAGGGATAAATGCAAATCCAGAGAAAAGAGGCACCAATCTGATTGCCGGGGAAATAATAAAGCAGCTACCGAGAAAAGGTACGGTAAAGATAACTAATATCATAAACGCTGCATTCAGGTTAAAAAATGTGTCAACACTTTGGCATGGGACTGAGGTTATCATGATTCCCAAACCAAGAAAACCGCCACATCTAGATTTAATTCAGGATTAAACTAGTCTTTAAATATTGCAGCTGTCATCCACGCAGTTTTTGAATCTTTATAGCACACAGGACAGTTAAAATTTTTAAATGATCGTGGATTTTTAGCTTTTCCAATTACCAATGGACGTAATTTATGGAGTCTAAAGGCAAACATAAGTCTATTCTGTTAAAATTTTTAAGTACAAGCCGGTTTCATCTGCATTATAAATTTGGTTTACGGACAGACCAAGTTCAAATATTTTGGCTTGCAATTTTCTTCTAAATGGCTCCACAAGTTCAGGTTGAGAGGGCAACTTCTCTCCAGTAATTTTAAGGAAGCGCACACAAAAACTAATTTTAAAACGTTGTAGCCATCCATCACTTGCATGGAAAGTGCTTTCATTTTCTTTTATTTGTCCATGAGCCTTTTTGAGCAAATCAGGGACATTTTTATCGCGCTGCCCAAGAAACCAACGATATGAATTCTTCTCCATTTTAGGATATCCTGGCATTTTAAGGGTTTTTTTCTTACCAAACACCATAAGAGAAAGGTGTTGTTCACCGCTTTAAAATTTCATCACTTTTTTTTTTGTTAATTCCACAAATAGTTGACTTAGCAATATTATATTTGTAACACTTACTCCATTTAACCTAAAAACTGTTATTTTTTACTGTATATTTTTAATTAAAAATTATTAATCGCAGAGCAAATAAAACTTTTATAAAACACACTAGTTTATCGCACAAAATATTTTCTCTTACTGCTGAACTTTCAACTTTACTCGATTCAAATTATGAAAAAAAAAAAATAAATTGGGAATCCCTGAATTGTATTTTCAACTTCAAATTTAGTTCTTAATTTTAATTCACTCTAATTGTTCAAACGCAAACACTTTAATTCTAAAAAATGTTGCAAGGAATGAATCTATATAGTAACATAAATAGGCCTAACGAACGTATGTGAAGATAGCTCGAAAACCATCCCGAGAAAAGACTTTTCAAAAAAATGGTTTGAATCCACGCTAAATACGATAAAAACCTTTTGGCCCGAAAAAAAACAACATGAAACATCTCAAAATTACACTCTATCCCGAAAATAAAAAAAAAATTGATTTAAAACCCTGTTTATTATTTTTATGAGTTTAAAATATTTACGTTGCAAAAAAATGTAATGTGTTGTACGTTGTACAATAATAAAACAATAACATAATTATTTTAAAGAAAATCTTAGTACATATTTCTGTATTCTTTCTGTAATATTATAAATTTAATAATGACGAGTGTTGTGTTTACAAATAATATTTAATTTATTTAACAAAAAACACGTATATGATCTATATAACTAAATACCTAAATTTATAGATATTAGAGTATAAAAAACCGCATTACACACTCAAACTCATATATTTCCGCTCGCATGAATTGCCGAGTACATTGGTTGATGGGAGTGACTCGATTAGATCATTTCTGACTTATATAGGGTAATCTAGTTGCCATACGATGGGGATTAGGAGTATTTCTGGGCCCGGGATGTTTTCGGGCTATCCTATCTCGGGATGGTTTTCGGGCTATCTTCACATACGTGTAGGTTGTATACCATTAGGATCACAGTTGAAGTCACCGCAAATTATAATATAATATTCGGCTTATAATGAATATTCGGCTAAAATTGTTTCTAGATCATCACAAAATTTGCCGAGGCGCTATTTGTAAACAACCATTAACAATATTACAACACACCCCGATTTAACTTCGATTAGAATAACCTCTTAGCTACGATCACCTATCAATTTGGAAGTCAAAGTTGATCTAATGTATACGCATATTCCACCACCCCATTTCTTATCGGGTACCTTACGATCCTTCCTAAATATTGTAAATCCGGGCATGTGTATTGCTGCATCAGATATGCAATCAGAGAGCCAAGTTTCAACGAAATTATAATTTTAAATTTTCGAAACAATTCTTTTATTTTACACAACTGCAGTTTCGGAAACATAAATCGCGGGTAACCTTTTTATTATAAACAAAACAAAAGAATTAGTTTATAAAATACAAATAATACAAAGCAAAGCAACTGTTTGAGAGTGATTAAATTATTATAGGTACTTAAAGTACAAAAATATAACAAAGTATATTTCTTTGCCACAAAACTAAACGAATTTTGTATAAGACGCTGATCGGTAGTTAAGTGCGCCACAAACTGCCGCCATTTCGAAATATTAAAACTATGTCACTCACCTTAAAATTTATCCATATTGCCTCAAACTTAATATCCATACGACAATTCAATAAAATTAGCACACGACACTACACTAATATAAAAAAGCACTCACTTTAAAAGCGTCACAAAACACTCGTATTATATAAAACACTACCGAAATAAAATTACCCGCACAAACTTTTAATTTTCGTATTAACCGGATTTAAAAATAAACGCGATGCACTTAAATATCCAGACACAACTAAACATGAAAATTATTGATTAAAAATACTAAATTTATCCCGTTATCGATTTCGTGTTACAATTATATTTGCCTATAAATGTATTGGTACATATATGAGAAACCGGAAATTTTGTTTTAATTTTTATACAGAAGTGTGATTGATTTTTAAACGACATCACTAATATTAATGCAAAATGTGACAGACAATTTAACTGTCACGACAGCAAAAAATATCACGAAAAATGTAGGATATTTCATCAAAACATTTTCGTAGGCAAATTAAAGTTTTCCAAGGGATTAAAACATTAAAAAAGAATTACAAATTAAAACGTTTAATGAAAATAGTTAGTTATTTGACTAAAACACGTGCTCCTTCAGGATTTCACTGAATAACTTCAGTTTCTGCTCCTTATGAGCATCCAACGTCGTGTCTGCTTGCACTTTGGCCCGCTTACTGCCACCCACTTTAAGCTCCTCCTTTTAGACACAAGGACTCTCTCCGAGCTATCGTAGCCGACAGTGTTCTTAGCCCATGCTACAGATTCCTTCTGCTCTACTGTAAGCTGCCCCTCAGGGGTCGCAGCCTGTTTCTCAAGAATTATAAACGCCGACCGTCTCTCCCTGTACCGTCGCTTCGCTGGGGGGATTTCTCTCAATCCCCCGTTTCTCTGTTTGGCGGTTCCGCTTCCTCCTCGTTTCGATGCCATGGAGTCGCTTATTCCTGCCTCAGATGAAGGAGCCCCATCTTTGTGGTAAGAATTACTCCCCTCTATAGTACTTTCCGGTTTTTGGTGGGTACCGGTCCCCTTGTTTTTGTTTTTAAAATCTTCCATGTTTTTCCGACGAGTATCGGAGAAATACCGGTCCACCTGCGCAGAGATCCGCATACGCAAATAAGGCTAAATACAACTGGAGATCGTCAGGTAATCAGAGGACTCCGTTCATGACTGGGCTTTGTTAAATGGGCCCCCATTCTAGCCGATCATCAGCACGGGTC
This sequence comes from Nephrotoma appendiculata, assembly GCA_947310385.1. NCBI lineage: Eukaryota > Metazoa > Arthropoda > Insecta > Diptera > Tipulidae > Nephrotoma > Nephrotoma appendiculata. The sequence goes on from OX371223.1 coordinate 112,155,481, forward strand.
GCATAACAAATTAATGCAGCCCATTGGCTCAGTGAACAGAGGTTAACCGCCACTCTCCCCTCCTGCGACTCTCCTGCCAGCAGAGCGTGGTTGGAGACGGTATTTAATTCACCGCTAACCTACCTATCGATAGGCCGTTCACTATCCACCACCTGTGACCCCCCGATAGCTGCAGCCCACCACGGGCAATTAATATAAGAATCATTAGATTTAGTAGCACGACAAGGTGGTTATAACAATAGTTGTCAAATCATAAAATCCTTTGTCCGACTGTTCATTTAATAAAAGATTTACGATTTTAGATTTTAAAACCACGATATGGCCAGTTTCTTTGAAAATACGATCAAAAATTAATATTTGTTTTCGGCATAGATCAAAAAATTCTTGAGATGGTGCATGGAGTCTTCCAAAGTCATCTGACATATAATTGTTGTGCTTTATTAAAAGCTCCGAAGTGCACTCAACAATATCGTTTTCTTTTAGAAGTGTTATCGCACACAAACCACAATTAAATTTTTTAAGAATTCTATTTACTAAGTACCCCGTAAAGCACCTGTTTGACGACTAACAAAGTCGTATCCGAATCATCTTTACAATTTGTTAGTGCCCCGAATGGCATGAGATACTTAATTGTATAGTATAGCGAAAGTATAGCTAAATTCTTGAACGGACGTTTTTAAAATTGTTTTCATTGGTTGACTGAATCAAAGAAAATGTGTTTCCTAAAGCGTTTTGGTTTAGTGTTGAGGTAAGTATACATATATTTAATTCAGATGCAGTTTTTATTCCAGCGACAACGCTGCGGCTAAATACTTGGGTAGACAGTTTAAATTTCATTTTATCAAAGTGGCCAGGGTTAACATGTTTATCAGTTAATTTTGGACACATTCGAGTTGGTGCTGTTTGCTCTAATTTGTAAAGGGAATTACTTCCCAACTTGCAATGCCATTAGGTGTTTCAACGGCAAATGTCAACAAATAGTTTCGAAATGATTTAAATAGGTGCGGGGGATCAAAAACACGAACTAATTGAACAGTTGTATCGTGGTTTAAAATAGCATTTTCAATATTAGCTTCAAAATTATTTAAAGCCTTCCGATTATTCGAGCCTTGATCACAAATGACAGCTCTGACAGTTAAGCTAAATGAACTACAGCTACTTAGTTCTAAGTTAGTGCGTATTAACTTAGTTAATAAATTAGACGAAACCGCGTTTTCAGATACGTAATAGCTTAGAATGCTCTTTCAATTTCCAATAATGCCACGTACCATGAAATGTGACTATCAATTTTGGGGTTTCTGCAGTCATCACCCATATCCACGAAGCCATCGATGCAATCTCGAATTGAGTTGTATTTCAAATCCTTCGGAATATTAGTTTCGTCAAAAATTAAGCTGCATTGTTTGTGCATTTCGCTTAATGTGTTAATTTTTTCTTTAAGGAGAGAAAGTTTTTATTAGTTGCCAACGTAAAAGTGAAGTTTTCGAAGGTAAATCAAAATTGAATCTGTCCCTCATGAAATTATAAGACTTAGAAGATCGACAATAAATATTTTGAGCCAATATTTTTAATTGTTCTGCCCACTTCTGTGATTTAGTTCTATCTGAAAGTAAATGTCGACAAAAATTTTTAGAGGGCTCGCTTTTATTTTGTTTTTCAATTAGATCATTCAAACAAGGGTTAGGCTCAGTTCTGAAATCCACGAGTTTTTTATATGATATTCGAGCTTTTCGGTCTAAATTATTAATTTTTTTAAGCAGTTTTAATTTATCGCTCTGCAATTTATTTATTCGAACAAGATATTTTCTATTTATAGATCTGTGCGCTTCGATATTTTACTCATTCCTCCTCACACGGAGATAGCTAGACTTGTAACATGTCGTCAAAATATGGGTCTGGTAATTGTGCAATTTCTGATAATGACATACTATTTTCTTTTTGAATATTCGAATATGTTATAAAATTTGGTGGATTGAAATTCGATTTTGGCGATGGCAAAGTTTCTAATAGAGATCTATTTGACTCTTGCGATGGAGATGGAACAGAATTTAAAACATACATTTCGCCAGGAATACTCTCCTGTACATTTATGTTATTTACAACTGTAACGGAATTTATTCCGTTATCAATTCTAAGAAAACTCAACCCACACAATTTTCATATAATTATAATAATAATTTTTGAAGTAATTTCGCCATAACCTTGAAGAGATCATCTTCACTAAAATTCATCAAATATCTATATCTAGTCATGCCGAAATTACAAATGCTTCTCTGTGTTTGTTGTTGCATTCATATACCTAAAAATTGGTATAAGTTGCAATACAGCAAACATAAAAATATTTCTTGTTTACGCGATCTAATTGCAAATAAATGTTTTGTAATTAGACTACGTATCCATATGTTGTTTATGTCCGCGATAAAAGCAAATGTTCTACTTTCCTACTTAAAAGTTATCGAACGACCTAAGTAGGAATTTAAAACGTTGCAATTTTCGTGACACATATAAATTCTCCAAGTGTTTATTTTATAACACTTTCAAATGGGCGGTATCTATACATTTTGCCAATATGGCAGAAATAATTATATTTGGTTGAGAGAGTAGTACATTTTGTACTAAAAATTTTCCCCTCCCGCCTCAACCAAGTAGTATGTATAAATACCGTACCAAAATTTTGGTAAGGGGTCAGTTTTTTGTTAGTTTTGGCCAGTTTTAGTGGTCAAGTTTTATTGTAGAGTTTTTAAAGAGGCGAGCGTGCGGTGCAGTTTAAAAAGAAACAAACGTGGATTTATATTTTGACTGTTTATAGTTTGAGTGTTTTTGTAGTTTTTGTGAAAATTTATTTAAAATCAATCAGTGAAATTTGACAAAGATTGTCATCAATAAATTTTAAGTCGTGAACCAAGTATAGGGTATTTTATTTTGTGGCGTTTGATCTGGAGTATCAGTTAACCCGTTCGTGTTTTCTATATTGTTTGTTGTGAAATTATTTGAACTTTTGGAAATCAGCAGTAGCAGCCCGGCTGTTTGGTAAGTATACAACATAATCATACTCGTCATACTAATCCAAGCGGTACCGATCCGCAGAGCGTATGTTGGTTGTCCCTCTGGAAAAAGGGACGGGTGGTTCTTAAGCAACAGTGCCTCAGGCATTGCACACCCTTCTACCAGCAACGTTTTGCGGATCTTAATATTTACTAACCACTAGGGCCGTAAGCCAAAATAAGAAAAATCACGTTTAAAAATTTTTGTTGGGTAATAATGCTACCCTAAATTAATTTAACAATCACGGTTTAATAGCCTTAAACATCGGGGAGCATACTTCAACACCTATTGGGTCCGGGTCCCAATATCTCTTCCATATATCCACAATTTGATGGCATGCATTATGTTGTTTCGTTTTCCCCTTTTCATATTCAAAAAATGCGGTAATCTAGGCCGTAGTCTGAGTACCCCGAAACCCACACCGTTCCCCTCTGCCGGCTGGAGCTGCGGGAACCGACGCCGCATGGGGTACATATCAGATGACGGCAAAATAATTTTGAAACCAGGTTGGCTTTAGCATTAGCTAAAGGCTAGTCTGTGTCAAGTGGCACCCAATTATGTGGTACCACTGTTTCACAACTACCGGAGATAACGGCATTTGAGAAGCAGTACTCTTAACATTTTGCCATTCCAGATGAGAAAGACATAATGTAGGGACAGCGGTCAGTTTAAGCTTCCGTTTAGGCAAGCAACTGGCGTCAAAACGGTTAGAACATACAAATATTATTTTTTTTTGCTAAAAGGAGTAATACCACAATCTTCTAGCCAAAGTTCATGGCTTAAATAATTAGTAGAATATTTGAAAAGCCGAGCACCATCTTTTTGTTTCGAGTTACAATGCAACATGGTATATTTAACTCCTGATGGTTTACTTATCTTCAAACGAATGCAATTTAACCACAAAATCTAGATTTATTTACCCACACAAATCCTCATCCACCAAATCCCAACTTCTCACACCAAACTCAAAACACCTCATCCCACCCCGTGCACCTCCAATACCATTACTTCTACCACCCCCATGACCACACAATACACACAAACCAGTTTCATCGTTGCGTTAGTATAGTTGCGCTAGTTTTAAGGTGCGATAGTGTAACGAACCGTAACGGATCCGAAAATTCGTTGTTTGGGCAGCATGGTATATCGAAAGGAATCGTTTCCAAAATATTACCGTTCGTTACTGAAAAATGTGTTCATCTATTTAGAGCATTAGCGTGGTCAAGTTTTTCCCGGCTAGGTTTCAGGGTTGGGGTGGGCTTTGCCAAAGATAAATATATGCTAGTGGACCACAAGATGGGAAGATAGGAACAAGAAAGGAACTGCGGATTGGGATTTTGTTTAGCGATATCGACACATAGATTGGGTATTCCTTAAGACAGAACTAATAAAAAGGTTTGCTGACAGACGAACGGATTTAGAAATACGACGGGTTATCGATTCAAAAAAACAGGAACCAAAAGAAAAAATTATTTATTTTTATAGCGCCAAAATTATCTATGTCCTTACAGATAGAAAATCCGTTACCAGATTCCGAGCTAATTTTTATTATAAATCAAAATATGCGTGCAGGATTACAGGACCGTCTTGCAGTAGTACAATTCACTACAATTGATGAATTAATACGTCACTTTGTCGCTTATGAAGACGCGTGGTCACGTAATTGGATTGTACCAAGGGTAATTTGCGAATCACACCTATTTGTTCATGCATTACAAGGTCCCTTAGTCAAAAACAATTCACATGATTACGTTACTAACCCAATGATTCCGGCTTCTCAGCAAGAATGTTACAAACCATCTTCTGAAGCTACTTTGGAGAATCCGATTTATTACCAAAGTGAAACATCTAATATAAATAATAACATCTAATATATGACCTGCTGTACCTTATCATACATTAGGAAGTACCTATTTAGATATTGGAAATTTCTGGGATTTTCGTGGTCCTATTAGCTAACACAAACAATAATAACCCTGGCAATCAACTAATGATTAACGCTATTGCATCGAATCATAATAATCATCTAACACCATCAAGGTCTTCAAGAATGGACGAGTCACACTTTGTTAAACATTTTTGGAACTGTCACCAAACAGGACGCTTCTTTAAAGATCTCTCGCATATTTTGTTTTGGATGTGGTGCACTTGATGTGATCAAGAAATATTGTTCTCATTGTGGCAATCCTTGTGAGTGACGATATATGAGTATTAATGGGAGCATTTCATATACAACAAACATCGGTTAAATCTGGGCCCAGAAATACTCCTAATCCCCATCGTATGGCAACTAGGTTACCCTATATAAGTCAGAAATGATCTAGTCGAGTCACTCCCATCAACCAATGTACTCGGCAAAATCCTTGTGAGTGACGATATATGAGAATAAATATTTTAAACTCATAAAAATAATAAACAGGGTTTTAAATCAATTTTTTTTTATTTTCGGGATAGAGTGTAATTTTGAGATGTTTCATGTTGTTTTTTTTCGAGCCAAAAGGTTTTTATCGTATTTAGCGTGGATTCAAACCAATTTTTAAAAGTATTTTCTCGGGATGGTTTTCGGGCTATCTTCACATACGTGCCTAACGAGACTTTCGAAAAAAATCTTCCCACAAGTTGTGCTCGAATTTTCTACAGTGTTTTGTAAGGACAACGGCAATATCGAGGTTAACTCGTTTCATATTATGAAAAAAGGACAAATTTGGAATTCCCGATTCGTATTTTCAACTTAACTTGATTCAAATTATGCAAAAAAAAAACACTGGGAATTCCCGAATCATGCGAGAGAACAAGCGACAGTATACAAAATTTAATTCACGTTATCGCGCTTTGCAATTGTTCACGTTACCGAGTAGTGTTCATTCACGTTACCCGGAGTTCACTACTGTATTTTCAAAAAAAAGTATTTATGAGAAAAACAATTTTAAAATAAAAGGTTCAAAATTAAATTTGCAACAAAATCACTCCAAATTATTATTCAAAAATTTAAACGGAAATGGCGATTTTTGGCAAAAAAATTGTTTTTCAACAAAACTCGTTCCTGTACATCCCAGACAGATTGATTGATCGGAATGAAACTTAATACTTAAGATTTTTCTAAAAATTTCAAAATCGCAGTGGTGGACCAATGAAATTGGTCCACTGGACGTTTCTTACTCCATTGATGCATATGGAATTGAGTTTGAGTTAAGAACCACGGGAACCAAAGTTTACATTTTGGTTTTTAAAGTTGATATCTGGTTTGCGAAGTTTGTTTGTTGCTTCCGATATATATTTTCCAACTGTTAGGATAGCTGTATCATCTGCTAATGTTGCTACTATAGTACCTTGAGTATTAGGTAAATCTCTTGTATAAAGGATGAACAGAATTTATCTTTTTAGTTCCGAATACTATTTATCAATTTTGACCCGAAATTGTCTGCTATGTAGAATTCGATCTGCTATATAAAACCGTCTTCGGTGAGCTTCATAAGTTAAACTCTGTATGCATCGAGATCTCTTGTGTTTATCTTCCAAACATTATTATTTAGTGCTACTACTCTAGTCGGTTGCGAACACCACTTTCATTAGTGCCTGGATATTCGCCAACTATGTAATGCCAATAACGGTGGTGCCTTATTCTTCATTGCAACCTTGCGTTGTTCTTGTTGCTGGAGTTTCACATGTTCGGCAGTTTAATAAACTTTTGCTTGTGAGTGATCCCCAACTTCTGGCGAGAATTTTTCTCTTCGTTTTTGTCTTGGTCTTTTCTTTTGTTTGTATATCCAAACAGTTTTTCGTTCTTTCATGGAACTCAGAGTAGCGCACTGATAAAGGTGTTTACAAAATTTAAATTTTAGAGCTAGATCGATATCCGGAACAATCACAATAACAAAAAAAATACCAATATACGGAACAATCACAATAACACCATTACAATCGAAAAACCAAAGTGTTTATAAAAGTTCTATCAGTCTCATCTTCTTCAGCTTCTCGTCTTCTTTCTTTAATTTAGCGGTTTCATTGCTGAGTTGTGATGTCAGTTTTCTATTTCACTAAGTCTACTGTGTAGTTCTGAGTCGCAAACTTTTCGATTTAAATTAAATTTGTAACAATATCGAGCCAAATCAATTTTCTAAAATTTAACCAGAAATAACTATTTTTGGTAAAAAAAACAGTGTTCAATAAAAATTCGGCACTGTACAGCCGAAACGGATTGATTGATCCAAATGAAACTGCATACCTATAACATCCCAGTGATGTTTGGCCAAAATCGGTTCACCGGAAGTGGCACCTTCCATACGAGTTTTTTCGTTGTTTGCAAATATTTTGAAAATTATAATATCAGTTAACAGTTTTCAGTTACATAGTTTTCCAAAATTTAAGCGCAAATGAAGTGTTTTGACATAAAACTGGCCAGTTGGTTTCATTGATCAGGGTGAAACTTCATACTTAAACTTTTTCCACAAATAAGGGAATCCAAGTGATTTTTGGCTGAAATCGATCCACATGAAGTGGCAACTTCCATAAGAGCTTTCTCTTTTTCTACAAATATTTTGAAAAGTATATAGCATTTACGAAAAAACAGTTCAGTTCAAAATTAGTTCAGTTCATTTTTTAAATTTTATCGGAAATGACGAGTTCTGAAAAAAAAAATAATTTCACCAAAATTCGGCAAAAAATCTCTACGATTCGAAATAATCATCATCTTTATTCATTAATTGGGAGAGCATTGCAAAATTTGGGGCGCAAATCTATGTACCGGAAGTGGCAGCTTCATTGGGAGTTTTTAAATTTTTGCAATGATCTTGAAAAGTTTACCATTTACAAAAAATGACAAGAAATTTTACGAATAAGTCTGCAACCTTTAGAGTTGACCTTACTGTTTTTCCAAAATTTAAGCAGAGATAATGGTTTTTGATCATACAGGACAGTTTTACCAAAAGTCCGGTAAGTTTAATTTTTCGCTTTTGAAATCAAAAGTGGTGTATTCGAGATCTATGTACATATCATCCATGGTAAAACAAAGTCGTGTTGGCCGCAACATATTCACTCCTGCATTCGTTTACTTTTGTAACATGGCTGATTATGAAATGAAGTTAACGGGACTTCATTCGCTAATATTCAGCTACCCATGCATAGTTCTCCATTTTTATAATCAACTAGCTGACCCGGCGAACTTTGTTTCGCCCCAAATTACTTCGTCCGAGCAAACACTTTTGACCTTCACGAAAATTGATTTTGATGAGAGAAAAATCAAACAACTCAACTCAATTCTCAATAGACGTTTGAGTTAGACGATTGAGTGGCCATTCCATTCACTTTTTTACCGAATTCAACACTAAAAGTAGGTTTATGGTTGCGGTCGTTCATTCGGTCATTTGTTCGACCAATCATCTTTTGTACAAAAATCCAGAATCGTCATTTTTGAGCAATATGATTGGTGGAAATATTGTCAGAATGAACGAACGAACGCAACCATAAAGGCGGCATAATGTATTGAAAAGTGAATAAAAGGTCGATTCAAACTTAGGCATCTATCGAAAATTTAGTTTTTTTTTGCAAATTGACTTTGTGATTTGCTAATCGTCATAGCGAACGCCAAAAGAACGGAGAACTGAACGCATTTGTTTTATTTATAGTAGTCCGCAACCAACGCCATCTATTGAAAATAATCCGAAGTTGCTATTTAAATGAATCATCATTGTCGAAATACAATTGTCATCGGTGGTGTTAAGTGTATTTCCATACAAAATTCCTCTACAAAACGCAATTTTCGATTTTCCGATTTTTTTTTGATTTTTCGGTTTTCCTTTGGGTTCCGATTTTTTTCGAGTTTACGGATTTTCCTTTGAGTTTTTCCGAATTTTCTTTTTTTCTAAGCCGCCACTGTATTAAGACGGACAATACACAAAAAGAATCATTCAAAATGGTCGTGTCGTTCTCGAGTATTTGCGAGACTAACGCACGGAAATTGATTTTTATATAAATATGTAGATAGAAAGAGAAAATAAATAGATAAAATAAATAGATTGGATAAAAAACGAAGAAGTAGTTCGGACGTAACCTTCGGTGGGATATTCGACGTACGCGAGTAGTAGAAGAAGTCAATGTTCGTAATGATGAGTAAAAAGGGAAACGGAATGAACATATGAACTCCAATTCTGAAGATTATGATTGCGACGATCAGACAAACTTCCAGACCACCCAAATTAGTGCTTTGGAACGACAAGGCCGACAACGTCGTTTGGTTTGGTTTGGTTTCCGTTTGGTTTCCGTTTGGTTTCCGTTTGATTTCCGTTTGGTTTCCGTTTGGTTTCCGTATGGTTTCCGTTTGGTTTCCATAGGGTTTCCGTTTGGTTTCCGTTTGGTTTCCGTTTGGTTTCCGTTTGGTTGCTGTTTGGTTGCCGTTTCGTTTCCGTTTGGTTTCCGTTTGGTTTCCGTTTGGTTTCCGTTTGGTTTCCGTTTGGTTTCGGTTTGGTTTCCCTTTGGTTTCCGTTTTGTTTCCCTTTGGTTTCCGTTTGGTTTCCGTTTGGTTTTCGTGTTTCAATCTTCATTCTTGAAGGAAATTATGTTGATGAATAAAGTCAAATTTTTGTTGATGAATAAAGTCGAATGTTAGTAGTTAGCCTCAGGACTTATTGACCTACGAGTTATGCAATTTTAATTATATTAATCACAAAAGTAACAGAATAACTAGCAAAATAAATTCAAAATTTCTGAAAATAATTATGCTGCTATCTGTCAACAACTTCCGACACTAAATTTTGTTACGCATGGTCCTTATATGTCAATTTATGTTGTTATTTTCAGTTTTTTCGGTTTTGTTTGCAAATTTAAAATTATTTTGCAATAATTTTAACCACTCTAAAACGAAAGAAGTGCAAAATAGTATGATTTTGACTTAAAACACATTTTAACAAGGAACTCACTCAAGAGAGATACTAGAATCTAGAGCAGAAATAAGAAAATTGTAATGAATCATGTAAATAATGAAAGGTCAGCAAGTCGATTCTGACTTTCTGAATTAGGAAAAATCTTTACATAGCGGTTTTGTCATAATTATGATTTTCCGGCCTACTGAGAAATCATGTTTCACCTAAATTGTTATAATTTCCCAATTTAATTTTGTTTTTGAAAAAATTTACACCAACTGTTTACTATAGCAGGTCAGAAAAAACTGTTTGCGTCAGAAATGCTATGTAAATAGTTTTCGTAATTTTTTTTTCCTAGGGAAAGTCAGAATTGACCAGCAGACAGGTGTCCGATAGGGATTGTTATCGATTTACTGAAAAATAAAATACAGAATAAAAAATGAATGCAAAAATAATGCTTCAAAATTTGAAATTTTTAAATTGCGTTAACATTTTAAACATAAAATTCTCTAAGTGTTAAGTATTTGATCATGTGTATAAATTAGTTGCTACTGATTTATTATTCTTATTTGTTTTGTACGAGTGTATCCGAACCCGTTCAAACAACGGTTCATCCGATCCGTTCCGAATCGCATACATAACCTCATTTTTGCCATACGCGTGAAGAATTTCATAGAATAAAAGAAAATATTTTATGAATTTTTTAGGAAGAACTTCACGCGTGCCTGGAGAAATAAGTATTTCCAATTTCTAAATAATTATGAAAGTGTTAGTGTAAATAACATAAAATCCATATTAAAGAGTAATTTATATTTTTTTATTCATTTATTACGTTGCCCAAGAAAATATTACTTTTAAATTATTACTACCTCTCCCGGTAAACCAGGAAATCCAGCACCCCGATTACGCTAGTCAATTCGCCTGGGAGTCAATTCGCGTTCCGTGAAATAATGAAAATGAAAAGTTTTTTCATTGGCAATCTAGTAGTTTGAATTATTCGCAAGTAATTTTACATTTTACTGTGTGAAATGAAAACTTTTTATGGGGAATGCAAACATACTCGATTGCTAATGAAAAAAAAACTTTTCATTTTCATTATTTCATGGAACGCGAATTGACTCCCTGCCTTGCCAACATATCTAATATGATTATTATCGTAGTCGCTTCACACGACAATCGGCGTATTTTATGTTTTTTCTAGTCTCATGTTAGAAATATAACTAACACGAAAGTCATTTCATGAAATTCTGGCTTGGAAGTCAACCTTACAATAAGATTAAATAACTTTTTTAGAATAACAGCTTGCAATTTAATCATTTGACATTCAAAGATGCTAGTTACAGAACTTTGGCTTTTGCATTCTTTAAATGTCAATGTTTGGTATTGGATTACAGAATACTGACATAATTGACATATTATTCGATGAACTCAAAAGAACTACAAAAAATTGACTTTAATGTTCATACTAAGGATGAATATTGAAGGCAGATACAAATAAAATAACAATTAATCTAAACATTGGTGTTGGGGCCAGTCATATGACAAAAATCGAAGTAAATTACGAGACACTGACATAGTTGCCCTGTCATTTAACGAACTCCGAGGTTAGTTTCATAAAATTGGGCTGGTGAGTAGTTCGATTGAACATTGAATTCAAATTCAGAAAACTGTAAAAATATGCTGAACTTTGTCTTCAGGGTCGAAAAAGTATCAAATTGTAGGCTTAAATGTCACTCCTAAAATAGACATACATAGTGAAAATTTCCAGAAATTACTGATTTTGTGATATAATTCGCCAAACCGATAAGTACTATCGGTACAAAGCAAGAGTTGAACTTTTGCAGTTTGGTCTTTACAACCTGATGAGTAGATCAACTTTTTATCAGTACGAAACCAAGCTGCCAAGAAGAGACCTAAGAAAGTTTTCATTTTTGTAAGGGTTTGTGTATCTTTGCGTACACAAGTACCCTGAGGTTAAAAATGGGGAGGGGGGAGGAGCGCATTTTTCTACTTTTTGTGGTAGATATATTGTGAGTAAATGGTCTCTTTGTTTTCTATGACTAAATGTCATATATTTTAGGAGTGACTTTAGGCCTACAATTAGATAATTTTCTGCGTTGGTATTTTGTATACTGTTAAACTTCATTTAAAGTCAGACATGAGCAATTTCAATATATTTATATATTTATAACATTACCGTTTATCTGATGAGTGGCGTCAAGGCCTGACATTTAATTATTTTTGAAGTTAGGAGTTAGTATACTATACTAGTGCCTGGGATCATAGAATTTTTTAAAAATGACTTATTTTCTGTTAGAGTAGATCGTAATTTACTCAAAACTTACGATGGCCGGTGTTTAGGAACACTAAGAAAATTCACCGAAACTCGATTTTAGGATAATTCTCTATAGAATATTCAAAAATCGGAAATCATATATAAATACTTGAAAGCGAAGTCTTAACCTAATTTCGTAGTTGTTACGAGATATATGTTTAACTTATAATTCTACTGCACCTTACAAATTGCGAATGTTAATAAAATTTTATGATTTCTTAATGTGTAGTTTGGAATTTATTCGTTAGTTTGCAGTTTTACCAATACTCTGAAATTTTTAGTTGTTATTGTTGTTTTTTAGGAATAACTCGAAAGTTTAGGAAAATCTTCATAAACTTTTTGTCACGGTGAATTTTAAGCACTTGATGAATTTAACATTATCGAGATAACTGATGACACCGAGACAATTGAATCGCAATCAGGGTGTAAGTGATTGGAAAATTAATCACACTAGGGAAGGTAGATGAGACAGGAGCTGTATGAATCAGTCTCATCATTTGTATTTTTTGTTTTTTTCAGTTGGTTGACGCTCTTTTATTTTATAAATGAATATTGAATATTTGTAAAATTTCACTGTACTAAAAATCGCGGTAGAATTATTTCACGGTACAAAATATTATATTTATTTGTAAACCGAAGTTTGTTATATGTGCGGGGTGTTTGTGTGCTCTGGGTGTGACTTATATTGTGTATTTCTGGTTGGAGATTCACTGATGTTTGGTTGGTGTTCAGAATAAAAGTGCGATGCAATCGACTAGCCTTCTAACGTGTTAGTAGAATTTTTTTTTAGTATAGTCACTGGTCAGACATGTTTGAAAACTATATGGATATATGTAAAATAGTTAAATTCAAAACGAATCAGAATTCGCGGTTGTGTTTTGAACGACAAGTTCGACAATTAGCCTTTCCACATATTAATAGTGCAGCAACACGATGCGATTTTTTTGTTTCTTTTGCCTATATAAACTAAATTTTAAAGTGGGGGTGTTTGCAGTACGTTTGCATCAATAGTTGTATACTCACTAGCGCAAACGCAAAAAAAAATTGAGGGTTAGAATTTATTTTTTGTTTTGCTATCCGTTCCGCTCAAGCATTCAATATAAAACGAACATAATTTTACACATTCATACACGAGCCCTTAAGATTTGCGTGGACAGGTAAGTGCAACTTCAGTTAAAGTTTTAGAACATAAAATTTTTGTTTGGCTTTAGTGTGCATTTTGTCTTATTTTTTTCTTCATTACAAGTTGTTGGAAATAATACGCCTATGGAAGGTAATCATAAAAACAAATCAACGGACAAACTTCTCAACTTATGACTCTGTTTTGAGGAGCTACCTCTTAAATAAATATTTAAAAAGTAGCAACTTTGAATCTCCACAACTCCAGTTTCTTGTAATTATTAATAGATTTAGTTAAGCCGACTGATGTGTCGTGTTATCTCCCAATTACCTTCCGTTCATGTAAACCAGTAGCTTATATCACTAACATATATAACAGTTATTAGATTTCGGTGACAGTTTAAGTCACGTCTAACTTTATTTTTTTCTTACATATGTGATAAAATATTAAAAGATTCACGTCTATGTGTAAAAGCAGGAAACTGATGTTAAGCATTCGTCATAAAAATTCATAATACTGTGCCTGAACATAATTTAATTTCAAGAGAAAAGTAAGGAAAACTTTATATAAAACAAATAAATAAAATTTTATCTGTCTTTAGGACACATAATTTTACTTTATTCGTTTCCTTCAGAATATTTTGTTTCGTCTTATTTTACCATTCCACCCATTTCCAGTGACAAATCATTATCAAGCATGAAAACATATTAGAAACGAGTTTATGATAAAATATTATACATATACGATTATATAGACGACAAGAAGCACATACGGAAGGATGACGAGGATAATGAAAAAATGTACAACCATCAATTTTGTGTGTGTATGGGACCACAGTACAATGACACCAAAATACTTTGAAGTAGTATACGTCACGTCGTACAAAACAGTTTTAGTTGACTGGATATTAAGTGTGCAAGTAGAAACTCGGCTCTGCAGTTAGTTGCATAAATGTATACTTGAACGACTCCAAATCGCCCTCCATGTAGCTTAGTCATTGCTGTTTTTATGACATAAGTTTCAGTCAATTACCAGCTGTCATTCCGTGTGCATGAGATGGATGTCGATAAGCAACATTTACGTACTTTGCATTCTATTCCGTTTTCAAATGAAAAAAATTCTACTCAGCTACGGTTTTGCTTAATTCGAATTTGAGTGAACAATCCGTGAGTCATTCAACAGTTAAAAATTTGGTTTGTAAGAGTTCGTGATGGCAATTTTAGTCTTGAGGACGATCTACGTACTGGTGCAGTAAAACATTTTGAAAACGAAGAATTTAAAGTTTTACATGTCAAACTCAAAAAGAGCTTGCAGAACTATTGTTAGGAGTTACTCACCAAGCAATATCACTTCGATTGCTTGCAATGAGAAAATACAGGAAAGTTGACATCTGCATGAATTTTTTGTACAAAATCAGCCACCAACATCTTGCAAAAATGAATATTCATATGGAAAGGAAGGAGGAAAAGACATGTGCGTGTAATGTTGTGCCGAAGGTGGATTACATCGAAAATTGATAGGGTTTCTGTCCAAATATCGATCGGTGTTCTTCTTCTAGTGATATAACTTCAAATCGCCGTCTAACACGACATTTCTGTTTGATTGTTAACAATCTCAAAGTGAATGTTGTAACTGATTAGACATGTAAAAAGAGCAATCCAACGTGTTTCCACTCTGCGACCTTGTAAATAGAAAATCGTAGTATGCCTGGGACGATTCAAATTGCATGATAAAAATTGCGAAATAGTCGGTTTGCGCTGATTGTGTAAGAAATGCAGTAGCACAAATCCAACGGTGATCTTGGATTCATTATTTATTTACTTTACAGATTGACAATCCAAGGCATCTTTCTAAAGAGGCGATCTATAGAACCAACCTTGATGTTGGCATTGGCTGAGATAAATTTGTTTTAGCGCCGATTAGTTTGCAAAAGATCCATTAGCTGTTCTCTATTCTAAAATATGGTCCCGAGGTAAGGAATTGTTACTGTTATTTACAACTAAGTGTAGCTCAATTGAGCAGCTTGCTGTGGTTGTATAACACCGCAAAATTCTAACGACACATAATTTTGAAGTGCTAATTCAGTTTATCCAACTATTATTCAGCTCGACACACTTGTTCCTGACAGTTTTCTAGAAGTGAATACAATGAAGTCCAGTGAATCAAATACCGCTTTAATATCTCGAAGGACTTCGTACGCTTCGTTGTATTTAATTGGAATTAGAACACAACACATGTCGTTGACCCCCCACATGCCTAACAATTAAGTGATTTGAAATTTGAACATATTTCGTGAATAAATTTGATCAGGGAAAAATAAAAAATATTCGTGAAATTAGATCGAAGTTTGATGAGATTCAGTATCGGGTAGAGGAGTCCTTGAATAGCCCTGATGTTTTCAAGGAGCGATTTAGTTTTGAAAATTCATATGGTGCCTTAGAAGCTTCGTTAATGACCTTCGAAACTTCGAAATTTAAACCCAAGTCGAATTTAAGCCTACTGCAGAAAATGTACCCCCTAAAATAGTTTATGACATACCCTCGATAAAACTTCCAGAAATTCGATTGCCAAAATTTAATGGCCACAGTATGGAATGGGTCAAATTTACAGACGTGTTCTAGGATTTTATTCACAATTGAAATGTAGATCTCATTACTAATTTTTATTATTTAACGTCGGCGGTAAAAGAAGGAAGGGCTTATCAGGTGATTGAATCGATTCTACTTAAAGCTGAAAATTACAACGTGGCTTGGCAAGAGTTATGCAAATATTACGATAATGATTGCGAAATTCAGAAAAGTCATATGAAAGCTATTTATGACATTTCACGAGCAGTGGAAAATTCCGCTGCCTCGTTACAAATTTTAATTGACAATTTTACAAAACAATATAACGCGTTGAAATCACTAGGTATTCAAGTTAATGAATGGAATATATTCCTTTATCACCATGTTTTGGAGAAGCTGGATAATGCTTCTAAAATTTATGTATTAGAAAATTCACCCACGACTAAAAAAGTTGAATTTGATGCCTTAAAAAAGATTCTTCAAGATTGTGTTAGAATTTTAGAATCAATTAGGATCGTAAATAATACTACAAAAAAGGTGGTTCACAAGCGCTTTAGTAAAGAAACAACATATCAATCGGTGTGTTCTTCAAATGTTAGTCACTCCAATTATTTAGTATCTCAATAATTATACTGTTATTATTGCAAAGAAAATCATTTGCTGCATAGTTGCCCAAAATTTACAGATTTGAAATTTCATCCAAAGGACATTAGAATTTGCAAAAACTAGTAAGTTATATACTAATTGTTTTTCCGCTCGTCACAAGGTATATGATTGTCACGCAAAATCATGATCCATATGTTCGCTTAAACATACTACGTTATTACACTGGGATCGAATCCAGACAGGTAATACGACAAAGCAAAACCCAAATATTTGTTCGTCAACTGATACTTCAAATAAAAATAATATTGAATTATATCATAATCAGATCAGTCCGAATGATGGTGTAGTACACAATACTTCTTGTACAGCTTCAAGCATGATTCATAATTCACATTAGATGTTTTTAACAACAGCAGTCATTTTAGCTGGATTTTAGAATGGACAATTAACTTCATGTAGAGCGCTTTTGGATAGTGGTTCCGACTCTAATTTCATTACGAAAAAATTATGCAATTTATTGAGTCTTAAATTGAAAAAAGTATACATTCCACATAATGGAATCGGTGGTATTCCAAACATCGTTAAATATGAAACATGGATCACAATAAAATCAAGAATATCAAATTTCCAATCTTCAATTAAATGTTTTGTACTTCCAAAGATAAATGCTGTATAAGATAGCCGAATTTTGACAGCGGAAAATAAGAGATTGCGCTACTCGCCCCGAGTGGCAGCACTATCACTAAAGATATTTAATTTTGTTATGTAATTACCAGCGGAAATTTCTCGACGATGACCTAAGCTATTAGAAAAACAACCAAAAGTATTGGTTACTAGTGGAAGAAATGGCAAATAGATGGATTATTGTTAAATTTCAAGATTTCATATACCGAGTTACTTTACTTCGGAGATCAATCAATTTGCCATTTTAAGGATAGCTTTTAACCTTTATGTTTACAACCAGCATACCCGGGTATGTCCATAATTTCATACATTTTGTATTGAATGATAATTTGTAATTTCATTTTAAATTGATAAATACATTTTGGCAAAATGTAATCTAAAACAAATAATTGTTATTAACAAATAATAATTACTAAAGATTTCAAGCTGATAAGTCACCTATATCCATAAAATTTTGGGTAATAAAACACGAAAACTTACCCGAGTAAGCGGTTGTAAACATAAGGGTTAATATTTTATTCCGCTGAGATATTTTATTTAGTGAAAAAAGTGGTACATAATGAATTAGAAATTTCCGCTGGTATAAATTACATAACAAAATTAATTATCTTTAGTGATAGTGCTGCCACTTGCGGCGAGTAGCACAATCACTTATTTTCCGCTGTCAAAATTCCGGTATCTTATACAGCATCAAAGATAACTGGAAACCTAGCTTCGAGTCCTATTAACATTCCTTCTACAGAGGAAATTTCCAAGTTAAATTTGGCTGACCCTAGTTTTTATCAACCTAAACCCATTGATATGTTAATAGGAGTTGAGCTATTCTTCGAGGTAATGAATCGTAAGAAAGTTACTATTGTAAAGGATCTACTACAATTATATCGTTCAGAATTTGCTCTTATTGTGTCAGAAAAAATACGTACATTCGATAATGTACCAACTCCGCTTTTAAATTGTTACGTTAACTAATTCTTCATTTACTAACTTATCCAAAAATTTGGAAAAATTTTGGCAATTAGAGGAAGTAAAGGTTGATAATAGTTATTCTAATGAAGACAAAATAGTTGAAAATCACTACGTCAAAAATGTTGATCGTGATACGGAAGGGAGATATACGGTAAAAATGCCACTGAAAAACAAAGTTTATGAATTAGGAGAATCATATAAGTCCGCGCTTCAAAAATTTCTTTAATTAGAACGACAATTAGAAAAATCTCCAACTATAAAAACGAAATAAACCGAATTTTTGAATGAATATAAATTAATTATTAAACCATATGGAGTTAATAAAAGTTCGATCAAATATTAATTCATCATTAGGCAAAGTGTAGTATTTGCCAAATCATCACGTTGTTCGTGAAAGCTCAACTACTACAAAATTACGTGTAGTTTTCAATGCATCATCGAAAACTCAAAATGGAATGTCACTGAACGAGGTCACGTGTAGTTGCTCAGTTGTGCAACAGGATTTAATTAATATATTATTAAGATTTAGGAAGCGTCAAGTCGCACTAATAGGCGACATAGCCAAAATGTATAGGCAAATCTGGATTGATTAAGATTAATATTCCTTTAATATTTAAACCTAATATTATATCAAAAAATTATGAACTGCAACCTCGTAGTAAATCAATAACCTCTTTACCAGTAGACATAGAAAATGAAGATATATATCTAACTCCTGTAAAAATCTCAGAACACGTAACTATATTCGAAGGTATATACATACCATAGCAAAGATTGGTATGCAAAAATTGAAGTAATAAATTTTTCCCATCAAGTTCAAAAGTTCATAATTGAACAACTTTTAAAAACTCAACCTTTTCAAAATAATTTTTATTCAAACCTTTTATTCAAGCTATCATTCTGTAGAATATAATCATGAAAAACCCAACCAAGATGTAACTAATTTAATTCGAATTCAACATTTGAACCCAGAAGAACAAAAAGCTATTCTAAACTTGTGTAAAAAATATGAAGAAGTATTTTTTAAAGAAACACAAAAACTTACATTCACAAATGAAATCAGACATGAGATCAATTTGAAGGATGAAATACCAACCTTCACCAAAAGTTATAGATACCCATATATACACAAAGAAGAAGTTAAAACTCAAATAAATAAAATGCTGGAACAAGGTATAATTAGACCCAGTTATTTACCTTGGTCATCTCCAATTTGGATAGTCCCAAAAAATACTGATGCCAGTGGGAAAACTAAATGGAGACTAGTAGTGGATTACAGAAAACTTAACGAAAAAACTATCGATGATAGGTATCCACTCCCCAACATAACTGAAATACTTGACAAACTAGGAAAATGCATGTATTTCACAACCCTTGATTTAGCTTCTAGTTCCCACCAAATTGAAATTAGAAAAAACGTTATTCCTAAAACCGCATTTTCGGTAGATTATGGCCACTATGAATATATTCCTATGCCATTTGGCTTAAAGAACGCCCCTTCAACTTTTCAAAGAGTAATGGAAAACGTACTCAAGGAGCTTCAAGGAAAAATTTTCCTATGCTATATGGATGACATTATTATCTTTTTCACTTCTTTACAAGAACATATTGAAAGTCTCAATCGTGTATTTAATAAATTAAAACAAGCTAATCTTAAAGTCCAACTGGAAAAATCAGAATTTCTACACAAACAAATTTTAAGGACACATAATTACTTCACAGGGTGTCAAACCTAATCCGGACAAGATTAAGGCAATTATAAATTTCCCCATACCTAGGACCGATAAACAAATCAAATCATTTTTAGGACTACTTGGTTATTACCGAAAATTCATTGAAGACTTCTCACAATTGACTAAACCCTTCACGGAATGTCTTAGAAAAGACATAAAAATCATATTGGTTCAAAACTACGTAAATTGTTTCGAAAAATGTAAACAACTTCTATGTAACGACCCAATTCTTCAATATCCAGATGTTAATCAACCCTTTATACTAACTACTGACGCAAGTAATGTAGCATTAGGTGCCGTATTATCTCAAGGAGCTATAGGTTCAGACAAACCTATATGTTATGCTTCGAGAACATTAACTCAAACTGAGCAGATTTACGCAACCATCGAAAAAGAACTCCTCGCAATTATTTGGTCAACCAAATATGAAATACCATATACCATACCTGTTTGGGAGGAAATTCAAAATAGTTACTGATCACAAACCACTCACTTGGTTATTCTCATTAAAGGAGCCAAATTCTAAATTGGTCAGATGGAGACTCAAATTGGAAGAATTCGACTACGAGATAATTTATAAAAAAGGAACGCAAAATACAAATGAAGACGCATTATCCAGAATAGAAATTGAACAACTAAATAACGATAAAGCTCAAATCCTCGAAATAAATCTAACGGAAGACTCCGAATCATCATCAGACTCAATTAAATCCAGTGACATCGTTGATGAAATAAATAAAGTGGAAAAAGGTACAATTCCCACTACCGAAACAGTATTAAATGAATTTAAACGACAAGTAATAATAGAAATAGATTCAAAATTAAATAAAACAGAACTAAATTTCAAAATAACGTTTTTTATGAAAAAGAGACATCATATAAAATTGAAACACTTAACAGAATTAGAAATAGTCTCAATATTAAAAGAATTCATCAACCCAAACCAATTAACTGGAATATTGTGCAACGAAAGTACATTTAAATTAATAAATATAGTATTTAAAAAACATTTCCAAAATTGTAATTTAAAATTGATTAGAAGTAAAAAATTAGTGATAGATTTAGAAGAATTAGAAGAACAGGAAAAGATATTTAGAGAATACCATGAAATATCCATTCATAGAGGAATCACGGAAACATACGAAAAATGGAAAAGAGACTATTATTTCTCTAACATGAAAAATTGTATAAATAACAAAATTAATAAATGTGAAATTTGCCAAACAAACAAGTATAATAGGAACCAAATACCCATCAAATTCGAAATAAGTGAAACCCCTAAAAAACCTTTGGAAATAATCCATATTGACATATACTTTGTAAACAAAACCAGTTTCTTAACCATAGTAGACAAATTTTCTAAATTTGGTGCTGCATACTTAATAAATATCCAAAACAGTAAAGAAGTAATCACACATTTGAAACATTTTATATCCCATCACGGGATCCCCAAGAAAATTATATGCGACAGAGGTACGGAATTTACATCCTTATTATTTAAAGAATTTTGCAAAGCTTATAAAATTGAACTACACTTTTCGTCAGCAAAATCATCTACAGGTAATTCACCAGTGGAACGGTTCCATTCAACTATCACTGAAATTATGAGAATTATCTTGTCAAAAGATAAAGACAAATCTAGCTTAGACGTAATGACAGATACCATACTTATTTATAATAACTCCATACATTCAGCCATCAAAATGACACCATTTGAATTAATTACCAGACACTATAACGAAAAACCACCATTTCCAATAGAAACAAATGCACCTGACAGTCAGGAATACTTAAAAGACTACATACATAACATACAACAAAATTAGTAGACTAATTTATATACGAAATAAAAGAACTAAACAGGAAATAATAGACAAATTAAATAAGGATAGGAAAAATCCACCTGAATATAAGAAAGGAGATAGTATATATGAACAGAATAACAGAAGAAATAAATAAGCACCAAAATTCACGAAACATGTAGTTAAACAAAATAATAAAGTGACAATCATCATCAGAAAAACCTTATAAATGTCATTTTGGTATTTGTCTAAAGGCTCAACTACACTACAATATTTTTTAGCACTACATGGTCGGTTTATTTGATCGATATTTTTATTTTGATGAATGGCTCGGTAGTCTTACCAATTTAATTAAGCGGCGCGAAATAATAGTTTTATTTATTATGAATGGTTACATTAATTTGATTATTATTAATTTCAATGGACAGCTCAATGAACTTTAATCTTGTTTACCAAAACATACGTAGTATAAGGAAAAATTTAGATAAGCTGCTTGTATACATTGGGTCCGGTAATCTACAGCCTCAAATTATTGGTTTGTCTGAAATTTGGATTTACGACAATGAAGTCGCGAATTATGGTGTAAAGGGGTACGATCTATTCACTTCTTGCCTGCATGATAAACATTCGGGAGGTGTTGCTGTTTATGCACATAGCAGTCTAAATTGCAAACAATTTAATCTACTTTTCCAAACATTCAACGCGGTCGGTCTGACGTTCTTTATAAATTCTAAATTAGTTTGTATTATTTGTATTTATCGTCTTGGATATACAGATATCTCCAGTTTTATTGATGAATTCAGTGGGCTTTTGGAAGGTCTATCTCACTCTAACTTAATTATCATGGGTGATTTTAATATCGACTTCCTCAAGCAGAACGCAATGCTTGATAGGCTGCTAATTTTATTATCGGAACATGGTTTGGATAATATTCTTGAACCAACACGAATTACAAATACCACAGCTACTTGTATTGATAATGTACTCCATAGATTTGATCAAAGGTATTTTCCGGTAGTTTCTTACAGTGTATTAGACCTAAAAATTTCAGATCACTGTTTAATTGAAATTAAATTAACAGGAACCTTTAACATTAAATCTACTTCTCGGCGAACCTTTGAAGTTGTAACAGATTGATTTCAATAAGCTAAAGCAACTACTATTGTATGAAGTATGGACTGATGTTTATTCTTGCCTAGATGCTTCTAAGGCCTACGATAATTTTATTAAAATCTTCAAAGGTCACATTAAAAAAAGCACTTCCATTAAGTTGTGTGCCAATAGAGCAACGAAGCTAAAGCCATGGATGTCTGATGATTTATTGAGACTAATACGTAAAAGAAATAATATTTGTCGCCTTGCAAAAAAACATACTCGTACCAGCAACCGTAGATTGAAACAATATAGCTTGACGCTGTGTGACTCTGTTAACCTACAAATTGATATAGCCAAAAAAAGCTTTTATTCTCAAAAGTTCAGCAACAATGGCAGTGATGCTCGTAAAAATTGGAAAACAGTCAATGAAATAATTAACGGAAAGCCTGATTCAGTCGAAATTAAAGAAATTGTTAATCAAAGAGGCTGCAAAATATCTGGTCCAGTGCAGATTGCTAATGAATTTAACGAGTTCTTTACTAGTGTTGGTGATGCTAATGCTGCCAGTCTCCTCTCGGATGATGACAAAAATAGATTAATATGTCAATATTACCAATCTATAGATAGTTGCGTTTTTTCGGAAATTTCATCTGAAGAAGTGTATTTTACAATTCTTTCGCTAAAAAATAATTCAACTCCTGGTTTGGATGGGATTTCAAATAATGTTGTTAAAAAAATGTCCAGGTTCTTAGTTGATGTCTTATCTTTTATTTTCAATTTAAGCTTGGTAACTGGAATTTTTCCTACGTCGTTAAAGCGAGCCTTAGTTGTTCCGATCTTTAAAAATAATGATAAAACTAGTATGAACAACTATAGACCAATCTCTCTACTTTCGGTCTTCTCGAAAATATTTGAAAAAGCCATAAAAAGTATAATCGTTTTCTTCCTAGAAAAAAGAGACTTTTTCTCTCCCGACCAATATGGTTTTAGGAAAAATAAAAATACTGAACAAGCTATCGTGTCTTTCCTAGAACAAGTAACTGAACATATTGATAAAGGGTCCAAGGTATCTTCTCTATTTATAGACTTAACAAAGGCTTTTGACAGAGTTCAACATAGCACATTGTTAAAAAAGCTATATTGTTGTGGATTCAGAGTGATAACCCGGGATTGGTTGTCCTCGTATTTGAATGGGCGAACGCAATTGGTTAGAGTAAATGGACAATTAAGTAAAGAGTTACCGATAAATGTGGGAGTCCCACAGGGTTCTGTCTTAGGACCTTTATTATTTTTAGTGTATGTAAACGGTATCTTTCGACAACAATTTCGAGGGTCTCCAACTGCTTTTGCTGACGATTTCTCGTTTACATATGCTAGTCCAAGTTATCAAGATAATATCATGCTCATAGATCATGATTTAATAAGTTTGTCTATTTGGTTGGAAGCACTGAATTTTGTTTTGAGTCACAAAACGCAATTATTACATTTTAGGGATACCTCATCGTTGTATCTTGAGACAACGTATCATACTTTCAAATGCAGCAGAAGCAATAACACGCAATGCCCTCCTAATGACTGCTTCTTAGTGAACACTGTTGATG
This sequence comes from Nephrotoma appendiculata, assembly GCA_947310385.1. Taxonomy (NCBI): domain Eukaryota; kingdom Metazoa; phylum Arthropoda; class Insecta; order Diptera; family Tipulidae; genus Nephrotoma; species Nephrotoma appendiculata. The sequence continues at coordinate 112,179,892 of OX371223.1, forward strand.
AATTTCGATATCTAGGTATTATTATTGATCGAGATTTAAATTGGAAAGCGCACACACAAGGGCTGAAAACTAGACTATCATTGGTCTCCAGAAAAATGTATGTCTTACGGCTATTTTGTCCGCAATATTTACTTAGGACGATTTACTTTGCATTAGCGGACTCAATACTGCAATATGGTTTATCATGTTGGGGTAGTGCTTGCAATGCTACACTACGTCCTATCTACGTGCGACAAAAGCAGTTAATCAGAATAATGTGCTTTAAACCATCCTTTTCGCCTTCGTGGCCATTATTTGAAAATCTCAGCATACTTCCTCTACGTCACATATTCGTCTTCAAGGTACTTAGAATATTCTATGTTAAAAGTGGGAATAATTTTGTGACTCATGCAGGGTATAATCTCAGATCAAATCATACCTTCTTGAAACATATTCCTAAGTTTAGATTAGAACTAAGGAGAAACTTTATTAATATCATTGCACCAATCATTTTTAACAATTTACCGTTGGATATTCGTAAGTGCGGCAACTTCTCTAATTTTTCAATATACCTTAAAGAATGGCTTCATCAAACTAAAAATATTGACCATCTTTTTGAACTATTGGTTTAAAATATTATTGTTTTTGTTTTTATTGGTTTTTAAATTATATATGCTAAAATTAAATGGTGTAGTTTAAGAGGTTTTAATATATTCATGTGTAGTAATTAAGATGTAGTTATAATTTTATTATACAATTTTTGTTTCTCTTAAATTTAACTGTAAATTAATTTGATTTTAAATTGATTTTCATTTTGTAAATAGAATTCAAATATTTTTGTTTGTGGCTTAGAATCAGGGGACCAGTCACGTGATCTATTTGATCCAATGGTCCTCTTATCTTACCTTCTTAATCTTGTTAGTTTTAATAATGTTTTACACACAATGTATTTTATTTATAATGATTAAGCTGGTAATGAAATAAAATAAAAATAAAAAAAATAACAACTAATAAACGAAAAATACACAAAAAGAAAATTAAAAAACCTTTAATTTCAGGTTGATCCCGGAATCCAAGACACAGACAATAAAAATAATTAATTTGGACGATAATAAGGGAATACTTCCACTCAGAATTTCAGAGGCAAGGATAATCGAGAGATATTCTAGACTTCTACACATCATAGAACTAGACAACTATGACCGTAACATAAAATTTTTATCTAACAGCAATAAAATCAATTACTGGTAACATGGATCACGATGATTATATAGAAATCGGAAATGCGATCGAAGAATTATATAATAATCAAGAAACGTTAAAAGACCAATATAACTCTCAAGTTCAAATTAATAATAAAATGATAGAAAGATTGATTGAGATTCAAAAATATATTAACGACCACACTCGCAAAATAGAATTCGAAATCAGAACAATTGAGAACTTTACTGAAAATTTTATACAACTTTTAAAGATAGATCAATATTTTCATAAAATCAATTATAATATAGATACATTAAATAACCACATTTTAGGTATAACAGAAACAATAACATTCGCAAAATTGAAAACTATATCCAAGCACTTACCATATAATGAAGAAATAGATTACATATACAATAGCTTAGCTAGCGACAGCATAAATATTAAATCAGAAGAAGACATTTATCAGTTATAACAACTACAAGCGTACTACAACGAAACTAAATTAATCTTTAGCATCCAAATTCCTTCTTTCAACCCTCTAATCTTTTCGTACTATAAAATAAAACCTATACCTGTAAATCAAACACTCATGTTAAAACCCGAATCCAAAATCCTTTTATTAAATGAACATTTACGAGTATATCAGTATATGTATAAACCATGCATCCATGTCGAACAAATCCAATACTGCGACAAAGAGAAATTACAGCCATTAGCAGATAATTGCATACCAAATATTATACTAAATAAACCCACAAGATGTAATTTCATCGATCAACAATTCGAACCAGAGAGCAACTTTTTACAACCAGAATACCTGTACGTAGCAACTCAACAAGAATTACTATTCAGCTCAACATGTTTACAACAGCAAAAATCAGTAAAAGGAATCAATTTGATCCATTTTACGAATTGTATCATCACTATTGATAATGTGGAATATGATAACCCAACGAATATATACTACGACAAAGTCATCTTTATATCACCCTACAACGATATCAACATCACAAACATTGATATCCACATCAATTTACCTACCCTGCAAAATTGGACAATTACAAATAATGAGGAAATTAAATTACTTCATTCTAATAACATAACGCACACTGTGCATAAAAGTATAATTTCAGGAACAATGATTATCATCATCATACTCATAGGAGTATACATCACCGGCATAAAAATACGTCGGAAGAAATCAGCAATAAATAAAAACATACCATTGTAACCTATAGAAGATAACAAAGTTTCTAATCATGTCCAAAAACATCGTTTATGGCCATCTCTTATGGGGGAGAAGTTACGTCCTACGCCTCCACCTACCACTTCATCATCAGCATATTCATATTTTCTTAATATAATATTTCTTATTTTAAATCATAACAATCATATTCTTAATTTTTTATCTTAAAGTCAAAACAATATTATAATTTTCCTCATCTTATTAATTATTTATTTACCGGACAAGTGGTGCAGTGGTTAAAGCTTCGGCACTTGGACCGGGAGGTACTGGGTTCGAATCCCATCAGAGGCTAGATGCAAAACGAATTTTCATCATCGATTACAGTCGGTGATGTTAATAAACACAACTAAGACCCTCTGATGGAGTGCAGAATTCAGCACCGACCCACCATCCATGTCAATGTACAGGTTGACATGGAGCTTGCAATGTGCAGTTGGTATAACTGTAGTTGTGCGAGTAGGTGAATAGGTGAATGTGTTAACGATGTGGCGTGAATGTGTGGTATCACAATGGGCCAAAATTGGCCTAAGTGCCAACCACTGAAACCTAATTCTTTATTTGCATATCATTTTTATATTTCCATTCCCACACTTTTGCATTGTATAAACTCAAAATTTATAATTAAAGAATCAGAACTGTTTTACACTTCAACCAATAAACTTCTAACGTATAAAAATAAATTTACTACGTTTTGTTAATCATACAAATTAAAAGTGAAAGTTTTAATAAAGCCACAACCTGCAAAAGTAATTGGCGCAGTTGATAGCGAATATTTTTTAATATTCAAAAAGTGAACTCAGTAAAGAAACAAAACAATTTTTTTAAGTGCATTATTCGGGAATAAAATCTACACTGACGGTTTATCAGTGAGTAGTGAAAGTGCTGGAAAATAAAAACAAAAAAAAGTTTTTGTAACAATCGTGAAAAAGTGAAGGTGAAACGACGGTTTATCGTGTCAACACCATTTCATCACAGATTGCATATTGCTGAGCCATTCTACCTACGTAGTGAAGTTGGTTTTATGGATTATTGGATGGTGAGTACATTTTATTGATTGATGTTGATAAATAAAAAATCCCAAAACCCAAACAATACTAGTATTTTAGACAGTTCTCATAATACCACGGTTTATGGTATTAAAAGTAGAATAAGTTTAGAAATAGGAAAAATAACAGATCAAATTAAAAACATAGAATTTTTTTTTTTTTTTTTTTTTTTTTTTTTTTTTTTTACATTTACAACCATCTTTTCCATCTTCAAAGAAAATTGGATTGTTTATTTAGGCGCTTACAGTAGTTAATAACACATTTATCCACTCTAGCCAACACACCCCATTTTGAGCAAGAGCTCATTTATGCAGGAGTGTGCGGTGTAGTGGACATTTAATTCAGATTAAATATTTTGAACATAAAATAATTTTATATTGTACACATTTTCTGAGTGTCTGCTGGCCCCTCTTGGTGTTTAATGTAGGCCAAATCGTTTGATGTTCCGGTTGACGGGTTGTAAGGTTACTGCGATTCCTTCTATGGTGTTTTAATTCTAAAACACCCACGGTATTCTATACGATGTGCTTTTATTTTTGTCAAACGAAAATGCTTATAATAGCAATTACAATTTACAATTCTAAACAATTTAAAACCGAGAAAAATCAAAAAAAAATAGAGAAATTAATAAAAAACTTGAAAGTTATAAAATGTCAAACAAAGATTTACATAATTGTGATAATACCACAAATATATATAATTATTTAAGAATCCCTGATGCCATTAAGGATTTGCCTAAATTTGACGGCAATAGGCATATACTGTACGACTTTATTGAAAATGTTCAAGAAATATTAGGATTGTGCAATGAAATTGACGGGGAACCACGTTCAAAAATATTTTTAAGAGCTATTAGAAATAAAATAGTAGGTGAATCCAACGAAATACTTAACATGTATGGCACACCACTAGAATGGGAAGCTATTCGAGATAATTTAACAACTCATTACGCTGAAAAATGCCACAACCTGCAAAGATAATTCGCGTGGTGTTCTACCAAAGGATTTTAATTCATCCTCGCTGTGGTGGTGTGGCCCAGAATTTTTAAAGAGCAGTATGTCAGAATGGCCAAAAAAAACTTGTATCATAAACTAGTTTTGGATGAAACTGAGTATAATAAAAAATCTTTCAATGTATTAACAAGTTTAAAGACAGAAGAGTGGGAGGTTTTCTCACGATTTTTGAATTTAAATAGATGCATTGCTGCAATTGCAATTTGTATTCGATTTTTTCACAACGCAAAGGTTAAGTTATCGCAACGAGCATAATAGAAGAACTTCACCAAAGGAATTACAAGAAAGTGAAATTCGGTTAATAAAAAACAGCCAGTTAGATGGCAGTGAAGTATGTCCCAAATAACAAAAATAAACCTATATTAGTATATACACTGTTAAAAAATTCTTATAAGAATTTTGAGTGAAAACTAGAAAATAAACTCAAAAAAATTATTTGACATTCTTCATAATACCCCGGAAAATCATTTCCATTTTTCTTCATTTGTAAGTAGTTTGCAGAAGATAATTTATTTCAATATATCTTAATGCCGGGTATAAAAACCGCAGTACTCTCCAAATTTCTGGTAAAAAAAAAAATTGTGCAGAAAGCCACTATGTGGAATTTACACGATAAGAGGATATCCAGACAGAGAAGAAAATCAAGTGAGCTAAAGGACATTTCCAAAAAACAGGATATTTCTGAATTTTGTTCTGGTAAATGGAATCGTTTCGTTAGGTATAAGTAGTTTTAATTTAAATATATTACTAAAATCGTAGAATTTGTCGGAAAATGACTATAAGATTACACAATGAAATGAACCAAGTTTCCAAATATCCTTTTTAGTTCTGCTAAATTTAGTCGATTTTATTAGCTTGCGTAATTCTTGTTAAAATAAATTATGGTTATCGTAAACTTTGTCGAAAAAATCACCTATGTAAAAATAAGAGCCTTTGTTGACAAAAATAAATTAATTAGGTGCAATTTCCAAACGATACCGAGAATAAGCTATCATTTTTAGTTGTGGAAAATGAAGACGAGTTTATTGGATTGAATAAAATTTGTTTCGATAAATTCTGAATATCCTAGAGTTGGTCGGAAAATTTCACTATATCCAAATATTAGCTTCAGGTTGACACAATCAAATAAATCTAGAGTCATTTCCATATCTAGGGGATAGGTGTCATTTTTTACTCTCGCAAATCTAATCAATTTTATTGGTTTGAGTAGTTTTAATTTAGATAAGTTCTGAATATCCTAGAGTTCAATTTTTCGACAAACTCTAGGATATTCAGAATTTATCTAAATTAAAACTACTCAAAGCTCTAACATCGATTAGATTTGCGAGAACAAAAAATGACACCTATCCCCTAGATATAGAAATGGCTCTGAATTTATTTGATTGTGTCAACCTGAAGCTAACATTTGGACATAGTGAAATTTTCCGAGGGCTTAATGTGTTTTAATTTTTCTCGATTATTTCTCACTCTTTCTTTCATCTTTGCAAAATACATAAATCGAATATGAAAAAATGTGGCACCTATTTCCGCCTCTTTCTATTATAATATAGTTATTTCGCGAATATTATATTTTAACAGTGTAAATACTAATACTGTTCTGCATTACAAATTTCTAATTGGATTTGTATATGTACACGGGATTTTTTTGGGACAAACTTCGCAACCGTCCAGTTAGTTGTTTTTCAGCATAAATTAAATCATTGAAAGAAAATAAGCAAGTTGCAAATACTAGTAATATTTCTTCATTGAATCCATTTTTGGATGATACCGGACTATTATTAATCGGCGGAAGACTGAAAAATTCGGAATTGTCGTTCAAATGTCAACATCCTATAATATTATCTAAAGCTCATGGATTTGGACGCAGGTCCTCAAACCTTATTATTTAATATACGTCAACGGGTTTGGATTGCTGGCGGGAGAAATTTGTGTAAACGAGTTGTTCATGAATGTATCACATGCTTTAAAGCAAAACCTGAACTTTGTATAATCAAATAATGGGAAGTATTCCCGAGCATAGAGTTACAGTTCCACAAAAAATATTCTATTTCACAGAGGTCGACTTTGCTGGTCCATTTTTAATGAAAAATAAATTAAGGAAATTAGTACATATAAAGTTTTATATAGCAATTTTCGTTTGTTTCAGTAGTAAAGCTGTGCATATTGAGTTGGTTGAAAACTTGACTACTCATTCATAGCTGCTCTAATAAGATTTGTATCAAGGAGAGGTTTTTATGCGCATATATACTCTGACAATGCCACTAATTTTATTGGAGCAAAGACTGAGTTAAAAGAGTTAGAGAAAATTTTCTTCACTCAAATTTCTAAACATAAAATTATTGATTTTTGTGCAAATCATGGAATTGAATGGCATACTGTATTGCCCAAATCCCCGCACTTTGGAGGATTATAGGAGGCTGCTGTAAAACGTGCAAAACATATTATGCAGCGAATCATTGAAAAAGCTTCTTATAATCATGATGAGTATGTTTCCAACTCCATCTTTGGAGCATCTTGAGTTTAATAAACTGAGTCGCTTTGAAAGGGTTTAGTATCTTCAACAACAATTCTGGAGGCAATGGTCCCTCGAATATTTGACAGGTCTTCAACAAAGAAATAAATGGCGTAAACCGTCGCCAAACAAAAAAGAAAGGTGTTTAGTATTATTAAAAGAGGATAAAGTTCCACCTCAAACGTGGCTTTTAGGAAGAATCACGAAAGTCTTCACGGGAAATGATGGGTTCGTACGAGTCGTGCAAACTCAGAATTCCGAATTTAAAAGAGCAATTAAAAAAATCGCAGTTTTGCCAATCGAATTGCAAGATTAAATATTATTAAGATTATTACACTTATGTAAGTAACCATATTGAAATTTTAAGTTGAATAATAGGTATAGATTAAGTTAAAAATTGAATTTTGATAATAAAATAGAAATTTTTGTTTCATACATTTTTCTTTTTCCTTCTTTTGTCTACCATAGGAAAACGATAGCCATTGAAAATGAACGTCGAATTCAATAGTTAGGCCCCTGGTCAAACTGTTACAGCTGAACGTTACCAGGCCCAATAACGAACGTTACCCAACCCTTCTCGGTCCATATACAGCAAAATCAACCCAGGAACTATTCTCCTTAGACTGAGAAGTTTTACAGTATGCGGCGTATTTAGATTGATGTCATCATATTTGAAAGACTATCGCGAAGGCATTCATCATCTACCTCATAAATGGCAAAAGACCATAGATATTAATGGCGAATATTTCGGAATTTAATCTTTGTAACAAAATATATTTTCAATAAAGTTGAATATAACCAAAAAAACAGAGTTTCTACTTGCACACCTAATAAAATAGTTAAAGTGGGATGGCTTAGTATTTTGTTGGATGTACAAAGAAATATTTTGGTAGAAAACTGATTGAATATTCTCTTCCCACATGTGGTACTTCTTCTTCCATATGAGACGTAGCCGTTCTACATATCTGCCATCGACTTTATTATTCTAATATAGACGACAATGTCACTCATGTATTATGTAAAAGAAACAAACAAATAGAATGGAAAATATAAAAATTACGGTGCCATAAAAATACGAGCATTTTCTTTGTTTTCCACTCGTTACAAGATTCCATTTTAAGTAGCTATTTTCATGTTTCCTTATCTCAAGCAATATTTCTTCGCAAGCACCAGCAAATCTTTACTTCATTTTAATTTACATATTTTCACACAAACAGATATTTACTTACACGAGTATGTAAGCTAGTTGAAATGAAACCAACAATTTGCAAGAAAATAATATTTTTCTATGTCACTCGGAGGAAATCTCTAGACGCAGGGAAAAGGATCGGTGAAGACAACAGAATATAAAACTTTCGAATTTAACTTTGGTTTAGTGTGTGCCACTTGAAAAATAAAAATACGGAAAAACAGGAAACAGGAATAGAAGTAAAAAAGTGTTTCATACTTAGTTTTTCACACAAGAAAATTTTGGAAATGTGGTTTAGTACAGCAAGCATCCTTTACAGGATATACGGTACCGTACACATACCCCATTATATATCTTCATACCTATGGTTTACGTATTCAGACACAAACAAAAAATTTAGAAGATTCGTATAATGATGTGGTAAATTTTTTTTGCTAATATTTCATTCAAACCTTTATTTAGCAATTTGAAAAAGGAAATATGGTAAACAATATAGATGAGATCTTTTTTTTGGGGGTGGTGAATATTTAAAGTTTATGGTGCTTGTTAAAAATTATGATTTATAGCATTATTTTCTGGTATCTTTTTAGAAAATTACAAATGGTTTCTAAACAATTGGGAAAACATTATGGTACGAGTTTTCCTATAAATGAGTTTACGAAACTAGTTAAAGGTGTACAAAGTTTAAAGTTCACGCAGAACATAAATTTAAAAATAATTAAATGACGTATTTGTCAATAATATGAGAATTATTAATAATCCAATTTACGTAGAAAAGCGCAGAAAAGAATCAAGACGGTTCAAGCTTCACCATTCCAACGCAAAGTATTAGCATTCCAATAACCAGCATCCGACACGACAGACTGTGCGCCATTGTGGTTTATATGATTTTTCACCCGAAACCAACTGAAGCCAGCCGGAACCACATCGGCTGAAACTAAACCAATTATGGCCCAAGAAGCACAATGAATTGTCCATCATTGTGCACTGCTTCATTTTTCAGCCAGAACCAATATTAAGCTAGCCAAAAACAGAGTTTTATCAGCCGGGACCATTAGCAGCTTGCACAATGGGTACAATGAACTTTAGTAGGCTGTACAACATAAAAGCTTTCAGCCACAATATCCGTCGACACCAAAACCAACACAAGCAGCATCATTGTGCATTATCTGATTTTTCAACAGGAACTATACATATAAAGCCAACCGGAACCACATTAAAATTGCATAATGCGTACAATGGCTCTTTAGATGGTTAAGCAAAACGTAAGAATCGAGCCTGAAGTAAAACAATGTCAGTTGGAACCGTAACAATGTCAACTGGGAAAAAACACTGTGAACCGATACCATATGAAACCAGACGGAACCAAACCAACCACGGCGCACGTAGCACCCATGCCTTGTGCATCATTGTGCACTATTTGATTTAGCCTTTTGAAGCTTCTAATGGTTTCAGATAGTACGCAATGATGCACAATGTATTGTGTTACTTGTGTTTTGGTTGATTTGGTTTCAACGGACTTGGTATGGTATCGGCTGGCATCATACGGTTCCGGCTGGTTTAATATGATTCCGGCCTGTATTGTTATGAGTCCAGCTGGCAGCTTATATGTTGCACAATCATTTGGTTCCTGCAGGCACAATATTAGTTCCGGCTGAACAATCAGATAGGTATAGTGATGCACAAGACATTGTACTACTTGTCCCATAGTTGTTTTAATTTTGGATGGCTTCTTTCATATAGTTCCGGCTGACACTGTAATAGTTGCAGCTGAAAGCTTATAGGTTGCACAAGCACACAAAGTCGATGTGCTTGTTCCGGAGGGCTATTTGTGAAATACATGGTTTGGTTTTGGCTGCCATGGTTCCAGCTGGGTTCATATGGTTTCGGCTGAAATTGTACTGGTTCCAGCTGAAATATTATACAGTCCTTAAAAAAATTATTTGTGCATCGCAAAAATTTAACAAAAATATTCATTAAAAATAAACGCAAAACAAAATCACTCAATTATTTGTGCATAGTAAAAATAATCAATAAAATTGACAAAATATCGATGAAATTCCCCATTGTTCCCAATCACTTCATGAAGACGCTGTGGAATGAAATTCACGAGATTTTCTAACATTTTTTAAACAAGTTTCATTTGACTGCCTTCCAATTTCTACCGCCATTTTTGCTTTACATAATTCCACATATTCTCAAATGGGTTTAAATCCGGACTTTACGGTGGCCAATCAATTGTTTGTTGATCCAAATTTCGTGATGATTTTGCTTTTGTGAATTGGAGCGTTGTCTTGCTGCAATATAAAATGCTGGCCGATCAATTCACATCCGGAAACTAATGCGTGTTAGTTCAACAGTTCCAAGTACGTACTTGAAGTTACCTTTTGAGGTAGTGTATTATAAGATTAAAAATGCCATTGTAGCAGAAACACCCCCAACCATAATTTTACTGTGAGCATTATGGCGAGTTGGCATAATAACGGTGCGATTTCTTTTTTGTTCGGGAGTCGAATAAAAATATTTTTTACTATAGGTTTCATCCAAACTAAAACATGACTCGTCTGTCCACAAAATTTTAAGCCAGAACTCCACAGGCTTTGAATGGTAGGTCTGTACAAATTTAGGTCTCTTCGTCTTATTTGTTTTGGCTTATGAACGGCTTCTTTTGAATAGTATATGCTTTGAGCGTTGCGTTTTAGGAGATTCACTATTCTTATATCTTCTTTTGGAGTTGTATCTTGTTTTTGCCCTCTTCCTTGCACATTTTTCAAGCTTCTCTTAATTTTTAATTTTTTTATTTGATAATCAACCGAATTCCGATGGCAGTTGAACATCCGTACTAATTCTTTTATAGGCATCCCGGCAGATAGCCCCCTACAATGGCGGTTCTGACCTCCAAAGACAATTCCTTTGTTTTACCCATTTTAAAAATATCGACTAAAAACTTGTAACAGAAAATAATAACTAAATGAATAACCTGTAACATTTTTGTCAAAACATTAAAAATGTCATTTCAAATAACAAATAAATTATTTTTTTGTTTAAGTTAATTTTTGGGTCAAAATTTTATGTATTCTAAAATCGGTGAGAAATTCCCTGAGGGTTTCGTTAATATAGTGGTTATCAAAATTAATCTATAACAGTACACACAATCTAATGGGATTCACAAACTACTCGTACAATTTTCATCTTGATCTGCATCACAACTACGGTTTAATATAAAAATGTTTAACCGCATAGACAAATAATTTAACTTTACATTTTTTATTGAAATATTTTTAAATAGCTTTAGATGATTTATATATTTTTGGTTTTCATGATTTTTAAATTTAAGTCCCTATAAAATGATTTTTTAGATTAAATAAAAAAAATTCAACCCTGCTACATTTTCTTCCGTGTATCACTACACTTTTGATTAAATTGTGTAAGTAGTACACACTATTGTACACTTTGAAAAAAAGTCTTTTGTGTAGCTACACTTTTGATGATTGAATAAAACTTCACACCGGTGACTGTATGTTCATCTGCGATCATCTAACAAGTTTCTAATGGTTCCGTTTAATATGGTTCTGGCTGGCTTTATAAGGTTCCAGCTGATTGGTTCCGGCTAAAAAACCGGTAATGCACACAGGTTAACAACGAATTGTGCTACTTGTGTAGTTGGTTTGGTTCCATTTACTGGCTGGCTTCATAGAGATCCAGCTAATACTGTAGTTGTGCCGACTTACATTGTTATGGTTCCGGTAAAACCATATGAAGTACATTGTGCCGATCATGCAAGATTCTAACGATTCTGGCTGATAAAACTTTGGCTTTTAATGATAACGGTTGACATTACTCTGGTTCAGGCTAACATTTTTTGGTTCTGGTTGGAAGCTAATATAATGCACTACTACTTAAAGTGCATTATGCAAGCTTAAAAAGGTTTCGCCTGGTACACTCTTGTTCCGGTGGGTTTTATATTGGTTCAGGTTTAAAAATCAGATAGTACACAACTATTCATAATGCAGTGTCCTATTTATGTCATAGTTCCATTGTTTTCGGCTGGCATACTTCCGGCTGGCTTCATATGGATCAGACTGACATTTTCGTGACTCCGGTTGAATAACATTATGCTCATTATGCAAGCTTAACATGGTTTTGACCAGCTGATAAAACTTTGGTTCAGGTTGGCTCTAAATAAAATTCCTGCAGACATTGTTACGGTATTGGCTGGCTGTTTTGGTTGTGGCTTGAAGCTTATATATTTCATAACCATCTAAAGCGCATTGACCTCATTGTGTAAACCTTAGATTATATGTTGAACAACAACTTAGACTGTGCGCCTGAGAGCGATTTTTTCTACTAAATTGCCGACCAAACTAAATTAATGAGTAGTTATGCTATTAGCCACCAGGTTTTATCATTTAGACTCCTGCTGAGGTTGCTTGACTATTTAGTTGTCATTTTCATTTGTTGTTTTTATTATTTTTTTATCATGTCATGCATATGAGTAAAAATGTCAAAATGAAATGAATGTTCTTAAACTCCATTTTGCTCGTTGTGCAATCGTTAAAATGGTTCCGCCTAGTAAAACTTTTGTTCTGGCTGGCTTTAGTAGGTTCCGAGGGCATAATATTGGTGTTGGCTGAATAATCAGATACAGCACAATGATGCGCAAAGCATCAAGTTACTTATGCCACCTTGTTTTTTTTTTGTACGATTAGTTTTATTTGGGTGTAGGGCGGACTTGGATTGACCGTTCCTCTTGTTATCCTTCATGGCTTTAGTTTCGCAGAACATTTACCATTCAATAATCTGTTGAACATGGATAGTAGGCGATCTAGATCTTTTGTAACTCTGGGGTTGCGTTTTATTCGAATGGTCGTGAATCCTATACAGCAACTAGAAGGCAATACAATATATGCACCCCATCCCAAACTTGACAGCAATTCTCTGCACATGGAAAGGAAATCTAGTGAAGGTTTTATATATCTGGAGAACGTGATGCGATTAACGCGGTCACGCGATTTACTTTTGCACCTATTGAAGAACGCAAGTTTTCATGAAAGCGACTTGGCCAATGCAACAATGTGATAACTCCTCGTCAACGCATGAGAAAACGTTCTTTTACCACAAAAGGGTATTCGTTGAAGGTTTGGTTCCGGCTGGCAAGGTTCCGGTTGTTATGGTTTCGGTTGCTATAGTTCCGGATGAGAATTTATATACTGTATGGTTAATGGCCATCTCTAATTAGGAACTTTATACAACAAATTGTTTAAAACTCCAGCATACCCCGACCAAATTATGGAAAGCACGGTTCGATCAACTTTTTATATTTCATGAATGAGTTTAGCCGGCGTAATAATATTTCTCCGAGTAATCTGGGCCGCGACAAGAGGGCCGCAAACTAAATATAATTTGGTAGGCCGCATCAAAGTTGGTGGTAGTCCAGTTTTGTGACTGCTAAACATCACTAAATCTATTTGTACATTCTACTCCATTAGAACCGATCACTGATATTAATACTTCTCCGCGCCTTCTCGAATGCTATCCGTTCTCTTCGTAACTTTGAAGAGCAATTAGGTGAGTTGTTCAATGAAGTTGTTGAATGTTATCGTCATAAGCTAATTGATCTATTTTTTGACCGCTTCTTATAACATATAGAACACGCCGATCTTCTTTGGGTTAGTATAATGTAGATTATTACAATTAAATGTTACCGAAAATGTTAAAACCAAGAAATTTAATTTTTTATTGAAATCCGCCACACATACTCCCTTCCTAAGAAAAAAACTAATCGGATCTGAAAAGTTTGTTATTACATATTTAAATTTAAATTCTTAATTTTTGAAAAAACGCTGTTTCATTCTAGGGCGTTTTGTGATCTCTCCTTTGGATTTCGAAGTGCTATTCAACTAATTCTATTGAAATGTTTAATAACTTTTTATGGTGGTTTGGTTGAAATCCTACTCTCAGTTGATTATGTCTGATAACGATATGGAAGCAGTCAAGGGAAATAGGATTCGTACTATAATTGGGTTATTTTTACTTTCGTTACATCTAATGTAGGGATTAAACCTTACCAGGTTTCAGGGTTGCAACATATGACATATGGGCTACCAGAGAGGGCTTGTAGATTTTCGTCCATTTCCTTTTTGCAATTTGTTTTGGGCTGTTCGGACACACATTTCTGTATTTAGCCGGGTCAAAAGAATTTCCTAAATTAGGATTCAAAAGAGTCAGCAACTCGTGGTGATTTATTTCTGCATTGGCGATATTATCACAATCAACGGTCTGTCTGCTAAATAGGGTAAAGGGATTTTCAATAAAAAGTAGCTCCCAAGTAAACTCAGTACATCGATAGTGTTAAATTAACATTTTTCAATGGACGGCTTCCGAATTCATAAAAAAATTTGAGTCCACGGTGAGCGCTACAGATGGAAGCCACGAATAACATTCTGCACGAGCGATTTGAAGGCATGGTTATTTCGCGTGGTGGCGACGTGAACTGGCCACCGAGATTTTACGATTTAATGCCTTTAGATATCTTCCTTTGGAGCTATTTTAAATCGCAGGTCTTTGCAAATAAACTGCTAATATTCGGTGCCCTCAAAGTCAACATAACTAATGCCATCCAGGCCGCCAAATTTGGTCAGATTTATGCGACAAAGTCTATTGCAAATTGGACCTCTCCAATACGTGTCACCAAGCAAAGCCGAGGCGGACATTTAAACGACGTGATACTCCATACCTAATGCCATAAAAAAATGTATCAAGTTAAAAAAATGAAAGTTAACATCTTTTAGTCTTGTTAGCATCGAATGGAGGTTTCTTTCGGATTTCAGTGTCAAGTTTGTAGAAGATGAAACTATTCTCTCTTTTCCACTCTATTATTGTCTCACACTTTTTAATTATTTGTTTTGCAGATAACAAATACTGTCGAATGTAAAATAAGCATAAATTGTCAAATTGGGAATTCGGACGCGAAGAAACTTAGCTATGGGATTTTTGAAATCTTAAACACTATGGACGGAACTCCGACATTTTTCTTTTTGCAATTCTGATACATTTCGAAATTTCAACTAATACATGTTACAATCCCGATCCAGTGTCATAAACATGCGGTATAAGATAGCGGAAATTTGACAGCGGAAAATAAGAGATTACGTAACTCTCCGCAAGTGGCAGCACTATCACTAAAGAGAATTTAATTTGTTTTTTCACTAAATAAAACATCTCAGTGGAATAAAATATTAAAAGTAATCCTTAAAATGACAAATTGATTGATCTCCGAAGTAAAAGAACTTGGTAAATGCCATTCTTAGCGAACTACGATGAAATTTGGATAGTACTATTGATTAGGGATTTTAAAGTAAGTTTTAGACAAAACTTGGCCATTTCATAACAAATCCTTATGAAAAATGGTATCTATACATTCTACACTATATAAATAAATTTTAAACTGGAGGGAGCTCGGCTATTTCTTAAATAATTGTAAAATTGGGACGATTCGGAAAAGATTTTTGGATTAAAATTTTCACTATAATTTTTTGATATTCTGCGGCCATATAAGTTATATATTTTCAGTTTTTGGCCAATATCTCAAAAGCGTCTACCAACAATTTTGGCTGGTTTTATAATGTGAAAATTCTAATCCATTAATTTCCCCCAAATTTTCCATGTAGTTGCAGTGTGACCTAAGCTATTATAAAAACATAAGAAAGTATTGGTTAGTATAGTGGAAGTTTGTAAGATATTGGTCAAAAACCGAAAATAACTTATATGGCCGCAATAAATCAAAAAATTACAGTAAGAATTCTGATCAATAAATTTTGTTTGAATTAGCCCTGTAATTGTGATACAAATTTTACAATTATTAATTAAGAAACAGTAGAGTTCTGTCCAGGACAAAATCCCTAAAATTTATATTTCAATCAAAAATCAGTCTAGAAATCAACTTTCATAAGGATTCGTTATGAAATGAGCAAGTTTAGTCCAGCACGAACAGATCCTAGATGTTTGTAAAAAAAATACTTTAAAATCCCGGATCAATACTACTATACAAATTTCATCGTAACTCGTTAAGAAATGGCGGAAAGACGGAATATTGTTAAATTTCAAGATTTCATATACCGAGTTCAATTTGCCATTTTAAGGACCACTTTTAATATTTTATTCCGCTAAGATGTTTTATTTAGTGAAAAAAAATATGTTCTCTTTAGTGATAGTGCTGCCATTTGCGGCGGGTAGCGTAGTCACGTATTTGCCGTTGTCAAATTTCCGCTATCTTATACACCATGTAATAAACCCAGCTTTCGTATAAATTGGACGCTGGAAAATTTTATTTAAAGAAATTTATTATACGATTCCAGTATTCCAATCCTACTAGCCCGGGTTCTATCCAGCATACCTAAACTTTAGAACTCATAACAAAATACAGATAGAATGTAACTAATGTACGTGAAGTATTTCCTAAAACAAAAAAAAAATTTAGGAATATTTTTAGGAAAAAATTCACATGTGTGTAAAGAAATGTGAAGTATTTCCTAGTACTAAATAAACATGAATGTGTTAGTGTAAATAATATATAAAATCCATATTAAATAGAAATTCAATTATGTAATATTCTATTTATTCATTATTACGTAGTTAAATATGGTTAATTTATGTTAGTTACTGTTTTTATACATTTGTTTTCTAATTTTAATAAAAAAAATAAAATAAATAAAAAACTAAATTTCAATACCTATTGAACATAATAACCACGCATCTTAAGTGTTGGTACTATTTATTCTTAAACATTTTGTTTTAAGTTACGCAAAATAACTTTGGTTTCCGTATTTGATATTTCTTAATATTGTTTTTCTTTTAGATTTTGAAATTTCTTCTCCGATTTATTTTTGTACGTGTTTTTACGTTGCGTGACAATGTAAATCGTTTGGGAAAGTAATTTGTTTGATATATAAAAGTATTTACGGAATTGTTCTACAACACCTATGTAGCACTATTCTGGTGATTCCCCGGGAATAAGGAACAGGGGAAAGAATTTATATGTAATTTCTGTTCAAATATGTTTTTTCCGGACTACTGAGGTAAAAAAAAAGTGTAAAATTTTTTTAAAACAAAATTAAATTGGGAATAATATTCACTGCCGGTTCATACGACGGATAAAAATCTCGGATTTTTCAATCCCAGATTTTTGTTTAATTTTTTTCAACTTTTTTGTATGAAAAGAGGCGTGTCTGTTGTATAATTTACGTATTGTAATTGGTTTACGTAATGTAATTGGTTTATTTTTATCCTTCGTATGAACTCGCTGTGGAAAATTTAGATAAGGAAAAATTATGCCCAATTTATAAATATTTACATTAAATTTTTTCCTCAGTAGGCCGGAAAAAAAATATATGAACAGAAATAACATATAAATTCTTTCCCCTGTTCCTTATCATCGGAGAACTACCGGAACAGTGCAACATGGTAGTTACGATTAAGGATATTTGAACACGTAACCGGGGTTATTAAATAAATTCGGTTTTTCCGAGTTTTCCGATATTACTAAACGGCGGGACCACTAGCGGAAAGTAGATTTGAGTTGGTCTAGGCCTGTGTAATTGGAAAATCATACTCATTTTCCAAAAAGTAGGGATTCTGGTAGTTAGGATTAAGGATATTTGAACACATAACCGGAGTTAATAAATAAATTTGGTTTTTCCGAGTTTTCCGATATTACTAAACGGCGGGACCACTAGCGGAAAGTAGATTTGAGTTGGTCTAGGCCTGTGTAATTGGAAAATCATACTCATTTTCCAAAAAGTAGGGATTCTGGTAGTAAGGATTAAGGATATTTGAACACATAACCGGGATTAATAAGTAAATTCGGTTTTTCCGAGTTTTCCGATATTACTAAACGGCGGGACT
Organism: Nephrotoma appendiculata; assembly: GCA_947310385.1. Lineage (NCBI taxonomy): Eukaryota > Metazoa > Arthropoda > Insecta > Diptera > Tipulidae > Nephrotoma > Nephrotoma appendiculata. Next base: position 112,197,986 of record OX371223.1, read on the forward strand.
ACTAGCGGAAAGTAGATTTGAGTTGGTCTAGGCCTGTGTAATTGGAAAATCATACTCATTTTCCAAAAAAAAGGGATTCTGGTAGTTAGGATTAAGGATATTTGTTATGGTTACGTGTTCAAATATCCTTAATCCTAACTACCAGAATCCTTACTTTTTGGAAAATGAGTATAATTTTCCAATTACACAGGCCTAGACCAAATCAAATCTACTTTCCGCTAGTGGTCCCGCCGTTTAGTAATATCGGAAAACTCGGAAAAACCGAATTTATTTAATAACCCCGGTTATGTGTTCAAATATCCTTAATCCTAACTACCAGAATCCCTTTTTTTAGAAAATGAGTATGATTTTCCAATTACACAGGCCTAGACCAACTCAAATCTACTTTCCGCTAGTGGTCCCGCCGTTTAGTAATATCGGAAAACTCGGAAAAACCGAATTTATTTAATAACCCCGGTTATGTGTTCAAATATCCTTAATCCTAACTACCAGAATCCCTACTTTTTGGAAAATGAGTATGATTTTCCAATTACACAGGCCTAGACCAAATCAAATCTACTTTCCGCTAGTGGTCTCGCCGTTTAGTAATATCGGAAAAATCGGAAAAACCGAATTTATTTATTAACCCCGGTTATGTGATCAAATATCCTTAATCCTAACTACCAGAATCCCTTTTTTTTGGAAAATGAGTATGATTTTCCAATTACACAGGCCAAGAGCAACTCAAATCTACTTTCCGCTAGTGGTCCCGCCGTTTAGTAATATCGGAAAACTCGGAAAAACCGAATTTATTTAATAACCCCGGTTATGTGTTCAAATATCCTTAATCCTAACTACCAGAATCCCTTTTTTTGGAAAATGAGTATGATTTTCCAATTACACAGGCCTAAACCAACTCAAATCTACTTTCCGCTAGGCGTCCCGCCGTTTAGTAATATCGGAAAACTCGGAAAAACCGAATTTATTTAATAACCCCGGTTATGTGTTCAAATATCCTTAATCCTAACTACCAGAATCCCTACTTTTTGGAAAATGAGTATGATTTTCCAATTACACAGGCCTAGACCAAATCAAATCTACTTTCCGCTAGTGGTCTCGCCGTTTAGTAATATCGGAAAAATCGGAAAAACCGAATTTATTTATTAACCCCGGTTATGTGATCAAATATCCTTAATCCTAACTACCAGAATCCCTTTTTTTTGGAAAATGAGTATGATTTTCCAATTACACAGGCCAAGAGCAACTCAAATCTACTTTCCGCTAGTGGTCCCGCCGTTTAGTAATATCGGAAAACTCGGAAAAACCGAATTTATTTAATAACCCCGGTTATGTGTTCAAATATCCTTAATCCTAACTACCAGAATCCCTTTTTTTAGAAAATGAGTATGATTTTCCAATTACACAGGCCTAGACCAACTCAAATCTACTTTCCGCTAGTGGTCCCGCCGTTTAGTAATATCGGAAAACTCGGAAAAACCGAATTTATTTAATAACCCCGGTTATGTGTTCAAATATCCTTAATCCTAACTACCAGAATCCCTACTTTTTGGAAAATGAGTATGATTTTCCAATTACACAGGCCTAGACCAACTCAAATCTAGTTTCCGCTAGTGGTCTCGCCGTTTAATAATATCGGAAAAATCGGAAAAACCGAATTTATTTATTAACCCCGGTTATGTGTTCAAATATCCTTAATCCTAACTACCAGAATCCCTACTTTTTGGAAAATGAGTATGATTTTCCAATTACACAGGCCTAGACCAAATCAAATCTACTTTCCGCTAGTGGTCTCGCCGTTTAGTAATATCGGAAAAATCGGAAAAACCGAATTTATTTATTAACCCCGGTTATGTGATCAAATATCCTTAATCCTAACTACCAGAATCCCTTTTTTTTGGAAAATGAGTATGATTTTCCAATTACACAGGCCAAGAGCAACTCAAATCTACTTTCCGCTAGTGGTCCCGCCGTTTAGTAATATCGGAAAACTCGGAAAAACCGAATTTATTTAATAACCCCGGTTATGTGTTCAAATATCCTTAATCCTAACTACCAGAATCCCTTTTTTTAGAAAATGAGTATGATTTTCCAATTACACAGGCCTAGACCAACTCAAATCTACTTTCCGCTAGTGGTCCCGCCGTTTAGTAATATCGGAAAACTCGGAAAAACCGAATTTATTTAATAACCCCGGTTATGTGTTCAAATATCCTTAATCCTAACTACCAGAATCCCTACTTTTTGGAAAATGAGTATGATTTTCCAATTACACAGGCCTAGACCAACTCAAATCTAGTTTCCGCTAGTGGTCTCGCCGTTTAATAATATCGGAAAAATCGGAAAAACCGAATTTATTTATTAACCCCGGTTATGTGTTCAAATATCCTTAATCCTAACTACCAGAATCCCTACTTTTTGGAAAATGAGTATGATTTTCCAATTACACAGGCCTAGACCAACTCAAATCTACTTTCCGCTAGTGGTCCCGCCGTTTAGTAATATCGGAAAACTCGGAAAAACCGAATTTATTTAATAACCCCGGTTATGTGTTCAAATATCCTTAATCCTAACTATCAGAATCCCTACTTTTTGGAAAATTAGTATGATTTTCCAATTACACAGGCCTAGACCAACTCAAATCTACTTTCCGCTAGTGGTCTCGCCGTTTAGTAATATCGGAAAAATCGGAAAAACCGAATTTATTTATTAACCCCGGTTATGTGATCAAATATCCTTAATCCTAACTACCAGAATCCCTTTTTTTTGGAAAATGAGTATGATTTTCCAATTACACAGGCCTAGACCAACTCAAATCTACTTTCCGCTAGTGGTCCCGCCGTTTAGTAATATCGGAAAACTCGGAAAAACCGAATTTATTTAATAACCCCGGTTATGTGTTCAAATATCCTTAATCCTAACTACCAGAATCCCTTTTTTTGGAAAATGAGTATGATTTTCCAATTACACAGGCCTAGACCAACTCAAATCTACTTTCCGCTAGTGGTCCCGCCGTTTAGTAATATCGGAAAACTCGGAAAAACCGAATTTATTTAATAACCCCGGTTATGTGTTCAAATATCCTTAATCCTAACTACCAGAATCCCTACTTTTTGGAAAATGAGTATAATTTTCCAATTACACAGGCCTAGACCAAATCAAATCTACTTTCCGCTAGTGGTCCCGCCGTTTAGTAATATCGGAAAACTCGGAAAAACCGAATTTATTTAATAACCCCGGTTATGTGTTCAAATATCCTTAATCCTAACTACCAGAATCCCTTTTTTTAGAAAATGAGTATGATTTTCCAATTACACAGGCCTAGACCAACTCAAATCTACTTTCCGCTAGTGGTCCCGCCGTTTAGTAATATCGGAAAACTCGGAAAAACCGAATTTATTTAATAACCCCGGTTATGTGTTCAAATATCCTTAATCCTAACTACCAGAATCCCTACTTTTTGGAAAATGAGTATGATTTTCCAATTACACAGGCCTAGACCAACTCAAATCTAGTTTCCGCTAGTGGTCTCGCCGTTTAATAATATCGGAAAAATCGGAAAAACCGAATTTATTTATTAACCCCGGTTATGTGTTCAAATATCCTTAATCCTAACTACCAGAATCCCTACTTTTTGGAAAATGAGTATGATTTTCCAATTACACAGGCCTAGACCAAATCAAATCTACTTTCCGCTAGTGGTCTCGCCGTTTAGTAATATCGGAAAAATCGGAAAAACCGAATTTATTTATTAACCCCGGTTATGTGATCAAATATCCTTAATCCTAACTACCAGAATCCCTTTTTTTTGGAAAATGAGTATGATTTTCCAATTACACAGGCCAAGAGCAACTCAAATCTACTTTCCGCTAGTGGTCCCGCCGTTTAGTAATATCGGAAAACTCGGAAAAACCGAATTTATTTAATAACCCCGGTTATGTGTTCAAATATCCTTAATCCTAACTACCAGAATCCCTTTTTTTAGAAAATGAGTATGATTTTCCAATTACACAGGCCTAGACCAACTCAAATCTACTTTCCGCTAGTGGTCCCGCCGTTTAGTAATATCGGAAAACTCGGAAAAACCGAATTTATTTAATAACCCCGGTTATGTGTTCAAATATCCTTAATCCTAACTACCAGAATCCCTACTTTTTGGAAAATGAGTATGATTTTCCAATTACACAGGCCTAGACCAACTCAAATCTAGTTTCCGCTAGTGGTCTCGCCGTTTAATAATATCGGAAAAATCGGAAAAACCGAATTTATTTATTAACCCCGGTTATGTGTTCAAATATCCTTAATCCTAACTACCAGAATCCCTACTTTTTGGAAAATGAGTATGATTTTCCAATTACACAGGCCTAGACCAACTCAAATCTACTTTCCGCTAGTGGTCCCGCCGTTTAGTAATATCGGAAAACTCGGAAAAACCGAATTTATTTAATAACCCCGGTTATGTGTTCAAATATCCTTAATCCTAACTATCAGAATCCCTACTTTTTGGAAAATTAGTATGATTTTCCAATTACACAGGCCTAGACCAACTCAAATCTACTTTCCGCTAGTGGTCTCGCCGTTTAGTAATATCGGAAAAATCGGAAAAACCGAATTTATTTATTAACCCCGGTTATGTGATCAAATATCCTTAATCCTAACTACCAGAATCCCTTTTTTTTGGAAAATGAGTATGATTTTCCAATTACACAGGCCTAGACCAACTCAAATCTACTTTCCGCTAGTGGTCCCGCCGTTTAGTAATATCGGAAAACTCGGAAAAACCGAATTTATTTAATAACCCCGGTTATGTGTTCAAATATCCTTAATCCTAACTACCAGAATCCCTTTTTTTGGAAAATGAGTATGATTTTCCAATTACACAGGCCTAGACCAACTCAAATCTACTTTCCGCTAGTGGTCCCGCCGTTTAGTAATATCGGAAAACTCGGAAAAACCGAATTTATTTAATAACCCCGGTTATGTGTTCAAATATCCTTAATCCTAACTACCAGAATCCCTACTTTTTGGAAAATGAGTATAATTTTCCAATTACACAGGCCTAGACCAAATCAAATCTACTTTCCGCTAGTGGTCCCGCCGTTTAGTAATATCGGAAAACTCGGAAAAACCGAATTTATTTAATAACCCCGGTTATGTGTTCAAATATCCTTAATCCTAACTACCAGAATCCCTTTTTTTAGAAAATGAGTATGATTTTCCAATTACACAGGCCTAGACCAACTCAAATCTACTTTCCGCTAGTGGTCCCGCCGTTTAGTAATATCGGAAAACTTTAAAAACCCAATTTTATATTTCCTCGTTTATGTATGCACTCGTATTCATTCATTTTAATTCATTTTTGGAAATTGTGTTAATTTCATGATCTTCAATAGTCCTACCTAGTCAAATTATTTAGCTATTTAGGATTATGCTGATATTTATTTTACCCGTTTATAAGAATATATTTTTGTTATTCGATATTACGAATTTTACACATACATACAGATATTTTTTATTATTGTTGTTCGGTTTTAGGAATAACTTTTTTTTTTAGGAAAAACTTCACAACCGTTGTAACTAAAATAGATCGATTGCCGACGCTATTGTTTCAGAATGGCGGAGTTACTTCCAGTATAGACAAATTTCAAAACTTTCTCCACAAGTTACTTTAGAATCATTTTCATTTTTAGTTTATCGTATCCGTTTGCCTTCATTTAATATTTGCCAAATATCACAACAGTCACGTTAGCCGAGATTTGCCAGTTTGGCTCTTAAACGATATTAGAATTTAAATTGATATCAATCTAAGTATTGAACTTGAAACTGGGTTTGAAAGTATTTTTTACTGTTATGACGTAAGAGAGGAGCTCGAACACTCATTAATGAAGATATTACTTTTGTTGAAACAACAAACACGACATAGTACGTAATGTTGACACGCTTTAAAAATTTTATACATTTCGTATATGGGCGAGGCGCAATGCACAAACCGAAGAATTCTTGGAACTACGTATATAAGTGTGTACTGATATATTGAATACAAACAAAAAAAAATTGAAAATCCAATATACGAATTAGACTTTCGGATCATGAAAATAATTTAGAGATTATGTAAATGAATTCGGAGAAAATCTTGAGCTGAAAATAAACTCGTTATATATTACAGTACCGTATATAAATCCGAGTATGACTGAACCGAAAACAATTACCACACACAAGTGATAACATTTTTAAAATGTGATTATAAATCCAAAACAAAAGCATAATTGAATGAATTTTAGAATTTATGTTTTCCAACAGATAAAATGTAATTAGCATTATTGCGTACGTTGTTGGTATATTTTTGCATCTGCTGAATGTTATACGAGAACGTAATGCGGTGTCTCTGGAAAAACTCGAAATGGATTTTAATTTTTAATTTTTCCAAATTATATTATAATTATTATATTAGACTTACAGCTTTTTCGAAAGAAATTTAAAAACAAGCATTATGTCAAAACTAATTTTTGTTTTCTTTTAGCGATTTTCTTTTGCAATAAAAAAGGTATGAGAAAATATTTAATTTTTTTTTCGTAAGTTGTTCGACACTTTGCACACAGTTGTTATAGTCATATAATGTTTTTGAAGTTTACATAACTTTTATATCGTACCGAAAATTATTGCGAATTCAACAGTATTCCCATATGTGAATATGAAAAATGTTATCTACATACTTGTATTTTACGGACTAAAAGGAAACGAAAATTTTTCCGTTTGTTATAGTTACGAATTTACGTTATTTAAATTTATATGATAAGCATATAGGATGACGGTATGTGGTTGCAAAGTTTACGAATTTAAAGTTACGTAGAAAAGTAAGTTTACGAAGAGATTTACTTGTAATTCTAATATTTCTGCGCTTCTATTACTGCAATTCGAGTTGACCTGCTACAAACTGAACTTGTGGAACCACTTATCTGTAAACTAATCAATATATATTCCTCTTGAAACTGGCCCTTAAATTTTGTAATAGAGTTTTACAAAAGGAGACAAAAGGTCGGAGACTTTTCAATTTCTTCCAAGCTTTCGGATAACTGTCAAGTTTTCGACATACTTAAAAAATAACGGAACAGCTTAAGTATCGCATTCAAAATTTATATGACACTCTGAGCGACGGTGGCGCCACTTTGATAAAAACGGATTTTTTAATAAGTAAAAAGTGTCTGTGCTTAGCATTTTCGGTGCCTCAAACTAGCATCATCTATCAGAATAAAATGAACTAAATAAAAATTTTACGTTAATCAGTGATAAAATAATTTTTAATAAACATTTTAGCTTTCTTTTAAAATTAAATGAAATTTAATAATTTTTTTATGAATATATAAAATTAAGAGTGGGAAGGGAAGGGAATGATTAAAATTAAAAATCAAATTAAAAGTTTCAAAATTGGTTTAGGCAAATCTTTTGCTTAACAATATTGAAACTACCGTATATTTGATTTGAATTTGTGTATGCTTCGTCACCCTCGCAGACACAGATCAAAGAGATAGTATCGCTTCGGCTAATAGATGTACCACAAATGTTGGCTTAATTCGTTTTGTAAGTCCCTATATTATTTCAAATGATTTTTCACCACCAGCATACAAAAACTTCTTGACAGGTGAATCGTCTCAAAAATGACGATTTAAATGACAAATATTTAAATAATAATCGCATGTTACTTAATAAAATTTATTTTATTTATAAACCAAATATTTACATTTTTTATTTTATTTTATTAAATTGACTAGCCTTTAGTATCGCATCGCAAATTGACTGTCGCGACTTTTTTGTGAAAATGGACATAACACTAACTAAAAACGTAAACATTATGAGCGGCCATTTTATAGATATTTCAATTTTTCACATATTGTTTATAATTTTTTCCGCTTTTTGATTGCTTTTGTTGAAGGTGGTTATAATTTGAGCTAAAGAATTGTTAAAGTAAAAATTGATAAAGAATGCCATTTTAGGGATATTTTTATAAATAAAATACAAAAATAAAAATGTATTTAAATATTTAGCGAAACATAAATAAATTAAAATGCTTAATTTAAAACAAAATAAAAAATGTTTGTAAATTTCGTTTATAAATAAAATAAATTTTAATAAGTTACATGCGTTTGGAAGTTGTCGTACAAGTATCAGAAGAAGAGTGCAATTTTTTTTCTTTTTAGTAGGTGTCATTAATTGATTCTATATAATCCGCTCCTACCTGCGGCACGCAGTGCGACATGTTTGACCAGGCTCCTACGCTCCCAAAATTGAAATCTAACGCCCCCCGGAGGGCTAAGCGACTTAATTATTTTATCACCGATTAACGTATAAAATTTTAGTTCATTTATATTTCAATAGATGGCACTAGTGTGATATTCTGAAAATGCTTAGCAGAGGCACTTTTGTTTTAGTTCTAAAAATATCCACTTATGATCAAAATGACGCCACCATCGTTTAACTGTCAAAAATTTGCGATGCGATACTAAAGCTGTTCCATTAAATTAATCGGCTAGCCTTTAGTATCGCAGTCAAAATTGACTGTCGCGACATTTTTTCAAAATGGTCGTAATTTGATCTAAAAATGTAAACATTATCAGACGTCATCTTAGATATATTTCAATTTTTCATATATTATTTATAATTTTTTCCGCTTTTGGATTAAATTTTTCTACAATTTTTTTTAGGTGGTTATAATTTTAACTACAAAATTGTTAATTTAATTGACTGCCATCTTAGAGATATTTTTATAAATAAAATAAATTTGAATGATGAACATATGTAAATTTTTTTAAATGTTTAGTAAAATAAATAATTTTAAATGATTAATTTAAAATAAAATAAAAAATGTAAATATGTATTAGGTTTATAAATAAAATAAATTTTATTTAAATATTCGTCATTTAAATTCTTTGTTTTTGAGACGAATCACCCTTCACCTCAAGGAATTTTTTTACGCTTGTACACAACGAATTAAGCTAACATTTGTGGTATATCTGTAATGAGTGTGAACGAGTCTTTACAAGCGGATTTGAATTAGTCCTTAATTTTATACCTTTTAATATGTCATTAAATATTATACTTCTCTTTGATAAATAGTTCAGTGGAGCATTATACTTGATAGAGAGAAGACGAAGAATAAAAAACTATTGTTTGTAACGATTAACAGTATTGTGTTATTTATTTTATTATAATAAGTTGAGCTTATTACATGGTTTCAGATGTGAACAGATTAAAATAAACATAAAAGTTAAATTAAAAACTAAAAGTTTCATCATCGGATCGTCGATTAGTAGTATTATTTCCCGGATTTTCTAAAATGGCATCAAATGAGCGTGCATTAACGGAGCTGGATTGTTCTAACCTAGCAAATGACTGGCCAAATTGGAAAAGGAATTTCATGGTGTATATGATCACCAGTGGTAAATCAGATATAGAAGAAACAATAAAAATTGCGAATTTTATTTGGTTAATTGGGACAAACGGTGCCAATATATACAACACATTGTTTCCAAATGATGGAACACAGAATTTGTTGCTTGGTACGGTTACAACCGGTGATGTAGTTGTACAACTGAAATTAAATGAAGTATTAGAAAAATTTGACCAACATTGTTTGCCGCAACGAAACATAGCTATTCATGGAGTTTGAAACGGAATTACGAACACAGGTACGTCACTGTGATTTCAATTGCAAATGCGGGGAATCGTTTGAAAATCGTATGTTGCGCGATCAAATCATTGTTGGGGTTTTCGAAAAAAAAATTACAATTGAAATTATTGGACGGATGTGATGATAAGTTGGAACGCGTCATTGACATATGTAAAACATACGAAACGACGAATATCAACAAAGGAATCCTGGATTCAAAAAAATCAGCGATAAACATAGTTATAGCAAGTGACCAATCACCATCAGTTGAGGCAATAAACCATTTGTACATCAACTGTGGGGGCCAATGGAAATTTGGTCATATGGAAGAATGCAAAGCAAAAGATATTATCTGCCGTTCATGCGAGAAAAAAGTCATTTTCAGAGAATGTACCGTAAATCAAAAAAACAATCATCGGAATCAAAACAAGTGTCGAAAAAAAATATTAATAATAACAACTGCGGAAGGAAAAATGTCGTTGAACTCGTTTAGAGTGATATGCGAGGTAATATTTGTAATAAATATAAATATTTGAGTGGTCTATTCAGTTCTAAAAATATTACTAGGCTAAACTCAATAGAATCGAAACACAAGCGGTGGACAAAAGAATTCATGATAGGCAATGAAGTTGTAACATTTAAACAGGATACTGGAGCGGATATAAATTGCATTCCATTGAATTTAATTAAAAATAAATTTATATAATCAGCATGACGATTTTAATGTTTTGGATTATAATAATAATAAAGTTGCAATTTTTGGAACTACTCAACTTAAATGCTCGGATTTGAATATGAAAAAGGAGCGTTCAGCTGAATTTGTTGTTGTCAATGACAGTTGTGAACCGGTGCTGGAATTGGAAACTTGTGAAAGTTTTGGATTAGTAAAACGTTTGGATGTGAGTGGTATTGTGTGCATGACATCAAAGGAAACATTCATGGATAGATATAGGGATGTTTTTCAGGGACTAGGTAAATTCCCTGGAACATTTTCAAATAAATTAAAGGGACATTCGAAGCCAGTCCTTCATTATAACAAACGGATACCAAACTCATTGATGGACAAATTAAAATTGGAACTTAATAAGATGGTACAGGATGAGATCATTTCACCTGTTGATTACCCAACTGATTGGGTCAATAATTTGCAGATAGTAGAAAAGCCTAACGGAAAACTTCGAATTTGAATAGATCCAAAGCCAGATGACTTAACTTCTGGTTTAGCAAGGAAACGAATTTTCTCGGTTCTTGACTTGAGCAGTGGTTTCTGGCACATGGAATTGGAAAAACAAAGCTCGGAATTAACAACATTTATGACTCCTTTTGGGAGATTTAAATTTAATCGTGTGCCTTTTGGCCTGAATTGTGCACCGGAAATGTTTCAGCGGGAGATCATAAGCCCTTGGAAACACTGCTCAACCGTGGTATTGATGATGTAACTATGCGACTTCAACGCATGTTCATGTTTCTTCTGAAATATTCGCATATGAAAGTAATTTACAAACCTGGCAAGGAAATGCTTGTGGCTGATTGCTTGTCAAGAGCGCAACTATCAGAAATTTCAGAAATAGAAGGACTTTCTGGAATAATTCACTCGGTAACAAAATCGGTTTGTTTCACGGAGGAAAACTATAAACGATTGATAATGATAAAGAATAATATACAAGAAGTTTTATTGCTAAGACTAAAAATGAGGATTTTAATGCTAGTGATCTGTTGTTTGAACAAAATATTAGCAAGCAGAACAACTCCCCGGATTCGTTAACAGAAAGTCAAATTGTAGTTCCATCTCACATTAATCGGAACGAAAATAATGTTAACACGGACAACTCATTAATTGGTGGAGATCTCCTCTAATACAAACAGTTGCTATATTGATGAACCAGTTCTATCCGGAAGAAGTGTAAACCCTGTAGCTGCATCTACGAATGTAACACCTGTAGAGCCAGGCACCACTAGAAGTAGTCGCGACATTAAAGCCCCACAGCGTTATGGTAGGGATTATGGAATAGAAACAGTAGTAATTAATGAATTTAAAAAAAGCGTATAATGAGTGTGAACGAGTCTCTACATGCAGATGTGAATTAGTCCTTACTTTTATACCTTTTAATATGTCATTGAATATTATACTTCTCTTTGGTTCAGTGGAGCATTATACTTGATATAGAGAAGACGAAAAATAAAAACTGTTGTTTATAACGATTAACAGAATTGTGTTATTTCTTTTATTTATAATAAGCTGAGCTTATTACAATATCTATCAGCAGAAGAGATTCGAGCGATACTTTATATTTGATCTGTGTCTGCAAGGTTGACGAAGCATACACAAATTCAAATCAAATATACGATAATTTCAATATTGTCAAGCAGAGATTTGCCTGCACCTAAAACAAATTTTGAAACTTTTAACTCGATTTTTAATTTTAATCATTCAGATAAGCAAAGACACTTTTTGGCTTTCATCCCTGATGTTCATATTTTTTATGCGCATTCGCACCTACAATTTATTAGTTTTTTTTTCATTTCAAAAATGGATCCAGGCAACGGTTGTAAAAAATACCAAACAATAGTGAAGGCATTACCGTATGTCGCAAAAATAAAAATGGTGGACGGTGTTGTTTATAAATATTTTTTAACGTATTTCATATCAGATGACAATATATTATACAATTTTTTAAAAGATAGTGGCATTTTAAATGGCAATTTTGTGTGTCAAAACTGTGGGACTGAGATGAAGCTCAGAGTAAAACCCACCATAGAACAATATTTTTGGCAATGCGGACGACAGAAACGGGGAGTGAAGTGTTTTAATCGTAAAAGTGTTAGACATGGGTCATGGTTTGCTAATAGCAAAATGACAATTTCGAACATTAACTTAATGACCTATGGAATTTTAATGAAAGAATCAGCTATGTCGCTGCAACGAGAGTATAGCTTCTCTTCCGTAACCATTGCTGATTGGAATCAGTACGTGAGAGAAGCTATCTCCGAATATATGTTAATGCAAGGACACGGGATAATCGTCGAAATCGACGAAATCAAATTTGGGGAGAGGAAATACAACAGAGGGCATCATGTTGAAGGACAGTGGGTGTTTGGTGGTGTAGAGGGAGAGTCCAGCAAGTTATTCCTTGTAAAAGTGGGCAAGAGAGATAAGGAAAGATTTGTTACGTTAATAAAAAAATTCATTTTACCGGGATCAATAATTATCTCAGACTGTTGGAAGGCCTACGACAGTCTGGGATATGAAGGGTTCACTCACCTCACGGTAAACCATTCTCACAATTTTGTGGATCCCATGACTAGTGCACATACCAACATAATCGAGAGTGCGTGGAGACATGTCAAAGCCACATTTCCTGCGTATAATAGACAATCGGACATGAGGTTATTTCTAGCGGACTATATGTTTAGGAAGCCTATTAAAACACAAAATTGCGATCCGGTGATTTTTTTTTTTTGAAACTGTTTGCAAATTAAATTTTTCAAGTGATTGTGACTGTGATAATTAGTTATTTTTAGTAATAGTTCTTGTCGTTGAATTATATATTTTATTTTAATTGAAATCTTTATTTTTTTTCACAGGTGATGAGAATTTCCTGCCATAAATTTATACGAATGAATTTTTTCAGAGTTTATTTATTTATCATATGATTTTCACAATTTTCAGTATCCATATATCGAATTCTACCATTACTTCCTTCCCTTCCCACTCTCAATTTTATATATTCATAAAAAAATATTAAATTTCATTTATTTTTAAATGCGATTTAATATTTTTTTATTACATTTTTTTTTCTCACGGCTCAACGTAATTTTTTTTTAATTTTAGTTCATTTTTATTCCGATAGATGTCGTTAGCTTGATACACAGAAAATACTAAGCAAGTGGCGCAACCGTCGCTCAGACTGTCAAGAAAATTGGACTGCGATATGAAAGCTCTAATTAATCATTTAAAATTATTTATTTTACTAAACATTTAAAAATATTTCATGTTACAAATTCAAATTCATTTTCTAAAAATTTAATCCAAATTATAATTAATATAAAAAAAAATTGAAATTTGTGTAAGATGGCGTATGATAATGTTTACAATTTTAGTTAAAATTATGACCATTTTGAAAAAAAGTCGCTACAGTCAATTTTGACTGCGATACTAAAGGCTAGCCAAAATAACAAAACATCGCGGACTACAAAATTCGCTAGAAAACGCATAAGGCTTTAACACTTCAAAGCTAGCAGTACCCAATTCGAAAATCGGACCAAAAACGAAATTAGCCCTTGAATTTCTCGAATTGTTTTCTAATTCCACCGGATTTGGCTTTCCCCTGGATTCCTACCAGGTGTTCTCGGGAATTTCGAAAGAAAACCGAGAAATCCGGAACAATCCTAGGAAAATCCTGGAAATCTGTAGGAAATCCGGAAGAACCCCGAGAAAACCGGGAGAAAACCGAGGTAATCTGGCGGAAATCCGAAAAATCCGGAAAATTTGGAAAATCCGGAAGATTTCCGGATCATTTAGTTTTATTTCTGACGAAGCATCTATTTTAGAACTCGAAATTTTGTTAAGTTCGTTTTTTAATAAACACAACTTTCTTTGTGTAAAAAAAATTGAAAAAAACATTCTATTGTGAATACCCGGTGTGTGATACCATTTTAAAATCTGTATTAGTGTCGCACATTTTTCGGATAGTGGATAAACTTTCTATAGTACATTCTTTTCCTACTGGCGTCAATTAAACATCAACAAAAAAATTTGACAAATAAAAAAGTTTACAAAACCAAAGTTTTTATTTGACAGAAGATAATGCAGCTTATAAAAATGATTTTATTGGAAAGACACACTCTTCTAGATCGCATTAAAAAGAAAGTTAAACAAAAAAAAAAACACAAAAAGTGGAATAACTTTTGTACCATCAACAATTCGAAAAACTTTACTTGGCTGTTTTCGTTGGAAATGAGCTTCCCTGTCACGCTACTTCGTTTGATCTACGAATTTTGCGACACCCTGTATAACCTCAGCTATTTAAAAAATATTGTTTAGTATTGGTTTGGACATTGGCCAGAAACTGTAAGCGGACTGGAGCGAATTCTGAACGATAATCTTCCCCAAATTTCCCATGTGGACTGGGGATATACGAGAATAATAAGATATACGAGACAGGTTAAATGTATTAGTTTTTGACACTAATCAACAAAAAACCCCATTTGCTCTGCTGTGAAGTTACCCCAGCCCAGAATTTATTAAAAATCACATTTATCAAATTAAAATTACATTAGACACGATAAAGGTACTTGGCACGCTAAAAGGATAAACTTGTCGGATTAAGGCTAGTGGTTTTAAGATCGTCACAATCCTGCCTTTCTTTTAGAAAAGTTAGGAAAAAATCGTTCAGACTTTGCGAAATTGGCCAGAGGCAGAGCCCAGAACTAATTTTCTTAAAGTGAAGCATGAGTATGGCGATTTTAAAACCACATAGCCTTAATCCGACTAGTTTATACCTTTACCGTGTGAATTGTTTTTATTTAACGTGATTTTTAATAAATTCTGGGCTAGGCTAACTTCACACAAAAGCAAATGGGGTTTTTTATTGATTAGTGTTGCCTGAAGCAATTTTATTATTTTCTGGGATAGAATCGTAGGATAACTTCACATACGTGATAAAATCAAGCATATTAAGCTGGTTTGCAATAAATCTAATTCGTAGCAAATTAATCGGAAACAATGCTGCAAAATCTTTAATCTTCATTAGTATTCAACATTTCAAAAAGAATAAGTAAATAAGAAAAATCTCCCAACCTACGAGTACAATAATAAAACGGCTTCCACATATTAGATTTATGGACTAGAGCACATGAGTTATGTACCTACTCGACATGTATAAACAAAATATACAACCTACGTACGTACGAGTATCTCAGTACTGAATTATTTAAACATGACGTCCATACAAATTTATTCTGCACAACATAATTATAATTCCAACTAATCATATGTAGAGCTCAGTAGCTTTAAATACAAATTGGAAACAGAATCCAACTACAAATATAATTCATATGTGTATATACGAGTATGTAGTGGTGTATATACATAATGCCATATTGATCTAAAATGTAATTAAATAATTATTATTTATGAGAAATCTCAATGAATCGTGATTGAAATTTAGATTTTATGAAATTTTTTGTATATTTACAAGAAAATAAAGACGACAACTCAAGACAATTTGTTACTCCTTGTGTCCCACATTATTTTTAGTATATAGTTACATACATATACTCGTATATATACATAAAATGTTAAGTATAAAAACTAAGCTTTTTATGTCACAACATTTCGCACGACCACACGTACTTTTAAAATTATTAAAAAAGCTTTAATAATATTTTTTATATCATTATTATATATCATCATTAAAAATGAATGTTTAATAATTTCATTTTTATGGAGGGGAGGGGGTTAAAAAGCCATATGCGAAAATTTAACTTATTGCTGTACATAAGTGCTTAGTCTTTTTATAGTCAGATTTGAATCTTTTAATGCTGTGTTCTGTTTAACATAAATATACATTTATTTCGCACAACATTTGATTTGCTGGGTTGGTTACGAACGCCCAATTTGATAACTTTCTTATGCGATTTAAATTCGTATTTTATATCACATAATTAAGCGAGGATTAATATTTTTTTCGTTGGAGTATAGGAGACGCAATATAAAGGGACGCAAGTCGGATTTTCTCATAAGTCATAACACATAACCACAACATCACATAATCACTTAATCGTAAGTATCGTTAATCGTAGGATCACTTAATCTGATCAGAGAGAGATTTTGGTCATCAGTATTTCTGAGTTCGCTTTATTCAAGTATGTATATCGTTTTTGGCCATCTATGTCAAACCCAAAGTAACCCAATGCCAAGCGGAATTGGGGAGTTTATTTTTGTAAAATAAGGATTATAAATAAAAGCATTTAAAATACAACAATTCAATTTTAATTAAAATATTAAAACAATTCAATTTGTATTATTTAAAAAACAGGTGTTTCAGGAGTTCACCCCATTTAACCGAAAACAATAATTTCCAATCTCATTTTTCCAGCAATTCTCAAAATAATTTAAATTGCAATTTTTTAAGTTATGAAAATTGAAGAAACAGGGGTTTGGGCAAGCAACCGCCACTCTCTAAGGGAAACAGGGGATTAAAATAACCATTAAAATATAGCCACTTATTCGAAATTCAATTTCGATAAAAAGGAAGCAGCGGCAACCAACCGCTAAGAATGTAATGTGAACAAAAAATTAAAATGGCAAATTATGAGCAAATTTTGACTAAGGTGTGATATTTTAAAATACCGGACACCAGATTCTAGTCGAAATTTGCAATGTTTTTTGTGAAATTATTTTTTTCGATATTTAATCTTTCTTTTCTGTAATTTCGATATTTTCGCATACAACCCAAACCCCAATTGTCAATATAATGCATGTGGTTTACTATTAACGTCTATACAATAGCTACGACTAGCTACGTGGTTTTGTCTACCAGGTTTTGTTTATGCGGATCTGTGTGCCAGGATTTATCTATGTGGTCTATGTGGTTTTGTCTACATGGTTTTGTCAACGAGGTAGTGTACGCGGATTGAGAGAAGTGCCCAAGAGGGAGAGAAGACGAAGAAACCTGGAGGCAAAGGCAAAGGACAATAGCAAACCGGAGAGTACCAAGTCCACGACTGAGCCCGAAACTATCTCTACCACAAAGAGGAATACCAAGAGAAGGACTGACAAGCGTCGTAGATTCCGGCCTGAAGCGCTCATTATAAGGCCAGCGGAGGGAAAATGATACGCAAATGTTCTTCGGCAAACAATTTGGCAAACCAGAACGGGAGACATTCTCCTGGAATTAGGGCCGAATAGCAAAAATACAGATGATTTCTGTGGCGAGTTGAGGGATGCTATGCGGGACCGGGCTAGGATCCTACACCTTCGGTCTAGGATGTCGATTGAAATTCACGACCTCGACGGCTTTACCAAGGAGTTAGAAGTCGCGGCAGCATTTAAAAAAGATATCCCAGAGGGGGAGGACATGAAAAATAACATTTTTTCCTGCTCTAGGTGGCAGCAAGTGGCCATCGTGGAAATGAGGAACAAGTGGGCAGCCAAGCTCATCAACACAGAGAGAATAAAAATTGGATGGGTGTACTGAAGAGTGGGGGAAAAAGCTACTGCCACGTGTTGCTTTAGGTGCTGTGGGTTTGGTCATATTGCCAAGTAATGCAAAGGCGTAGATCGAAGCAAGCACTGTTAAAAATGTTTCCAAGTTCGTCACAAAGCAAGGGGGTGTACGGCTGCTGCAAACTGTATACTTTGCACAGATAAGGGGTTTGAGCAGGAGGAGTAACCCACCTCGCAGCAAAGTGCCGAACATATTGCGAGGCACTGCAGGAGGCCAAGAACCGGAGATGACCCGTATCTTGCAGGGGAATATGAATAGGAGCAAGACCGCTGACCAACTCTTGCATCAGCTGGCAGTAGAAAAAGAGGCCGATCTGCTTAGTAGCAGTACCGGAGCAAGAAAACAACTTGTTAGTATCCGATCTATTGGGCATGGCGGCCATATGGATACGAAAGAGAGGTGTCCACGTCAAACAAAATAGCGCAGGAAGGGGTTTCGTTTGGGTTAAAATAGCAGAAGTAACATACATTAGTTGTGAGATTCTCGAGATGACCACATTTCAACACGGGAGCGCCCGAGTGGGGGATGCCAAACGCAGATATAAGAGGCAGACTGATCTTGGAGATGGCTGCCAGAACTGGACTCCTGATAACAAATAGCGGCTCTGCTAAAACGTTTCGCCGGGTGAAGTGTGCGGGGACGGTTCTCGATGTCACAATCTCATCGGAAGCCCACATCCACAACTGGAGGGTCATGGAGGATTACTGTGGCAGTGACCACCAGTACATCGCATTTGAAGTTGGTAAAAGACAGCGGGATAACCCCCGTAAGTGGAACCTACTAAGGCTTGATGTTGAGCGGTTCAGGGAAGAATTAAGGAAAGGCAGGCAGCAAATGGCTGGAAGAGCGACAAGAATGGACGGAAGATCGGCGACTGAGGCGCTGATATCTTCAAACATGGATCTAATTGATTCTTCGAAATGCTTCGCACTCCGACGCGAGGCTCAGCAAACTAGAGACCAACCCGTAGCTAGCCACGTATTCGAGGAATACACGCTCGCAAAAAAGAAACTCCAGCGGAACATCATCGATGAAAATCCTTGAGAACATTGATGAAGATCCTTAGGGACGGACCTACAAGATAGTTTCAAAGAAGGTAGGAGGCCAGATACCAACACGCGTGATGAATGCCAGCACTACCGAATTCATTGTTCGGACTCTCTTTCCTAGTCATCCAAAGCGAGAGCATATAATAGAAAGATCAGAAGTAGAAGTCCCGCTCTTCTCGAAGATAGAACTCCAGAATGCCATCTATTCATTAAAGAGCAAGAAGGCTCCGGGTCCGGGTGGGCTACTTCAAGACTTGAAGATCGTCTTTCAACAGGATCCTGATTTGATGCTGGCTAATCCGAGCAAGACATAATTCGAAGCAAGACTTAATTCGCCGTTTCAATTCGCAGGAAACCTCTCGCCCAGGCAGTATGGCTTCAGAGCTGGGCTTTCCACGATTGAAAAAATCTGAGAAGTCACTCAGTCAATCAGAGCAGAGGACACAGCCACTTTTTGCGTCGCATAGTACTATTAGTAACCCTGGACGTAAAAAATGCCTTTAACACGGTGAGATGGAGGGATATACTCAACGCTCTGGTGCCTCAACTCCATGTACCACTCTATTTTGCGCAGATATTGGACGATTATCTGAGGAATCACACCATCATATAGGAAATAGAGGAGGGATAGCGGAGCATATCGGTTGCAACTGGAGCTGCCCAAGGATCGATCTTAGGTCCCGATTTATGGAATACGTTATCTATGATGGCCTGCTACGAGTAGAAACACCCGACGAGACTCGCCTAGTGAGTTATGCGGACGATGTGGCAGTGCTTGTTGCTGCGCGCGATACAAAACAGGCACAACTTAAGTTAAACCAAGTAATGCGGACCATCAATAGTTGGATGGAACAGCACGGACTGACCCTAGCTTTTAGTAAAATAGAGATAACCATACCCTCCAAGAGGAGAATCCAGCCATATATCCCAGTGTGGCTGGGCGGAAACGTCATTTTTACGAAGCCAGTAGTCAAATATTTGGGATCGACTAGAAATGAGCTTTTTCGAGCAGATTCAACGGACAGCGGATGAGGCAGCAAAATGGGTCATATCCTTGAGCAGGCTCATGGCAAACGTGGGCGGCCCCAAGCCTAGCGGGAGGCGACTCTTAATGACGGCTGCCCAATTCGTCTTTCTGTACGGGGCAGAGGTTAGGGCAAACTTCCTGGAGAAGGAAGCATATTGGAAGCGGTTATCCCGGGTGCAGAGGCGTAGTGCATTGCGAGTAGCCTGCCCAGGTAGTTACAACGACGCGGAGCACACGTTCTTCGTATGCCAAGCATGAGAGGATCGCAGAACGGCGCTGGAGGTAGAAGTTGGTCTATCGTCGCCTGAAACGGCTGTTGTTATTATGAGCGGATTCATGGGAGGTTGTTTCACAGTGTGTTGTGTCTGTTATTAGAGAGAGAAAGGAAGATTTAGATAGATTCCCATAAGGCGGGGTTAGGTCGAAGTGAGCATAAAAAAGAAAAAAGATACTAGCTCAAAGTAATGTGGAAAACAGCTCCAGGCTAGTATGGTGGAAGGTTGGTGGTTTATGGTATGGTGGTTTATGTGGTTTTGTCTACGTGGTTTTGTCTACGTGGTTTTGTCTACGACAATTTGACTACGTAGTTTTGCCTACATGATTTTGTCTACGTGCTTTTGTCTACGCGGATGTGTCTACGCGGATTTGTCTACGTGGTTTTGTCTACGTGGTTTTGTCTACGTAGTTTTGTCTAATTAGATTTGTCTACGTGGTACATGGGGTTTGGTCTACGTGGTTTTTTCTACAAGGTTTTGTCTACATGGTTTTGTCTATGTGGTTTGTTCTACATGGTTTTGGGTACGTGATTTTGTCTACATGGTTTTTTCTATGCGGTTTTTGTCTACGTGGTTTTGTCTACAAGGTTTTGTCTATGTGTTTTTTGCTATGTGGTTTTGTCTACTAAGTTTTGTTTACGTGATTTTTTCTACGCGAATTTGTCTAAGTGGTTTTGCCTACGTAGTTTTGTCTACATAGTTTTGCCTATGTGATTTTGTCTACAAGAAAAAACACTAAGGAGACCATCTTTTGAATCAGTACCAACAAAAATCATAACCAATTCAAATTATTTTAATACTTCTAGGCCATTTGCAGAAAATGAAAAGGTATGTATTCGTTTGAACACATCATATAACTGGGAACCGCGAATCATTATCAAAATTTTGGGGATGCACCATTATGTAGCCATGGGTGAAGAACAGATAATATTCATCACCAGAACTAGATTAAGTCTAATGAAAACAATAATCATAAATAAGAGCAACCAGCTCATATATATCCGCTTGAAAACGTATCTACACCTACTAGAACCCAAATCAAGCTGAACGATTCCAATTTAACTCGGTGCCCAGATAAAAAAGTTCTGTGATGCTCAACAAACAAAACCACAGTTTTACCTCTAAATACAAAGCAAGAAAAGCCTATTGTGAATTCACCTTTGAAACGTTCCACGCGGGACAGAAAGATACCTGATCGACTTCAATATTGATAACAAATGAAATTAATTTTCTATAAATCTGAAAATTAAGTGGAGTGAAGTGTTCTGTATCCAGTTGAACAGGGTCAAATTTTATTATGAAATAGTCATTTAGTGGAAGAGGTGTATAAAAACGTATATAAAAAAATTAAAAATCTTAAAACTGATGTTAAAAAAAATTTTATAAAAAATACCCCAAATAAACGAAAATTTGATCCATGCGAAGAAGTTTAAAAAACGAAACAAAAATTCTATTTGCCAAATGAGACTGTAGAAACAGTAAGTCTAACTGGTCAATAAATCTATCTAGTACTTTTAAATCAGTTACAGCTGATAAAGCTTCAGCACGAAAAATATAATTAGAAATCGAGCACATAAAACTGTCATACGAACGTACAAGAAGCCACGCATTTCTTTTTTGTTTGTTTTATCCTTTACAATCTGCTTATGAGGTCGAGGTACTCCCAACTCTTTCGCAGTTCTGCTTTCCGATTATGTAGAAGAAAATGATTCTACTGAAGGAATCGATAATGCGAATAGTTGAATCATTAACTTCCGTATTTGCGAGTATATATGAATTGTTATTGTGATCTGTATAATTAGTGTCAGTGAAAAAATCATTTGAATTGTTCAATATTTTGCCCAAGTTATACAATACCACTATTACAGCGGTGCGATTATCGTGATCTGTACGAACTTTGTCCTCAAAAATTGAAAATCTTCTTTTTAATTATCCGAAACATCTTTCAATTAAAATCCGCTCTTCCGACGGGAGTTTATTAAAATTCGCATTTATTCCGGCATCAGGACTTTTATAAGGTTTAAAAATCTGACCTTCTCTAAACTTTACTATCTTGCACTGAACCAGACCAATGGATATCCACACTTGTAAATTTTTCCGTCGCATCGCAAGTAGCTTGTGCGTTGATACTAGCAAAACCTTTGCTCATCTGCAAATGCTTGTGGCTTCAAAATATCAATATGCCGTTTTTAATATTAAACTAGGCTAGTTAGTTTTATTCACTAGGTAGGTATTTACTTTACTTGAACATAGTATTTGCGTTTTTTATTTATTCATCAAAACGCTTAAAATAGATCACCTGGGCCCGTTTTAAGGTAACTACACATCCTACAGAGGAAGACTCCGACTGTTATAATAAAACGACGTCGAATAAGACCTAAAGATAATTGGATATCGAAATTGGAGGACGCCAGTCATGAATCGAGACGGACGGAGGAATACAGTGCAAGCGGTAAAATCGTTTCAAGGGATGTGATAGCTAGATAGAAATAGGGAGAGAGGCATTTGGATAAATGACAAAGAATGGGTATATATTTAGTTCTGAGCAGACTAAATTTCTGTAGATTCTTTACAGCCTTGGTGGGCCTTTTACAAGAAAAACTATTAATAACTAAACGATTTTAAATTAGTTTAGCAACAATATAGGTCCAGTCCAGTTTTTCAAAATTTAAACAGACATAATAATTTTTGACAAAAACTGTGTTTAACAAAAACTCGACCTCTATGTAGCCTAGATTGATTGATGGATCATGATGAAACTTCCCATTTAAGCTTTTACTATATATAGGGAGGTCTCAGTTATGTAAATGGCAGCTTTCGTAGGAGTGTTTTCGTTTTACGCCAATATTTTGAAAAATATATAACATTTACGAAATAACGATTAAAAACAAAAAAATTCTAAATAAAATTTCAAGCAAAATTGGTTCAGTTTATTTTTTAAATTTTTACCGGAAATGACGAGTTTTGCGACTAATGCGCCAATTTTGACGTTTAATATGTAGTGCCATCGTTTACTTTATATTTAAAGTGCTACCATCGTACGTTTTTTGTAGCTATATTTGCGTTGAGATTAAGCAACATATTTTTTTTATGTGTTATGTAATTAAACAAGGAATAAAAATATCTTGAGTATGATACTGTAATTTACCAAATTTTTGAAGTTTAGTAATTTATTTCAAATAGAACACCCAGGGCGCATTATTTGAATAAAGCAACCAGTGGGCGCACTGTTCGTTTAAAACGCCTAGGCATTGTTTAAAGAGGAAGACAGTAGTAACCAATACTTTTGGTTATTTTTCCAATACCTTAAGTCATACTGAGACTATATAGAAAATTTGGGGAAAGTTTATGGACTAGAATTTTCACTAAAATTTTTTGATTTCGTGCGGCCATACAAGTTATTTTCAATTTTTGGCCAATATCCAATAAATTTAGTTTCCAACCATACGTGGGTGGATGAAAAACAAGATAAAATTACACAAGACGTTCACCGATTCAAATATTTCTACAAGGGTAGCGAGGTATTTAGGCGGTGGTGATCCTATAAACTGAGTTCGAAGAATTGGAGCTTAAGCTAATTGATTGGATAAAAACTAGAAATGAAAAAGGTTTACGCGTTAAGGATACAATATATTCAGTGAATGTCACTTACAATGAAAAATGATTTTGGTGGTGATAAATATAAAAGTTTTAGAGCGTCAACGGGTTGGCTCAACCGATTTAAAACCCGCTATAATTTAGTGGCCAGGCGACAGACGACGTGCCGTGTTCTACCGGAAGGTTCTAAAACAGAATAGTCAGATAATTTATTCACAAAATTCAAAATGCTTTTCATGCTAACATTTGAAAACGCTGAGAGCATTGATAGGGTATATGGAATCAAAGCAATCCTTAATAAGAAAGTTAAGATTGAAGCATTAAAAAAGAACCCTAGTAGAATGCCACAATGTTACAATTGTCAGGCGTATAACCATACACGCAAATACTGTAATGCCCAGATGCGTAAAGTGCGCTGGGAAACTTCTAACAAAAGAATGCAATAAAAGTAAGAACGAACCAGTGAAATGCATACACTGTGGTAATCATCACCCAGCAAATTACAGAGGCTGCGAGGTAGCGAAAGAGCTGCAAAGAATGAGAGACAACAAGAAAAATCAAACCAGTCAGAGTTCTCAACCTAGGATGCAATCCTACTCAAAACGAATCCCCCTAAATAGCGGCAAAATAAGAGAAAGCATATCATATGCAAAAATGGCTAAGCAGAACGAAAATATCAGGAACGCTCCGAGTCAGGAAACCCATGTCCTGCAAGAAATACTTCAGAAGCTAAACTCTATCAATTTGCATCTGGCTGGGCAGGACCAAAGACTTGAATCTATGGGCGAGCTACTGAAACAACCAGAACAGAGACTAGGAACACTAGAAAATGCATCGATGATCCAAGGTAAAGGAATAACGGATGTGTCAAGTAGAACTAGTAACTCCACTAAGAAGAAAAAGAAAAAATAATGACACACTTTTTAAGAATTGCTACCTGTAATGCAGAATTAGAAGTATTTTTAAACACAAAAAAATTGATATATGCCTAATCTCAGAAAGTCATTTTACCAGAACCTCGTATGCCAAAATACGTGGATACCAGTGCTATCAAGCTCTACATCCAGCAGAAAGAGCTAGAGGCGGGACAGCAATCTTTATTAAGGATAATATAAAACACCACGAAGAATTAAAAATAGAGGAGGAAGCTGTGCAAGTAGCTACTGTATCTATTGAAACCAAAAATAACAAGAGCTATAGTATATCAGCAATCTACTGTCCACCCAGATATAACCCAAAAAAAGAAAACTATATCAAACTTCTTAACGCGAAACACATATTCTGGGGATCAAACAGAAGTAGTCCCAAAGGAAGGGAGCTATTTGAAGCAGCCAGGACATTAAAATGTGAGTTTCACTCCAGTAGAAAGCCAACCTACTGGCCTACGGACCCAAATAAAATTTACGACCTTCTGGATTTTTATATATCAAGAGGTATCGCCGAAAACTACTTAGCAGTTGAAAATGAAGAAGGGCTATCGTCAGACCATTCTCAAGTTTTAATGACAATAAGTGACACGGTAATAAGGAAGGCAAGACCCCCAAGACTAACAAATAACAAAACCAACTGGGAATACTTTCGACAGCTAGTCGAAGAAAGCATCAACCTACAGGTGCAGATCTCGAATGCTTATACGATAGAAGAAGAACTAGAAAACCTCATTGAAAGTGTGCAAAAAGCGGCTTGAGAAAGTACTCCTGATCAGCCAGAAATATTACAAAAGAGCATATACTATCCAGTTGAAGTGAGAGAGTTGGTTAACGAAAAAAGAAGAGCTCGTAAGACTTGGCAGAGAACCAGAGCCACTGAAGACAAAACAATCCTAAACAACTTGTGCAAAAAACTTAAACTACTTATAAAGGAGATTAAGAATGAGTCAGTTGCAAGCTTCCTAAGTAATCTGACAGGTAAACCTGACAAAGACTATTCCCTGTGGAAAGCCACCAAAGGTTTAAAAAGGCCTAAAATGCAAGTGCCACCCATTAGAATGGTTGATGGAACCTGGGCTCGCAGCGAAAAACAAAAAGCTGATCTGTTTGCCGAACACCTAGAAAATACCTTCAAACCACCAACTGGACAAGCGTATAATAAATATCTAACACCTATAAGCAAAGTAGACGAGGCATCTGTGCTACCAGTTACTCTGAAAGAACTCAAACAAGAAGTAAAAAATCTCAAAGATAAAAAAGCCCCTGGATACGACTTGATAACGGGGCAAATAATCAAAGCTCTACCAGAAAAAGCATTAAGGAAACTACAACACATAATCAATGCTATCTTTAGACTATGTTATGTTCCGAGACAGTGGAAAGTAGCGGAAATCATAATGAGTCCAAAGCCTAATAAATCACTAAATGACAAAACATCGTATAGGCCTATTTCTTTGTTAACAACAACATCAAAAATTTTCGAGAGACTGTTTCTCAAGAGATTAAAGCCAATTATAGAGAGTGGAAATCTTATACCTGAACATCAATTTGGGTTTCGAGAAAGGCACTCAACGATAGAACAGGTACATAGGATTACTGAAACAATTGAGGAGGCGCTGGAGAAAAAGGAAGTATGCTCAGCAATATTCTTAGACGTAGCCCAAGCATTTGATAAGGTTTGGCATCGTGGTCTAGAATTTAAGCTCAAACGAGATTTGCCAAAACAACATTCTGAATTGCTAAAGTCTTATATCAACGACCGTTACTTCCGGGTGAGACAGGAAGGGGAATACTCTAAATTGAAGAAAATATTGGCAGGGGTTCCACAAGGCAGTGTTCTAGGTCCCGTTTTATACCTCCTGTATACAAATGTACCAAACATAGAAGAAGCTAGAATAGGAACATTTGCTGGTGACACAGCTGTTATGACCACCGATGCTAGTATAGTTGAGTCCACGAGAAAACTTCAAAATGTTGTTGATATAATAAATAACTGGACAAAACAATGGAGAATAACACTTAACGAATCGAAATCAACACACATCAACTTTACAAATAGGAAATTAGAATATATTCCAATTAGACTGAATTCACAACAAATACCATATTCTGACAATGCTAAGTACCTCGGCATGACGCTAGACTCTAAACTCAGGTGGAAAGCGCATGTTAAAAAGAAAAGAAAAGAACTGAATTTAAAATTCAGAAAAATGCACTGGCTTATTGGAAGAAACTCCGAACTGACAACGCACAACAAACTGCTGTTATATAAACAAATCCTAAAACCTATCTGGACGTATGGTATTCAGCTTTGGGGCTGCGCAAGGAAAACTACAGTGAAGATCATTCAAACATTTCAAAATAAAGTACTACGTAGCATTGTGAATGCTCCTTGGTACATTAGAAACGAAAATCTCCATCGAGACTTAAACATGGAAAACGTCAGCGATGCAATGCAAAATTTGCAAGGAGTCATGTACTGCCGCAGCATGACAACGAGGAGCTACTAAATCGCACCAATGGACCAAGGTGCCTAAAAAGAACAAAACCATTAGAATTAGTGGTTCCTTGAGCCGCTTAAATCAAAGGACTGACAGAGCTGGGATGAACTGATAGGTCTCATCCCACAAGAGTGGACTACTTAACTTATAAAACAATTACTAGATAATCCATATGATTAGTTGTAATATTATACAGAAATAAAGATTTCTTAATAAAAAAAAAAAAAAAAAAAAAAACTTATTGAAGACAAAAAAATTGAAGATAAAAAAATTTTAAATATGGACCAAATGCCACGTTATTTTGAGTGTGAGCCATCAACCACTATAACATTTAAACGTATTAGAAATGTAATTATGAAAAAAGCGAGCAGTTTTTTATATTGATTTTCCTTTTGGGTCGTGAATAATCACATTAAAGTAATGATAGGCTAAATAACGAAATAAGCCCATTTTTTATGATGGCATAAAACCAACCTTTTCGTGTCCGATACCCAGTTTCACCTTTTCACCTTTCTCCATTTTTTGTGTTTGTTAATGCGGTAATCTAGGCCAATATCCTGGTACTCCAAAACCCACACCGTTCTCTCTAAATGACTGAGCTGCGGGAACCAATGCCGGGGTACCGGTGGATAAATGGCATTTCTATGAAACCGGGGCAGCCTTTGCCTAGGTACAAGGCTGACCCGTTTCAGCTATTTACAAAAAAAGAAATCGCAGTTTAAATTTTTACGTTTACATAGGATGAAATATCTCTTTTAGGTTGTCTCAGGACGTACTAAACGAATTTTTTTTTACAGATTTTGAAAAAATTAAAATGTTGACTATATTCGTAGAAAACGCCTAGGCATTGTTTACGGGGGAAGACAGTTGTGGAAAAAATGCCGGAAAGACGGAATATTGTTAAATTTCAAGATTTAATTTACTGAGTTCCTTTACATCGGAGATCAACCAATTAGCCATTTGATCAATTTGCCACTTTTAATATTTTATTCCACTGAGATGATATATTTAATGAAAATAGTGAAATATAATGAATAAAAAATTTCCGCTGTTAATTACATAACAAAATAAATTCGCTGCCACTTGCGGCCAGTATAGCGCAATCTCTTATTTTCCGCTGTTAAATTTCCGCCATCTTATACAGCATCATCTCTACAGTACAAGTTTGGTGGAAATCTGTGTATCGGAAATGCCAGCTTCAACGGGAGCTTTTTTTACTTTTTCCAATGATGTTGAAAAGTAAAGCATTCACAAAAGCGACAAAGAATTACAAACATTCAAATAAATTTGAAGATTAAATTTTCAACAAGGGTTGGTTGAGATTATTGGTTTTCTGAAATTTAAGCATGAATAATGATTTTTGATTATATAAGACAGTTTTACCAAAAGACCGATAAGTTTAAAATTTAGCTTTAGAAATGTAGTGGTATATTCGCGAGCTTTGCTTGTTGGCTACAACATAATCACCACTCAATTTTTTGATTAAACGATGGGAAACCCAGGACAAGCTAAATTTTAAACGATTGATGGCTGATTTCAGAATCTTCCGTGATTTGTGTTAAGTTCGATATTTGTTAACCGTATACCCTGAAATGATTAGCTGTGCAGAAAACTTTGCTACTAAATTTAATTTGTACTGCTAAAGGACGCAACGTAATGGTACTGTATATTTTGTTAGGAATATAAAAAGTTACTTACATTAATTACACTTTGGGAACATAATTTATAACTCTACACCATGATGTTAGTAGTTGTTATTGTAGCACGGTGCTTTTCGCGCACAGTTGCGGTTATGTTTTATGAATGTTTTGTAACAAATCTCACGTTGCAAGTATGCGAGATTGTTGTCCAAGAAGTTTATATTTATGCATTTCAAAATTTAAGTATAAAATAAAAAAAAATTGCAAAAGTACTTACCGTACAGCAACACCAGCAATCACACTCGCAAATATTATCAATATTAAACATAAAATCGTTATCGCTATAATACCCCAGCACAATACGCCACAGATGAAAAATGTATCTGTGTTCCCAATAAACCAGTTATTAAAACCGGGTAACATACGATGAGTTGTAAATAGATTACGATCAATCTCATCTTGTTTCAATATTAAAAATGGACGCCATACATATATCGTATCATTATCGTTTGTTAAGATTTTTTGAAAATCCAATAATATAAAGTCAAATTTAAAGCTCGTCGTATCATTTGTTGCATTAAATATCGTACTGATATAATCATATAGAATAAAAAATTCACTATAAATCATTTTACTACTCGGTAATTTAATATCGTCGATTTCCCATGTATCACCTAACACTATACGATTTTTATTACTATTATTACTATTTTTATCACTATCACTAGTATCAATATTAGTTTGTGATGATTCTCCAGTTGCACCAACAGGCGGGCGATCACAAAATTTTGTAACGATTTTATTGGCTGTTGCACTTTTAAAATATTTACAACATATTTCAATCACACTGTTATTATTTTTATTATTACTATTATGATTATGGCTTATGGTATTACTATTAAATAAATTCATCATGAAGAATTCTAAGTCACATTTATCTTTTAGTAAACTATTATTTACATTATTATTATGTACGTCTAAACTACTATTATTGTCCTTTTCATAGTCGGCGGAACGCGGCTCTTTAAAAAATTTACGATGCTCGATCGCCGTTGCCCCATCATCCATCACTACAGATCGCTTATGTAATTTATGATAATGTTTTATTAATTCTATGTGTAATGTTGAATTCATAAATTGTTTAAATTTTTCGGTTAATATTGTTAAAACTAGAAAATTATGATATTTATTTAAATTTGATTTAAAGCTTTTTATATTTGATTTTGGGTGTGGTGGTTTATTTAAAAATATTGATTCTCCCACCGGCCTTGTGTCCGTCCCGTTTATTTCCAAATTTTCTATTTCTTCGTCGTCCACCGTACCATTAAATTGGTTTGGCGCGGACGATTCGGCCGTTGGTAGTGATTCTGAACTCCTAATATCATTAATATATTTATAAAACTGATTTTCACTATTAAATATTGCGCCGACTGTATCGATCAATAAAATTTTTGTACGATTAAAGTGCTCGAAGTGTTGGATCACGAGTCGTGTGTCTTTTGAATTCAGCTCGGAGCAAATGATGACAACTGTAAGTATAGAAACAAAATATGATTTTATTAAAATTTAAAATAGTGATGCAGTAACAATTGCATTAACTAACATTAAATTAACTTATTTTGTTGATAAATATAAAGTGACCTGTGATTCTAGCTTTCCCAGGGAATTGGGAATTGGGAAAATATTTTGCTGTAATTACAAATTGCACTAATTCTCAAATATTTATTTCCC
Organism: Nephrotoma appendiculata; assembly: GCA_947310385.1. Lineage (NCBI taxonomy): Eukaryota > Metazoa > Arthropoda > Insecta > Diptera > Tipulidae > Nephrotoma > Nephrotoma appendiculata. The sequence continues at coordinate 112,228,627 of OX371223.1, forward strand.
GTTCCCAAATGTATATTCTGGTAGACTGGGAATAATTTTTCGGGGAAACTTTTTTTATTTTGCTTTTTATAAACGAAAACACATATGGCGACCTTAGTACAAGCTTAATTTACTTTTGAATATATTTTTATTAGAAAAAATAATTGATTGATTGATTGATTGATTCTGAATGTACGACCAAGTTCTTACACAGGAGTTCCCGGGTGACGCCGGGCCCACCGTACACTCTTTTTTACACATAACAAAACCGAAGGATTGGATAGGTAAGTTAAGTGGGACAGAATCGGCCCGGTTACAGACACCTAGGTATAGCCGATAGTTAGTAACACAAAGACAGCACAAAACTAATCTACTTGAGGAAGGATAAAGGTTTAATAAGTTAAATGGATAATGATGGTGTTGGTCATCAATAATTGCTTCTTTAAAACCGCAACCTAAGAAAAATGTTATTATTTCACATGTATCTGGAAATAACCTGAAATTGAATACTATATATTAATAATTTTCGACTTCCTAAACAGAATTTATTGATTGAATCGGCCCGATTACATACACCTAGATAAAGACGATAGTTAATAACACAAAGATAATACAACTTATAACTACGCAATGAGCAATTAATTTATACCACATGCAAACATTCAATCGCCAGCGAGAAACGCAGAATGAACAAGTTCAAAACCGCAAACCCCCAAGACACCCTTCCAAAACAGGCTAAGTTTTAAGAAAATCTTCGTCAAAAACTCAAACCATCCAACCGCAAAGACGATAGCAAGAACGCTCTAAGCGCGTATCGAAAATCCACTACTCCGGCCCCATCCACTCCGCACTCCCCGCCGACGACATTCAATATTCACTTATTATAGGACTAATATCATTAATGCAAACTAAGCTAATTAGAAGTAGAATTCCATGATCCCATAGTAATATATCTGATAATGTACCTGAAATTGATAAATTAAATATTTAATAATTAAATAATATAAATTATACCTAGAAAATAATTTTAGAAATTGGAATAGTGAATAAATGATATTTAAAACGTCAATCCAAAATAAAGTGCTTTCGTTGAAAAAACGGTCAATTAGACTCAATATTCACATAAAAATAATGCTATATCTCGATATACTATACCGTTTTATTAAACCATCTACCTGAGCAACTGAAATTGGAATACGCCACATACCGCTTAATATTAACCCTCGCTAAATGGACATGAATTACTACTGCCATAAAAAATGGACCTCCGCTATTTAACGGAAAAGATTTCTACCATAAAGATTGGATTAATACTTCTATATTCTATAACACTAAAAACCAACAGGCACATAGTATTTGTGGAACTAGACGAAAACAAGACAATTGCAAAAATATAAATATTGGATTATCATATTTAAGGTTTGAAGCCGTACTGTATTTCCATGGAAGTCATTCGCTCTTTTTCTTGGTTTTCTAAAAATTTAACGAAAAGTTAAAAAAATATCGGGTTTAAAGTGGTACATTTTAAATATTGTAGCAGATTTGTGGTCAATGCCACAAATCCGCTACAACACCCAAACTGTGTTGCGAGTAAAACAAGATCAGCCTCCTCCTCACTATGCTTTGAGATCTGGAATGCTCGTAGACTCAGCAGTGAGCACAAACGTAACAACATTGACATCAATCTAAATCAATGGAATATTAACTTTTGTGGTAAATAAGAAACAAACATGGTCAAAAGCTCCAGCGCCACCGAGCACTAAATTTGTCAATGGTAGAACGCTATCCTAAGTCACGCTATATTGTTCTATTGGTGGACTTAAATGCACACCTTAGTTCAGAAGAGATCCACAAAAATTACTTGTTAGTATTAACCTATATCATAAGATATCATGGAGCATTCAATACAGAACATATATTCGCAAAATCCCCAGGCCTAAAAACCGCCAAAGAGCGATATAACAGTGCAAAATCTGGACAGAAATCGAAAGATTGTCTATATATTGTTCCGAAATCTTTGATGCTATAAACAAAACGAACGGATGCGAGAAACTATTCATATATAAAACAATATCGGCGAGATACTAGTCAGAATAGCTGGCGGTACATTCCAATCTCTAATTGGTTTGATATCTTAAAACTAACAGAGGTGCAATCACCAGCCATAGCAGAGGAAGACGACATTTTCCATTGGGCTGCCTGCAACATTGGATGAGATTAGATGCACAAGTTAGAGTTGCTATCAAGGACATTAAACCCGCACAGGACGATATTATAGTAGACTAACAGACATTAGTTCAAGCCGCCGATTTATAAAAATCCTCTATCAGATTGAATTCCTTTCAATTTCCTATACCCTTAATTTAAAGTCCCTAAAATGTAGATGAATAATGAAAAATTACTCTACTCTGGGTATGCCCATTTACAAACCAAAGTTTTAACAAATTTATGCAGTTCATTTGGATTCACGTTACAAAATTCATTATAAAAATTTTTACAATTTTAAAATAATCAAATAAGATAATAAACTAATAAATGATAATATAAAATAATGTGATATAATTTATTATAAACATCTGTATAATATTTAAAAAATCAAGTAAATGAATAAATACAATAAAACAACAAAAGCTTGTAAATTTACAAAAACCAGCGGCCCTATTCCTGAATACGACACGAAAATGAACGTACAAGATTCTCATTCAATTTTAAATAAGAATCGTACAAATCTGATTCAATTCAAATATAAATCCTGCACCCCCGCCCCCGCACCGCATTCAGGAATGGTTCCGCAGGCTACATTAAACAATGACGCAAGCAACATACAATAATCTTCGAATATACTTATCTAACTCTAATAAATAAAATGTGTTTACTGCGCTTTAATAGATGATATTTTTATTAGAAAAAATAATGTTTAAAAATTCGAAAAGGTACAAATTACAATTCCTCAAAAAAATAATAGGAAAAATTAACGTCAAAACTGCTATAAAATGGAATTATTTTTTCTCAATAATTACCATTGCAATAATTACAAAACACTTTGAGGAATAAGAAATTCTCAAATGCTAGAATAGGGCCACTGGCTCGTTTTATGGTGGTCACACCATGCTCATGTTTAATTGTATAAAAAATGTTTACGTCATCAGCAAATATTAGAACATTTAAGTGTTTTATTAACTTGGCTATTCTGTCGATGAACACATTAAAAATCCATGGTCCAATATGAGATCGTTGAGGAACACCAGATGTCACTTTGATTACGTTGAATTCCTCATTCCCAATTAATACATATTGCAGTCGATTTGTCAGATACGATTTAAACCAATTAATAAATCCGGTTGAAAAACCGAAAGGGCGCAGACTTTGAAGTGCTTTGAGGTGGCAAATAGAGTCAAATGCCTTGCTAAAATCTGTATACGCTACATCTACTTAATGATGATTTTCTATCTCATTTAACACTTGATTGGTAGATGTCGATCTTCCAGGCATGAACCCATGTTAGTAGATATAGATGTGGCGTATCAATGTAGATTTAAAAGCATTGCGCACAATCAGCTCAAATAATTTTAGAATTGATGAAGATGTTGAAATTCCTCTGTAACATGAGACATCCTTTCTCTTACCCAATTTAAAGATAAGTGTTATTTTGGAAATTTTCCATTTATCAGGAAACACGGCTGTGCTTATTGATTGGTTGAAAAGTTTTCAGAATGGATTTCCGAAGCTACTAGCAAACCTTAATAATGTAAAGGCGAGTATATCATCCGGCCCACAACCATCTGCAAATTCCTTTAGGGCTGATATAACATTCTCTTCATGTATAGCAGGAGGGATAATAAAAGTAATGTTCTTGCCTATTTGATCACAGTGTATTCCGTATTATCACAAGGGCTATAGACTGACATATTGGAAGGATATCCCTCGATTTCCCATTTGGATCGAAAATATTTCCAGAATTCCTTAGGATTTCATTTAATTTTTGTTTCAATACTTGCGAGGTAAGACCTGTACTTAAAATTGAAATAGACGTCAAATTCACCATTGCGTTGTAAAAAATGCTAGCTTGTCGGTTTCCAATCGAGATTTCATCATTTTAGTATAGGCTTTATATTTTCGGTTTTTTATATTGGTTAGCAGGTCGTCGAACCACGGAGGATGAGTTATCGTTGCTTTATTGTAAAAAAGCACATGGAGTTCAAAGCCTTAGTGAATGAAGTTATAAAATGTATCAACAATTCTCGTTCACATTGTCAATATTTAAAATTAGATCCCAATTTGCGGATTCTAAATAATTTTGTAAACCGGCGTACTTTGCCTTCTTGAAGTTGTATTTCATTCTTGGAATGTGCTCAGATTTCTTCAGGTTACATAGGTTGTATCAAATACAATGTCCCAAGGTTTGTGGTTGATATCGTCTACGACAAATGGATTCAATGATTCAGTTACTTTAAAAGCATCCTCCTCAGTGGTGAAGACCAGATCCAGAAAACTATCGATGTTATTAGAAATCATATTAATTTGGTTCAGGTTAGAACCAAGCATGGCATCGACGAATAGGGACTCTGCAACGCCATTGATGTTACATGGAAGAATGCAGTTAAACTCCATGTCATGTTTCCAGTTGATACTTGGAAGGTTAAAGTCGCCAAGTATAAGAACTTGATCCGATGAATTAGATGTTTTCAGGACTTCATCAATCGCATCGACGCAGCTAGCATAGCAGTCGCAATTTGACCGAGGCGGTATGTATACTGTATATATAGAAAGATATCATTGTTTGCCTGTTTCATCTTCGCAAAAATCTGTTCAAGTCTTGATGGAACTAATGTAACAGGAGAACTCTCTAGATCTGAATGTGAAACCTGATTCCTTAGTACTCGTTTCAGGAGTGCGATCACATCTGTAAATAATATAATTCTGGCCAAAGTATTCTTTACTATGAATACCTAGGTTGAGATTACTTTCCGCGATTACATATATATGGTTATAGTTTGTTTTCTAAACAAATTTACAGAATTTGGATGCTTTTGATGCCATTTTATTTACATTCTGATAATAGATTGTACTCACATCTTTGACTGAATTTTTACACGGTTTTATAAATGGTTTGGTAGTATTTGCGATTCATGAATAGCAGTACAACTGGTGTTAAAATGGCGCGCCTTTATCACTAACGGATGGAGTAAGTCATCTGCTACAGGTGCGAAATATTTAAATGAGCACGTGTGCCTCGATATTGCAACTATTGCATGTGGTAAACTACTGAAAAATTTAATCGCATGAGTATTTTTTCTGACGTATATAACATTTGGTGACGTTAGTCCTTGTGCCTCATGAATAGTTAAAACTTTACTAGAAGATGGTAAGGTAAGCGCAAATCTGCTTTGGCAAAAGTTAGATGAAATGTATTATCAATTACAGGCAGAGATGATATATCAGGTGGTAATTTGAAGAATGCCATTGACACCACTATAAGGTTTTTGGTACTGATATCAGGATATTGTCTTTAAGTGCTATGTAACATCAACGGGACATCTAAATAAAACATTTTGCTGATCTGAATTCGTAATAAATTATTAGCATCGTATAAAATTGGATATTAACATAGTGCAATCTTTCAATGAATATGGAATTTGATTTTTATCCGCAAGAAGATATATTTTTGAACAATTACTGAGCATGGCCACCAGTCCAATACGACCTACATGTATCATCATTTTGTTGAAATCCATCTTCTTCTTAATACAACGAATGGCAACCTTAGATTTTAGATCAGCAAGACCTTCCTTAGTGGCACAAAAGACGAGATCATAGCCTAGTTTGTGATTGCTTATGATCCATGTAGGTCTTTCAGAGCCTGGAACACCCTGGACTTTCCGTGCCAGCGGAGCAGAAAATATATCTTTGAGGTGCCAAGAAAGAGTTTGTGGACTCACAATATTTAACTAGGTGATCGTCATCAAATACAAACTGATGAATAATTGTAGGATCCTCAAGATATTTGTTGTTTAGATTGTCAAATATGAAGATGTGCAATGATAATAAAGATGAGGAGACGAACGGCATCAAATGGATGTATTTGCTGTAGTAGTGTTGGAGGTGACTTTTAATGATACTGTCAGAATGTTTAATATATAACAGTATTAGCATAACAGTGTTCTTATAGTAGGAATCCGCGCGGGTATCAGCAAAATATGAAGGAGATGCAGCTAACACATTGTTCTTAATCGTATAGACTTCAAAAATTTGGAAGGCTCACCAGTGATCCAACGAGACGACAAAGCTCTTTCAAAAGATGTTGACATGTTAAACGGTATATTTAGAACCCATTTGATATTGGAGCATGAACAGTTGGAAATGTAATCCAAAGCCAGTTTAAATTTATCTACAAAGCAGTTAATGTCAAACGTGACGACAAATGATTCCTGCTTATATTGTAAATATGACTTTAATGTATCTAACACATAGATTAAGTTTGTGCAGTTGGTTTTATCTGGATGTGAAACAACTATAACAGATTTATCTTCAATTATATATACTTTTGTAACCATGTTTATAGACACGCAAATCGTAACAGAATATGGTAAATATGTAATACCCATTAATCCAAATGGTAATTTGAGGTTCAGCATAATCAAATGATTGAGGAGAAATCCGTTTAATGAAATCATATTCATTTGTAAAATCCTCATGAAAGAAAGTTTGGCCACCCTTTTTTGAAAATAACTTGGATTTTGTACATTTAAGGAATGATTTGTTCACTGATTGTGTTGTCACAGTTTCATCCTCAGTCTGAGTTTCAACATGATTAGGTTTGCTATTGATACTCTGGTAACAATACTTTATATATTCTTTGGTGCATGAAAAATACATTAATCCACCATTAGCATCACAAAGTGCATCAATTAATTTAGTAGAGGTTACTGATTGTTTTAAAGATGATGATTTATCCACAGTATGGGCAATAGTAGAAAGTACACCATTTGTGCCGAAGGTAGTGCTATTTTTTAGAACTTTACTAGCATTCAAGTGGTTTGTCTGGCTGACCCCGTAACGCGAAAATAATTACTTTATGGTGGTAAATATTTCGTCTTCAACACTGATTTATACTGGCCTCCGTTTTTTAGCCTTCGGAACCATTCTGATAGCAATAACCTTTGTAAGCTAGAAATTTTCATTTAAAAAGCCTTTCAATAGTTCATCAGTAACAGATGAGTGCATCTTACTAATAAAAATCCATCGTCATGGTTTAACAACGCAGATTGAGTTAATGTGATTTATACCAATATGCAAGGACGAACTGTCTGAATTTGATGTTGTTACAGTCGAAGATGATGTCGTGACTTGTGGTGGTGGAATAACATTATTGTCGTTTTTCACCGCGGTATCTTAAGCACCAATTTGAGGTAACCCCACTTTTATAACTTCTGCTTGTTTATTATTAACCTCCGGTGTAAATAACTTCCCGAGCGATTGCGTTACTGGTCGTTCCTTAATAAGACATGGTATTGAGCTGACATGGTTCACTGTGGTGACTATATCGCGTTTTAGTGGTATATTATTTAGTTAGGGTTTACCACAGCAGAATCTAACTTATTGATTTTAGTCGAAAGCTCCTCGATTTTATGAAACAGATCATACACATTTAAATCACAATCTGGGCGGAACCATGAAACCCCGATTGCATTAGTAATGGCATTCTTAAAGGTAGTTAATGATCTAGATTTAATGCCAGCACATGTACAATGCGCTATATGATCACAAAAAATTCCTTTACAGGCAAAAAAATTATCAAACACACCATCAGTCTTGCAATGTAGCAATTTTTATCACAAATATTTTAATTTTTAATAGGTCACTAAAACACTAAGACACTCATTCATATACCTAGAGTCTACACTATGCAAATTCACTGGTATTTTCTATCAGGATATCAATATATGTGTTAACATCAGTAGATTATCAGGAGGCTAATTCACGATAAACTATAATGACATTATTGCGAAATCTCATTCTTTTGAGGTTATGTTTCATCATTACTCGTATAAATTTAATTTTATTGTATTGATAATTACAGGCTAAAAATATAGGCTAATTAAATACTTTATAACAAAATTTTGGGCTCCATCCCTTCCACCTAAAACTCGGGTTCTGCTAGCTTTAGAAAAAGTTAGCAGAACTCATATCGAAAAACGATTTAAAAATAATTTGAAAATTAAAGGTTAATTTTAGGCTAATTAAAGGTCCTATTTAAATTTTTTATTTTGCTCGTTCTAGAAAAAGCACGAGGCTTTATCACTTAAAAGCTAGCTGAACCCAAATCGTGCGAAATAAGAACGCAAAACCAAATCAATGGACAAACAAATAATTATAGGCTCACTATGGCCTAATCAAACGCCACATTAAATAATTTTGGGCTACCCTCCTTATCGACCTTTTCGCGGTCTACTTTTTGAATTCTTCCCAGTTATGTACCGTTTAAGAGAGCAAATTCGTTGAAAAAGGCCAGATTTATGGTAAGAAAACACATGAATTTTGAATAACTACAATCCGGTGTGAAGTTTCTAACGTTAATTAAAGGTGTAGCTACACAAATTAACAAAAATGTGTAGCGTACGCAACAAATATTTTGCAGTGTATGCAACTTATCTATATTTAACATATAAATAATTTATAAGAAAAACCACAAAAACTAGCATAAAATTAATAATTTCGAATTAAAAACAAATGAAAAATATACTGATTAGTATTGTACAAAAATTAAAGTTTTCAAAGTTTTATCATATACTAATGTTTACCAATTGAGGTTAAACATATAATTAAAATTAACACTCCAACCTAGAGTTTTCGCAATATAGTCACTACTTTTATAGAATAATAGACATTCGAGCGTATTCAAATTTGTATAGCCCGTACATATAAAAAGGGTTAGGCTTCTCTGAAATTTTTTATCATATGTTCGTATAATTTGCTTACTAAATTCTACTTTTACTATTTATATGTGTTAAATTAATTAATAAATTTAATGTTTTCATTATTGATGATCTAAACAGTAACATATTATAATAAATTAATAAACACTTATCTTGGACACTCTTTTTATTTCATGATTTGCCATCTAGCGAGAGTAATTTTCAATAAATAAACGTCATTGCGGCGTGAAACAAATAAATTTTCCGTTTGCCGTAATTTTTCGAATTTTTCGATAAAAATCGAAATTTTTAATACTTTCTAACTAAATTTTACATTTTCTGCTTTATTTCAAGACTAATCTTGTTAATAATGTATTAATGGAGTGTTGGATGGAGTGTTAATTATTAGTATAGGATCAGTTTCAATATAATTTTTTATCAAAATATGTACGGGCTATACAAATTTAAATAGGCTCGAATGTCTACTATTCGAATATACTAGTGGCAATATTGCGAAAACTCTAGGATAATTTGTTAATTGGGATTCTAGGTACAGCTTCCATATAATTTTTTTATCAAAATTAGAAAATCTTTCAGAGGAGCCGAACCTTTTTTATATATACGGGCTATACAAATTTGAATAGGCTCGAATGCCTACTATTTGATAATAGTAGTGGCTATATTACGAAAACTCTACGATAGAGTGTTAATTGGGAGTCTAGGTACAGCTTCCAAACAAATTTTTTACCAAAATATGAAAATTTTGTCAGAGGAGCCCAACCCTTTTTATATGTATGGGCTATACAAATTTGAATACGCTCGAATGTCTACTATTCTATAAAAGTAGTGACTATATTGCGAAAACTCTAGGTTGGAGTGTTAATTTTAATTATATGTTTAACCTCAATTGGTAAACATTAGTATATGATAAAACTTTGAAAACTTTAATTTTTGTACAATACTAATCAGTATATTTTTCATTAGTTTTTAATTCGAAATTATTAATTTTATGTTAGTTTTTGTGATTTTTCTTATAAATTATTTATATGTTAAATATAGATAAGTTGCATACACTGCAAAATATTTGTTGCGTACGCTACACATTTTTGTTAATTTGTGTAGCTACACCTTTAATTAACGTTAGAAACTTCACACCGGTTAACTACAACGCACCCATTAATATTATTGTGAAGGAATATTTATTCAAACACTCAACAATTATCGATTCCACCACGACATGATAGAACTTCTTAATGTGGCTTGAGAGCAGATCGGTTTCAGATTGTAAAATTTATAAACAGTAGCGATAACGCTTTTCCTGATTTTTTAAAGGTGAGAATCCCAATTGAACTGTGAGTCAACAATTAGGCCCAAGTATTTAAACTTATTCACACCTAGAAGCTGAAAGCACTATGTAGAACAGGGATTTCCGATATATAAGTAGCTATGAAACGTTAATGTATTTGGAACAATTCCTACGTTAGGTTGTGTAAAATTCATAACTCTAGATTTAGCGCCTAAAGCCAACCTATGGTAACAGAACCATTTACTATGGTCGGTGTGCAAAACCCATGGGCCGACTCATCTTCCATGCCGGTATAGGCTGGCATGGAGCTTGCAATGTGCAGATGGTCTTAAATCGGTCCTATAGCCATACGTCCTCGAGTTGGCCGGAAGGCGTAAAGTAAGGACGTAAAACGCATAACCGCGGAAGAGCAGGGTGAGCCTTGAGCCCCAAAACAGATCGCATAGTTACCAATAAAAAAAAAAACATTTACTAAGTTTTGACACAAGTTGAGATTCTGATGAATTGCAATCAAATAGATAGCTCAAAGCCAAGTCGTTGGTGAACGCTGTGGTCTGACCTAACAGATTGATTTCGAAAATGGGATTAAAGTAAATCAAAAATAGCAGGGGCCCAAGCACAGAGCCCTGGGGAACAAATTAAACAGACATTTCGAAATATCTAACAAATACCAAGAACAATTGTCCACTAAAAAGTTGTCAATCTCGTCACCTTTGGATGGTTTGTTTTTCAATTTCTTGTCATATAACATTTGGAAGAGCAAGTTGTATATCTTGAGAATTCGTGGAGATCGGTGGATAGTCTGGTATTATTAAACATTGAGAATGTAACATTTATAAAAAGCTATTAAATTCAATGGCTAACGAACCAGAAACCACCCAATCTGTGTTTAATTTTCTACTGCGGGTTATTTAACGTTGGCCTAAGTTTTTCCTAGAATCTCATCAATTAGTTTTCAAGTTATCTTAGAGTTTTTACCTACTGAGGCAAATTTATTTTTGTAATATATTATTCTTTGTAGCCTTGACACTGTTTTTCACATAAGCTATGTTCCAATGGAAACAATTTGCTACTCACAGCTACTTGTGAGTAGATAACCAAAGGAACGGGCAAAATTATGCCAGCAACATATTTTATTGTACAAAATCAAATTTGTTTGAAAATTTTCAGACAATTTGGTAATACATAATGTCAAAAATTGGACATATCATGAAGGCAAAGCCTTAATCTGTGCGTAAGCTGGCAAGAAAGAGGAGTATTGAGGTTCTAATAGTGAAAATGTAAATAAAATTAATTTATATATATTTATTATAAAAATCCGCCGCTTTAATAGTCGAATCAATTCCATCAGTTTAATAATTATATATATATATATATATATATATATATATATATATATATATATATATATATATATATATATATATATATATATATATATATATATATATATAGTATATGTATATGTATAATTGAATCAATTTAATAATTGTAATAAGTAGCTAATTGTAATTTTACAAATTTTATTGCAATTTGATAAGCAATTTTCCACAAAAATCCCTTATTGCCAATCAATCGAATATAAACAAACAAAAAATTGTAATAAATCTGACATTTCAACATAATCAAACCATCACAAAGCCATCTGTTAGATTTTTTGAAACTAATATGCCTACCGTCAAATTTATGCGTAACAGCTTTCAACATCTACACCATCGTTTGAGTATGAGTAGCTGCGAGTAGATACAAGTACTTCTGAGTAGTTTGCTTTCTCCATTGGAACACAGCTATTATTTGACAGTTTTTAACGAATTCTTGTAGTGTTACCATTGAATGGATTACACATTAATTTCGTTGAAAACTTGTGAAACTTATACGTCAAATAAACGTAAAATATGTGAGTTTCGCATGGCCTGAGTTTTCTAGTATTATCAACAGGCTTGTTCTAGAACGAGCAAAATAAAAAATTTAAATAGGACATTTAGTTAGCTTAAAATTAACCTTTAATTTTTCAATTATTTTTAAATTACAGCAGAACCTGCGTTTTAGTTGGGGTTGGATGGGGGGTATGGAGCCCAAATGTTTCAAAGAGAAATTGAAAGCATACGAAAAACAACATTTCCGGATAAAAGATCTACGGTTGTTAGATATTCCGGTTAATTGATTTCCGGATAAAAAAGGTTCCAATGAACAAAACTGTGTGTCTTAACTCTGGAAATTAAATTTATAATAATGAAACATAACCTCAAAAGATGACATTTCGTAATAGTTTCATGAAAATTTATAATTGTTAGCCTCCTGATAATTTGCTGATAGTGTCAACATTTATATAAAATACTCACACACACATTGATACCCTGATAGAAAATATCACTGAATTTGTATAGTGTAGACTATAGGATAGCAAAACGAAAACAAAAACATTCATAAGGCGAAACGTCAGATTATCACATTTAACTCATTATTTCCCCTCAAAAATCAATTTGCAGGGTTGTGTTTGTAGCTACTTTGTTTTGAATTATATGACAAAAAATTCTACAATAGTGATATAAATTCGTGATATAACCATCATAAAATGATCACCCTGTGGCACTGTTCTGGTTTTCTCTGGAAATAGGGAATTGGGAAAATATTTTCATAGCATTTTTGTCTAAATTGTATTTTTCTCCCCTATCATGTTTGGTGTAAATATTTTCAGAAACAAAGTTAAAAGGGAAAATATTTATCCCTATAAAAATATTGTGGAATAAAAGTTTTCCAATTAACTTTGTTTCGAAAATGTTATTCCTTCAGTAGGCTAGAAAAATACAACTTAGATATAAATGCTATGAAAATATTTTTCCCGGAATATCCGGAATAGCGCAACTGGTGATATATCTTCGTTATTCATTGCCGCACGATTCTTTAAGTTTTAAGAACATAAAACAAAAAAGAACTCTCAGGAAACCGAAAGGCCCCACTCTCTAAATACCTCACCTAAATAACTATCCTAAACTTTCAGGAATACCTCACCTAAATAACTATCCTAGATTTTCGATTAATATAAAATTCTTTACTCCCCTGCAACACATTTCAAAATCAATTCTCAAATGAATCAACTGACCTTATTTAATTTCAAACGAACACATTTTTCAATGCTGAACCTAAAACTTTTCCATTAATTCCATATACACTTAAGGGTTAAACTTGAGGTAGGTTTTTCTTAAATTTCTAATTTCGTAATAATATTTTTCGGACAAAGTGACAGACGAAAATTTTAAAGTTGCTGGGCTGGGATGTTGTACCAGCACTATTTTCGACTTTCGACTTTTTTTATGTCTCATTTTTAACGAGTAAAATGGCAGCCTATTTCACTTCTAAAACTACGCATTTTCTAATGTGTTCTCAGCTTGCTCGAGTAAAACATCATTCTATTTCTTTTCTACGATATCTAAGACTACTAGATTAATCGACTCTATTTATTACCAAATAATTTTTGCGTAATACGTTCATCGAAATGTAGAAAAGAGAGAAAGCTCACAATTATATCAAGAGGTTGAAATCGCGATATAAAACACATAATTGTTTACGCGAAATAGAATGATAATTGATTCCTGAAAATTGAGGCATAAAAAAGTCGAAAGTCGAAAATAGTGACGGTACAATATCCCAGCCCTGGAACAGCAGTTTCACTTTAATTTATGTACAGTACATTAAGATTTTTTTTTTTAAGAATCCAAATAGATAATCTACATGCCCAAAAATCACGCCATTGACTTTGGCGAGTTGGCTATTGACTTAACTTTTGAAATTGATTTGAATTGGATTTGATGTGACTTGACATTAAGTTCAAGTTTGATATTTATTTATTATATTAGTTATACTTTAGACTTTTCATTTGTTTTGATTTTATGTTTGAGATGATTTTTGGATAATATTAGACATGACTTTTAATTGACGTTTGATTTGAATTTAATTCAAATTTTAACTTGATCTTTAAATTGACGTTTGGCACATATTTTAAATGTACATACTTTACTTTCGACTTTACTTTTGGGTTGATATTTGACTTATATTCTGATTTGATTTTTGCATCGGATTTGATTTGACATTTAACTTGACGCATGACTTTTGTTTTGATAAGACTTCACCTTTTACTTGGATTTAAATTTTACTTTTCATTTCAAATTTGTTTTGAATTTATATTTCTAAATTACCTTTAGGCATGTCTTTTTACTTGTGGTTTGACATATATTTTAACTTAAGTGTAAACTTTTGGTTTGACTTAACTTATTACTTATTTTGACTTCTGAAATACCTTTTCATTCAAATTTTGACTTAACTGTTTACTTGAATCATTTATTTGACATTTGATTTTATTTCACTTATAACTTGAGTTTTGACGGTACTTTAAACTTGACTTTTGCCTTCACTTTTAAGATGTCATTTAATTTGACTTCTGATTTAGATTTGATTTGACTTTTAATTTGACTTTTGTTTTGAATTTAATCTTGTCTTAACTTTAGACATGTCTTTTGATTTGACATTTGACATATTGGTTTACTTGGGTCCTTTTAACTAAATTTAATAATTAAATTTGGCTTAAATTAACTTGACTTTTAAATTAACTTTTGAAATACCTCTTCATTTGACTTGACCTTTGACTTAAATTCGACAACTTGAATTTTGGGTTACTTCTGACTTGATTTTTAATTTCCCTTTAAATTTGGTTTTTGAATTAGATTTCATATGACTTTTATTTCATACACCATTTGTTTTTAACTTGATTTCTTTGATGTAATTTTTGACTTAAATTTTGACTTAACTAAAGACGTGTCTTTCGATTTTACGTATAACTTAAGTTTCAACTTCATTTTTAACTAAATATTTTTTGGTTTTACGACTTTATATTTGCCTCGAGTTTTGATTTATTTTTAAACACGTATTTTGACTTGATATTATTCGACATATTGTTACGAATTCTGCTCTACTAAAATATAACACTCGGTGGTCGAGTATTGGAGGTATACATCACCAAGTGTTACCATCCATAAGATCATGGATTCGAGTCCAACTCCTGGAATAATGAAAGCAATTGTAAACGATGGCGACAGTCAAGAAAAAACCGGAATTAATGATGACGTTAATCATCAAGACAGGGTAATTGATGACGTGGAATTTTCGCGAATACAATTACATGCAAATGATCTACAATCGGGAATAGGCATAAATCACCAGATATAATGAATGGAATAATATCGAACAGGAATGAGCAAGTATTTCAGCACGAGCAATTTAAAATGTAGGCAAGGTTGTAATTTTATAGTGAATAGGGCAAATAAAGAAGTTAAAAGTAGTATGAAAGTAAAAGTGAAATAGTGAACAGTGATAAATTAAATAGTGCATTTTTCCCAAGAAGTTAAAAAGTTTGTACTTTAAAACACCTATAAATCTCCGCAATTAAGGGATAAGACCCAGAGTCTCGGGATTTTAACCGAAAGGAATAAAATCGAGCTCCTATCGAGACTGCAGAGTGCTATTGAAAAAAATGCTGAAAGAAGAGGGCGTAGATCACGACAATCGTCACTGACGCTAGGACAAATAGGGATGATGACAGTTACCCCAAACGATGAACACAAGGTCCAGCCTAGCGAGGAAGAATTAAATATGATGAAGGTGTTTTTACTTCAAATGAAGGAAATGCGAGCGGAGCAGAAATACGAGCAGAAAAAGGTGGACGGTTTGCCAAGAAACAACAAACACTCAATCAAATTTATAGCACGCCCAATTTCGTTAAGTTACAGAGCTAAGGGGAGAAATAAAATAGTTTGACGGAAAAGTCGACGGTCAGCTCAAGAAATTTGAAGGACAAATCAGGCAGGACCTTGAAAATAAAATTAAGCAAGTGGTAACCCATTTTGAAATATTTACTTCGCATAACGTTTTTAACAGAATCAGTTGTTGGAAGCTCAAGAGAAATTTTAAAACCTCCGATATAATCGATGGTAAAATTGGAATAGAATTTTAAAGTGCAGTTCCAAGCCGCAGAACAGCATAATTGTTAGGGCGAAGGGGAGTAGCTCAATACATTCATTCTGGCTCTTCGAGGGTAAGCTGCAGATGACTTGCAAAATATATCAACAATAGAAAGGAGTTACGAACGGGCCGTGAATGAGTAGGAACTAAGATTTTGACAGTCACACGTCAGATAATTGTCAGTGCTGTCAAGGATAACCGTTTAAACTTCATTTCAGAACCAACACCAGGGGCAAAGCAACGAATGAATTTCTTTCGTTGGCTTTAGAATGTGAGGCAGCCAGAGAAAGTTTAGCCACTGATACAATAAAATTGCGTTACCTTATAAGAGACGAATTGAAGCAACTAGCACAACGCCCCCCTGGTGTCACAGAGAATTGCAACAGTCAAGTGCAGAGTGAAGCAACATAAAAAGTTTAAGGAGATGCTTGTTGGCTTGGGAAGAAGAGGGACAGATCAGGAGGGGTTACTTAGCAGTATATACCAGGACAATTGTTAAGGATTAGTACGGTAGGTATTGGAGTTGAGCTAGTGGTGGAATGTGACGACACGAAAGGATCCGGAGCCGGGAGAGAAAAGCGTCCAAGGCGAGTAGGAGATATACGACGTAGAATACGTAACGATCAATCTGCAGAAGGGAACAACAGCACAAACAGCGTGGGAGATTTAGCATCTTTCGACGGGATTATTACGTATGTGGCTGTACAATTCCAAAAAGCGGACAATCAGATCTCGGATACAAGGAATTAACGTCATACGTTCACGTAAAGCCGTCAAATGCGATAAATTGAACCAATACGACATGGGATGGGTCAGTTCGGAAAGAAACAGATTTCAGGTACGGTTAGTCTTACTAATTTTACTCTACATAATTATAAAAATCAGCGGATGCGAGGTTAAGGTATATTTCACCAAATGTTACCGTCTTAAAAGCTGGTTCGATTCCAACAGTTGTGGTGTAATTTTAATCAGCTATGACCTTAATAACGCTGTGTTTTATTTGCAAAATCCATTAAGAATCCGTATCGAATGAAATAAATTCGTATAATAATATATTTTGACTTCACTTTAAAATTAAGTTTACAAATTTGAATAAACTTTTACAATGCTTTTTAATTTGACTGTTGACTTGATTTTACTTATAACTTGATTTTTCACTTTTCTTCGATTTGTCGTTTGAATTGCTTTTGAATTAACTTTTACTAGAGGTAGGACTTAACTTTTGTTTCGATTTAATTGGTGTGAAGCAAGAGGTGAGTTTTTGCAGTTTGGTCGTTGCAACCTGATGAGTAGACCAACTTTTATCAGTACCGAACCAAACTGCCAAGAGGAAACTTGAGGAAGTTCTCATTTTTGTAAAGGGTTGTGTAGCTTTGAACACACAAGTATCCTTGGGGTTAAAAATGGAGGGGGGGTGAGTGAATTTTCTACTTTGTGGTAGAGATATTGTAAGTAAATGACCTCTTTTTTTGGTGGCCCGAAAGGTCTCAAACATTGTGAATGTTATAGAAAATAATATTTGTCTATAAAAAAGCCGAAAATTGTTAAAGTAATACAGACGAATTAAAAATTTCTTGATTTAATTTTATTTTTGACTTATTATTGGCTTCAAATTTTATTTTACTTTTCACTTAACTTTAGAACTTTAACTTTTCTTTTGGTTTGATTTAATTTTTAACTTAGATTTCAATTTTACTGTTGAATTTAGTTTTATTTTGATTTTATATTTGATTTGACTTTTGATTTAACTATAGACATGTCTTTTGGTTTGAACTTTAAATTGTAATTTTGAATTTCATGACTTTTGACTTAATTAGATTTTTGAAGCAGATTTGATTTGCATTTTAACTTGACGAATGACTTGATTTTAAACATGACTTTTGTTTTGATTTGACTTCATTTTTAACTTGGACTTATAGTTCTATTTTGATTTTATATTTGATTTGACTTTTGACTTTATTTTGACATTCAATTTAAATTTCAAATTTTGATTTGATTTGTCTTTTTGACATGCCTTTTGATGAGTTTTGACTTCCTTTTGGCTACTTTATACTTGTAGCTTAGCTTCAGCGTCATTATTACTCATAATTTGTTTTTTTTTTTTATTATTTTGGATGCTTGCGAACAAAATTTGCCCAAAGTTACGAGGGCAAATCAAAAAGTCTTGCAATATCATATGAAAAAAAAGAGTGAGAGAGACAGCAATATTTTTATTTTTCGACATAATCTCCTTTAAGGTTTATACATTTGTCACATCGATCAATTAACTTACCTAAACCCTCTAAAAAAAAAGATTTCTTTTGCTCCATAAAATATTCATTTACAACAGACTGTACTTCATAGTCACTGGAAAATTTCCGGCCCCTTAGTGTTTTTTTCAAATTGGGAAAGAGAAGTAGTCACTGGGTGCCAAGTCTAGACTGTACGGTGGATGCGGAATTTCCACGAAGCCGCAGTCCTTTAATGCAGCTTGAGCAATATTAGCCTTGCGCACTGGTGTATTGTCGTGAAGAAGCAAGATTTTTTTCCTAACTTTCCTTGGCCGTTTTTCCCGGATCGCTTTTTTCAATTTTCGCAAAACCTCTGCGTAATATATGCCTGTGATTGTGGTTTTCGGTGGCATATAATCGATTATCAAAATTCCTTCAGCATCCCAAAAAATTGTTGCCAAAACCTTACCAGCAGACGGTTGAGTTTTGAATTTCTTTGGTGGTGGTTCACTACGTTTAATCCATTGCATCGATTCTTGTTTGGATTCCAGATCCCAGTGATGAAGCCATGTTTCATCGCCTGTTATTATGTTACCCAAGAAATTTTCTGGATCTGCTTTGTACATATCTAAAATCGCCTTTGAAGTTTAAACACGCATTTTTTTTTGTTCAGCATTCAACAAACGGGGAACCCATCGCGCACTTACTTTCGACATGTGAAGGTGGTCATGTAATATAGTATATGTGGTACCGTATGAAAGAGAAAGTCTCCACGCTAACCGCGGAACAGAAATACGCCGGTCCTCCAATACAATAGAATCAGCCAAAATTACGTTTTCATGGCTAATAGCATCTGCTGGCCGACCCGAGCGGTTATCGTCTTATAATGACTCCCAACCACTTTTGAATAATTTTACCCACTTTGTTACTGTGGCATATGATGGTGCAGATTCGCCGTAAACTTTTGATATATAGTTGAATATATAAATTGCATTTCGTCCATCTTTATAGAAAAATTTAGTAACGGCGCGATATTCAATTTCATTCATTTTAAGAAAAATTCAAAACACATGTTACTAAATTGACAAAAACAAACGAACCGTAAAATTTACATCGAAATGTTCTTCTAGAAGTTTCATCGTGACAAAAAATGGTTTTGAAAAATATATTGTTGTCTCACTCACTCGTTTTTTTCATATGATATTGCAAGACTTTTTGATATACCCTCGTAAAATTATTTCATCTCGGGCGGGGAAATTTGAATATGTTTCCAATGATTTGATTGGCTTTTGATTCGCAAATTTGACTTGGCTTTTGATGTAACTTTAGAGTGTCTGACTTGAAGCTTGACACAATTTTTGAGTTAAATTTTAACTTAAATTTTGACATGGGTTGACTTTTAAATTGATAATTAGCTTTTGAAATTCGACTTATGTTTGACTTGGCTTTTAATTTTAAACACGCCTGACGTGATGTTTCACATAATTTTTGTTTTGAGTTTTAAGGTAAATTTTCACATGACTTTTCATAAATTTTAACTTGCTTTTGACTACTTTATACTTGTAACTTAACTTGACTTGATTTTCGCTTTGTGTTTTGACTTGAATTTTTAATTGAATTTGACTTAAATTTCGTGATTTTCTATTTGACTTAACTTTAGAAATGTCTTTCGACTTCATGTTTGACTTAACTTTTGACTTGACTTTAAATTGACGTTTGACACATATTTTGAATTTGCTTGAACGGTACGTAAATTGACCTTCGACTTGTCGAACTAGACTTTCAACTTGACTTTTAGTTTTTCTGAAGATTTGAATTGTATTTGATTTCACTTTTAACTTCAATTTTGTTTTGTTTTAATTTCTTTTTTGACTTGAATTTTAATATTACGTTTGATTCTAATTTTGTTTTACATGAAAATTTGATGTAACTTTAGAAAGTTTGACTTGAAGTTTGGCGCAATTTTTGAGTTAATTTTAAATTTAAATTTTGACGTGGGTAGACTTTTGTTTCACATAAGTTTTGAATTTAGTTTTAAGCTAAATTTTGATTTGACTTGATTTTTAAATTGACGTTTGACATACATTTTGAATTTACTAGATTTTGTTGAATTTTGACTTGACTTATGATACTTTTGACTTGAACTTTGAAATCACATTGACTTTATTTTTGGATTTGCTTCTGACCTGATTTTTTACTTGGGTTCAACTTCACTTTTGATTTGATTTTTGACTTGATTTAATTTTGACTCGCCTTTTGTATTTGTTTTTGACTTATAGTGTAAAAAACCAACGTTCAATAGGCCGGGAGGGGAAACTAACGTTCAATCTTGAGCAGGTGGGTTAGCTGCCTTAATTAGTATTAATCATGTATCAAATAAGTTTACAATTAAATTTTTCAGATCACGATTTTCTAGTGAGATTGTTAAACTGATTAAATCGGTAGTAACACTTGTAATAATTCCGGCTTAACGATTAGAGACAGTTTGAGGCTAAGTATCAAACTGAATACACAGCATAGCGTTTAGTATTGTGCATGTTCCTTAAATGACTTGATAAATAGAGCAATTAGAAATAAGCAATATTTCAAAATTTTCCCTGATTTTTCCAAGTTATCAAGTTTTGAACCTTATGAATAGATCATAAGGTTACAGCCCCTAGCATTTTGTAGTTGACTTTGGTTATATTAAATGTTTTGTGGGTGATAATTTAGAAGCAACAATTAGCGGTAGTTGACTCTTCTTATCGACAATGTATGAAATAAGAATTTCAACAGGTAAATTCGAGTTTCAATGTACCCTGAACTTTTCAACATCAGCTCCTTCTCATAAATCACTAACTCAAAACGAACTTAAATGAACTATTTGTTGAACTCATAACTAATTGAAATATTCACCGACTTTTAGTTACAACGCTTAATAAAACAAACCGACCATACAAAATCTAAATTAATATTTTAATTAAACAACATGTACCCAACCAAAACATAATATCCACAAGCATTTATGCTCAAATATGCATGCAAATAATATTTAATGAATAATTAAAGAGCTTCTCTAACATATTCGTATTTAATACGTTTCTAACGTCTAACCAATATACATATGTAACTTAATTGTTGTATATCTGCAATAAATAAAAAATTTATAAGGTACGTACCTGAATCTAGGCAGACTACTACACTACTACATCCGAGAAACGATATCAATATTATACATTCAGAACTAGAAAATATTTTTCATTTTTGTTACTTCCACTCGAATATTATGAAAGAAAATTTAAAAAGCTTTCATTTAGTTTTCCCATTTATAACGTTATCAAAACGTATAAACAGAATTAAATCGAATAATAAAATACACGAGGATTATTGAAAACGTATATAAACTGAAATTCTTGAATCGAATTCGAATATATCAATTATTCATATTCAATATTATCTGGAGTAGCAACAGGAAGGGGTGAGATGTAAGCGTTTTCAAAGATATGCTGACGAGAATTTGAAAAATTTGATCTAAAGATTGGTGGTTGGGTGAGGGTGGCTAAATATTATAACGTAAGGTATACCTATTCTAATTCGAATATGTATACAAAGTATTATTTTCATTTGATATGAAGTCTATTTGCTTAAATATGTACCAAAATTGTAAATTAAATTGAGTTACGTTTTAGGATATCAAATTTATATTGAAATATTCAAAATTGTTTTGCTGAATAACTTATAAAATCGATTTTTTTTAAATTGGCTTTACCTAATTCAAACATTTCTTATATGTATATATTCGAGGAGGTATAATCCAGTAAATTTTTAAAGCTGAACTAATTTAAAAAAACACACTCATACGATTAATTCCATTTAAGTGATCGCGAGGTAATCTGATTAGCAATAAATAAATAATTTTCGTCGATTTTATGAATCTTATCTCATGATTCATTCGCAATCTGTAGTGACCGCTTTCTTTCGTTGGGCCGAATTATTTTACGATCGAATACAGTAAGTTTTCGCATATATATTACTGTTAGCGTCCTTGACTTTGTAGCGACTTGTTTCTTCAACTATAAGAAACACCGCACAATATAATTAATTAGGAACGGACATTTCTCCGCAGACTTAAATATTTATTAACGGACAATCCGTATAAATAATTATATTCCAAACGAATATAAAACACAGTCGCCTGATATAACCCGATCCTAAATTCCCGTTTTGTACCATATCGCGTTTTGTACCGTATCGCGTATTGAATTATCGCGTTTTAAAATATCGCATTTCAAATGGGACCCATAAATGTATCGTTGCAATGATGTCCATAGGTGCACGTCTATAATTCACCAAATTGATAACCAGCTGAAACCAGATTTGGTGGATGCAATTCAGACTTTTATTGTCTTGTTTAAGAGCGCTACAGACGATCCGACCGATTGTCCGACCGACTTGTAGTTTTCATGTTAATGTTAATCTATTGTCTCATTTTATATTACAAAAACGATTTTATGTTTTTTTACACACCGAATAATTTTAATTTTTTATTTTCTCTGTTGTTTTCTCTGTTGGTTGATTATTATAAAATTTATGAATTTCCTTTTTGTAACATAAAACGAGACAATAGATTAGCATTAACATGAAAACTACAAATCGGTCGGACGATCGGTCGGATCGTCTGTAGCGCTCTTTACCAGTAGCTACAATACTAGGTCAATCTGGGTTTTATTGTGGCATTAAAACCAGATTTCTAGCCCAAAATTTTTGTATATAATTCATACAAAATTATACGATTTCCTCTTATTCAGTTTTTCGATTTCGAAGCCGCAGCACGCGGCAACCCCCAACAAACAAATAATTACATAAAAATTAGTTTCATAAATAAAATTTTATTATTAAATATAAAAAATTAAATTAAAGTTTTTTTCCTTTATTCATATTATTATTACAAATTTTACAAAGTGCATCGCACCTTCGCTTTGCATCACTTACGCTTCATTCGTATACTGGTGATAGTCACTATATCTGGTTATCCTTCGACGACGGTTTTTACCGTACAGGTAAGAAATTTTATTTCACTATTACGAAAAGTGATAATAAAGTTAAAAATTGTTTTTATCAAAAAACAAGTGCATGGTGTTTTATTTTTAATTTAACATAAATTTAAAATAAAAATACGGCGAGTTTTATGAAATAGTGGCCTAGCCCTCACCCGCGGTAAGCGCACAATTTTCATAAATCGTTACTGATTCTTTGGTCGCTTTTTAGAAATTCGTATCCATTCCGACACAATTTCTAAAAATTCGTAATCCAATCAATTTTTTAGTTTTAGTTCGATTAAAGTTTCTTTTCTAAGTGTGTGAAATAACAAATGCAAGATCAATTCATCTTGGAGAATGCAGATGAAGACGAAAACAAATTCCATGATGAGAATAATCGTCAGCAACATGCAGAATATCAACCGGAGGTATAGCAACGTCAAAACAATTGACGCGGCTATCACCATTTTGGGGAACCAACCCACAAGATTATTAACGACAAATAAAAGTTTGCCCACACTGAGACAATCAAAAGACTTCTAATTGGTCTATACTCCATTTCCGAGGAGCGTAAATTAGAAACCATACTTGGCACAATAGAATTAAGTGACCATAAACTATCTGCCTTGTTGCACCAAATTAAAAAAAAAAAAAAAAATTAAATCGTTGGCCGGCAAAAAAATTCACGGTCATCGTAATTACTAAACTATGGATCAGACAGCTACCTGATTACATGCAAACAGCTTTGATCCCGCAATAAGACAAACTGGCAGAGGATCTCGCTGGTATTGCCGATAAATTGTACGACATGGTCGGCAATTGAACTCAAAACTTGAATTCGATTAATCGCGACATACGAACCAACAACATAAACATACATGCGACAAGCACTACCTAGCAATAGCCAACTTCAAACCATGTTAAAACAAATTAGCGATAAGCTAGCTAAGCTAGAAAATACTTCACACGCACAACGACAACATTCTCGTTCACAATCACCCCGGAGACGAACACCGTCTCCTTTGAGGAACTTTCGATCACCATTTCCACAGGGAAGATCAATTCATAAAAACAACCAACAAACGCCAAGATACCAATTATCACCCAACTGGTGTTGGTATCACACATAATTTGGCAACGCTGCCTCCTAATGCAGTAAACAATGCACTTTCGCAAATGAACCAAATGGATCCGCAAATGCCGGTCCCCAAACCAGTATAGGTTTCAAAGTCGCACCGGCCGACCTAAGACAACCTCACCATAGCCGCCTATTTCTACGGGATACGGTAAATCAAATCACATTTTTGTTTGATACCGGTGCTGATCTGAGCGTTATCCCGTACCACAAATACTATCGCCACGGAACAAGTCGAAATCCCGATTTAGTTCTGTCAGCTGCGAATGGTACCACAATAAACACTTTCGGTACCAAACTACTCGACGTTATTCAAACACGTTTACATTCTCGCTGATGTCAATCGCTCCACAACCGGCGCAGATTTCCTAATGAAATTCGGTCTCTTAGTGAGTCTGAAAAATCACAAATTGATTGATCCATCCACTAAGCTCTCAATCAACGCAACATCAATACACATTGATACCACCGAACTACAACTCTCCGATAAAGCACAATGTAGTACATCACATCGTGACTACAGGCCATTTACCGTTTTCTAGAACAAGACGACTTGATCCAATTCGCCACAAAGCAGCTCTCCTAGAATTCCAACACATGGTGGAACTAGGAATCTGCCGACCTTCTTCTTCAGCAATATCATGTCCATTACATATGGTAAAGAAGAAAAACAATGACTGGATACCATGTGGGGACTACAAAAGGCTTAACGCAGTCATAATTCCTGACCGTTACCTTATCCCCCACATCCAAAACTTCTCCATACAATTACATGGTTGCACGATTTTTACAAAAATTGATCTCGTCAGAGCATTTCACCTCATTAGAAAATTTCCAACACCTCAAAGCGTTAAGCAAATTCAACAATTTGTCGGTATGTTAAACTACTACAACCGATTACAAACTCGCTGAGATACTTGCCCCAATTCACTCACAATTGGCAACACTGCTCAAAACGCCTCAAAATTTTTCTTGGCCTGAAGAATGTCAAAACGCATTCCTTCAGCTCAAGAACAGATTACAAAATATTGCCAGTTTAGCGCATCCGCTAAATGCAACCAAATATAGCACTACCACTGATGCATCCAACACGTCAATAGGCGCGGTCTTACAACAACTAAACAATAAGACCTTTGAACCTCTTGGATTTTTCTCCAAGAAATTATCAGATGCCGAAAGAAAATATTCCACATTTGATCGCGTATTGCTTGCAATCTTCCAAGGAATGAAACACTTTCGCTATTTTGTCGAGGGTCGAGCATTCACTATTTTTACTGACCACAAACCGCTTACTAGAGCAATAACCTCTAAACCCAAGGCTAGCACGCCACTTAGAGTATATCTCTCAATTTACAACAGACATGCAACACATTCAAGGAAAAGACAATGTTGTCGCTGGCAATCTTTCTATAGGACTTCCGACAACAAGCTTGCCTCCACAGCAACTCGTTACGACATCATAACAATCGCAAAAGTTCAAGCTCGCGATCATAAAATACAAAACTTACTCTCTAGTTTTGCAAATCGACGCACTTCTAAATGGAAATTAGATAAATTTCCATTAGCCGATTTAACAACTTACTGTGAAATATCTACAGGCAAGAATCGCCCGTACATTCCAGAGATATTACGTCGAACTGTCTTCGCCACTCTGCATAATATTACACATCCAAGTGTACGAACAACTCGCAAACTCGTACTTCAAGATACTTTTGGCCCAGTATGAACAAAGATATAACCCTGTGGGCGAAATCTTGTTTATCCTACCAAAAATGTAAAGTGCACGGTACACCAAATCACCTCAGGGAAATTTCCAAATTCCACCAGGTCCATTTTAACATATCTATGCAGATATTGTTGGGCCACTTCCACCATCTAATAGATACACATACATTTTAATTTGTGTAGATCGTTTTACACGGCAGCCAGAAGCCTACTGCGTCAAAGATATTTCCGCAACAACAATCGCAAAAAAGCTCGTCGAAAACTACATTTCTAGATTCGGCGTTCCGGTCAACATTACGACCGATCAAGGCACACAGTTCGAATCCAAACTATTCGCTGAGCTTATGCAGCTCGTAGGCTCACATCGAATAAAAACACTGCCTATCAACCACAAGCAAACGGTATGGTTGAGCGCTTTCACCGCCAACTTAAAACAGCTCTCAAAGCTCGTGCAAATACCGTCAACTGGAGCTCAGAGGTCCCAATCATATTGTTGCGAATCCGAGCAACAATCAAAGATGGCTTAAAATGTTCACCAGCAGAACTGGTGTATGGTCAAATGATCAATTTACATGCAGAATTTTTTGTGGAACACCCACTTACACCCCAAGTAACTACTGACACAGTAATTTATAAATTGCACTCCACGATGAACAAACTCATCCCATGAGATACGCGGCAAACCAATCAAAACGACATATTCAAACCAAAGTCACTGCAAACCTGTGACTTCGTTTTCATACGAATAGACAAAGTACGCACAGGTCTCACATCACCGTATGAAGGCCCATACAAAGTGATACGACGACTTCGTAAGCATTTTGTATTACAAATTAGAGATAAGTAACAATCTGTCACTATCGATAGACTCAAATAAGTCTATGGGATATTTAATTCAGCCAATCAAGTATCGGGGGTAAAAAAATCTATCCGCATTCTTGGATAATACATATCCCAAGGAGACAACCCCCTCATTCTCAAGAAAATACGTAAATTTAACCAAAAAAAAAAAATACAAAGCATTTACGAATTATGCTTTATTTTCACAGAATGGAACAACAAGAGGTTTTATTGGGGAAATTGATATGGTCATCGACAGGGCCATGCAACCGGCTACACAACTACTACCGGTCAAGCAGCCACGATCCGGCCACGCTAACGATTAAACACACAACATCAGTGTCATTTAAATATTTTTTCTTTCATTCCTCCAACCACAATCACTGGTGGAGATAAAAAATCATTTTTTTTCTGATGACAATCATCTACATCGTACAACTCCATCCATAATCGCTGATGGACACAAAACCCAACACAAGGAGGACCTTTTCACTGAGGAGAAGTGATATAGCGGCTTGTTTCTAAAACTACAAGAAACGCACAATATAATTAATTAGGAACGGATATTTCTCCGCAGACTTAATTATTTATTAATGGACAATCCGTATAAATAATTATATTCCAAACGAATATAAAACACAGTCTCACATAGAATCAATAAGCATAACTCACAACCAAAGGTGACCACTGATCTAATCAGCGCCTTGTAAATGTTAACTTTTGACTCGAATGTTGCAAGACTTGAAGATTTTAGTGATTGCGTAAAAAGCTCGATATCCAGCGACAATTCTTGATGTTATATCTAAACATACTGAATTCTAGTCCTTTACTAACGACCCCAAAGATTTAACCTCTTTCACTTGTAATCGTCAATTTCAGTAAAGCACCTTACCTATAAGTTGCAGATATCTTAAATAAAAATTTTGAATCCATTACCAAAATTTAAATCTTTCGGGAAATCACATAGCAATAGTTCCTGTAAAAGTTGAATATGATAGAGGTAAAATTGTTTTTCCTTTGAATTATCCAGTGGCAATATACTGCCTTTTCCTGGGAACAGGCAATTGGGGAAATTATTTTCATAGCATTTTTGTTTGACTTGTGTTTTTTTAGACTACTGATGGAATTTGCTTAGTGTAAAAATGTTCGATAGGAGTTTTTTGCAATAAAATTTTTTTGGATTTAAAGTTTCCCATTCAACTTATTTGTTTCTAAAATATTTACATGAAACTAATTTTCTCAGTAGGCCAGAAAAATACAATTCAGACCAAAAATGCTATGAAAATATTTTTCCCAATTCCCTATTCCCACGGAAAGCCAGAATAGTGGCACAGGTTAAATAGTGGCATTATTTGGTTACCAATTATAAAAATGGCGACAAAGATGGGATGGATGGGCAATAACACTGGAGAGGACTCCAAAGAATCTGCTGTCCTCCAGTTACTAACAAACCAAAATAATATGTATGTTGGAACATTTGGCGTTAGCAACGAAACGCGTGAAAAACACGTGCCGGACTTTTTTACGTTTGACCACGGGAAATCTTCATAGGACACGTATCGGATGCAGCTCAATCAGCACTTGTTTGCAAATGGGGTGGAGAACGACAACAAAAAGGCCGTTTTTCTGTCGAACGGCGGATATTACTTGTTGGATATATTAAACAAACTTTTCGATAGTCTGGACTTTTTCAGAGATTACGGCTGGTCTCACGACCCATTTTGAGTCGAACACGCATGTGCTATCGGCAAGATAAGTGTTTCACAAAACAGGTATGAAACCTAACAAAACTTATTCTGAGTGGATGGTTCTATATGAAAACAGTGGCGTTATGAAAAAGAAAATGTGGACTGTGGTCCGCATGAATTCGAAACCGGTTCGAATCCAACTACACACTGGGGCATCGTCATCAATGATCTGTTTAAATATACTTACACAGCAATCAATTCTCCCGCATGTTAACACATTTCAATAAAGGAGACCATCGATGTTGAAGTATCCAGATCGTAATAAAAAGCTCGTCTTACCTGTGATCGTCGAAAACTCAAACGATGCTACGGAATCAAGCATTGGGTTCCAAGGTTGTCCATGACAATGGGAAAATAGAAATGTCACCTACCAGCGTGAATTCAATCTCCTCTCATAAAAATCTAGAGAATCGAGTGCGTGAAATTTCTAACCGTCATCCAAAATTATTTGATTCGTTAAACCTGGGTCATTGTACAACGTCCAAAGTAGACATTAGTTTGAGGGAAAACGTAAAGCCTAAATTTTTCAAAACACGAGTTATTTACTGTTCGCCATAAGAAGAGCGGTAAAAATCAATTGCAACGGTTGGTCTCGCAAAATGTTTTAATGCCAATCCAAACCTCATTATGGGCTACTCCAATCGTAAAAGTGAAGAAACCGAATGGTGGAACACGAATTTGTGCTGAGCATAAATTGACAGTCAATCCACAAGTCGATATGGATCGTCACCCAATCCCTCGAATCGAAGAGCTATTTTACAAGTTACAAGATGGTAAATTTTTTACAAAAATGGATTTGAAAGATGCCTATCTACAACTTGAACTTACTGATGAATCCAAAAAAATCTCTTGTAATGAACACTCCGTTCGGATTATACGAATATAAACGCATGCTTTTCGGAATATCTAGTGCACTATGTATTTTTCAAAGACTGATGGAGCAAATCACAGTTGATTTCAAATGTTGTGCAGTATATTTAGATGATCTCGTTATATCTGACGCTAACAATGAAGAACATTTGACGAATGTTGAACAATTATTATCACGGTTAGAATCAAACGGATTCAAACTACAACTAAACAAATGCGAATTTGTGAAGCCTAAAATCAAATACTTGGGTAATATCATAGACCGAAACGGAATTCGTCCAACGTCCACGACACGTCGAAGCGATACAAAATCTACGACGACTGGGTAACGTCAAAGACGATTATCCAATCATTTAAGCAATGGATGCTTCTTCGTACGGTATCGCTGCAGTAATTTGTCATCGTTACCCTGACGAAACTGACCAGTGACCACCCAATTGCGTTTGTTTCGAAAACACTCCACAGCGCACAAGAATGATATTCGCAAATCGAAAAAGAGGCACTGTCGATTATCTACGGCGTTAAAAAATTCGATCAATACCTGGAAGGTCGCAAATTCGAATTGGTTACCAATCATAAGTCATTGGTCTCATTATTTAACCCCAGCAAAAAAATACCGCTCCACTCAATCAACCGTCTTCAACGGTAGGCAAACATCCTAATGAGCTACACATTTGCAATAACGTATACGTTAACGAAACACCACGGCAACGCTGACGAACTACCACGTTTATCTTGTGGACCGGATAAATATTTTGAAAAAAGCGGAGAGGCCTGTTTTCAAGTCAATGAAATTTACAACGATCGCATTCTCGATTATCCAATCGATTACAATCTAGTAGCACAACACACTCGCTTCGACCCTCTACTTCATAAAGTGAAGTCCTACGTAATAAATGGGTGGCCGGAAAAAAAATACCTATGAATCGTTGAAACAGAATAACTTATATGCAGCTTTAGTACCCGTAGCTCCAGCGGCAGGGGTACGTTTGGTCGTGGGTGATGGGGCACGCGAGTAGTAACCTTGATTACCGCATTTTTAGGTTCTTAGACATTTTTTTTTGACAAGACTGCATAAAATATGCCGTCTAACGGTGGGTATAGGGATGAGATATTGGGACCCGGACCCAATAGGTGTGGAGGTATACTCCAACGATGTTCTGGGCTATTAAACCGTGGTTGTTAATTGATTAATTTAGGGTAGCATTATTACCCTAAATTAATTATACGTGATAAAAAAAATTTGTTTGTTTTACCAGAGGGATCTTAATTTGTTTTGGCCTACGGCCCTAGTGATTAGTAAGTATTTTTTTATTTTAGATCTGCCAAGCGTTGCTGGTAGAAGGGTGTGCAATGCCTGAGGTACTGTTGCTTATGAACCACCTGTCCCTTTTTCCAGAGGAGCAACCTGCATACGCTTTGCGGATCAGTACCGCTTGAATTAGTATGGTGAGGTTATGTTTATACTTACTGAAATACCGCCAACTGCCTGGAATTGTCCCAACTTGATCTTCTACCAAAAATAATATGAAAACCCAAACAAATCACTGTTTTTTTTCCTCTTTTTTTTTTTATTTAAAACAAATTATTCACTATCAATTAAACCACTGACGAAAAAACTATACTTAATTAACTCACTAAAATTCCCGGAAAAACTGACCCCTTACCAAAATTTTGATACGGTATTTATACATATTACTTGGTTGAGGCGGGAGGGGAAAATTTTTAGTACAAAATGTACTATGTACTCTCTCAACCAAATATAATTATTTCTCCCATATTGACAAAATGTATAAATACCGCCCATTTAAAAGTGTTATAAAATAAACACTTGGGTAGTTTATGTATGCCGCGAAAACTGCAACGTTTTAAATTCCTACTTAGGTCGTTCGATTAACTTTAAGTAGGAAAGTAGAACATTTGCTTTTATCGCGGACATAAACAACTTATGGATACGTAATCCAATTACAAAACAAATATTTACGTTCACTCATTTGCATTATATAATAATTACATTATAAACGAAGTGAGTGACGTAGGTTGCAATTGGATCGCGTAAACAAGAAATATTTTTATGTTTGCTGTATTGCAACTTATACCAATTTTTAGGTATATGAATGCAACAACAAACACAGAGAAGCATTTGTAATTTCGGCATGACTAGATATTTGATGAATTTTAGTGAAGATGATCTCTTCAAGGTCATGGCGAAATTACTTCAAAAATTATTATTATAATTATATGAAAATTGTGTGGGTTGAGTTTCTAGAATTGATAACGGAATAAATTCCGTTACATCGTCTTACTCAGACTATTTTAAGCATCGTCATAGGTTGAACATGTTTAACGATATCCATTTCTTACAGTCAGAATATCTCCAAATTATCGTTCCCTCTAGCATATTATTATATCTAAATTTTACAACTTTTAGTTTTTACATAAACCAATTATTTGTAGCAATATCATTCGACCGCTGTCCGGTGATATAATGACGGTATCATTTTGTTGCATGTGGCTTGACCGTTTCATTTTACAACAGTGGCATTACATTATGTATATTACAGTGACAACAATCACACAAGTAACTACGGCCTTTATATATTTCAAAACAGCAATGACGTTAAAGGTCGTATTTACCTTTACAGAATTGAGTACATAGAATAATACATAATACATACAAGGGAAAACACTGAAGCTACTACATGATGGATATTGGGGTGTCACCCATACGAAAAAATTGGCTCGTCAACATTGCTGATGGCCAAACATCGACCGTGTTCTGTCAACTCAACGCATCGTCATCGAACAAAGAATTTTCCGAATGGCCAACACCGGATGAACCATGGCAAAAAGTTCATATCGACTACATGGGGCCATTTACGAACAAACTGTTTCTTCTGTGTGTGGGCGCACACAGCAAATTTTCATTCATCGTACCAATGATGAAAAGAACGGTCGACGATCGATCGTCGTACGAGAAAGACGTGTTTTTGTCTTTCTCTGTATAGAAAATTAAAACTTAAATTTTTTTTTCTGTTTTAAATAAATAAATAAATAATATGTTATATATAAAAGTTTTTAATTAAATTAAATATATAATATAAAGTGTTAATAAATAAATATTAGTAAATTAAAACGTGAATTAACGTGAAAATATCTAAATTATTATAACTAATTATTTTATTATTTGTGTGACGCACTGACGCAGCAGTGGTGAACGCTTCACAAGCTAAGTGTTTTTTATGTTTCATATTTTTTATTTATACTTTGTTTAATTTATATTTTGTTTAATTTTTACTTTTTTATAAAAAATTTATATAAATTTTAATTTTATTAATATAAATATTTTTTAATATGCGCATTTTAATATGTGTCGTATGGTTTATGATTGTGTGTGTGTGTGTATGGATATATGTACGTACGTACATTCACGCAGTTTAGTTTAAAGTCAAATAAGACAAAAAGGATGAAAATAAAAATACTCTTCAGTTGCTTATCATTCATTTTCCGTTCATTTTTAAATGAATTTTTTATGCTAATTTCTCTTCGCTCTTGAATAGTAAAATGAATTTTCAGAAATATTATGCAGTAAAAAACGAAAAGTGTCTAGTGAGCGAATAATGAGAAACTGAAAAGGTTGATCTTATTTTTTGTGTTAGTGAAAGGGATCTATTGCTATTTTGGTTTTACTTTTCTATTCTAATAATAAAGCGAAAATTCATTGTAGTACTGATTGGATAAAATGTATTGTTGCCTGTATTGAACGATCGAATAGATGATACATATCATTTCTTTTTACTTTATTCTTGATAAGTGAATGGTAATGCTTGGTTCACGTGTGCTATCGGGGAATGATTCGCGAATCAAGCCAATCTTTGAGCGTAATTATTTCGCATTATTACTCATAATTTGTTTTTTTTATTATGTTGGATGCTTCCGGTCAAAATTTTCCCAAAGTTAAAATAATTTCATCTCAGGCGGGGAAATTTGTATATGTTTTCAATGATTTAATTTTCCTTTGATTCGCGAATCGTTTTTTGATCGCATGTGTGAACCGGGCATTAAACAGAATATTTTTTGTTCCTTTACATTATTCTTGTTGATCAGTTTTACAAATAATGCATTAATTCCGTGGAA
This sequence comes from Nephrotoma appendiculata, assembly GCA_947310385.1. Classification (NCBI taxonomy): domain Eukaryota; kingdom Metazoa; phylum Arthropoda; class Insecta; order Diptera; family Tipulidae; genus Nephrotoma; species Nephrotoma appendiculata. The sequence goes on from OX371223.1 coordinate 112,262,525, forward strand.
AGATTTGCTGACAGTAATTTTTTTTTTTACTGATAATACGCAAAAAAAAAACTTTAAATTTCATAAGAGTGACAAAGAACAGAAATATTTTTTATTTCATTTTATAGTAAAATTTTATGGTTTTACATTTTCGCATAACCTACAAATTTCTTAAAATTTTTAATTTGTACATTATTTTCGTACAATTCGATTTTTTTTTTATATATTTTAATTTTAATATCCTATACCACAAAAAACCTCTAACGTTAACAAATTTCAACACACAAAAAACAAATCGACATCTGAGTATAAAAATGGCGGACGACTTATTTGTAGGAGCGTGAGAAAAATTTCTTATCTTTACATACATTTTTTGTACATGTGTGAAAAATATTGCCATAAAAAATACTCCAATTTACATTTTTTATGGTAGTATTATGGCAGTAAACTACCAACATCATAACTATTCTCTCAATAAAATTTTACTGACAACATGTTTTGTTTCGTACACAACCAGTAAAATCTATATTTTTTTCTCGCTTTTATTTTTGGTGACCGCAGATTTTTTCCATGGAATAGGGACATGACACTGTTCGATCGGTGTAGGGTGAACAATACATTTTGACGAGCGACTTTTTTAAACCCTGATATATGCGTATGTGTGGATTTGTGTGCATATGCATGTGTGTATGTTTATGCGTGTGTGTGTAGGTTCATATGTATTTATACTTATGTATATGTTTAGTTTGTATATTTATATAATATGATTGATTGTTTTTACCTTTTTATAATCATTTTAATAATTTAAAATTAATTTGATATATTATCATATTAATATACTTTAATGTATAAATGTTTATGATTAATTCTTTTAATTTGTAATATAGATATATATATGTATGTGTGTATGTGTATGTATGTATGTATATATATATATATATATATATATATATATATATATATATATATATATATATATGTATATGTATATATAGATGTGTGTACTTAATATGTATGTATGTATATAATATGTATGTATGTATATATGTATGGGTATGTGTATGAGTATGTGTATGAGTATGTGTATGTATGTATGTGTATGTATGTGTGTGTATGTGTATGTATGTGTGTGTATGTGTATGTAAGTATGTATGTATGTATGTATGTATGTATGTATGTATATAAATATGTATATATGTGTGTATGTGTATGTGTATGTATGTGTATGTATGTGTATATGTATGTATGTGTATGTGTAAGTATGTGTATATATGTATGTATGTGTATGTGTGTGTATGTGTATGTATGTATACATACGTGTATGTATGTGTATATATGTATATGTATGTGTGTATGTGTGTATATGTGTATATATATATATATGTATATATATATATATATATATATATATATATATATATATATATATATATATATATATATATATATATATATATATATGTATGTATGTATGTATATATGTATATGTATATATATATATATATATATATATATATATATATATATATATATATATATATATATATATATATATATATATATATATATATATATATATATATATGTGAATGTATGTGTATGTATGTGTATATGTATGTATATATGTGTATGTATATGTATGTATGCATGTGTGTATGTATATATATATATATATATATATATATGTGTATGTATTTGTATATGTATATATATGTGTGTATCTATGCATATGTGTGTATGTATATATATGTATATATGTGTATGTATGTGTGTATATGTGTATATATATATATATATATATGTTTGGTCGGGGTCTACTTGGATATAAGTCCTGCTAACTCCACACATATGAAATAAACAATAACTGAGTAGAGATGTATTGGAAATTTTTTTTTCCATAGTAATTTTTTTTGAATAACTAAGTATAAATGTATTAGGGCAGAAACAAAAAAAAATGAAGAAAAAAAATTCAAATTTTCGTTGCATTGTTAGTGTAACCAACACATTCTTTGTTAGTTTTTTTTTTTTTTTTCAATAGGTATATGTCAATGAGAGGAGTGGGAAGGACTTATATTTAGGTGGATTCTAGTATAATATATAAATATTCATGACTTTTTTGTAGATTGATTTAAAGGGATGAGAAATCATATGTGTTCCGGCATGGCAAAGGGAAAATGGTTTTAATTTTTTATTTCCATTTGTAATGACAATTAAATCTTTGATGTGATATCCTTCGGCCTTTTAATGTTGACTGTTTTTTTTAGATTGCTTACTGCTTGCACTATTTTATCTAAAAGAAGTTTTGGCTCAATAATATTTCTCGAAACAGGTTCGTCTTTGCATGGGAATGATATATACGAATATCGATTGATTTGAGTTCTAAATCCTAATCAACGACCTGCTCATGCACCAATTGTGTAAAAAGCCTTCCGCGTGGTTCTATCCTCCGTTCGTGTCATCACCTCACATAAATCATGGTCGTTTTTGTTTGATTGAGACGGTATACTGCGGAAGATGCATAAAATCATTTTTGGGCATAATTCTAGAAAATCGCAATTCTAGCAATTAGCATTAATTTGGGAGAGGCTTAGTTCGGCTGGGTCATCTGTCAACGGGTTGTCTTGACGGGTAAATGGAGGAATAGGAAAATTCTTTGGCCGAGTATTTTCGGATTTATTTTGTTGAAAAATCCAGTACTTCACCCGGGATTTATGTTGACATCCCGGTTCAGCTCAACATATCAGATTCGAACATGATTAGTTAAGACATTGCTTAGCACGGCTGAACTGCAGAACTTCTCTAATATCCATTTTTAAATTAACATTTAATTCTGCTTACCTGATTTGACATTGGTTGGGATATGGCCAAGTTCCATTAAGAATGATCGAATTTTAGAACTTTATCAAAAAGAAACATTAAAATCCCAATACAAGTTGATCCTAGTTTATTAGAATCCTAGCCCAGCTCTGCAAGCTGAACTGGAAAATTTCGGTTCTAAACGGCCTGTTTCTTTCATTATAGCTAAATCCGAAGATTTCGTCAAATTCGGCTTTGCACCCCGAATTTGATCATCATTTGTTTTGAGTTGACTTAGTTCCATTGAACATGCTAGAGTGCCAATCCAATTCTGCGTACCATATTTAACAGTTATTGGTTGAGGAATAGTTAAGTTCATTTAGCATGATATAAATATACTGTGCACTATAATTATACTTGGTAATTAATCGAATATTTTCTTCTTTGGTGAACAAATTAATAAAATATTTGAAATTTTGCGAATTAAATTAAATTTGTTTGAAATATCCTATCCGGTAGTTAATCTGGCATTGAATAACATTGATATTTTTCCGGGAACCATTGCCTTTGGGATGCCTTACATATGAGTTTTTTTAATATCTTTTTATATTTCCCCCCCCCCCCCCCCTATTTAAGGGGTAAATACTAATCGATTTTAGACTAATTTTAATATAATCTAAATAATTATGGTTTCAGGAAATCCTATTGTAAGTTGTGGAATTGCAGGAGGATTAAATTAATAAATGTTTATATTATTTAGGAAGCCGGAAAATATTAATTTAGAATTAAATTTCAGGAAATTTACAGACGTGAAATAATATTTCTTTGAAATATTAATTGTTAATTGTGTAGATTAGAATGGTGTTGTCATTGCATTAATAACTATCGACTTTATTTAGGGGTCTGCAACTGGGCCGATTTAATCAATTAAATTTTGCATTAATTTACAATTACATTTTAAGAAATTTCCAGATGCACGTGAAATAATAAAATTTTTTCCTAGGTTGCTGATTTAAAGAAGCAATTATTGATGACCAATACCATCAATATCCATTTAACCTATTAAACCTTTATCCTTCCCCAAGTAGATTAGTTTTGTGCTGTCTTTGTGTTACTAACTATCGGCTATACCTAGGTGTCTGTAACCGGGCCGATTCTGTCCCACTTAACTAACCTATCCAATCCTTCGGTTTTGTTATATGTAAAAAAGAGTGTACGGTGGGCCCGGCGTCACCCGGGAGCTCCTGTGTAAGAACTTGGTCGTGCATTCAGAATCAATCAATCAATCAATCAATCAATCGTACCAATGATGAAAAGAACATCATCGCTCACAATTCGGGCGCTACAACAATGCGAAGCAATGAAGGTTTATCATCGACCATCGTAAGTTATAATGGTACTCATTTTATGTCTACACAATTCGCTGAATTCTGTCGTATGAACAACAGAACATTTGACATCAGCTTTACAAACGTTCAAAACAGCAATGAAGATAATTTGTCAGGACGTCTTATCGTTCTACACATTTAACAAATATAGACAAATCACACGCGAAACTGTTACAAGGTCGACAGCCTCTCACTGTACTGTCATCAATGAATTCGGATTCACACCGAAGAGAACATTGCACCATATCGACCAAATAAAACGTCGATGACAAAGTTTACGCTAATATTTTTCAACGGGAAGTCCACATAAATGAAGAAAAGCTTACATCGTCAATCTGTTAGGGAGAAGAATATACCTGGTTTGGACAAACTATGGTATTTGGAGACGACGTCAAAATTAACTACTACCAAGAATTATGTCATCAACCGATGCAAAAACAATTGGTAAACAAGGCGAGTAAAAACGTACATTTTTCTAATTTTTCTTTCTCCACAGAACAAAATCTTCATCAACAAATTTTATTCAATGGGAATCGTATGCCAAATGACGTGCAATAAGAATCGCGAAATGACGTATAATCACAACAAGCACCTGTAAGTGCACAAAAACAAAATTCTCCGATATCATGCTACATTCGTAGTATTTTACGAAATGGATCACAGGCGGCAATACCCGTGTGTGATAATGAAAACTGGGAATCTCCACAAGAGATTGTAAACAACGATACGGCACGAACAACAACACTTTCAAGAACACAACACAATGAAAATCCAAGTTTATAATGCGAAACACCAATGAGAAGATCAATTCGCCCAAAGGCAACCGTGTTTTCCAATCAACGCATTAAAATGTCGATCGACTAGTTTCTTTTGAAGGCGTTTTATTTTTCATTCAATTTTTTTTTTAATTTTCTGTAATCAAATATTTTTTGTTGTATTGATCTGTCAAAAATTAACGAGGGACCAACTGTTATAACTTCACGCATATCACAATTGCTAGCAGTTTCGTTATTTTGTATAATTGCCAATTTTTCGTTACTTTTCTGATGTATGAAAAACTGCTGAGTCAATCGATATAATACGAAATAACGTTATTTGCATTTTTCTTTATGTTTACTAGAAGCCAACATATTGATGCGGGTTCCCCGAAAATTCTGCGACAAACAATTATGCCACAAACAATTATGAAACAAACAATTCATCGAAAAACAAATATAAAAACTACAACATTACAATAACCAAATGTGCGTAAAAACAATTGTGCAAACAACAATTCATCGAAACAAAATTTTTCACTGTAATGCACTGGATTATTGTAATGAGGTGCATAATTTATTTTTCAGCTTATTTTTGCCATCTTTTTTTTATTTTTTTTAATAATAATTGCTTCGTCAACCTTGCAGACACAGATCAAAGAGTTTTCATCGCTCTTATCGCTTCTTCTGATAGTGCCACAAACGTTAAAAAAATCAGCTTTTGTAAATATATGCTATTTTTTAATGTAATTTTAATTCGTTGTATACCTTAGAGGATGGGGGCTGCCGCCCCCAAACCCCCGCTTTTCCAGAATTTATACAATTAATCAAGTGTCATTAATGAAGATATCCTACTTTGCTTTCCGTACCACACAATAGAACAATTAAGAGAAAATTGATCAATATTTTAATTGCGAGTCTTTTCGATGAATTGTTCAGTGTAGAATTGTTTCCGTGTAAAATTGTTTATATTACCATTACGAGTCTTTTCGATGAATTGATCAGTGTAGAATTGTTTCCGTGTAAAATTGTTTGTATTACAATTATTCTTCTCTGAATTCATTTCGAACAATTGTTTGTTGCACTTTTGTGATTGTGTTAAATTGTGTTGCGCATAATTTTCGAGTTACCATTGATGCGGTAGGGTAGTCGTAGATTTTTTTTATTTTAAAATTTCGTATAGCAACAAAGTGTAGTGGCAATTCGATGGTCAATGACAAGGGATCGTCTACGATTAGCGGTAACAATATTTCTGAATTCGTATAAATCTATGACTGCTCCACTGCTTATGCGGTTGACTTCTAGAAACATAAAGATAGGTTCAAAAAACATGATTTCATATACCGCTCAACGTAGACATATCTACGATGCCCGGTAATTGTTTATTGTATCGCTATTAAATTTTCCTAATGTAAACTTAGAGTCTACATAAACACGAGTAAGTTGAAATTGGAGAAAAAGCTTTAAATTATCGATGCCTTAAAGCGCGTTTAGAGCAAATAGGCGAGTAGTGTATTATGTGACTCAAACTGTATTATGTGACTCAAGTTACACAGTAAATTTTTTTTTCAACCTAAGATTCTATCTACCCTAATGTGTGATGAAACCGAGCAAGTGGTGCAGTGATTAAAGCTTTTGCACTTGGACCGGGAGGTACTGGGTTCAAATCCTATCAGAGGCTAGATCCAAATCGAATTTTCATCATCGATTACAATCGGTGATGTTAATAAATACAATAATCGTCCATGTCAATGTACAGGTTGTCATGGAGCTTGCAACGTGCAGGTGGTATACTGTAAATGTGTGAGTAGGTGAATGGCTTGATGATGTGGCATGAATGCGTGGTATCACAATGGGCCAAAAATGGCCTAAGTGTCAACCACTGAAACCTAACACAATGTGTGATGAACTTAAAACTTTTCAATAAAAAATTCCGTATTTAGTTAACACAAAAAACAATTTAAAAATGTTTATTACGATTCACATCTTTAACACACAACCGACACGCAATTCGATTTCCAGTATCCCACAGTTTTTCTTATTTTTTTAAGATTCTTATTGCGATTGTACTTAACCCAATAATACAATACTCACTAATCCAACAAATCGTTATAAAAATAAAAATAATTGTACAACGCTTTTTACCTTTCGGTATATGGAACACGGTAAGATAAGTGTTTTTTACATTATACCATCAGTAAAAGGAACTTACCTTTTCCAAATTGATCATTTTTATTGTTTTCTATCAGAATTTCTATTCCAATTTCAATCCGGTATGGTACATGAAGATTTGCTGCTATTGCCAATGGTAATCCCCAATTTGTCTCTGTAACGAAAGAACAACAACAAAACAAAATGGTTTTAATGCAATGTTAGTGTTAAGAATAATAATAAAATTGGTACACAAGTAGTAATAGTAGTAGTAGTAGTATTAGTAATAATAACGACAACGATAATAATAATAATTGTAATAAAATAATATTTATAGAAAAGCTTTTTTATTTTTGGGGGAAATGATGGTGCGACGGTTGGTTGGAAATGCTGTTAACGTAGAATAAAATAAATAAAAACGTTAACCATCATCGAGTTTGTATGTGCGGTATACCATGAGAGTAAATACGGTGGGAACAAACAGTGGCAGATATAAGAAATTTCCCATATGGTGTTGTGCGTACATAGGAAAACAGGATTTTATCCTATTTAGGCTGTATAAACCGAGAAAACCCTTTCAATAGAAATTAAATCATACGTATTAAATAAGTCATAAATTTATAAAAAAAAGGAAATTTAAGATGCCGCTGTTATAGTAAAAAAAAGTTTAACTTCAAAAGTTTTTTTTAAAACAGGACCGTAAAAGGACGGCGATAAGATGATTAAACTTAAGGAAGTTAAGTTTTGGTTAAGTTTAACGAGATACAACACCAAATTCTTTATCAATTGAGTCACAGTACCACAAGTACAACGGTTCAACCATTAAATCGGTGGTAAACGTCGAAGGAGAAAAATCTAAAAGATGAACATCCAAACCAATATTAGAGGTCAACAAACGTGTTGAGTTGCATTCCATAAATAAAAAGACATAACAATGCAACTCGTGAGAAACCCCAAATTAGCAAGAGCTACAAACATACATATTGCTGATGCGACATAAATACTATAGATAAATATTTTCTATATAAAGCAGAATCAAATTACTCAGGAATAAATTCTTGAGATTTAAAAAAATATATTACTTCTATTTCGTTATACCTCACGCCAACCTCTGTCGCAGTTGGCAGCAGATAATTTTTATCTGGGAAGGCATGTGAATGGCCGTTTACCATTTTCGTTCAAACTCTAAATAGAAATTCAAAAATTTGTTGCAAATTTGATGACTTAATTAGGAAGTGACAATCAGGGTAGCTGGATGAGAAGTTTAGCAATATATTTAAGGTGGTTACGGAACCTGAATCCAAATCACCGAAAAGGCATGTTATTGACAGGTAAAGGCTAAATTGGTAGTCCAGCTAGCCTGATTGTCACTTCCGAAACAGGTCAGCAGATTTGCAACGTATTTTTAATTTTTTAATTTAAAAATGGTAAATTGCCATTAAAACGCGCCTTCCCAGAAATTTGGACTTAGGTTCTGTGCGCACTTTTAACAGATTACTAAATTACTCATTCATCCAGCCTGATTGCTACTTTCCAACTAGTCCAGTAAATTTGCAACAACTTTTTGAATTTCAATTTAAAGTTTGAGCGAAAATGGTAAACGGCCATTAACACGCCTTCCCAGAAATTTGGACTCAGGTTTAATTTTTAGCATTTCTAATTAATTTCCTTTCCACATGTCAGGATGGTGTTTGTTACCATTTGTAACTCTCCATCTTCGATGCAAATAGCGTTACTACGTGGATACTGAGCCAGTAGAAAAGAACGGTATATGTCTCCCAAACCGGCAGATTCGATTTTAACCATTTCTTGTTTGTGTCATTGACGTTTCGTTGTTCTACACAGTCGGATGGAATGTTTTATTGCGACCATGTAGTCGTTGTGTGATTGCCTTGTTGATTGAGAGAGTTTCCATTTACGTGTGCGATCCTTTTCTATAATTGAAGGTACGCAATTTTCATTCTGCTAAGCGTTTCTAGATTTTGATGTACTTTTACCTAAATCTGCCGGTTAAGCAGTTGTTATATCGCCAATTTTATTATGTTCCACTGTTCTTCCATAGAATGGAGTAGTGGTTGGGTGTCCAGTGTTTTGATATGCCTTCGAAGATGGCCAGGGTAATTTCATTGTTCATTACTCCGTTTATTCCAACGAGAGGTTCGATGGAATCGGTTAATACGTGGTAGATAAACGGACGGCATATTTCGCAACTACTAGAAAGTGGTCAGAATCGAAGATCCGATTGTTTACGGCTCTAAAAGTTACGAATTGGTGCAAACTATGACTGACCAGAAAAACACCGCCGAACTCGTGTCTATCGAAGTCGGGTCTTTGACAGAGTTCCTTGTTGTGTAAATATAAAAGAAAACGGCTTACCGTGCGATAGATTCGGCGAATGTTGATTTTAAGGACAATAATTTGAAATGAAACATAGTTTGCAAAGATCACGACTGATCTTGGGGAATATCAATATATTTTCTAAAAATCCTTCCGAGCATTCTAATCGTGCAGTTGAAGTTCCGGATCGAATTGGAATTAATTAGTCGGGGTGGGCGATTTTTTTAAAGTGTCTCAAATCTTGTGAGAATGATGTTATTCTTTAATAATTACCTTAACATCTATAGATTGAACACGTAATGAAAGAGCCGAAATGCCTGCAAAATTGGGTTGCATGATTTGAGGATGTAGTATGAATATGAATTCATGAACGCAAGATATATACTACGAATGTTTCAGTCAACCATTTTTTAAGGTACTCAATTAAGGAGATACAAGAATAATGCGAATGTTGAGAGTGAATTATGTGAAAATTGTTTAGTTGTGGGGGTTCATGGGATAGTGTTGCTTTCAGGTAACTCTGTTACATCAGTATTTACACCTGAATTTTTTTTTCGATATATGTGTTCTAGACTGCTAACAAAGCATGTGTTAAATTCGGCAAAACGTTTGATCCTCGTATAGGCAAGGTACCGATTTGCAAATTGTCTTGAATTTTGTGGGAAGTTTAAAATTGTTCCTGGACAAGTTTAATATAACCCGATATTATTAAAATCTGCTAGCAATATTTAGAAAATCACATAGTATAGCTAAAACACCCAAAAAAATCTACCCTACATTACAGATGATTGATTTTTATTTTGACATACCATACAATATATGTACAATACATCTTAATAAACACGACATCATCTTCATTCAATAAAATAAATATTTCAATTATCATTTTCAACATAAGCTGTCTTATATGAAACACACCATGTGTACACATATAAAAGTAACAAAGTCAGATAAAGATTCATTTTAAAATAAATTTCCCTCAGTTGAAAATCTCAATAAAATGTGATAAATGAAATCTTTCTGCAGCATACTGTTTAAACCACCCACCTCCAACTCCTTCGTCAAAAATCATTGGTGTATTAAAAAAAAATTATACAACAGTGTGAAAAGGGTTCCGCACACATGATGATTTATTGGTTTTTGTCATAGCGCATATAAATGAGAGCAAATCCTCCATTCCCTTGGTGCCTGTACTGATATACGACAACCGATAGAGATACAAAATAATATATTTTTCAATAACGGACCTTAATGACTTTAAATACAGTCCTTTAATATATTTTCATTTCCAATAACAATTTTCTTCAATTTTGAATAAAAATCATATAATTTGTAGAATTTAGGAATTTAGCATACAAAATGTCAATATTTTTTTTTATCAAAACTACTAACAACACCCAAATATGGCACAACGATAAGATATACGGAGATTTAGAGAATTACTTTTAAGGATTTATTCTAAGACCGAAATTTTTTATATATATCTTTTCATTTTGTATGTATGTGTATATTACGGAAAGTTAAATTGAATAGGTTATTCACGGATTGGCAGATAAAACTCGTTACGTCATTTTTATAATTTTTTCAATTTAATCAAATCGTTGTTTATTTGAAATGGATAATTTATCGGTTGTCGTACACTGGAAGCTTCCGTAACTTTCACACTAGACGTTGACGCAAGGATTCCGGACAATAGGAGTATGTTCAACGAATTTTTTCTGAAGTCCGTTAACCTTGTGCAACAAAATATACTTTGGCTTACTAGAAAACTTTTCGATAAATCAGTTTTTTGATTGACTTTAGTACTGTTGAGTGTGTGTCGGTCCAAATTAAACAAAAATCCAAAAAAGGTAATTGTGGCATAAAAATATGGCGGTCACCCCATGGTTTTACGCAAATCGGACATAGAGACCACTGCGAAAATCCACCAGAACAGACTGCGTAGATTAAGAATGAACAAAAAAAATTGATATAATTTTGATGATTGCTAACACAAACTAAAATTTCGACATTGTCTGCATCCTCGACATTGTCGATGCGATTTTTTAATTGTCTACATATACATTGCTTAGAAACGTGGAATATTAATTAACTATCTATAAGGTCTCGAATTGTATTGTATTTAATTATAATTTTATTGTATTTAATGCAAAAAGAAACATTATAATTCGCTAGTGCATTATTACTATACGTTGTATGTAAGTTCAATGTATTTTCAATTATTTTGTAGCTTGGTCGCTGGAATCTGACGACCGAATTTTTTGATTTAAAGAATTGAATGTTTCATTAGGTGATACCAAAGTACCAACGTTTTGGTCAACTCACCTCGATGTGAAACTAGTGTCTGGCTGTCACCCAGAAAAACCCAAAATTTCATTCAATTTTTTGCAGTGATCAAAAAGAAAAATCAGTTCGTTCTTCTATGGCACTACGAATTACGATAGAAAATAAAAAATAAAAATATTCTTTCTGTACGGAACGAACACAGTAAAACAAATTGTGTTCTTCCCAAGTACAAGCACGGTTTTTTGTCATTTTGCAGTTTTGTGCTCAAGCACAAGAACGATTTTTTTGGTTTTTAAGTTTTGTTCTTCTTCGATTTTAAAAATGCGGACAATAAAATTTTTTTTAGCGCGATGAGAAAAAAATATATTTTTGTTTTTTGCTTTGACATACGAAGACAAAATTATTTTTGCTTCGATGGTGTGATGTATGAACTTACGAAGTAGTTCTTATGTATATTTTCCATAAAGGGTTTTATCTAAGCATGAATAATACCATATTAAAATGACTGATAAATACATATTATTGTAAATTATGATTATAATTCTATAAGTTAACCGAAAATTTGATTGATTTAAGATAATGGAGGCTTTTAATTTATATAAAATTTAAATTATTAAAAAGTTTAAAACCAGAATAGCTTCGTGCATGAGGTTCAGGATTTACCTATCGAATTAGTTATTCTCTATATCAAACATTATGAAGTTTAAAGTTGCGTGAGAAATGGTAAACCAAATGATTTCATTTACCGATATAGAAATTACAGTGAAACCTCGATTTAACGGACTAATAGGCGGTCCGTTAAATCCGAATGTTTTTAAATTTAATCGAATCTGGGACGGAACTCAGGCACGTCTAAGCCGACTATGTTGGGATTCGGTATGTTGGATGGAAATGGATTTATTAAATTACACAATTGAAAAAATATGACCCATGTAATGCAAATTGCATTACATATACGTCCTGCGGAAGCTTGTATTACAAACTAATGCACAAGTTGCATTATATCAGTCAGATATTAATGCTAATTGTATTAATTTTTAGTGTATAGTTTACATTAAACTATAACGGAATATTTTGTTAAAATTGATACAAATTATATTAAAATTTATAGGACATTTCATAAAAAAAATAATCAAAACATCCATTTGGAAGCATCATTTTTTGTCGTAAGTGGCATTAAACTTGTATAGTCCAGTACTTTAAACAGTAAAGCACACAACATTAGAAATTCCCAAATAATTGTATTAACACTTATATTAATTTGTATTAAAACTAAAAGTATAAAGCAAATTTCACAGATTCCCTTTTTTTACTTCCAACTCGATTGACGTAAATCAATCTACGTCCTTACTTACACAGCAAATATATGAAAAATATTTTAAGCTTATATTAAAAGTACACACAATGACTTAGCGAATTATTATAAATTCGCTAAAAAAATATTTAACCCCAGATTATATAGAAATTTTCTTTCAACACACTACTGCAGTAATTTTAGACGCAACTGCATCATAACTATTTTTAATGCATGCTTTACATTATAATATGATACACGATTGCATCGTATAAGCCTCGATGCAAGGGTTGCATCATAAATCGCAGCAACATTTCTAAGTGTGTATTATTGAAAGAATTTCTGGAATATGGCCACCGCGGACGGAACTCGATCAGTTCTTAACCGATTATGATGGGATTGAGTGTGCTGGATGGAAATAGGATTTTTAAATGATTTTTGGAAGAAATTCTGTAATATGGCCACCAGGGAAGGAACTCGATCAATTTTTAACCGATTATGATAGGATTGGATATGCTGAATGGCTGGGGCGGAACCGGCCCATTTTAAACCAATTGTCATATGTCGGATTGAAATGCGATTCTAAAATGTTATTGGAAGTAGTTTTGGGAAAGACCACCTCCGGCCATTTATCTCCAGAACTTCGTTCAATAATAATTTAAGAATCCCATTTTCATCAAACATACCCAATCGCAATATAACGTGTTAAGAATAGGCCTCCCATGTAGCAATACTTAACCGAGGTTAGAATATAACGTACCACATTATAAACTTTTACGTAACATTTGAGTTTTTATCAAACCCGGATTCTCAAACCTTAAAATTCTATTGGAAAAACCTCCATATTTTACTTATTCGTTCAATGCAAACGATTTTTAAACTTTTCATAACCTATGCTAAATTTAGGTTAATGTTTTTCTTTAGTATTTTCTTTATTTTGGTTGAAATTAACCTCTAGTAAACCCCATACCTTTAAAAGTTTCATTTGAGGTAATTTGGAGTTAGTAATTTACTTTTTTGTTTGTTTTCAACCGTTATTTACTCGTTTAGTAACGAAAATGGAAATTTGGATCCATGCGAGGTTGGTTTGAAATAAACCTTTACTTAATCCCTTTCAACCATAGTTAATTTGAAATCCATAATTTACTTTTAAGTTTGATTTCAACTCCAGTGAAACCTTATTTCAACTGTAGTTGGATTTTGGAGTCAAGCGTACGTGGGTGCCAGTGGGTTTAAAATATACCTATCCTGAACCAGTAGATCCAAACTTATTAGTGGATTTGATGTACATCCCTAACTCGTGAAGTGAATAACTTCAATGTTAAATATGGGTTTAGGAAAAACCACGAATTATTTCCAACCCTACTATGCTTCTGCGGTTAACGGTTAAACAATAACCTTTTTGAAATTAGTACGTTACACCCAAGTTAGTTGTATATGGTTGTTCAACCATAGCGATGCAACTAAGGTTAATAATTACCGATCCAAACGCCTGTCGATCGACGGTTAGTGAAACGTTAGATTAATGGAATATAAACCATTTTTAACCTTCTGCATTATTTCAAGTTAAGTTAAATTATGGTTTATAAACCGTTCTGGAACTCCAAATTGCTACATGGGCTGAATTCTGCCCCAGGTGGTCTAATTTCAGAACTTCTTCCAAAAATCATTTAAGAATTCCATTTCCATTCGGTATACCAAATCCCATCACAATCGGTTAGGAATTGATCGAGTTTCGTTCCAGGTGGCCATATTCCTGAACTTCCCCCAAAAATTATTTAAGAATCCCATTTTCATTCAGCGTACCTAATCCTATCATAATCGGTTAAGAAATAGACGAGTGCCGTCCCAGGCAGCCAAATTCCAGAACTTCTTTCAATAATAATTGAAGAATCCCATTTTCATCCAACACACCGAATCCCAATATAGTCGGCTTAGACGTGCCTGAGTTCCGTCCCAGATCGCCATATTCATGAACTTCTTCCAAAAACTGTTTATGAATCTCATTTTCATCCACCATACTCAATTCCATCATAAACGGTTACGAAATTATCGAGTTCTGTCCTAGGTGGCCATATCATAATCCAGAACTTCTTCAAAAATTCATTTAAGAATCCTATTTCCATCCAACATATCCAATCTCAGCATAATCGGTTAAGAGTTGGGAGCACTGAATTTGTTTTGCAAAAAGTTGATTTTGAATTGTAAAAATGTGCGAACTTGAAATCACGTCGATTATAGAACTCGCGAGAGCGAATCGATAACGGATTGGAAAAAACATATAAATAAAATGTAAAAAAATTGCTATTAATCAAAGTAGCCAAGAAAATTTGTACTGATTTCCATATAAATCGTTTTTTATGACTCCCCGTGCAAACACAATAAAATAGTTGCAGATCTAAAACAAATTTTAGTGTACTAATTGTACGAAAATCCTTAAGAATTTCTATGATACTACGATTTAGAATTTCGATCGATTCGCTCCCGCGAATTCTATAATCGACGTGAATAAAACTTGAAATTGTTTTAAAAAGATTTGCATTTACTTAACATTTAATTGAAGTTAAAAACACGAATTTGCTTTGCAAAAAATTGAGGTTGATTTAGGAAAAATTGACAATGAAGTATAAAAAATTATGGTTGATTTGAAAAGGTGAATAAAATAAAAAATAATTGAATATCATTTGCAAAATCGTGAATTTCAAGCGCAAAACCTATAGTATCTGTATTTCATTTTAAATTAATAATCTATATTAATGGATAATTGTTCATAAATCTATGCCTCGTTTCCAACATTTTAAATTTATTCGTAAAATTTTGTTGCTGTTTATAAATTTTTAGGTTTATTGCTTCTATTCTTAACCATTTACTTCAAAATAACATTCTCACATAATCGTAAATGGACAATATGGAAAACTTAATAAATAAATTAAGATTTTAACAAGAAAGTTTTATCCTATTTAATCAATTTTGTTGCCGCATTTAAACCGTACTTCAAGTTATACAAACCAAATTTTCATTTATCTTAGATATAATTACAAATTTAAATTAATAAGATTAAGCCAAGAAAATTAAAATGTAGGTGTTATAGTGAAATATCGTTTAATAATTGGTATTTGATATTGTTACGATTTTGCCTTGTCAATCAAGGTTCGAATCACTGGATTGTGAATAAATACACTGCTTCAAATTTGAACTCACACAATTTATTTACACAACACAATTTATTATACAACACAAAATTCACAATTAATTATTATAATTATAACACACTTTTTAATTATCACTTTAATAATCGCTTTAATAATCACTTTAATAATCTTTCTATTTAACCTTCACTGTATCACGTTTAAAATAATACTCAGCATTCCACGTCAACGCGCGCCTTTATGTACCAAAATATTTGTTTCTAGAATAATCCTAAATGCGCAGCAAATATGTTAGTATAGAAATACGCCTAAATGTTGAGTATAAATTATAAATGTAATTGAACAATTAATGAAATTAACTTATTCTATTCTATTCTAGGTGTCACCGTAACAATATCTTTGCTAAACCATTACAAAAATCATCATCTTTTACACCATCCTTTAATCAAACGTTATAAATATTATTTCCTAATTCATAATTGCATATAAACTCATCCATTAATAGAATATAAATAACAAATTCATCGAAGTAAAAGTATTTTAGTATTTAGGCTAAGCGAAACAAAAAGGGATAAATGCTTGTTTTTCAATGCACACAAAATGTATTATTGAAATGCATTTTTCAAGTCTCTTCTATATCATCAGAAGCACAAAACTGAAAAACCAAAAAATATCTTGCTTGTGCTTGAGCACAAAACTGCAAAAACGACAAAAAACCGTGCTTGTACTTGGGAAGAATACGTTTTGTTTTACTGTGTTCGTTCCGTAAAGAGAGAATATTGTTACGGTGACACCTAGAGTGGAATAGAATAAGTTAATTTCATTAATTGTTCAATTACATTTATAATTTATAAACAACATTTAGGCGTCATTTCTATACTAACATATTTACTGCGCATTTAGGATTATTCTAGAAACAAATATTTTGGTATATAAAGGCGCGCGTTGACGTGGAATGCTGAGTATTATTTTAAACGTGATACAGTGAAGGTTAAATAGAAAGATTATTAAAGTGATTATTAAAGCGATTATTAAAGTGATAATTAAAAAGTGTGTTATAAGTGTAATAATTAATTGTGAATTTCGTGTTGTATAATAAATTGTGTTTTGTAAATAAAATTGTGTGAGTTAAAATTGAAGCAGTGTATTTATTCACAATCCAGTGATTCGAACCTTGATTGACAAGGCAAAATCGTAACAATATTAATATTTTTTGTTATCTGTCGTACCAGCGAAATCGTAAAATCGAAAAAAAAAAATTTGTTTATTTTTTGATGAACGCGAAATAGATTTAGAAAATAAAAACATTTGGTTTGTAAACGAAAAATGAGAAAAAGAACAACAAAAGAACGACAACTTCGATCTCTGATTTTTTGTTTTAAGTTTTAATTTCAATAAAAGGTAATACAAATCCAGAGTGGTCACGGTTAAGTATCCGATGTAACAGATTTTAGAGCCATAAATAATCGGATCTTCGATTCTGACCACTTTCTAGTAGTTGCGAAATATGCCGTCCGTTTATCTACCACGTATTAACCGATTCCATCGAACCTCTCGTTGGAATAAACGGAGTAATGAACAATGAAATTACCCTGGCCAACTTCGAACGCATATCAAAACACTGGACACCCAACCACTACTCCATTCTATGGAAGAACAGTGGAACATAATAAAATTGGCGATATAACAACTGCTTAACCGGCAGATTTAGGTAAAAGTACATCAAAATCTAGAAACGCCTAGCAGAATGAAAATTGCGTACCTTCAATTATAGAAAAGGATCGCTCACGTAAATGGAAACACTCTCAATCAACAAGGCAATCACACAACGACTACATGGTCGCTATAAAACATTCCATCCGACTGTGTAGAAAGACGAAACGTCAATGGCACAAACAAGAAATGGTTAAAATCGAAACTGCCGGTTTGAGAGACATATACCGTTCTTTTCCACTGGCCCAGTATCCACGTAGTAGCGCTATTTGCATCGAAGATGGAGAGTTACAAATGGACACAAACACCATCGTGAAATGTGGAAAGGAAATTAATTCTTGTCACTCAAATAGACGAATGTTATCCTTCAACGAACCCATATTATTACATCAATCTGATATTAATGTAGATATACAAAGGAGAATCACCCAATTTGAACCACAAAAGATGTCTTGAGGTTGAATTAATCGCCCCCAATTCTACTCATTGCTTTTTGTAACACATCGGTCAGACCAGGGTGGGCTCTCCATTTCGGTTAGATTCCGAAAGATCTAATAGAATTAGCAACTCAATTCAGGCAGACATGCTATTGCCGAAAAAAATTTCGGAAAACACTCTCATTCAGCAATTTACCTATTTGTCCATTCATCATTCCGTTCACGATTTTAACAAAAACATTCAACATACCTATTCCTCCGCAATTTGTTGACAGATTTCTATCACGAATCCTTCGTGGAATAGGTACCACTCGGCTTTCCTGCCATTTTCCCAATTTCCGAATAGTCATCCATACTTGATTGAGAATTCAACGCTTACCGTGGCTTCGAATTACAATCTACTAATCATTTTTTAACTCAATATATTAGGGATAGTAGATTCAGATGTTTTTTATCGTCTCAGAATTCATTCCATTCAAAATCCATACACTATAGCAAAAGACAACTCTATTCTTTCTGTCTTCTGAAACAACATATCCCATTCGTATTCTATCGAACAGACACTCGATTTCATTTTTCCTCCTACTTTTCTCCTTCCACTATTACATTTAGTTGGCTACACGTTCTGGTCAAATAAAAATCGCTACCTTATTTCAGATAATTATTTGGACAGATAATTTTATCCATTTGTGCGAAAACTCTTACCCTCAATCTCTCATATTTCACACAGAAGCATAACATTCACTTAATTTTTGGTCAGATAAGTTTACAAAATATTGCCATTGGTATACATGCCGCGGTTGTTTATCTGGTCGATTGACGTGTATTCATTGGGTCTTGTCATTCGCTCTGCCAATCAAAACAAAAGAAGAAGAGGAAAACCCCATATTAATGGGGTGAGAGTATCACCCGACTGCTTCAATGTATTTTTGTTGCCGCTGCATCAATATCCAGCTTTTAACTGCTTCGACTTTGGTCCATGTGTTTTAATTGGTCTCAATCCTAGTTTCGTTTTGTCTCGTTTCCGATTTGTAACTTTATATTATTATTTCTATTGTTGTTATTATTTTTATTGCTGTAAATATTTTTGTTATTTGTTATTATAACTATTTTACTTTTAATTTTTATTGTAATGGTTTTATTGCAATTGTTCCGTACATGGGTATATTTTCACCACTCTCGAATGCAACAATCCCAATAAAACCATTACAATAAAAACAAAAATTCGTAAACACGAAAACTTAGTTGTGAGAATGAAATATAGATGAAAAATCTGAAAGAAACGAATTTTGTAGGCTAAGCAGTAATTCGCTAGTACTACAACTACTTGGTATTGTGAGATGATTTTTTTAAATCAATAATTTTATCCGTTCGAAACTGGTTGTTGTGATTCTTACAAATTGTCCATATACAAATCAAAAAAATCAAATATAATTATTGTTGCTAACAACAATTGATTTGTTTGTCAGTTCCGTTTACGACAATATATTTTTCTGACTCACAAATACGTGATTATATCTATAGATTTAATTTTCATTATTTCTTTCTCCATTACAAACGCAGAACAGTTTGTTTGCGTCACTGACATGATCGTTGTGACATACCGAACTGCTTAAACCTTTTTTTTTTTTTGGTATGCCCGTATCTCTACAGTTGTGACTCCGCATAGCGTTAGGTATATAAAGGTTGTTCCATCTGTTAGCATTTTTATATTAAAAAAACACGTAATGTATGTTGGGAATTCAAAATTTTTTATTGCAAAAGAAAGTTGGGTTTGTGCCATTTTTGTATCATGCGACCACCACAACCCCTTTTACAGGCCCGGATCCGAACATCAAAATTGTTGATAACTATTCCCAATAAAATCAGTTCAATGGGCTCAGTTTCAGGTCAATTGTTCTTCTTAAGATCTTGAGTTTTTTGTGGATCATTGCTATACACTTAACTTTGTAAGCTACCACCAGTTTTTGACCCGTCAGGAAATCTGGGTTTGCTCGTCGTTGGGTGGGTTCGTCGGTCAAAAACTATTAAAAATGTGGCAATGCTTGTGATTTAATTCCTGACTTGAGTTGACTCGTTCATACTTGCTCACATCCTCACATCACTAATATATTAATTTAAAATGACATGTTATAGGTTACACGCACTCGAAGAAAAAAAAATTTAATTGCGAAAATTCGTAAGCACTTTTCTTATAATCAAGCGACCAAAAAAAAAATTATAACCGGCTATTAATTAGCCAAAATACAAAAAAATAGATTTGTCGACCATTACAACAATTGCAAAAAGAACCTTCTTACACCTTAATATATATATATCTATCAAAATAAAAGAGGCATAAACAAAAATTTATATTAGAAATGGATTACCTTAAACTATTTTATACTTGCTGATACCGCTGACCATCTTTGAATGTTCCAGATTCATGTAACCTCGCTCCTCCTGGATCCTGGATACACACTCGTGCCGATCCCAGATTTTCAGTGTGCTTGGTTGGCACCTCCTCTCTCTGAAGTCCGATGGGGGCAACCCGTCGAACACACGACGAGAGGGGGTTTGCGACCAAACCAACGAGCCAAATGACACTATCCTGATGCAGGGAGTGCATGAAGTGGTGAGTAAGGTAGATTACAATGGTTAGCATTGTACAAATAAACCTGCACCACACGAAGGCTGCTTCGGCAGCTCTCGTGCTCAGACTGACTAAGTCAGATGAGGACTTGGTGTTAATCCAAGAACCTTGGATTAATTAATAATAACAGGATCTGTGGCCTCGGAATGAAAGGGTATAAATTATTATACTCAAGCAACTCTGAAAAGATCAGATCGTGTATCTTAGCGAAAAATAATTTGAATATTTTTCTTCTTCCACAATTTAGTAGCGGGGACGCTACGGCGGTGAGCGCTGAGGTAGGCTGTGAAAAACTATGGCTAGCCTCAGCCTACATGGATCGCGAGAAGGAGGTTCCACCGGGCAACCTGGGGGAACTGATCCGGGAAGCAGGTCAGAAAAAGGTAGGTGTGATACTTGGATGTGATGCAAACGCGCATCACACAATCTGGGGAAGCACAGACATTAATGAAAGGGGTGAGTTATTTTTTGATTACTTATTAAATACTAACCTTGTAGTTTGCAATATTGGGTGTGAACCAACACTCATTGTTAGAAATTGACAGGAGGTTCTAGATGTAACCTGTGCGTCAGAAACAATTTTTGATATGATCAGTGGGTGTAGAGTGGCTAAAGAGCACTCATGTTTTGATCACCGATATATTACATATAACCTCAACATCAAACCTGTTGCCCGGAAAGCCTTCAGGAATCCCAGAAGGACAAACTGGAACAAATATGGGGAGGTGTTGAAGGAACTATTGCCGCTGGAGGTTCCTGGACTTCCGGCGACAGTAGAGGAATTAGATGGCATGGTTGATATTGTCACAAAGGCATGCAATCTTTCATTTAATGCTGCGTGTCCCCTGATAAAACCTAGGGGCAGGCAGAAACCGACATGGTGGACCACGGGGTTGGGAACCTATAAGAGAGCGTGTAGGACAGCCTTTAATAAGGCTAAGAACACCAGGGAAAATCGAGATTGGGATTCCTATAAGGAAGATCTGAGAAAATATAAAAGAGAGTTGAAGAGGGCACAAAGGGGGCCTCGGAGACTCTTCTATTGTAGAATGGAGGAGGTCTCCGAGACTTCTCGCCTTAAGAAAATTCTATCTACTAACCCAACCAGTCCTAGTTACTTAATTAGGCCGGACGGGTTATGGACAGCTTCAAGTGCGGAATCATTGGAGCTTCTCATTGAGACCTATTTTCCGGGAAGCATTGATGACTCGATGGAGCCTGGAGCTCATCGAGGAACTCCTTTAACAGATGTGGATGGCATCGTGGACAGGAAACGAATCCTGTGGACACTGAACGGTTTTAAGCCGTTTCAGCAGAGATCCAAAGGAACTCTGCGGTCATCCTCACCTGGCTGGAAGGTTATCTTCAGGGGATGTCTGCAATTGGTCTATATTCCCAGGAAATGGACGGAGGTCAGAGTGGTTTTTATCCCGAAATCGGGAAAAAGCTCACAGGCTTATCCAAAAGATCTGAGGCCTATAACTCTATCATCCTTTCTGTTGAAAACCTTGGAAAGATTGATAGACGTATTTATTCGAACAAAAGTTGATCCGAGGAATTGGGCAATGTCTCAGCATTCGTACTGTAAGGGAAAGTCGGTGGACAGCTCTGCACGATCTAGTACGCATGATTGAGAAGTCAATTTACTCGCAAGAGTATTGTATGGTAGCATTTCTCGACATTGAGGGTGCCTTTAATAATGTTAAAACGGAGGCGATCATGGAAGGATTGTCATTTTTGAAGGTGGATTATCCTATAAGTAGGTTGATAAATCAGATGCTGGTAAGCAGGATTATTATCTCGGAACTGGGAGAGTCCACCATTAGAACGCGGGTGGTTAGAGGAACTCCGCAGGGAGGTGAAATGTCCCCCTTTCTTTGGAGTGCAGTGGTGAATGGATTGCGGTTGGAACTGGAGAAAGAGGGAACGGGGGTTGTAGCGTATGCAGATGATGTAGCGATAGCTGTCTTAGGCAAATATCTGGATACGATTAGGGATGTTATGCAGAATGCACTCCTGATCGTTACGAAATGGGCCGGCAAATGCGGATTAGGGATCAACCCGTCCAAGACAGAGCTGGTACTATTTACTAAGAAATATAAAATTCCGGTAGTTAGCCCTCCTACTGTGAACGGCATTAGACTGGATTTTGCTGACAGAGCGAGATTTTTGGGCATAATCTTGGACAGTAAGCTCAGCTGGAAGCCTAACATTGTAGAAAGGGTGAATAAGGCTAATGTAGCCATTTACTCGTGTAGAAACGCAATAGGGAAGAAATGGGGTTTGAAACCAGAGCTGGTACACTGGCTCTATACCGCAGTGGTAAGGCCTGTGCTGATGTACGGGGTGGGCGTGTGGTGGCCAGCTCTGGAAAAGGTAGCTTACATAAGGATGTTGGAGAAGGTGCAAAGAACGGCCTGTATGCTTATAAGCGGGACGCTTAGGACAACACTTACACGCGCTTTAAAGGTTATGCTCCACCTTATTCCAATCGAATTTTTTGGTAAGCAGATGGCAGCCAATGTGGCTACTTGGCTCTCAGCTGTCTCTCAGTGGAAGTCCCTTCAGGTGGGACACTCGACGATAGTTAGATCACTAAGGGAAGAACTGGTGAATCTAGATTATATTAAACCAACGTTGTACTTCGATATAGGTTTCCGGATCATCTGTCCTTCTAGGGAATCCTGGAGGAACGGATCAATACGGGAAAACGAGGCACTGACATTTTTCACGGACGGCTCTAAGCTAGACGGCAAAGTAGGAGCTGGAGTCTTCTGTGAGAAGCTCAATGTTAATATTTCTGTTCGTCTCCCTGACTACTGCAGCGTGTACCAGGTTGAAGTGGTGGCGATAGGGGAAGTCGTGACATGGTTGAAGCATAACGTGGTATCTGTTAGGGATATCGCGATTTATGTGGACATTCAAGCGGCACTCAGGTCACTAGAGGCGGTTTCTCTGAAGTCACGGGTGGCGCTGGATTGCCGATCATCTCTTAATGAGATGAGCGAGTATTTCAGTATCCAGATGATCTAAGTTCCTGGTCACTCGGACGTCACGGGAAACTGCAGGGCAGACGAACTAGCTAGGTACGGTAAGACTCTCCAGATGCAACCGGAAAGGGCAGGTCTGGGAAGGCCTATAGCAGCGCTCAAATTGACGCTTAGTAAAAATGCAATCGCCTTAACAGATGAGAGGTGGACCAACACTCTCACGTGCAGGGTAGCAAAACAGGTTTGGCCAAAACTGGACCTGCGGCGCTCCAAGGCACTTGTATCCCTGGGAAAACGAGATTTAGGATTGGTCGTAGGGATACTAACAGGACACTGCCTTTTTGGGGAACATGCGAGAAGGCTGGGTCTAGAGACGAATGACTTTTGTAGAAGTTGTATGGACGAAGAGGAGGAAGAGACGCTAGTTCACTTCCTATGCTCATGTCCGGCACTATCATACAAAAGACGTAAGTACTTGGATGTGTACAACATGGACAGCCTTTCTGAACTCGCGGACTGTAGGGTGCGAGATATTTTACGCTACATCAGTAGCTCTGGTTGGTTTCAGCGGGAGTAAGGGGAGATTGGATCCTGTGGTATCACAATGGGCCATTGTTGGCCTAAGTGAGCGATAGCAGCCACTCTAACCTAACCTAACCCTGGTTGGCACATAAATATATTTAAAAGTATTATTATTTCAATACTTGGTTTGTGTATATAATAGAATATACGGAGTTAAAGCTGAAGCTGCTTTTGATAAAGCATAAAATCTGATATGTCATATGACGATCACAATTTATTAATTCAAATTAGGTGTAACTAATAATATTTTTTTTTTTTATTGTTTTTTGATTAATTAAAACGATTTTATTTCATTCATGGAATAATATTTATTATAAGTTCACAATGTCACGATTATGGTACGATTTTGTGCATTGCACCCATCACCTATAAACATATTCGTTTATCTATTGGTTACAACAACCAATTTATTTATTTACAGATTATATATATTTATAATACACAGATTTTATTATTATGAATATTATTAAATTTCGGTATTTTTAACAGTAACTTTTAAGACAAATTTTATTATTTTTATTGATAATATAACAGTGCAAAGTATATAAATTATCAGTATTAAGTATATAGGTTCCAGATTTTAAAAATACACAATTTTTTTTTTTTTTTTTGATCGACCTATTTATTTTAATTTATCCGGTCTAATCTAAATTTATTTATCAACTGATCATCTCTTCCGATTTCTCGGTCGTTGACCCAAGAAAAAAGAAACAAAAAAAAAGTGTATCCGAAATGATAGGGAAGGGGAAACTGGATTACAAGGTATTTAAAAAAAATGTACAAATTTCCAAATGAATTTGTTTCCCCTATTATTATCGTTCATCGATATATTACCGCGTATCCATTTACAAACGTTACAACTTTTCAAAAAAGTCCAAAAAAAATATTCGAATGGTGTTGAATTGCATGATCTTGGTGGCCAATTGACAACAGAATTTCTTAAAATTATGAGATCATCGAACTTGGTTGCTGGCTTGATGGTCAGCTGGCGTCAATTGGTGAGTTCTAACGTTGAACAAATTTTCCGAATCCCAGGCTCTGCAGGACATCCAAGTTGATCAAAATCTTGACGTAATTTTCGAAATGTTTTTTATTTACAGAACGACGATTTTCGTAAACACATTGCTGTGTTGACGAATACGTAACTAAAAATGGCATAGATTTTATGGAAAGAAAACCAAAAGATGAAACATCGATATCACAAAAAAGTTTCTCACAGATAATTCAATAGCTTAGACGAACTTCTATCAATGAAACTAATGGTGATCGGTTATGATGGAAAACTTGAAATTGTTTGAAATCTATGGCACTTCTAATGTTGTTGGCCCATTCTAAGGTTAATCATTGTATAATCATTATATAGTAATGTAATGGTAGGTTCGTGAGTGAAATGTTAGATACCACTACTGGTATCGTTTTAAACTTTTTAAAGAATTTCTGCAATTACCTATCCGCCTAAATAGCATAACCTTCTCCTAAATGTAGCTAGAATATTTTATAATGCAACATGCAGAAAACAAAAAAAATTCTATACATATACTTACAATGCGATTCATTACTATTTATGATACGAAAAAAATTTAGTTCCCATTTCTGTTTCTTTTCATATCATATTGACAAATAAAATAACATATATAATAATAATTAACAAATACATAATTACCAAATAAAATAGTAATAAAAATAATAATTTTATATGAAAACAAACAGAAATGGGAACTAAATTTTTTTCTTATCATAAATAGTAATGAATCGCATTGTATTACTCATATAATGACGCTCTCATTATAAGTCAAAATACGCTCAAAAGTAAATAGAAAATGTAACAAAGATGATGGAGAGAAAATACCGATCGCAACTAAGTTGTTTTTGTTTTGAATTGCAACAATGTTTTCTAAATTATAGACAAATAATTTTGAACGTTAAAATATTCGTTGAAAATTATAAAAAGCTAAAATAATTGAAGATTGTCCATAAAAACGATCTGCATTTAAATTCAATTAAAGATTATTTTAAATGATTTTGTAGGTGCAACACATACACATTATTTGTTCGTTTCGATAACTATATAGATAGACCACCGATGATATACATACTTATTTACACGCACACACTCAGCAATTCAATATATGTAAAAGGAAATCATACATCTACACACTACAAAGATTTAAAAATTGTTTGCAAGTTAATTTCGTAAATTTGTTCGTTTAAAATTTTATTGCTTGTCGTCTAATCGTAACGCATGTAGCTTTGTGTTTTCTTATTTTTAAACGTTATAAAAAGTGTTACGACTGTGTTGTCTTAACAAGACATTTTTTGTAAATTTGTCTCTATTCTCCATGGTTTCTTGCGTCCGAGTTTTTCACTGTGTGAACGTGGTGTCTTGGTGGATGGATTCTTGTGTGTTTTCTTCGGTTATGTTGGCAACGGAACAAAAATGGGAGAGAGAGAGATAACCATGCGCATCGAGTGTGTGCAAAGTAAAACGTTTTGAAAAAAATGTTTTTTCTTGTATGTCTCTCTTTTGTACCAACGAAAATTTGGTATAAAGGAGATACAGAGAAGAGATATGCATTTTCTTCTAAAACGTTTTACGAGCTGTGCGACGCTCGAATATTTTGTTTTGTTTGTTCATTGAGTTGGTAATTTTTGAGAATTCGAGTTGTGATTTTCAATAAATCAAGTTGTGTTTTTTGATTCAAGTTTTGATTTTGACAAAAGAACGTAAAATGTGTAATTTTCTTGATAACAGAGTGGTGTTGACCATTTAAGTTCAGTTTGTGAATAATTAAGATTTTTTTTTTGTTTGAAAATGTATCATTAATATGGTAGAGAGGTTATTTCTAAAATTATTATAAAATAAAAACAAAACAATTTTTATTATGGTGAAGTAGAGTTTTTTCTTGGAAAAAAAAAAAACATTAGTTAGCCGTGACTTAAAAATAAAAATTATTAAAAGCACGAGTCGAATTTTGTGTAGTGTAACCATTTTGCATTTTTTTTTTTTTTTGTGTGACCAAACGAAATTTTTTTTTGGTCAAGTTTTGGCATCCATTGCGGGTGTGTTTGTTTTTTTAATATTGGGCGGCATATCAAATATGTATCGATTCGGATATTTTAAAAGAAAATAAAAAGGAAAATTTTTGAGATCCAACTGGAAGGTGTACAAGTTACTTGACTCCATTATCCCTGACAAATTCGAAATTAGTTGGTGTTAACGGCAAATGGTCAGGTGGTGTCGCTACATTTCTATGGCTGCTTTCTTATAGTAACGGGTGGCCCATTAAGGTCAAACATTTTTGCATACGGGATTCGCGAGCCAACGCCCTATATTAATTTGTCAACCATATCATTTGTCAACCTTGACGGCTTGCGAGACAACGCCCAACGTATTTTGGCGGCCAGGCGAGGCCAAAATAGTTATCGGCATCAAGCCGCAACGGTACGGGTGGCCAACCGGCCCCTCGTGTTTTGAGTTTGGTGGTATCGGGGAGAGGCCCCGCAACATTACGGTAGCCAACCGGCTATTGTTTTGTTTATTGGTATCGGGGAAAGGCCCCGCAACGTTATAGTGCCCAACCAGGCAAGCGCTCGAGCGCAAGGCGGGGAGTCGCCCAACAACGGCACCAAGGCCGCAACGGTCCGGGTGTAGTACCACCTGTGGCATGACGGCCGCGCAAGGCCGCAACAGTTATTTTTTTTTGTAATTTAAGGTACCATTTTTTTATTTTTATTTTTTTGATTTTTATTTTTTTATATATTTCTTTATATATATTATATTAAATTTAAAATTTTGTAATCGAGCGCCGCACAGCGGGTGCGCGCTCGGTGCGTACTGCATCTCTCTCTCTCTCGTTCCCTCCTTTTCTGTGTTTTTCGGGAAGCTGGTTTTCTTTGTTTTGTTGTTGTTTTTTTTTGTCTATAATAAAATGAATTACTAAATTTTCGGGTGTGATATGATGGGAGCGGAGACTCCCTCTGTGTCGGTTTAGTGTTTGCGGTTCCTTGGTGCCCGCATCCAATTTCGTAACCGGGGCTTTGCCCTGTTTGAATTCGAATGGATGCGCGCACCAAGGCACCTCTCTCCCATTTATAATTTTTGAGTTGTTCGTTCCTCAGGTTCCGGCCGACGAATTTCGGCGGAACATCCGGGTTTATTATTATTATTTGCGTTTTATTTTTAGTTAAATTATCTGTATTAATCACGGTGTAAGCCAGGAGCCATGCATGCCTCAAACCCCACGACCCTTCGCACTTCTCCCTGAGAACGTAGCCGGCAAAATATCACCGTGGAGGCCTCTGCATGCGCTTAGTGAATATCTGCAGGTTGGCAGTAGCCAGCCTGTAACAGTGGCGCCCAATCTTGTCGCGAATTGTAATTTTGCTAATTTTTAATTTTTTTATGATTTGTAGCTGCACTCCCTTTGGCGTGCGCGTCCAGTGTCGAAACCGGTGTTTCACACTGTTTGAATTCGCATGGACGCGCACACCAAAGCCAGTCTCCCGGTTGACATTCCCTATCTACGATCGCAACCAGCACGGGCTGTTTGATTGCGCGTAGATGGGGGATGTCATCCCCTATTCTTTGGACATCCGACTTCCGAGCTCTTTCCCATTTCCACTATGTTGTGTCTGATTGTGGTGGAGCTCGGATGTCATTTGTCTGGAGTTTAGTTTAGCTTCATTTCTTCCCTTGCCCCGAAATTTCTCGACCGAAATTTGAGGAACAACAATTTTTATTATTATTATTATTTTTCTTTATTTTATTATTATTTAGCCGACATGGAGTGGGATGTCCACTCTCATCATACCAACCGTGTTGTCGTTTTGATTAAAATTTTATTTTGATAAATATATTTGATTTTTGGATATTTTGATTTTTTTCTTTTTGGTTTAGCTGGGTGGTATTGGAACCCGCGGGTACTTATTAGTACTTCATTTTATATTTTTTCGCATTTTTTATTATTCTGCCTGCATACCGCTGGGTGTGTTGGTAGATTTGGATCTCCTTTTCTTTTGTTCTTTCGTATCATTTTGTAAATTTCAACGAGCCCCTCCAAATTAGGTTCTCATCGAAAAGCGCCACTTTGGGGGGTATCTCGTCCTACCGTCGTTAATCCAATCGTGGGAATACGGGACCCACAAACCACCACAAGGTAACCATTCCTTCCTTTTTATTATTATCTTATTTGTTTTTTTTTCCTTGCTACTTTGCCTCCTTATCTGGGTGTGTTGGTAGTTTCATTAGCTACGTTATTATTATTAAATTTTGTTTATTATTATTTTGTATGAATTCTAATCCGTGGGATACGCCAGAAAGACCTCAAAGACGTACAGTGTGGGATAACTCGGACGTAGAACCACGTATCCAACGTAACCATCCGTGGGATCGAGTGGAAGTTAACTAAATTCACATTCGAATTGAGTATTATCCAACGCACGGGGTAACTTTCTGGTTGTTTATCACGAATTGATATTCATTGATTGAATTTTTGTTGTAATTATTTTAACGAGCCCCCCCAAATTAGGTTCTCATCGAAAAGCGCCACTTTCGGGGGTATCTCGTCCTATCCGTCGTTAAACTAATCGTGGGAATACTGGACCCACAAACTCTTACAAGGTATCCATTCCTTTTCGTGTTATTTATAAAAATATTTCGTGTTTTTTTTATTATCTAGTTATAGTGGGTGTGGAATATCTTTAGTTGTAATTTCCTCTAATTTAAAACCTTCCGTTTGAATTAGAGTTATTTTGAATTGAAATTTTTGTATTTTTGAATAAATTTAATAAAGACTACGTTTTTTTGTCGAATTATTCGATCTTACTCAGTATCCCTACCTAATCTAAAATGGACGTAACCTTACTGCAACCAGACGAAGTGGAGGTGGAGTGTCTCCTTCGTGATATTCGCTTCGACACGCCCGATGCAATTCATCAACTCGAGGAAGCGGTCCGAAGTGAGCAGGCCGAGATTAAACCAACGCCCGGAAAAATGCATACCAGCGCATCGAAGAAACCGGATATCGAGATTTCAACGTGTCTCAAGAAATTGGAGGAGATTCGGGAAGAAATCACCCTTTTGGGTCCGACTACGAAGGATCCCCTATTATTGGCTCAACGTTACCATTCCCGGTTGTTGCATTTGTCCGGCCGGCTTAGTCGCGCATTCAAATCACCGAAATACGAGCAGCTCGCGCGTAAGGTACATCAAGCATGTTCCGAATTACTGACTAGTCTGCAGATGTACATGGATGACCAGGAAAAGTTGAACGTTTCCATAGAAAGCGCAAAGGGCGTACATCTCGCGCTGGAAATACCTCCTCATGAGGAAATAAATGAAGAGATTCATGTTCAAAACCTCGGTAGCGAGGATGATTCTGATAACCCACCGCAGCCGGAGCGAAGAAGTACTTTGGAGGATCTTCTTGGCCAGATCCAAACGAATCACGCGGCGGTACAACAATCAAATGCACAGACCACACTCTTGGAATCCATGCTGCAAAAGTTCGAAATGGTATCACAACAGCTGGTAAAGTTGGATCAACGGCAAAACAATCTCCAGACTCAAATCGTCGGAAATAATCTGTTCTCACAAGACATCCCGATTCCCACCGTACAGGATCGCGCGCCTCCGACGTCCACGAGTTCGCCAGTATCGCCAAAATTTGTCGATCGACGTTTGTTGTCCGGTAGTGGACTAAGTTTCACGGGATCTCCATCGGGAATCAACATCGATATGTTCCTGTTTCAAGTTGATACCATCGCTTCATCCCGGGGATTATCCGAGCAAATCTTACTATTGGAGCTCCATACCATTCTAAAGGACCTCGCGTTGCAGTGGTACTGGACATTTCGTAAACACAACCCGCACGCGACCTGGTCAGAACTACGAAGCGGAATTATCGAGCGCTTTCAAGATCGTCGCACAAATTACGAAATCCGCAGAATGGTCGAGGCACGTAAACAACAACCGAACGAAAGCTTCCTGGATTTCTACAACCACGTATGGACCCTCACACTACAATGTCGCACACCGTATTCCGACGAAGAGCTCACTCAAATTTTGATGAACAACATGAAGCCTACGCTACAATACCACCTTACAGATCGTCAGTTCAGCAGCATCAACGAACTAATCAAAAGCTGTTCTGCTTGGGAGGAGTCTTTCCGGCGGCTCAAAGCTCCGGCGGATCCTGCAATCCATCCACGACGCGTGATCAATGAGTTATCAGGCAGTCCGTATGATGATGTGGGAACATACGACATTTATGAAAATTATCCCTTAACTGATGTTCTACCCGATAATTCAGTATCCGCCATTCAAACGGAGAGCAGGTATCAGTCGGCAGCGGCGAGACGTTCGGGTGGACAAGTCCCAGCAGGCAGTTCGGGATTGGTTTACAAACAACATGCCAATCATAGTAAAAATATCGTCTGCTTTAATTGTTCGGATATGGGTCACACGTTCATGGATTGTCAATTGGCTCCCGTTGGATTGTTTTGCTATCGATGTGGGCTACGAGGGACGATATCTGCGCGTTGTCGACGTTGTGCTGATGAAAGAAACGTTCAATCAAGATTGTCGGAAAACCAGAACAGTGGTTCTTGGAGGACTGGGCCACGAGAATCACCACAACCACAATCGCAACCCAGACTGATGTTACCACGGACAAATCCACTCAAACCGATTCTGGAGGATGCAGCGAGCAATACGGACGCGGAAATCCGCTCCTATTCGAATCCGACGAAGAGGTAAGCTCGTCTGCCAGTAATGATTCCTTTCCCGATCCCTCTTCCCCATCCAATCCTTCCTCCCTTCCTGTCGCTCTTAAATTTTTCTATAATGCCCCATCATTGGCAAAGTTAGATCGTTTAAAGCGTTCAAAAAAATATTGGAACCGTCGCGTCGCAATGAGAAATGATGTGATTTCCTCCGTTCTATTCTCCGAGGGTAGTGACACTCGGCCTTACGCCCAGGTCTTTATAAATAAGATACCTTTTAAGGGTCTTCTCGACAGCGGGGCGAGTGTCAGTGTTCTCGGGAGTGGATCGGAGAAACTCATGTCAAATCCATTTGTTGAATTCCATAACTTTCCTTCCACTATAACTACCGCGAGTGGCCAAGTCCAACGAGTTTTTGGTTATATCCGAGCTAACGTCGAATTTAACGGAGTCACTAAATTTATGAATTTTCACGTTGTCCCTTCCTTGGAACAACCGCTTTATTTGGGTATCGATTTTTGGAATCGTTTTGGAATTTCCCCAAAAATCTCCGCGTTAAATAATTCGGACGAATTAGGTGAAACTACCAACACACCCAAATTCCATATTTTAACATCTGATGATCGTCGTAAATTGGATCTTATCCGCGAATATTTCCCGAGCAGCGATATTTTAGGTTTGGGCCGCACATCCCTCATCACTCATATGATCGATGTCGGTTCCGCAAAACCAGTCAAACAACGTTTTTATTCCGTGTCCCCAGCTATCCAGAAACTCATGTATGCCGAGTTGGATAGGATGTTGTCCTTGGGGGTTATCGAGGAGTCACAAAGTTCCTGGTGTTCACCGGTCACGTTGGTGCGTAAGGCCAATGGGAAAGTTCGTCTGTGCTTGGATGCTAGAGAACTGAACAAGGCCACCGTCAAGGATGCGTATCCGCTGCCCATAATCAACGGATTGTTGGGTCGTTTGGGACACACCCGATTCATTTCGGCGATTGATTTGAAGGATGCCTTTTGGCAGATCCCACTCGACCCAGCATCCCGCGATAGGACAGCGTTTACGGTTCCTGGACGGCCCTTGTATCAGTTCAAGGTGATGCCGTTTGGCTTATGCAACGCACCACAGACGCTTTGTCGCTTGATGCACCGCGTGATCCCGTACCAGCTACACGATAAGGTCTTTGTGTACCTCGATGACCTTCTGGTCACATCCTCCACTCTGGTGGAACATTTCGATTTACTAAAACAGGTTGCTGGATATCTGAAGGACGCTGGTTTAACAATTAATTTGACCAAAAGTACGTTTGTGTTGAAAGAAGTAGACTATTTAGGTTATATTGTGGGTGACGGCTGCCTCCGTACAAACCCAGATAAATGTAAAGCTATTCTGGAGTACCCTATTCCGAAAACGACGAAACAGATTAGACGTTTTCTGGGAATGTGCGGATGGTACCGTCGCTTCATTCCAAATTTCGCCTCCTTAGCTTCTTCTCTCACCGATCTTACTGGTAAAAACACAAAAGTATGTTGGTCTGCAGCTGCTGATTCTTCTTTTAATGCTCTCAAAACCGCCTTGTCAACTGCCCCAGTTTTAACGCATCCTGATTATACAAAACCCTTTTTTATTCAGTGCGATGCCAGTGCCGTTGGGGTCGGTAGTGTCTTATTTCAGGTGGACGCCGAAGGGGTGGAGCGGCCCATTGAGTTTTATTCCCATAAGCTCAATGCGGCGCAGCGAAACTACTCGGTGACCGAGCTGGAATGCTACGCTGCCGTCCTCAGCGTGCGAAAATTCCGTCCCTACGTAGAAGGCTATCCATTCGTCATTTATACTGACCATTCCAGTTTGCGCTGGTTAATGAGTCAAAAAGACCTCTCCGGACGTTTGGCGAGATGGAGTCTTAAACTCCAAGCGCTGGATTTTCAAATTGGATACCGAAAAGGTTCAGTTAACGTTGTACCTGATGCGCTGTCTCGAGCTTTTCCGGATGAATCCGCTCCTTGTGAGGATGATTCCGAAAGTAAGAGCACGCCTGATCCTGGTGCCCAATTTGAAGATCCAGTCTTGTCGAGTAAAAACATCGACCCTTCCGTGAATGCGTTAATACCTTCTTCAGTCCCCATTCTGCACGTTGATCAAAATTCGGTTGCGTTCCAAGATCCAGATTACGTCGATCAGATCGCGAAAATTCGTTCATTAAAAGATTGTTCGCACAACTACAAAATCCAGGATGATAAATTGTTGATATCCCCTTCGTTCGGTTTTAAATATACGGATACCGACCTTTCGAATTGGAAACTTGTTATTCCTAATTCCTTAACTTCAACGCTTATTGAACAGGCTCACGTACCTCCCACTTCAGCACATTTAGGCGGCAGCAAAACTCTCGAACGCCTTCAGCGTCAATTTTACTGGCCTCAAATGGCAAAGCAAGTTAAACAGTACGTTGCTAGCTGCACTAAATGTAAAATGAACAAAGCGGTTAATTTCTCTACACAACCAGCCATGGGAGCACAGGTTACGTCAACTCGCCCGTTTCAAAAACTGTATGTAGATTTTTTGGGTCCGTATCCACGTTCGAAACTCGGAAATACCTGTATCGTTATCGTTCTGGATCATTATTCGAAATTCGTAGTTGTAAAACCCTTACGCGAGGCGTCTGCCTCATTATTGTGTCGATTTCTAGAAAATGAGGTATTCCTTTTATTCTCCGTACCCGAAATTGTTACCTCCGATAATGGGAAGCAGTTCACCTCGAATCTATTTAAAGACCTGTTAGCTAAATACGGTGTAACCCATTTACGTACGCCGGTGTACTCGCCCCAAAGTAACGCTTCCGAGCGTGTTAATAGAACATTAATTGCCAGTATTCGTTCATATTTGAGCGATCACGACCATAATTTGTGGGACAAAAATTTGCAGGAAATTGCGGCTGCTTTACGTAATGCCATACACGATTCGATACATTATTCCCCTCATTATGTCGTGTTCGGTCAACATATGTCGATGCACGGTTCGGATTACTCACTGCGACGATTACTCGATGAACATGATCCCGGTGAAGTCCATGCATGGGCTAAGCCAGATCGAGTAAATCTGTTAAAGGATCGTATTATACATTATCTGCGTGTGGCATACGAGAAGGGAGCTCAGCATTACAACTTGCGTAGTACTAAGCGCTCTTTTCGAGTTGGACAATCCGTCTTTATACGATCTTTTGCGTTGAGCGATGCGACGAACAAATTCTCCGCGAAATTAGCCGGAAAATTCAAACCCGCGGTAATTTCTGGTAAAGTAGGTCAGGTGGCGTATACCGTCGAAGATTTGAATGGCAAATCTCTAGGCACTTATCATGTTAAAGACATCCGTGTTTAATCGTTTCTCTCTATCTTCATTTTCGTGTTGTTTGTTTTAGGCCCGGCTTATGAGACATCTCAGGGTGTGGGACGTTCCCACGTTTGTTACGACTGTGTTGTCTTAACAAGACATTTTTTGTAAATTTGTCTCTATTCTCCATGGTTTCTTGCGTCCGAGTTTTTCACTGTGTGAACGTGGTGTCTTGGTGGATGGATTCTTGTGTGTTTTCTTCGGTTATGTTGGCAACGGAACAAAAATGGGAGAGAGAGAGATAACCATGCGCATCGAGTGTGTGCAAAGTAAAACGTTTTGAAAAAAATGTTTTTTCTTGTATGTCTCTCTTTTGTACCAACGAAAATTTGGTATAAAGGAGAGACAGAGAAGAGATATGCATTTTCTTCTAAAACGTTTTACGAGCTGTGCGACGCTCGAATATTTTGTTTTGTTTGTTCATTGAGTTGGTAATTTTTGAGAATTCGAGTTGTGATTTTCAATAAATCAAGTTGTGTTTTTTGATTCAAGTTTTGATTTTGACAAAAGAACGTAAAATGTGTAATTTTCTTGATAACAGAGTGGTGTTGACCATTTAAGTTCAGTTTGTGAATAATTAAGATTTTTTTTTTGTTTGAAAATGTATCATTAATATGGTAGAGAGGTTATTTCTAAAATTATTATAAAATAAAAACAAAACAATTTTTATTATGGTGAAGTAGAGTTTTTTCTTGGAAAAAAAAAAACATTAGTTAGCCGTGACTTAAAAATAAAAATTATTAAAAGCACGAGTCGAATTTTGTGTAGTGTAACCATTTTGCATTTTTTTTTTTTTTTTGTGTGACCAAACGAAATTTTTTTTTGGTCAAGTTTTGGCATCCATTGCGGGTGTGTTTGTTTTTTTAATATTGGGCGGCATATCAAATATGTATCGATTCGGATATTTTAAAAGAAAATAAAAAGGAAAATTTTTGAGATCCAACTGGAAGGTGTACAAGTTACTTGACTCCATTATCCCTGACAAATTCGAAATTAGTTGGTGTTAACGGCAAATGGTCAGGTGGTGTCGCTACATTTCTATGGCTGCTTTCTTATAGTAACGGGTGGCCCATTAAGGTCAAACATTTTTGCATACGGGATTCGCGAGCCAACGCCCTATATTAATTTGTCAACCATATCATTTGTCAACCTTGACGGCTTGCGAGACAACGCCCAACGTATTTTGGCGGCCAGGCGAGGCCAAAATAGTTATCGGCATCAAGCCGCAACGGTACGGGTGGCCAACCGGCCCCTCGTGTTTTGAGTTTGGTGGTATCGGGGAGAGGCCCCGCAACATTACGGTAGCCAACCGGCTATTGTTTTGTTTATTGGTATCGGGGAAAGGCCCCGCAACGTTATAGTGCCCAACCAGGCAAGCGCTCGAGCGCAAGGCGGGGAGTCGCCCAACAACGGCACCAAGGCCGCAACGGTCCGGGTGTAGTACCACCTGTGGCATGACGGCCGCGCAAGGCCGCAACAGTTATTTTTTTTTGTAATTTAAGGTACCATTTTTTTATTTTTATTTTTTTGATTTTTATTTTTTTATATATTTCTTTATATATATTATATTTAATTTAAAATTTTGTAATCGAGCGCCGCACAGCGGGTGCGCGCT
Source organism: Nephrotoma appendiculata (assembly GCA_947310385.1). Lineage (NCBI taxonomy): Eukaryota > Metazoa > Arthropoda > Insecta > Diptera > Tipulidae > Nephrotoma > Nephrotoma appendiculata. The sequence continues at coordinate 112,299,741 of OX371223.1, forward strand.
CGGTGCGTACTGCATCTCTCTCTCTCTCGTTCCCTCCTTTTCTGTGTTTTTCGGGAAGCTGGTTTTCTTTGTTTTGTTGTTGTTTTTTTTTGTCTATAATAAAATGAATTACTAAATTTTCGGGTGTGATATGATGGGAGCGGAGACTCCCTCTGTGTCGGTTTAGTGTTTGCGGTTCCTTGGTGCCCGCATCCAATTTCGTAACCGGGGCTTTGCCCTGTTTGAATTCGAATGGATGCGCGCACCAAGGCACCTCTCTCCCATTTATAATTTTTGAGTTGTTCGTTCCTCAGGTTCCGGCCGACGAATTTCGGCGGAACATCCGGGTTTATTATTATTATTTGCGTTTTATTTTTAGTTAAATTATCTGTATTAATCACGGTGTAAGCCAGGAGCCATGCATGCCTCAAACCCCACGACCCTTCGCACTTCTCCCTGAGAACGTAGCCGGCAAAATATCACCGTGGAGGCCTCTGCATGCGCTTAGTGAATATCTGCAGGTTGGCAGTAGCCAGCCTGTAACAAAAGTTCATTTTGAAAATTTGTGTATTAAAACTTTTGTGAACTTGCGTGATAAAATGGTGTGTGCTTACAAAAACTGCTTAAATAAAAATGACTGTAAATCCACCAGAACATTTTTTACGGTGCTGCATGACCATCGTCGTGTGTTCGACAAGAATAAAGTTACTTCCAAACGCATAACTATTATGAAGAACTTTAATTTTAATGATTTCAAAATAAGTAGTTTTAGAACAAAAAATATTTAAAAAACTGTCTTTCCCCAGCCAATTAATAATCTTGTTTGTAAGTGTAAGGTCAATGACATAGATGCACGATGCAAGCGTTTATTAAAATTCGAATTTTTTTTAAATAAAAAAAAATTGATTCCAAAAGTTTCGCGTACGATTTCCAACCAGACACACAACACTGAGAGTCAAACAACAAGAATATTGAAAACACCTGATTTCCCACCTATAACATTGAAATATGAAAAAGGGCCTCCAAGAACTTATTAAAAGAATTATCAAGTTCCACAAATTCCTCATGAATGTCCCATCTCACCATCTCAATTTCCTAGTCCGCAACATCAAATTGAAGACGAAAATAAAGAACCCGTTCAACCTTTAAACAAAATTCTCAGGTTTATATTAAATACCCCTCAGAAAAGTAAAATGCAAACAGAAGAAAACAATAAAAATATTAATTGATAATACACTTGACGATCGACCACAAGTAAACACATTTTGTACTTGCACAAATATTTCATAAATTAAAATTATCTTGGACCCAAGTTGAACAAAAAATGTATTTGGAATTTGATTTTAAATCACCTTCATGTTACAAGCATTTATTAAAGAAAGGTTTTAATTTGCCAGATAAGGATAAAAAATTGTATTATTCAGTATAAAAAAACTAGTACATGTTTTAAAATTTTTGTATGGGTTAAATTTTAATTTTATTTTTATGTGACTTAGAAGGGTCATTATTATGAAAATTGTAAAAAGATTAAAACTCTAATAAGCAAATTAAAAACTAACATTGGCGATTGCTTTCCTATTTAAAACACAATCTAGATAAAAATATTATTGTTTTATCTTATGAGAGATTAATTTGTTTTTTAAGATAAAATAAATTACAACAATTTAAGCTATTGTAGCAACAAGAACTTTCAAGAGCCCAACTGAAATCCCATTTAATTAACCTAATTAAGGTTAATTAAATGGGAGCTTTTATGAAAATAATGCTCCCATTTAATTAACCTTAATTTTTATTTAGCTCTTTGGTTCTGTTCAAAACGGCTACTTATTTCATTCTAACGCCCGTTGCACATTTCAGCTAAGCTAAGCAAGAAACGTAGTTTCCAATAGCATAGTTTAGCTCGCACAGCTCATTCCGCTGCACATTTGAGCTAATTATATCTCTCACGCATACATTTCAATACAAGTAAAATCCTAGGTCTGTCAAAAATTAATTAACTAATTTTATTATATTATTTAAGAATTCAACCACTTTTTTGAATTTGATCCACAATACCAAACACAACAATATTCAAATGTCATCCAAATTTCAATATTTTATAAGTACACATAATAATAGCAATGTGAGCAATATAGCTGACTTTTGCAATCCAAAGACAACCCGAGCTAAGTTAGTTTGTATCGCTCAAAACAGAAAAACATAGCTCGCATAGTTTAGCTCAAATGTGCATCGTTCCATTAGGCCCGTTGCACATTTGAGCTAAGCTAAGCTAAGCGATGTCAGCTAAGTTCATCGCTCTTGGTTGAAAATAAAGAGTTTTAATGAAACGATGCACGCTTGAGCTAAGCTATGCGAGCTATGTTTTTCTGTTTTGAGCGATACAAACTAACTTAGCTCGGGTTGTCTTTGGATTGCAAAAGTCAGCTATATCGTTCACACATACATTGCTATTATTGTGTACATATTCGCCTATGTGACTACTTATGTGATTCTAATAATATTTTGGCAGACATATAGCATTTTACTTGAATTGAAATGTATGTGAGAGCGATGTAATTAACTCAAATGTGCAGTGGAATGAGCTGTGGATGCCAAACTAAGCTAATAGCTGCGTTTCTCGATAAGGCCCCTTGCACACTTAAGCTATGTTCTTTTAGCAAAGTGAGCATGTTTTGAGATCACAGCTTTCGATTTACTTTGCAAAGCCTAAATAAGTGAAACCGAATTAGCGAAGCTTAACTCAACACACTCGTACGTCCCGATTTATTTAATTTCTTTATTTAAAGCTGTGGGATAGAAACATAGCTGATTGTGAGCTGATTAATTACGAGGGCAAATCAAAAAGTCTTGCAATTTTATATGAAAAAAAGAGTGAGTGAGACAGCAATATTTTTATTTTTCGACATAATCTCCTTTAAGGTTTATACATTTGTCACATCGATCAATTAACTTGCCTAAACCCTCTAAAAAAAAGATTTCTTTTGCTCCATAAAATATTCATTTACAACAGACTGTACTTCATAGTCACTGGAAAATTTCGGGCCCCTTAGTGTTTTTTTTTTTTAAATTGGGAAACAGAAAGTAGTCACTGGGTGCCAAGTCTGGACTGTACGGTGGATGCGGAATTTCCACGAAGCCGCAGCCCTTTAATGCAGCTTGAGCAATATTAGCCTTGCGCACTGGTGCATTGTCGTGAAGAAGCAAGATTTTTTTAATAACTTTCCTTGGCCGTTTTTCGGATCGTTTTTTTCAATTTTCGCAAAACTTCTGCGTAATATATGCCTGTGATTGTGGTTTTCGGTGCAATATAATCGATTATCAAAATTCCTTCAGCATCCCAAAAAACTGTTGCCACAACCTTACCAGCAGACGGTTGAGTTTTGAATTTCTTTGGTGGTGGTTCACTACGTTTAATCCATTGCATCGATTCTTGTTTGGATTCCGGATCCCAATGATAAAGCCATGTTTCATCGCCTGTTATTATGTTATCCAAGAAATTTTCTGGATCTTCTTTGTACATATCTAAAATCGCCTTTGAAGTTTGAACACGCATTTTTTTTTGTTCTGCATTCAACAAACGGGGAACCCATCGCGCACTTACTTTCGACATGTGAAGGTGGTCATGTAATATAGTATATGTGGTACCGTATGAAAGAGAAAGTCTCCACGCTAACCGCGGAACAGAAATACGCCGGTCCTCCAATACAATAGATTCGGCCAAAATTACGTTTTCATGGCTAATAGCATCTGCTGGCCGATCCGAGCGGTTGTCGTCTTCAAATGACTCCCGGCCACTTTTGAATAATTTTACCCACCTTGTTACTGTGGCATATAATGGTGCAGATTCGCCGTAAACTTTTGATATATAGTTGAATATATAAATTGCATTTCGTCCATCTTTATAGAAAAATTTAATAATGGCGCGATATTCAATTTCATTCATTTTAAGAAAAATTCAAAACACGTGTTACTAAATTGACAAAAACAAACGAACTGTAAAATTTACATCGAAATGTTCTTCAAAAGTTTCATCGCGACAAAAAATGGTTTTGAAAAATATATTGTTGTCTCACTCACTCTTTTTTTTCATACGATATTGCAAGACTTTTTGATATACCCTCGTATCTCCAAGGTGAAAATAAAAATTTAAATACATTGCTTTACAGATTGGGTAGACTCTGAGATTTATCTACAATATTTCTGTTATTTGACTTTGGAAAGAAATCAAAACGTGAAGCTGTTAAATGAAAACATAGCTCATATCAGTCAAAATACTTAGCTCAAGTGGGAAACGGGGCTTATAAAAGTTTTTTTTATACAACCAAGAACGATGAACATAGGTCAGTTCGCTTGTCTTAGTTCAGCTGAAACAGGCCTTATTGTCTTATTAGTAGCCATCGTTCATGAGTATGCAAAATCATCCGAATTGATTCAAAGCGATTCAAGATGGCTGACTTTTAACCAACAAGCGCGCATAATTTTTATGCCTTAAAGGGAAAATCTGTACATGTATCATCACCTTAACAGAGCTCTCACAATAGACAATTTTTTCTCTAAAGTAAATTTTTTTCTAAAGTTTGATTTTCAAACAAACTTCTAAGGCAAAATAAAAATTGTTTTATTGTGAAAGCTGTTTAAAGTCTCCACAAATAAATATTCGTTTCGGAAAGGTAATTAAGTATTAAAACGGTGTAAGACTAAATACAAATTAAGGTTAGTTAATTAAATTAAGACATAAAAATAAAATTTTACAATTTAGAGGAAAATAAAAACTGATTTTTTTTATTCAAAATAAAACACACAACGCATTTTTTATTTAAAAAAAATAATTTGTATGGTACATCAAACTAAACAATTTAAAATTAGCGTTCGAATAAAGACGGAACTTAAAAGTAAGCCATTATTTATCCTGCCATAAAGAACTGAAACGTTTTCTTTCAGACAATGCTGACCAATCTCTAGCTTAACTACTATTTAAAAATAGTTTTAATTACAAAATAGTGAGCGGCAACCTAAACTCGTAAGCTATTCACTTGTATATTGAATTTATAAAAAATATCTTATATAATTCCTTATATCCCTTTTTCAACTAAGAAAAATAAAAAATCTTCTCAATTTTAGTCCGACCCACACAAATGTGTGAGTAAAAAATTAACGTATGTAACGGCGTTGTTCATTAAAAATTTCGCTTGATTTGAAGTAAAACCAACACAACTGTGTGTATAGATATAGTGTTTTTTCGGACGGAAAATAAGTTAAAAAGGAATTCACAAATGTGTAAATTTGTTCAAAAAACATACAAAACTACATGGTACTTTAGCCCTACCCGCACAATTGTGTTAGTAAAACACAAAAGGGATATGTAATTCATTTGAGATGGATTAATTCAGCCCCCAATTTAAACAATAAAATTTATTAGAGATTAACAGATTAGATTAACAGAAAAATGAATTTAAGTTTTGTTAGCGAACCTTAAATGCTCATAATTAGATTATAATTATACGCTCTAGATTTGCACACTATAAACACCACATGACTTTCATTGGATTCTGTGACAAAACAGATCAAGTCAGACATGCTTTGGTTGAAATTATAATCTTTATGATGGCATCCTCGTTTTTTCTATGCCAATGAGGAACAATCCCTTAATAAATAGTTGATTGAAAGACAATAATGAAAAACGACATACTAGTGTAGTATGTCCAAGTGACAATTTTCTTATTTTTACGTACTTCTCTTACGTAATATTTTTTATGATAAAATCGAATTAATAAATTTTATTTTAATTTTGAAACAAATATTGGGTTCAATGTCCCTGAACTTTCACACAGATTTGGATAAATAGAAAATCTGCCTTTCCATAACAATACATTGTGCTTAATGTATGCATATATAAGAAAATTACTCGTTCATATTTTCAATTATAAATTACCATACTGTAACAGTGCACTCAACGGCATCCTTTTAAAAAATTGTATTTAGTTGTTCTATATAGATTTCTACATCGTTTTCATTTTTAATCTTTATTCGTTTGTGTTTGTGAGAACAGATGTATTTAAAATAAACAATAATAATACACAGCTAAGTACTCAATATATTAAATATACATATGTATATATCCTATCGTTCATATCTCCTTTCCAATAATGGATTTATTTGATTGAACAATTCATATTCTTTTGCATTTCTATCATAGAAAAAAAATTATTTATGCTATTTTTTATAAAAAGAAAATTGAAGTAAGGTATTCATGATTTGTTTTATTGTTTATCACAAAAAATATTAAACACATTTTCTACATGACCTTGACAATTGTAAAACAATACGAGTTGAAATAAATATATTCTGTGTTAATATGTAGTATAATAAGTTAGAGTGAAGCAATACTATACTGGTTAATGGTATACAAAAATACGCCGTGTGTACTGTAAGTGTATTTAATCTTGCAAACATTTAGGCGAACTAGTAAAATTATAGCATAACTTAATTTCGATTAACGCGCTACCTGGATTTTCAAACTCTAAAGATTTTTTTCGAATGATGGTACTACTATATATGTATTGCTATGGGTTAATCTAAGGTAAATGCCTTTTTTAACAGTGTATGTGGTAAATTGAAATACTGTACTAAAAAGTCGGTAAACAAAAACACCAAAGGTAAATAATAGTGATTTTTGGTTTTCGCTAAGCAAATCTTGAAATTATGGTAGTCATGTTTCTAGACATAAGTCTTTTTATATTCACTACCATTGCCCAAGAAATAAAAATGCGCTTGTATTATTTGTAAAAATAATACAAACAAGAACAAGTACAACAGGACCTTTAAACATTCGAATTATGTAATATGGATTTTTCAAATTTTTTCCGGCGAAAATTTACTGCGCTATAACTTCAATAACATGTAATTTTCGGCCAATTTCTACAAATTTGTTTACTACCACCTGATTTAAAATATGTCGATAATGCAAGTTTAGCCGAAAGTTTTCCGTCGGAAGATGGTAATGCAGACGGTGGCTTTGCTATCCCAGCCGAAAAAGTATTTTATACAGCAAAAATCTGTCAGGAGCAGCAAAAATCTGTCAGGAGCTATATAATTGTACCAGATTGGTTCAAATCCTATGACATGTAGTACAATAAATTAAAAAAATTTCGAAACTAAATTAATAAAACGTTGTGCAATTTTTAAGTTCTCCACTTTCGCATCAATCACACAATGTTCATTAAATAGGTCACAATTCAAGGTAAGCTCAAGCGAAATTTGGGCCAAACCCGAAGGAGGTAGGGAGTTTAATTTGGAATAATGTAACAGAAAATCCGATATTTTCGTAGCTAAATTAATAAAATGTACAATGTTCGGTAGCAACTTCCGGATTTTCTGGTACACTATACCAAACTATACCCCACTATCTCCTTCATATTTGCTCCAAGTAACCATACTAGGATGGATGAGAAAGTGGGTAGGTAACTTAAAAAATAAATAACGTTTATTAAAATAAAATTTGTTAAAATCATCTGACAAATTTTTGCTGTATTCTGATTATTTGGAGGTGATGGTAGAACCAGGTATATCAAATAATAAATCTTTCTGCTATAAAATATTTTTTCGGCTGGAATAGGAAATACACTCTCTGCTTTACCATCTTTCAGCTAACTTTAACAGTATATTCGTACTTCAATTCATGCAATTTTTTTTATCGTAACCAACGACTTCTGACATGGTGCATTGTATTTGTGAATGAGGATTTTTTCTTTCGCATTTAAAGCCATTTTTCGGAACTTCTCCCTTCAAAAGCAATCTTTCAAACGCAGTGGACCTATAAAATACCTTGTACAGCCTAAAATGCGAAGGACAAAACCTTATCGGCTGACATTTACGTTTTTGTTCGGTTTGGACGTCATTCATCGGCTGCTGTCCACTCAGCTGATTGACTCTTTGATTCCGGGATGTACTGGATCCATGATTCATCCATCCATTGCCACATAAAGATGATCTTTCTTTTTTACGATCTTTCAAAACGATTTCGTGCACTTTTTATCTTCTCTGGAATAGCTACTGAGTTCGGGCGACCACAGCGTTCAGCAACATCGGTGTTTGTAAGGCCACGTTTAAACTTAGCAAACCAACATTCATCAATAATTTATATTTTCTCATTGTTTTGAAAATGACAAAAGTACCATTATACTGCCTCGTTATACTGAAACAACTGTAAGTTGTAAGCTAATGGTCGGGTTTTATTTTGACACAAAGTTTTGAGTACACAGCAAATACAACAGTGATCGCACTAATATCCGGTAATTTGACTTTTGTCTTGATATTTTGACATTAAGCCATAATTTTTGAATCTTTAGAGAAAGATAGCTGTCAGATGACGTTTTCCCAATAACTTAATAGGTCCTTTTTCCAGCTTCCCAGTGGCCCTATTCTGGTAATTCCCGGGGAATGGAAATTTTAAATTTTGTAGTACTTTCATTCCCTTTTCCCAAAAGTATATTCTGGCTTTTGGGGAAAAAAATGTTTGGGAAAAAATTATTCCCCATTATAGCAGTTTTGACGTTTATTTTTCCATACCAAGTTTAGGAAAGAATTAACTGGGAATAGAATTGAACGGAAATTTATTGTATTTTATACTTATAGCAATATTTTGACTGTAAATTTATACTGAACACTGGTAATATTAATTGGAAATATCAATATGGAATTTTTACTTTAATAAAAAAAATTATTTTTAAGTAAAATTCAATTAAAATATCAACAAAAACCAATTATCGTAGTAAACTATTTTTAGACTTTTGTATTTTCTTGTTTTATTGCGATCGCGTGTCGACCGCGAATAATTAAATTATTTTGCCGTAAATATGTTCCCCAATCGCCAGAATTAACTTTTGGAAAACGGGGAATTGGGAAAAATGTCTGGGGAATAGCTGATACAAAAAGAAAATATTCCCTATTCCCGGGGAATTACCAGAATAGGGCCACAGGATGATAAAATTCTAAATGCAGCGGGTTCGCCATCTTTTATGTCGGTATATGTAAACATTGAATAACTGTGACATTTTGTCAACTATTGACTAGACACGTGTTTGAAATGTCAATTCACACCGAAACAACGTGCATATCGTGGAAAATATCATGGCCAACAAGCACCGTCTGACAACACTATTCGATATTTGATGCCGAATTTTGTTTAGCACGGGACAGTGAGAGATCGTCAATATGCCGTTGATCAACGATCAACACATTCTAATGAACAGGTTGAAGCGGTCAGAAAGAGCGTTGCCCAGAACCCAAAATTTTGTATCGTCGCCGCAGCATTTTGGTGTCAGTGGAGTCATTTTGCGGCGCGTATTGAAAAATGATTTGCATTTGTTTCCGTATAAAGTGCAATTAACACAACGAATATTGCCGGCAGACCATACACGTCCTTTGGAATACGGCCAAACAGTCGCTCGATTGGTTGACACTGAACCTGATTTTTGGAAGCAAATTTTGATGACCTACGAGACCCTTTTCACACTCTCTGGCGGCGTTTATAAGCAAAATTGCCGCATTTGGGGAGCAGATAATCCACACGAGATTCATGAAACGCCATTGCATGACCAAAAAGTGACTGTTTGGGACGGCGTTTGCGCCAAAACCATCATTGGGTCATATTTTTTTAGAGAAAACGAAACAGTCAATGGAAATCGATATCGGTGGATGTTGGCTCATTAAATCTGTCCGCAAACGCGTGAAAAAGGTTTTGATGGTTACTGGATTCAATAAGCCGGCGCGACATGCCACACTGCAAATGAGGTGACATTGACCGGCCACCCACATCTTCACATTTTACCCATCCGGACTTTTTTTGTGGGGTAATTTGAAAAGCAAAGTGTACGTCAGCAAGCCTCAGACCATTGACGAGCTCAAGACAAAACATTCGTGCCGAAATCATCACTATGCCGCTCGAGATGCTCGAAAATTTTAAAATAATAGATATTAAAAACAAAAATATCAACAGGGTTATTATTCATTATTCGCTTCATAACCAGATGAGACCTTCTTGTTGGCTATTTAAAATATGTTGCTGTAGAATGCTGTATAAGATGGGATCCGCTCGAAATGCGATATTCCAAAAGGCGAATGGTACAGAATGTGCATTGCGAAGCGACGGGGCGCAGCGACCTGCCTGATATAGCCCAGTCCTATACTCCCGCTCCTAGTGGTTTTTAAATTCCTATAAACTGTAAATAAATTACCCCTTCACCCACCTGTTATAACTTGAAATATCGCGTTTTGATAATTCGCATTTCAAATGAGACCCGTATATATAGCAGAAATTTGACAGCGGAAAATAAGAGATTAAGTTACTCGCCGCAAGTGGCAGCTGTATCACTAAAGATTATTTGGTATGTAATTTTTTATTCATTATGTATAAACTGTTAAAGTTAGCCGACTCGCACCAGTCGAAAAATGTCAATAATGCAGAGTCCACGCCTAAAATTCACCAACATAAACAATGTCGATAAAGCAGTTTTAGTTAGAATTATATAGCTGTATTTTGTTGAGACAATTACAACAACACCACCATGGCTAAAGCAAAAACTAAAGCATTTTAGAATTTTGCTTTGGCTGAATGATAATGCAGATTTGCATTAGTTGAAATAGCTGAATAGCGCTGATTCAGCTTAATCAAGAATGTTTTATTTCTCAACAAAATACAGCTAATTATTATCCGAAAAATGTCGATAGTGTAGTTTTGGTTGTTATTACTAAAATTTATCAGTCGAATAATGTCGACAATGCAGATTAAAAACAACTTACATTATTCATGCTACTGAAGATAGCAGAAAAATTTACAACAAAACAAAAACTGCATTATCGAACTCTAACAAATTGGCGGACTTTTTAAACTCTAAGGCTAAAGAATTTTTCTTCTTTTCAACGGAATCATTACATTTCCTGTATCACGTATATATTCAAATAGCAGGAATTACCACGATCAGCGGGTCGTCATACTCGCTCAGTAGATAGACGTAGGATCTTATATAAATTAACAAATTGGCAGACTTGTTACACCCTAAGGCTGGAGATTTTTTCTACTTTCTACTATTAAAACAGTTCTTGTGCTTATGTGAATGCATTTTGAAAGTAAACAATTGAAATTTACATGCTTACATAAATAAAATTGTGTCAATTTTTCTACGACTATTTTAAATACTGCAATAATACAGTTTTTCTGCAGAAAAAGGTCAGAAACAACAAAAAATGTCTGCTGAATTTTTCTACCAATTAATATAAAGGAGGTCGATAATGCAATTTTTCTGTTGAATTTTTATGCATTATCCGCCTTAAACTCGGTAAAGCAGATTCGTATAAATATCTAACCGAAAATGTCGATAAAGCAGATACATAATTTTGGTTTTAAACACGAATGTGAAGTTTTTAACAAAACGAAAAATTAACAAAACATGTATGTACACAAAATTTGTTGATTACCAAAAAATATGTAAATATATTTGTAGAACAATAGGTAAAAGAAATTTCTAACATTCCCAAAAACAGAAAATATATTTCACAAAAATTATCTATATTAGCTAACAAAATAAAATAGAAGGCATTTTGTCATTCGATATGTACAATATAAGATAATAAAACATTTTGTTGAAAACTATACTATCGAAATTTCGCTGATTGGCACTGGCTCACAGAGAAGTTCTGGGGGTCTCACCTACACGATTGGTTAGCTAATAACTTGCGTCTTTATTAAAAAATAGTGGCATGTCAATATGGAGACAAGAAAGCTTTTGTTATTGACTATAAATGAAAATCATTTTTTTGAAATTATACGTAATTTAGAGGTTTACTGTACTCAAGCCGTTGAGTAAACGAATTTTGAAAAAATACCCACGCCTCACCGGAGAACCGTTAAGGAATTTTTCGGATAACAGGATCTAACTATCGCATTAGTTACCTGTTATTTTAATACCTTCTTTCTCCATCTAACTAGTTTGAAATGAAAAAAATTAAATTTAGACCCGGGCCTCTACAAATTAATCACCAAGCAATTTTTCCCGAAGTCCGGGCCAATCGCAATCTATTTCAGTTAATTTAAAACCCCTTTTCAGCTATTTTAATGTATAAAGTTTGAAATGAAAAATAAATTACAAAGGGACCCGGGCCTCACCGGCGGATCCCTTAAATGAATTTTGCCGATATCAAGACCCACCGCAATCGACTCCTGCTATTTGAAAACCCGTTTTAACCAATTTTCACGAAAACATTTCGACCCATTTTCGAAACCCTTGATATAATCAATTTAATAATAATACTAATTGTACAATTGAAAAAGATTTTTTTCCTGAAATAATGAAATTTGATGGAAGATGGTTACCATTATGAAATTATAGTATTGTGGTTTATTTCAAAATCGAAAAATAAGTGCTTTGTGATAGAAATTTTGTGAATTAGTTGGTGATTTTTTAACTCGGTACTTTCAGAATATTTTAAGAAACAGTTTTTTAATTTTTTTATTATTGATATATTCTGAATTTTTATCACGAAAAATAAGTTTTTATACAACGTGTGTTTAATCTTAATTGGTAATCAAAATCACAAAATTAAAATGAAGTATAATTATAAGAAATTACGGAAAATAAGTGCAGAAGCTATTTGCATTGCATGAAATGCATATCCGAATATCCTGGTAATTTTAAGTTTTGTAGATATAAATCTCTGGAGATAGAGAAACTATGTAAAGCGATGTGCATAAGTTTTAATCATCAAAATACTTGTAAATTATACTACGCTTGAGCGAAACATGAAAAAGACAGTGAAAACCTTGGCTCGTGTAACGATTTACAATACCTGAATGATTTTAAAACATCTAATTTTAATGTTTCTGAGAACAAAATTGGAATGTCCGGGAATGCTTCAGTTGGCAATATTAATTTTCATGACTTAATGAACAAAAATATTATTTTCGAGTCTGACGGCATTTTATGGGAATTTATTGATCAGGAAAAAAAAATCGACGACACCAGAACATCAGTATCTAAACGATGATGAACAAGATAATAATACTGATACATGGCCAAATGATAAAAACAACCTTAAAATATTTCCAAAATTTGTTGATAATTTACACCTTAAGAATTCTACAAAGATTCGTGCAAAATGGTTAAGAACCCCTTTGTGTTTACTGCTCAATTTTCCGAAACCTTAGAAATGCTAAGCAATGATGAAATTAGAAACTTAATTCACTACCTTTTAATAGAGAAGAATAGTCCGCGCGTCGTTACATTTCAAACTATTCATACGTTTTCTATTCTCTAGTATAACTCGGGAGAAATACAAGCATTTACGAAAAGTAATGAAGGTGAAATTATTCATTCTGATAAAAAGGTATTTCGTCAATACCGTGGCATTCGACGGGATAAAATGAAACAAATTTCGGAACATAAAACAACTCATACTACGTATTTGGATCTAGTAGGCGCAACCGATATCGATCTGTATCAAAAAAGTAACACTCAAAACATAACCACTCCTGACGTGTTACGAAATTAAATCAGAATTTTATAAAACTAATGATCTCGTTCACGATTGTGATTTAGTGGATAATTATTTCCAATGCTGTCTGCAATCTGATTATAATCGATATATATATATATATATATATATATATATATATATATATATATATATATATATATATATATATATATATATATATATATATATATATGTTACGGTTAAAGTCCGAAATGCGGCGAATGTCCACATTTACCGGGAAATGTACACATTTACCTATGCATTTGGTAAATGTATGTTCAATCTACTTTTACCTGCAAATTTAGACTATTTCCACATTTACCAGCACAATTCGGTAAATGTTCGATTAACTTTATTATTAGAAAATTTATACTAGTGTACTATTTAATTTCGTTTACATATTACATTTATGGCTTCCACATTTAAGAATAGTTAAATTAAAAAAGGTTATTTTCTAAATTTAAATACAAGTTTTTATTTCATTCTAAAAATGAAAAATTTTCATATTATTAAATTGAATTTATGTGAGTGTACAATCTAAAAATTATGGTGCACTTTATAATCTATAAATTGTACCAAAATTTTTAGAATGTGTGTGACTCACAATTTCATAAAATGAAAATATTATATTTCCAGTGATAGTTACTGTTTAATTTAGTAGCGAAACTTTCAATTTTAAGTTTCAAACATATAATTCTAAAATGTTTACTGTTAAAATTATAATAATATTGAGAAAAAGTTGCTTATAAGAAGTTGAAGAAAAATAGAATATAACTCAGGAATAAACAGTGATTGCTCTCATTCAGTTACCACCCTGTCGTTCGGCTTAGGGCAGTAATTTCTTACCTCCATCGTAGCAAAAAAAAAACCACTCGGAGTTTAGGCTTCATCTGAAACGCAAATGTTTGGTAAAACATAAGGTCAAAAATTAAAAATCACGTATGTCATCGCTAATTACAAGAAGTCGATGGTTATCCAAACACTGCAGTTCCTTGCGGAGTTCGTGCATTTGGGGAGTGAGATTTTGGAAAAATTTGAAATTGTTTTTAGCGATATACAGTAAACCCTGGATTTAACAGACCTCGATTTAACGGACGCTCAATTTAACAGATAATTTTTATTTCCCATTTTTCGATTACCGATTATGATGGATAGATTCGGGGAGTCTTTTTGGGAAAAAAATTTTGGGAAAAAATTATTCCCCATTATAGCAGTTTTGATGTGTCAACATGTTTTCTATTTTGATGTGTCATAACAACAAATAACTTATAATATGTATAATATAATATATTAAATACAAAATAATTAAAATTGTCCTAACGTAAACGTCAAATTTTGTAATTCTATTGACTTTTGTTTATATTTTTATTTCGTTAAATAAAAAAATATTCGTTAAAAAAAATAATTTCAATAGAAAACGTAATGCTGGAGATATACTCGACGTTACTAATATGATTTTCAGTGGCAAAAAAATCTTGATTCAAATTTTTGGATTTATTATTTTTTGCCACAGAACACAATTTTGGATTTTTTTGTTGACATTTACTCACACATAAAAAAAAACTAAACGTCATGTGAACTTGTCAAAAAAGACGTCGCGCCATTTATATTTTATTATATTTGTGATGATTGTTTAAGCAATTTGTGTTTAATAAAATAAAAATTGTTTAATTCAAAGTGTTGTTTTATAAAGATTATTGCGTGTGCACCGAAAACAAGCGTACAACAAATAACCTTACAACTTTTGCATTTCATCAGCTGTAAATTATCTTAAATAACGCAAACTTGAAAGCCGTGTTTTTTTCTTGTTTTTATTATAGATTTTACTATATTTTATTAAATAATTCATTTATAATAATGTCTGACGGATTCCTGAAAATTACACAAAGAATCAACACTTATAATTTAATTTAATATAAACATATAACTTATCTGATAACAACAACACATCAACATAACTAAAAAAAAACAACTAGTATTAATTTTTCGGCAAATGTATTAAAAAAAATGTAATTGGACACAACTGTCATTTAAAAACAATAACATATACCCAAGAAACCAAAACGTTGCACACAAACGAATACCATCGCCGTTATATACCTTTCCCTGCCTGCCATCACAATTATGTGGGTTACGAAAAAGATCATGTCAAAAATTTATTTTTATATGGACCACCATACACATTTGTGCATTCCAGTTAACCTTTTCGAGTTCAAAAAAAAAAAATTTTTGGTTAAATTTAAGTTCACCATACACAACTGTGTATTTAAATAATGACAGGTTGTAATGTTAACGGATCTTAGTTAAATCGGAATTCTTTTTGATATAAGCATAATATTTTGTTAACAAATTAATTATTTAACATATAATTTATTTGTTCTTGATAACATATTAATTATTTTATCATTATTATAGTTACTGTTATTTTTCGGACGAAAACAAAATTAAGTGGTTTACACAAATGTGTACACTGGTCTTCAATTACCACCTAATTCTATGTTTGACATTTTCGTTTGTCGTAATCGAAATTTACATACTGAATTGTGTATGCGGGTCAGGAAAGGGTTAAATCGTTTTCGTCCGAAACAAATAATTACTTAAATTCTGCTAAAAACATTTTTTGTCTGGCCGGAAAAAGGATATACACAGGTTTAAGGGAAAAACCATTAATTTTTTGTATTAGATGAATAAAAATATAATTCAATTTAAATATCTTCTTAATTTTAACTTCCTAAATGGCAATGACATCATAAAGAACTAATGGGAGCGCACCAAAATCTTGAGTTGCAAAACATTGCAAGTACAAAATCTTTTATTTTTAAACATTCCGCAAAATCAAAATCTTACAGTAACGAAATGTTGCAAGTGCAAAATCTAGCAGGTACCAAATCTTGCAAGTGCAAAACCTTGCAAATTTTGGCGCTTTAGTATCTATCTGCGACACAAGCAAAAATTAATGATTTCTCAATTAAAAACTACAATAACCGTGCGATTCTGGCGTATAGTCACAGAGGTCTGAGCTACAATATTTCTCATAACTAAGAGATTTCTCTTACTTAAGACTATTTTGCGATAGAGACAGAATCGATAGAGACAGAATACCAATTAAGAGATTCTCTTAAAAAAAACCTATTAACGAAAAACCTCTTTACTGTTAGCCTCTTAATAGTCTTAACATCAGAATCGCACGGTTAGTCATTTTTGAGTTAAGATTAAGTTATCGCAGTTTATTATAAAAAAATAAAAGAAGTATAGTTGTAATTTTATGTTACAATTAAAAAAAAGGTAAAATTCAGTAATTAATTAAAAAAGAATAATATTATGAGCGATTCTTTTTAAAAAATCTGTTTTACTGACTTTTTCCGTTTTAGCATTGCTTCGTTTTACTTTTTAATTTTTAATTATTGATTTGCTTTTCTTTGAAAGGCGTTCCCCGAATTTCACCTTATAAATTTGTGTTTTGCCACAATAAGTTCCTTATTCTTCGCTATATTTTCCATAGTTTTATGCACTTCAGCATGCCGTGGTCGGAATACATCTTTAAAGAGCCGGTTCCACGCTTCAATACTGGTTTGGGTACGTGGGAAAATTTCTGAACACATATCTGCATCTGCAATAGACCAGAATAGTGGACTATATTTAGATGAAGAATTGTCTCCCCTAATACAAATTTTTACGAACCAACCTCTAATCAGTTTTAATTTCCGGATTTCACTTTTTCGATTTCATTATTAAAAAAAATTTTTCATTTTAATAAAAATGTCGGTTCAACCATAATATGTTCCCAACCATAAAACGATCGTAGTGTGTGAAAAATATTTCTCGTCATGTACTTTTTTATGTAAATGTATTAGAATGTTGCTATATAAAATAATTTGTTTAGTATTTTTCATTTTATTGTTGCAACACACGACTACAGATAAAACGATTTTGCCATTAAAATTTTCAGGAAAAGGAATATAAACAGATTTAAATCTACAATATATTGTATTAGGGAATTAATTGGGAGGGAAAATTAATTTTAAGGAAAAAACAATTAAGTTTTTGTATTGGATTAATAAAAATATAATTCAATTTAAATATTTTTTAAATTTTAACTTTCTAACTTCATTGCATTCGGTCGAACAAAATTCTAAATAGGACCCTGTTGATTTATTTGCTTTCTCTTTTACCCTCCGAATTTGTGACGCAAGCAACTGTCAATGCTTACATTCGCATTGTACCTGTTTAGACGAGTACTTCTTCATCGCTTTTTGTGTTGTAACAATGCCTTTTAAACTACCGGCCGCTTACACCAAATAATGACGACACGCTAAGTCGACGTTGTTGTTGCTTTCTCTAGTTGCTTTGTTAGTGTAAATATTTTAAAATTATTATTGCGCAGTCTCGGTTTAGACTTAAATTGACGTCATATGCGAAAAATGAGAGTAGTAAAATGCCAGTAGTTTAGAAGGCATTGGTTGTAACAAAACCTAACCTGTTTGTTGTTACTCATACTGCGAAAACTGCTTCTTTGTTTGAAAATAAAAATATTTTTCGTCTCGAAATAAAAAGTAACCCA
This sequence comes from Nephrotoma appendiculata, assembly GCA_947310385.1. Taxonomy (NCBI): domain Eukaryota; kingdom Metazoa; phylum Arthropoda; class Insecta; order Diptera; family Tipulidae; genus Nephrotoma; species Nephrotoma appendiculata. Next base: position 112,317,811 of record OX371223.1, read on the forward strand.
AAACGACAATTAAGCAAGGTATCCTTGAAATATTTATCTTTATAGTAGTGCATATCAGAATCAGTTGAATCAAAAAAAAAATGTTGCTGAAAAAAGAATCAAAAATTTCCCCAACACAAAATAAGTTTGTAGGTGAAGCGGAAGGAAACGAGCAAAGAATCATGACGAAAGAATCAAAGTGTGGAACCGCAGAATTTTTGTGGAGTTCAAATGTTCACCTCGAGACTAATATATAAGTAATCATGATGTAGAATTTTAAAATTCTTAAAACATACCTCATCTACGTTCGAAAACAAGTTCCTTAGACTATAGCTGTATTTTGTTGAGACAATTACAACAACACCACCATGGCTAAAGCAAAAACTAAAGCATTTTAGAATTTTACTTTTTCTGAATGATAATGCAGATTTGCATTAGTTGAAATAGCTGAATAGCGCTGATTCAGCTAAAGCAAAAATGTTTTATTTCTCAACAAAATACAGCTTATGATTTCAAACTCGTGTCTTTGCTGATAATTTGTGTCAGCTGATATGTTTGTGTAATTTCATACTGTTAAAATCAAAAGCGCCTCTATCTACATATTAAGTTGAATTCAAATAATAACAATCCATTTACATCACAATACATAGTTACATGGGTTGATTATGTATCTTGTAGGAATACAAGCTAAAGTTTTATTGGTGGAGCTCAAGGGTTGGTTGGAAACTTAAAGATTTAGCAAACAAATTTATAAAAAAACGCTATCCACAACATTTACAGTCTAGTGTAATTATTACATATTCACATATTTTGGAACTCTTGATATCTAACAAAATTTAATTTGCACATAGATATTGGTAAACGTATTTAGTTATCATGTCTAGCATTCAATTTATGTTATGCTTATTACCTAATTTTTTTTCAAAATTTACTACCCTAGTCGAACAAAATTCCTTCTAAATTAATTTTATTTAATCGAAATTCATCGAAAATAGATCTTGAGTCTTTACAATCTTTACTTATATTTTAACAATGTAATTTTTTATGTGACAGACTATATTGGCACGTCTTTTCAAGTTTTGGGATGTGTCGCGTAACTACGTGAAATATCCTCTTTATTTCGCTTATGTTGTACTTATTTAAGACAGTAAAAGAAATTGCGCATGTATCTCATCTAACTGATTCTATTTAATTTTAATTTAAATTAAATCGTATTGTAAATCTGCACATTACACCATCATTTTTAGAATGTACACTCGCATAAATTCAATTTAATAAAATAAAATTGTAGGGAAATGTTTACATTTACCAAAATGTAACATAAATGTGTACATAAACTGGGAAATGTACGGATTATCAAATATTTTTAATTTTAGTTTCACATTTACCTAGCATTTTGGTAAATTTGCACATTTCCCGGTAAATGTGGACATTCGCCGATTTGGGACATTAACCGTAACATATATATATTCAGTAACCGAACCGTTAGAGGTAACGTTAATGCGAAATCATCAATTAGCTCTTTTGATGCATGATGAGATTTTGGGAATGCATTTAGACGCAACCGGTGGAATAGTTAAAATTCCAACTTGCCATAAAGAGCATAAATATTGACGAATTATGTACTACCCATGTGTAATAAAATTTAATTATAATATAATTCCAATTGCAGAATTCATTTCATGCAAGCATGTCGCATGGACATTGGCCAGATTCTTGACAGATGTTAAGAAAGAAATTATATCTAGTGGGAGACAATTAAAAGGCATTTATTTTGTTGTTGACTGGTCGTGGGCGCTGATTAATGCTGTGACTGTGGCATTTAATTCAATAACCATTACCGAGTATATTCAAGAGAGTTTTAATACGTGGAACAATCAAGGGCCTGTAAAGAAAAATTTTGTTCCAAATATTTATTTGTTGTTCACACTTTGTCAGTAATTATACTGTCCAAATAAAAAAAAATTGCCTAATATAACTCACGACCATCGCAATTTAATATTAGATTTTTTTGCGCAATTCTATGTGCTCAATCTATAAGCTGTGTTGACTAATTATTTCGGCAATTTTGCTGTGTAATGTACTCGCCAAAAATTACAAAAAGTAGTAAGTTTGCATACGAAGGCTTTGTACAAACACTGGAAAAAATCTACTGCGAAAATTACGCCGAAACAGAAAATTATAAGCCCGAAGAGATCCTAAGTCAAAATATTCATAGTTGGCCGGAGAATAATACAAACCTGTTTAGTTAAAATATAAAGCTATTTACGTTGAAGTAAAAAGTAAGATAGAGAAAGAACGAGGAAGTAAATCCAACAAATCCTATTGCAACGATTTTGTCGAATTTATTATTAAAAAATATTTTTCGTATATTATTTTATGGGTAAATTTCTTTTCGCAGAAATTTGGAATCACGGGAAATATTTCTAACGCAGTCATAGAAAATTGGTTCAGCGCGGTAAAAAACCATTATTTGAATGAAAATTGGACGAGTAGTATATGACTTGTAACTATAAATGCATTTCTCGTTTTAACTTCATACATGTAATACAGCACTTAGCGACATTTGGTTTTGTTTATTACTTTTAATTGTTTCGAATGAAAATTTCTTTTTTTAAATTTTTTTGTTGGTTTTTAGTAAGAACAAAATATAAATTTGTAATATAAATAATTAAATTCCGGCATAAAATTCGTACCTGCATTATCGACATTTTTCGGCTGACTTTAATACAATAGTGTATCATTTTTTCACTAAATAAAATATCTCAGCGGGATAAAATATTAAAAGTGATGATTAAAATAACAAATTAATTGAACTCCGAAGTAAAATAACTCGGCAATTGAAATATTTAAATTTAACAGTATCCCGTCTTTTCGTCATTTCTTAACGGATTACGACGAAATTTGGATAGTAGTAATGATCAGGAATTTTAAAGTGAGTTTTTTACAAAATTCTAGGATCTACTCATGCTGGACTAAACTTGTCCATTTCATAACGAATCCTTATAAAAACTGGTTTCTAGATGGATTTTTAATTAAAATATAAATTTTAGATGAAAATGTAGTATATGTACATTCTACATGATTTAAATGGATTTTGAGCCGGAGAGAACTCAGCTTAAATTAGAATTTCACTGTAACTTTTTGATATCTGCGGCAATGTTAATTTTTCAGTTTTTGGCCAATATCTCAAAAACTTCCACTAGTGTAACACTTTTGTGTAATTATTACATTAACATTTAATTGTCTATAAGAATTATAAAAAATAATCACATAATCAATTTAGTCTTTGAGATGGCAATAAGTTGCAGCTATAATCTATCAATTTTGCAATTTTAGAATAGTTTTAGCTAATGTCTTAGACTGAACAGAGCCAAACATAGACTGAATGTCCTCGCTTTTTTTTGGAAATTACTCCAGGAGTATTAGGCATTATACCACCAAAGAAAATTTGTTTACGATTCTCCTTGGTCTTCGGTTGACATCCACCATCAACGGTATGGTTCCATATAATTCAGATTCCGGATAACATCTTTTACATCTAACTGAACATAAATCGTGCTTTACGAATAATAATTCACTAACTGCTCTGAATTTTACGGGGCTAATTTTAAGTCTTAGTCCTGCCTTGTTATAATTAAGAAAACCTGTTTGATGCATCTACATCAGTTTTAAGTGGACATTATAATAGTTGCAATAGAGTTACGAAGCTATGATATTTTGATGCCTGGTTATGAAATGGCCAGTTTATCCCAGCACGAACAGATCCCGAAATTTTGTCCAAAACTTACTTTAAAATCCTTGATCAATACTGCTATCCAAATTTCATCGTAATTCATTACGAAATGGCGGAAAGACGGAATATCGTTAAATTTTAAAATTTCATATACCGAGTTCCTTCGGAGATACTCAACTTGCTATTTTAAGGATCAGTTTTAATATTTTATTCCGCTGAGATGTTTTATTTAGTGATAAAAGTGATGAATAAAAAATTTCCGCTGGTAATTAGTTAGGTTTAGGTTTCAGTGGTTGACACTTAGGCCATTTTTGGCCCATTGTGATACCACGCATTCACGCTACATCATTAACCCATTCACCTATTCACCTACTCACACAACTACAGTATACCACCTGCACATTGCAAGCTCCATGTCAACCTGTACATTGACATGGACGGTGGGTCGGCGCTGAATTCTGCACTCCATCAGAGGGTCTTAGTTGTGTTTATTAACATCACCGATCGTAATCGGTGATGAAAATTCGATTTGCATCTAGCCTCTGATGGGATTCGAACCCAGTACCTCCCGGTCCAAGTGCCGAAGCTTTAACCACTGCACCACTTGTCCGGTTGGTAATTAGTTAATTGCATAGTAAAATAAATTCTCTTTAGTAATAGTGCTGCCACATGCGGCCAGTAGCGTAATCTCTTATTTTTGCTGTCAAATTTTAGCTATGTTATACAGCATTTGTTGTAGATTATATGAAAGTGTGATGTGTTTTAACCAATTAAGTCACGTAAATTACACAAAAGACACGCCACTTTTCATACAAAAGAGTTGAAAAAAAATTGAAAAAAATCTCGGATGTGGAATTTTGGGATTTGCACTGACTGCTTGATAAATTTTTCAATCCGAGTTGTTGCATGAATTTATTTCGTACGCAGGTTCGAAACTGAATGATTGAAAGAATGATTAAGGTATAGCTATATTGCAGAGATACGAAACTTACAAAGATGTAATAAATATTTGACCACAGGACTGTTGAATTTTTCGGTCATCATATGTATAAAAATATGCTGTCAGATTCTTCAAGTACATAAATTCTTCGGGTTAAATGGTGTTGGGCTCGAAAGTAGCGAGGTAGAATTATACAGCATGAGACTAGATGACCCCTGGATGCCAATTTAAATTAGTCATAAATTTTGTTATCTTTACTATTTGGACAACAAAAATATTCATAAAATAGTTTATTTACTTTTCTTATGAGTATATAGACTACCTGTTCTTTCACAGAAAATATAAGCGTTAAAATAACTTCGACTGCAAATTTAAAGTTTGATGATTTTATGAAACTGGAAAATATTCCGATAAACTGTGTACCACATACCACCGTAGCAAACTTTTCGCGTGATTGGATGTACCTTACCAACAACAATCGCTCTTTATACAGCAGTAAAATCGAGGCAGTAACTTTATTTAATGAGGTGTATTGTTTGTTTCACCTTGGAAAATTCAGATTACATTTATGAAGCGGTAAAAAAGCACAACATTTCAAATTCAAATAACAACAACAACGAGGAAGCTTTATAAATATAAAACTTCCCCTTTAATATTCCGATTCAGTCAGAGATTTAAGTCACAAAGGAAAACCATGCACAGAAAGCACATAAAACATTTATGTTGTGTATAGTCGTAATACCAAGACCAACTGGTATATTATGTTTTCACTTTATACATAAATAAATAAATAAAATACTGGAAAGTTGAAAATTATAATTTCCATAGAGTTAAACGTGGCGTTCTAGAAACGTAAAACCAGACAACATAATCTTTTATTATAGTTTTTGCATAGATTTATGTATTATTTTGGAAACTTGGAAGCAGGACAAAGAAATACCGTTTCTTATCGCATCTGCCAATTTAACAACTGCTGGCTCCACCTTGAGATTACATTTTGAGTGACTGAATATTCTTATTTTGCATTATTGTCCAAGATCTCGTGGAATACAAAAAAAAATAATAATAAAAAACTTCTTTAGTATTAAATTTCGTAATGTTCTATTCCAGCACAAATACGTCATAATAATCTTGAACCATTTCTATGAATCTTAAATTATATCTCTGCGGATTAAAAACTTAGAGGCCAACAGAATACAAAAAACAGCAAACGAGCAAAAAACGTCTTAATACTATTATGAAGTTATGCCCATGTAGCCCACAAAAAAAAATCAAATTTACACCCAAAGAGCGTGATGAGAGGTGGAGGTGTGGGAAACGGGAAAACGAAAACCGGAAAAATAACGAGATGTAAATCAAAAAATATTTATTTTTTTTTATTTTTTAAGAAGATACAAAGTTTGATAATTCGGAAAGATGATAATTTGAATTTATAGAGAGGTTTCCAAATTTAAAATAAACATAACATATTACATAAATATGTATATTACAACCACCAACTACATAACCATAAATTTGTGAATAAAACAAATTTGGGTTTTACATTTTTATTTAATTTAATTGAGAGATTTAATCGATATACAAAAAAGAAAAACTCGAAACGTAATTTTTTGGATTTTGTTAATTAATCCATTTTGGTTGTTGATTTTATATTTTAGATAAATGGTCTAATTATATTACTAATTCAATTACTCAATTTTGTAATTGTTTTAAATGTTATGGTATTTTTATTATAAGTAGTTAGAATCGACACACTATTAAAGTAATTACTAGAATTAAAATAATATTTTAATATAAAGTTTATGCCTAATTAAAAATAAAATGCCAAATTTAATTTAAAAGTGAACGATACAGGGGATTTATAAAAGAGGTTTTTCCTATAGCGTTCCCTTCACAGCTATATTTAAGCCCTTAACCTTTATAATTCCGCTATGTCCAAAAATATCCACAAACTTCAGTTTTGGGTAGTAAGGCGGCATATATGCGATATGTGAGTAAATACACTCAGTTTTCTGTGAATTTTGGCATCCAGTATAGTAAACCTCTAACTAACGTAAAATCTCAGAATTGCTTGGATTAACGGTTTTGAAGTAACCTGCGGTGAGTTGCACACCAAACAGGCATTTCAACTCGACTGTTTGTTGTACAACTCATTACCTCAGAGAAATTTTGATTGGCTGAATTAACTAAAGATGTGTGCTTCTCGTACAGTCGCTTCTTTTGCTAGGCGCAGTTGCCTCTGCTTTTTGGCATCTATTTCATTGCAACAATGAAAAATTCTCTTCACTTTTTAAATTTAGTCAAATGAATAGTGACCCAAATATAGTAAGTTAAGATTTGTGTTTTTCACTTGAATCGAATGAGCCAGCGGTTCAGCGGTGTGTCGCTTTAAAAATAAAAGAATTTACCTAAAACTTCAAATTGTTGTACATTAAAACGAAAAAATTTAATTTTGTTCAAATTTCCTAAAGCTATCAGCTTTTAAAGATCTGCTATAATGCTACAGCTGGCATTAGAATTATCCAAAGAGCCCAACGTTGAGCTTTCTATTATATTCTTCATGAAGTCTTAGTCTGATTATCGTTGAAATATCTGAAGATCATTACTAAGGAAGTTTTGGACCAGAAGCGATACTTTCACTTTATTTTGTTTTATGAATTGCACCGTACTTTTATTTATGTATGCCAGATTAAATTAAATAAACTTTTATCACAGATTTTATATTTATTATTTGTTTCCACATAGATGCGCCAATTTTGACAACTGTGTAAAAGTTTTATCCCATGTTGTGTTATTTAGGATTGCTCGACGTTTGGTTATTATCACCTCCGACTGTCGCGAGATATTTTCTGTCCTCTCCAATATGAAGCGCGTTCCAGATAATATTTTGGAACATAATTAAAATCATACAGATCAACCACACTTCAACATGAAATGTTTACTTTACTAAACCTTTCACCAAAATGCTTATGTAAACCATCAACTCATTTTGTTTAATGACTTCATGATATAAAAGTTTTGAACCGTTCGTAAAGTTTACAAGTAACAAACAAAATTTAATTCATTTTCAATTACATTTCTAAAAACTCAATTTCCAAAAAATATACAAAATTAAAACGTTTTCAAATTCTTCATTATTTGTAATCTCATACCCGTTGTATAAGCTTCTTATGCTGAGTGTATTATATAAATATATATGGGTACTCATTCTTCGTATTAAACAAAAGACAATTGGAAAAGTTCTCCGTCAAAACTAAAAGCAATAACCCATAATGCGACATACATACAGGTTCTTGAAAATATGATAAGGAAAATTTTAGTGCTTAATAAAAAGTTGTTTATTGTTTGTGCTTAAAAAATATTTAAATCATCAAGTTGTTTCTCTATTGTTTTTAAATTAAAATTTATTTTATATAAATAATGCTTTTCACATTATTTGTGCATAGTAAAGTTTTAACCAACGGAAGAATATTTTGACTCGATTTTTCCGGTCGCTTATCCTTGTAAATACATACATAGAAGTTATGTATATTTGATGAAAATTTGATTAAATGATAATTTTCAATAAAACAGGGTAATTCATACAACAGGGCAATCATAATAATAGTGAAAATGATAATTTACGTCGCAATAAATAATTAAATTAATAATTTCATAATGAAATGTTTTAGAATATTTGTCGGGAGACACACTTTGAAGGTTTAACGAGCCTGTGTAAAATTCAAAATCTGAAGAGCAATCTACCAAAGGCAAAATTAATCTAGCGCTAGACTTTTGAAATTTTGAATATTTTGTGTTTTCTTTCTGTATCTAAACATACTAGGCTTAATCATAACGATCATCATAAAAATATTTCAAACACGTATGGTTGCACCATGAAAGAAAGTGGCGGGATGTATCTGTCAACTGTATCTGTCTGTCATAAACATCAATTATTATTAATTTAATATCTTATCAATAAATATCATAAATATAACAAATATAATGAATGTCATAAAGATCATAAATGCCTTAAATACCATAATAATCATTATAATATTATAAATATCATAAATTTAATGAATATTATTTTTATCACACATATCGTAAATACCATAAATATCATATATATCATGCATATCATAAATAAAAATATCTTAAATATCATAAATGTCTTAAATACCATAAATATCATAATTATATTATAAACATCATAATATCATAAATAACATAAATATCATAAAAATATAATAAATATCATAAATATCATAAATAACAAAAATATTATTGTACCAATACCATAAATATCGTAAATATCATGAATATCATAAATATCATAATTATTATAAATACCTTAAATATCAGAAACACCTTAAATACCATAACGATCATAATTATATCATAAATATAAAAAATATCGTAAATAAAGTAAATATTTTAAATATCATATACATATATCATAAATATTATAAATATTTTATACACAGGATGTTTGGTGCATCGTTTGCCAAAGTGAATTGGCTGGAAGGATGGGTCATTTATTATCTCTTAAACCCCAATAACTCATGTTTGGCCCTACGGATTTTTTATTTTAACTTTTTAATGTTTATTTTGAAAAATCGTAATATTTAGCATTCAAGTTGTATTATTTTTTTAAATAATTGGTATAGATTCCAAATTTATTGTTAACTCTTACGTTTACTGTTGTGTGGTTCTCTCAAATTAATGATGTCATGCAAAAAATGTCGCGTTATAACCCCTCTTGGTTAATTAAAATTTAAATTAACGGTCTCGCGTAAGCGTCGATAAGTATTTTTGGCGCTTCCATATGCCATTAAAATGTCAGTGTATTCTACATTAGAAAATGTAGCCATTATGGCAATAAAAACAAAAATTAACCACAACACTTAAAAATTTAATGAAAACAAAATAACAATATTAGAACAGCCTAGAAGAGCGAGGTATTAGTTGTTGTAGCCTAATTAGTGTATGTTTTTTTTAAGTAAAAACAAGTCGCGAATATCAGGCTAATGAGTCCCGATACACAAATTTTGTGATTTAGTAACGTGTTTAAAAGGGTTTTTATGGCATATTGCATATCGTTGGAAAGGGGATAGACTAGAGAATTTAATAAAAGAGTTCGAATATCACGATAATTTTAAATTTTTTTTATTGCAATGTAAAGTTGAGTTTTAAATTTTGTTGTACCATTTTCAAACATTTTAAGAGTAAATAAAAAAAAATAGATGTTATTTGGGACGAATTTTGAATTTGATAGAACCACACAACAGTAAACGTAAGAGTTAATACTAAATTTGGAACCTATACCAATTATTTAAAAAAATAATACAACTTGAATGCTAAATATTACGATTTTTCAAAATAAACATTAGAAAGATAAAATAAAATAAAAATTCGTAGGGCCAAAAATGAGTTATTGGGATAGAGATAGAGATACCAAATGACCCAACTTTTCAGCCAATTCAATTTGACCATCGATGCATCACACATCCCGTATAATAAATATGATAAATATAATAGATATAATAAATAACATAAATATCACAAATACCATAAATACCATAAATACCATAAATATCGTAAATATCATGAATATACTAAATACCATAATAATTATAAATATCTTAAATATCATAGACCTTAATAAAATAAATACCACAAATATAGTAAATATCATGATAATATCATAAATATAATAAATATCATAATTAACATGGAAATTATTTGTATAATAATTAACGTAAATTTCAAAATTATTATTAATATCTTAAATATCATAAATATAGTAATATCATTAATATAATAAATATAATAATTATCATAAATATTATAAATAACATAAATATCGTAAATATGATAATTATCATAAATATTATAAATATCATAAATATTATAGATATGTATCATGAATAGCATAAATATCATAAATAGCGTTAATATGATATATATCGTAAATCTTATAAATATCATTAATATCATAAATAAAATAAATACCATAAATATCATGAATACCATAAATATTATAAATATTAAATACCATAATAATATCATAAATATTAAAAATATCATGGAAATTATTTTAATCATAAATATCGTAAATATCATAATTATTATAACTATCCTAAATATCATAAATACCTTAAATACCATAAATATCATAATACCATCATAAATATAGTAAATGTCATAAATATTATAAAACCATAAATATCATAAATATTTTAAATATCATCATTATAATAAATATCATAGATAACAAAGATATTATAAATAACATAAATATCATAAATATGTTAAATATCATAAATATCATAAATATAAAAAATAGCATAAATATCATTAATATCATAAATAACATAAATATCGTAAACATGATTTATATCATAAATATTATAAATACCATAAATATCATAAATATCTTAAATATCATGAATATCATAAATATTTTGAATACTATTTTTATCATAAATATCATACAAATCATAAATATCATAAATATTATAAATATCATGGATATAATAAATAATATAAATATCATAAATAAAATAAATAACATAAATACCACAAATATAGGAAGTATCATGAATATCATAAATATCACAAATATCATAAATATTATAAATATCAAAAATATCATGAATGCCATAAATACCGTTAATATCATAAATATCTTAAATATCGTATATATTTATATATATATATATATATATATATATATATATATATATATATATATATATATATATATATATATATATATATATCGTAAATATCATAATTATTATAAATTACTTTAATATCATAAATAACATAAATACCTTCAACATCATGATAACATCATAAATATAATAAATATGATAAATATTATAAAATCGTAATAATAATAAATATCATAAATATTATAAATATCATACATATAATAAATACCATAAACATCATAAATATCATAGATATCATAAACAACATAATTATCATAAATATCGTAAATATGATAAATATCATAAATATTATAAATACAATAAATATCATAGATATCATATATCATAATACCATAAATATCATGAATATCGTATGTATCATAAATACTATAAATATCATAAATGCCTTAAATACCATAAATATCATGGTAATATCATAAATATAATAAATACCAAAACTATCATTGAAATTATTTTTATATTAAATATCGTAAATATCATAATTATTATAAATATCTTAAATATCATAAATACCATAAATATCATAATAATATCATTAATATAATAAATAACGTAAATATCATATATATATCATAAAAATTCCAAAAATAATAAATATCATAAATATTATAATAATCATAAATATCATAAATATTATAAATAACATAAATATCATAAATATCACAGATATCATAAATAACATAAATATCATAAATATCAAATAAATATTATAAATATCATAAATATCATAGATATCATGAATAATATAAATATCATAAATATCGTTAATGTGATATATATCATAAATATTATAAATATCATAAATTACATAAATAACATAAATACCATAAATATCATGAATATCATAAATATCACAAATATCAAATACTATTGTATAATAATATCATAAATATTCTAAATATCATAAATATCATGGAAATTACTTTAATCATAAATATCGTAAATATCATAATTATTATAACTATCTTAAATATCATAAATACCATAAATATCATAATAATATCATAAATATTTATATATCATAAATATAATAAATAACATAAATATCATAAATATCATAAATATCATAGATATCATAAATAACATAAATATCATAAATATGTTGAATATCATAAATATTATAAATATCATAAATATAATAAATAGTGTAAATATCATAAATATTATAAATACCATAAATATCATAAATATCGTAAATATCATAAATATAATAAATATCATAAATATCATGAATATCATAGATATCATGGATATCATAAATATTATAAATATGATAATATTATGTATTAATATTATTAAACTTTTTACCGTTGACGTAGCTCCCTTTTTACTAAAACCAGGGCCCTTACTATTGTTTTCGATCGCCTTAATTTTGCGTTCATTTTTCTATGTTTGTATTATTATTTTCAATAGAATCTAAAATGAATGACTGTAGGCGAAAATTTACAACGCATATTTTCGATTGTCATCTTATGCTTTACAGTTCAATAATTTTAAAAGTAACAACTAAAATGTGAGTATATCTATATAAGTTTATAGTTTATTTAACTAAACATATCGTTTCAATTAAATATACATTCCAATTTAAAAAAACATATTTATTTAATTAGAAAATATATTTAATTAGTAAATATGTAAAATTTTAATATGTGAGGTTATGTTAAAATATTTTCTTGAACTGGTAGGTCAAACAGACAAAAAAATACTAATGTACAGCTATTGGCTGAGTTTTTGGATAAATATCGTCACCTAGCAACGGCGTCTCCATTATCGTCTGAAGGACGAGTGATAGCGAATAACTTATGGCAGACCCAATCTGTTATTTTAAATGCCGCCGGTCCTCCAATAAATAGTGCAGAAAAGTGGAAAAAATAAGCTTTATATTTCGCATTTAATCATTCTTGTAAACCATTTATTTATTTATAAACTTCTAGGTATGGAAGGACTGGAAATATAATTTGAGAAGCAAAGTTGCTTCAAATAAACAGGTTCGTACACAGGTGGTGGGCCCTCGACTGAATTTTATTTTAACGATTTAGAGGAAAGAATAATTGAAATAATTAACGTGCGGGAAACAGTTGAAGGGGAAGGTCGAAGTTTTGGGGTCCCAAATGAAGGTTCAATTAATAAGTCAACATTGGAGTCAACATTGATAATCATCAAGATCTAACAGATGAAATGCAGTCAATTGACACTTAACAACATTCCGGTACATACCAACATTCTGGGGTCAGATTTCACAAATATGGTTCAAAACACCAATAAGCAACAGCCACTCAGGTCTAGCCGAAAGAGCCCTATGTCAAAGAAATCTCTTTTAGACAAACAAATCGCAATCCAGGAAAAAGCAAAGAGGAACATAATTTTAAAATTGGCTAAAATTTGCAAGCAGAATGAGGAGAACAGCAAATATATAAAAAAATATTATTTAAAATGGCTCAAGTGTAAATACTTGAAAGAGCGATACTGCAGCAAATATTATAAGCGGTGGTATTACAGCGAAATTTGTTATTTGATACTTTGCTTCGATTTCATGGAATACGTAATTAAATGCCTCTTTTGAAAGGCGAAATAACCTTTTAAAGGTATAACCAGTGATACAGCGACAATATACATCGACAAAATACATTTTATCTGCCGGTTATGTCGCTTTGATAAACACAACAAGAGCGTCAGCGACAAAAGAAGAAAACCAGTAACAACATTACCTTAAAATATTTCATTTGTCAATGACATTATTAGTAATTTTTACAAAAAAATTAAAATATTAATAAAATGGATTTACAAAAATTAATAAAAATTGTAAACATTGACAAGGAGGTAAATGGCTGCTGTGTTTTAATATTGGAGCACTATCCGGCGCCGAAGGGAAATTTGCTACTGAAACTGCTGCAGCCATTATTCAATGGTGTCGCTACTAATAAAAAATTAAATTGTATTTAACTTCATTTCATTCAGTCGAATGACAGTTCTACTTTTGGTTTAGTTTTATTTGTGCACAGTAATAAACATAGTGAATAAGTTTTTAGAATTTGAGTGCTGTGCCTGTGTGATACAGGATACTTATAAAATATAATGGCTACTCTTCCAACGAGAGCCTCTCGAACGTCATTAATAACAAAACACGGTTGCCCACAGTTGTAAACGAGCTAGATTTAATCGTGAATTTCATTAAATATCCTAATTTGTTTTGTGTTTCTTTTGTAGAATGACGATGAAAATGAAAGACGACGAAGTAGATCGGTGACCAGTAGTACGAATAGTGTAATTGTTTCGGTACTGGAAGATAATGAAGAGTTGAAAGTTTGCAACAGTTCATGGACAATGTGAGTCGTGATGTTTGAAGATCATTCGAAGATTTGTTTTATATATTCGTAGAATATCAACACAGATAATGCATTTCAAACTTAATCGTTACATTGAGCAATTCGGTTATTGGTCATCGTAAATATGTCAAAAATTTCCAAGTAATTGGTGCCTCATTGGAAGCATCGAGTAAAATTTATGGTTATCGGGCCGATATCGTACACAACGAAGTGATTTGTGAAATGTCTGGTGGCTTATCTCGTAAGAATGTCGGCGGTAAAGGAAATGAGATTGAAGGGGAACCGAAAAGGATAGTTCAATTGCTGAGGGTAGTACAGTTCGCGACTTGTGGTCGAAACGGCGATAAAGTTCCGCAAACTACATCAGATTTTGACCACGAGCAACCAAAATTAGTTGAAGAAAATGACGATGATGATTTAATTTTAATCGAGGAAGTATATCAGGTTGTCGATTTGTTGGATAGTGATGATGAACAAGAGAGAACGCACAGCACAAGAGACGCTAGAAATCAAACGATTCAAGAAATGCAAGACGATCTACTGAAGGAAATTAAACATAGCACCAATGATTATTGTGGAGATGATGTAATTGATTTATTCGACGGTGATTTCGATGACAAGATAAAAAGAGATACCAATGAATTAATCGATAAAAATGTTATGGATGATTTATTTGGCGAGGATACGCTTTTACGTCGGTATCAAACAACATGAACATCCCGGAACAGTGATGTTATATGCGTAACGGAAAATAATATGATTCAATGCCCCCTGTGTCAAACTCGAATGATCTGCAATGAATTGGAAAATCATCTCGAGGGTTGCTTGGGCGTTACAGTCGAGGTGAAACATGTTAAATATAAAGTACCAACTAAATTGCCGTTTTATAAAAATAAGATTTTAATTGCATAATATAATATAATCATTTTTATTTAATTTTTTCATTTTTATTTTAAAATTAATAAATTAAAAAACACGATTTCAATTGTTCATTAGTTTTTCCTAAACCGCGTCGAAATCGTTCATTTCGCGCATTGATGAACCCTTTTTAGGCATGGTATACATATTTGTTGTGGTAAGTAATCGACGGACTGGATTGCGGATTGCGGTAACAATTTATTAGTTTGATCACGTGAGCATCTTCGTGGAAAAATAGTATTTGCTCTCCGAAAAATTCATTTGCACATAGACGACATGGAAACTGATCAATTTCGTCATGTTCATCCAGAAAATATTCGGCTTGGGTCGAAGTTTGAGAATCTTCATCTTTTATAAAATACTTATCGAACCATGTGAGTTTTTCATTTGGTGGATCGCCATCTTCTTCAAGGCGCTCTTCGAGTTCGTCCTCCGGTTCGGACGAATTTGAACAATTGTTGGGATTCGTACAGTTACGCGCCACAGTGCTTTCTTCGGTCTCGAATTAAGTGGCGGATCTTGACTGCCCATTTCCGAGCGCTAGAAAAGAATAGTACAATTGGATTAAAATCCTCTATCTACCTACAGGATCGAAAAAATTCAATGGAACTTACTAATCCTCATTCTTTCGAAATGCTAAATTATAGGTTGCAAATTATAGCATGAATGGGCGCAACACCATTTCGACATTTTCACACCCATAAATTCATTATCACTAATATTTATGTTACTATCACCTGCGGTTGATTGCAGCATTCTGAAATTAAAAAGATCGTTATAGAGCGATTCCTTACTTAGATGTTTCCAGCCAAATACGTACTTATTCATGTTGCATGGCTTATAACTAATATTGTATTTCGCAAATATTATCCTAATTTTAACAGGCCGTCCAGCTTATTGTAATTCATAAAATAAAATTTCTCATTTTCAACGGGTGTCCTCTTAAATAAATTGGTGTATTATATAAATTCATTTGGTGTATAAATTCATTTTGTGTATTATCCCAGTACGGATTATCGTAATCAAATATAATTTCTGAATTATTCGATTCCAGCGTATTTAGAAAAGCTTGATTCCAACTATTTATATCACTTAAATTCGATTTTATATCGGCAAGTACGGAATCCAAGAAAGATACCGTATCTAGTTAACCATTTATCGTTCCTTTACATTTTGTAACAGTTGAACTTTGTAGACGTCGCTTTTTTGCTTTAGCCTTGGCCTTTGCTTTTGGATCCTGCAGATCATTGTGATTAACATTATCATCTGGTTTAGCGACAGGTGAATCAGAAAGATTTCTACCTTTCTAAAAAAAAAGGTTGAATTGCTGGGGATGATTTAGGAGTAGAATGTGGAATATCTTCACTAGTCAGCAAATCTGTAATACGAACTAGATTGGTTAAGTTGCAACCCGGTCGATCAGAATAATTAGGATGTCTAGTTTTTGTACTAGTTTGGCCTTTTTGGGTCGCGCTAGCTTGATTTATCGGGAAAAATTTTCGTATGTCTCGCACATTATTTGCTTTAACTTCGCGCTGTGATAAAGCGGGAGTTCGTTGTGGAGCTTTTCGTTTTTATGAATTTTGAGGTTCTTTAATTTTTTCAATAGCTCCGCTGCACGAATCAACATGTGATACCAATTATCGTGTGACCCAGGAGCTCGATTATGAACCCGCTTAACATATCCATAAAATAATTTTACGATGCTGACAAATACCATTACAAGGCCTATATCCATCGTTTCCTTTCCGTATACCCCAAATAAACAAATACGCATGAATCATTTCGTGTAGAAGTTTCAATCAAATCTTTCCGCGGTCTCAATTTTAACAAGGGTTCACTCAATCGAATTGTGCACTGCATACCAAAATTATTTTTGTGCGAATAGCATATCCCAGCACAACTATACATGCGTGTGCTCCATTCTAGTGAAACACATTGCAGTTTGCCCTAAAAAAATCGCAAATCAAATGCTCCAGACTTTTTGTGAAATACGTATTAAAAATATATTTTTTTTTGGCTTGAACAAAAATATATTAAATTATTAAAAAAAAAAAATTCTGTTTTTTTTTAACAAAAAATTGACATACGTCAAAATTTGTAGAATGAATGAAGTTTGCTTTGATTTAAGGGGTGTACAAAACAAGGGAAATTTAAAGTTTCCCCCTGAAATGGATAGTGCTCCCGATAGCGGCTCCCGATAAATAAGTGAGCCAAGATATTTTTTTATCGATATTTAACTAAAAAGTTGAATGAAAAATTTTAGTTTAGAGTTAAATAAATTATTTATACGCAAAAATAACGCGCTAAATATAAGTTTTGACATAGAAAATTGGGTGCTCCGGATAAATCTATCGGGCGCTAATAAAAAAACACAGCAGGCGTCAACATCCCTGGAATTTGGCATGAAGAAGGCGAAACCTTGCAGCAAGGCCGAATTTTTAAGCATTTTTTTGATAGATGGACTAAAACAGTTTCTTGAAGATCGAAATTTTTAAAGTTGTATTTTTAATTTTAATACCATGTAAAGCAATTTGAAGATAAAAAATAAAAAGTTTAAATTAAAAAAACAATTTTTATTATTTATTATTTCATACATATTAATGATAATTTCAGGTTTCACAGATTTGTAATCACACATTTTAAATTCAATCGTACTTCGTAAGTAATTTCAGTCTTATTAAAAAAGTTTTAAGTAAATTTGTATACGAGTAATATACATACGATTATATATACATACGAATATATATACAGATACATATGTATATTATATATTCAATTCGTGTTCTCTTAATGTGTTGTAAACTAAATTAGAAACACTAATTTCTAGATCATTTAATGTCATTGCAGGTAAGATGGCATTTTCAATTTTAAGGGGAAACGATGGAAACGGCAATGTAGTTGAGCTAACTGGTTTGTTTTTAGTTTTTCACTTATTTTTTCCAATTTGTAAAATGTTTGGATGTTACACAGAATATTGCAAGTTTGATGCAGAATAATGACAGTTCTAAAAAAAATTTTACCAACATAAAAATCTGAAACTTGTATTGGTAGCACTGCAGCGTGGGCTACAAAATTAAAATAGATTGTAAAAAAAAATTCGGCGACAATGTCGTCGTCGCCAGCGACATTGGTTGTGTTAGCATCCTATGGTTTATGTGTATTTTAATTTGACAGGTGTTGTATTTTGTCGCTGTATCTCTGGTTCTGGTTATACCTTAAATCTAAAATAAATATATTGTATTATTGTGTCTTATAATTTCAATTTGTGATCATGCAAATTTTACTTACTCTATATCATTTAACAAAAATCTATTTGATTTGGCTCTAACGCGCCTTCGCTGAAAGTTGTATCCGCTCTCTTCATCGCTACTATCACCATTCAATATATATATATTGTGCAATAGAATCCATATAGGTATTATAAAAATTGTTTTAATTTATATGAAAAATAGATAATTTTTCTATAAACATACAATATAATATTAAAACACAAATGTCATTCGGTTGACATTCCAATGTAAAAACTGTACTAAAACATAAATTTCGTGCTGGCAATACTTTAAATAATTTGTACTAAAATATTGCTACTGATCGAAAGCAAAAGTACGAATATTTTTCTCAATCGTTCAGAGCCAAACGATAAAAAACGAAAACGATAAGGCGAAAGACGAAAACAATAGTAAGGGCCCAGAGCATTTTGGAATTATTTTAGATTGAGAATTAGGAGCATTCGTAGATTTTCAATTTAAGATATCTTCTATCTTTTTTTTAAAAAACTGTTGAGCTCACCCTTGAAACCATAAACAACCTCTTAACTTATTTATATTGAAACAATCGGATATTATTAACTTGTACAATGTACATGTAAATTACAAATTCTTTTAAAATGGTAAAAATTATATATTTCAATTTCCGATATTTAAGCAGCTCGATTTTTAGGCTGCTATCCCTTAGCGCACATACAAACCTCGATTTCTAAAGAACAAATAACAAATACGAACACCACTCTTGAATCGCTTGTAAGGTATTACTCAAATTATCAAAGAACCCCGCACAAATCTTATGGAAATTGGCTCCCGGTCAAATTGGATGAAATTTGGATATGTTGTTCGTTTCGGCATCCTGAGCAAAAGTCTCAATGAGCACAAAGCTCAATTTTGCTTATTTTGGCCCCTACGGAGCTCCAAAGCTCCATAAATTGACCATCATTTACTACTTAGGCTGCGGGCCAATAGTCGGGTAAAAGTCGATTTTAAGTAAATTGTTCGGTAAAGTCATTTATTTTTCAAAAAATCTATGGCAAACTGATCGAAAAATCTGTTCTAAATCCGATTTTTACCTTAGTAAACGATTTACCCGACTATTGGCCTGCAGCCTTAAAAAGGCAATCTCCTCGAAAGTTTAGTATTTGCTGCGTTAAAAAAGAAGTACCTCTTTATGTTTTTGGGGTCGCTGTATTCAAATCCAATGCAATATAATATAATATTCTTTTTTAACGCAGCAAATACTAAACTTTCGAGGAGATTGCCTTTTTAAGGCTGTGTGCCAAACTTAAGGTAAAAGTCAATTTTAAGTAAATTTTTCGGTAAATTCAATTATTTTTCAAAAACTCTATGGCAAACTGATCGAAAAATCTGTCCTAAAACCAGTTTTTGCCGTAGTAAATGATTTACCTTAAGTTTGGCACACAGCCTAAGTAGTAAATAATGGTCAATTTATGGAGCTTTGGAGCTCCGTAGGGGCCAATATAAGCAAAATTGAGCTTTGTGCTCTTTTGATCAGGATGCCGAAACGAACAACATATCCAAATTTCAGCCAATTTGACCGGAAGGCAATTTCTATAAGATTTGTGCGAGGTTCTTTCCGTTCAATTTATATAGTACCAACAATTTACAGTGTTAAATTAAAAAAAAATCTAACTTGATTTGTTTCAGCTAAAATTGAAGCTTTTTAACGTTATTGAACTCTTATCTTACAGAACTCTTATCTTAGAGAAATTGAAGTCATTATAAAGTTCCAAACAATTTCCTAATTGTGATACAACTTACTACTATTTCTAAATTTAAAAGACCGCTATTTTAAACAATATTTGTATATCTCCCGTCCTAGAGAAGTGTACGGGGTTTACCTACACATACGACCGCGGATAGCTTAGTTTTGCGAATTTTAAACGTTTGTGGTGTTTGATTTAAAACTATTTTCAAATGTTTCTATTTTAGAATAGCCTAGCAAAAGTTGAAATTGACTGACGATATTTTATCGTATCACAACTTAGGCTGTGGACCAATTCATCGGTAAATCGATTAGTACGGTAAATTGAAATTTTAGTACAAATCGCTTTTCAAATCGCACCAATTCTCGAAATAAAATTAGGTAAATGCGCCTTAAAAATACAAATGGTTCCTAGGGATATACAAAAATATTGGTATGTAGGTATATGACCTCACCCAGTACATATTACCTTTAAACATTCGAATTATGTGATATTGATTTACTGCATAACTTCAATAACATGTAATTTTCGGCTAATATCAGCAACATTTTGTACTACCACCTGATACAAAATATGTTTCGGCTAACTTCAGCAGCATTAACTTTAATGGGGTAGTACCATCCACCGTACTCGCCGGATCTGGCTCCCAGCGATAACTCCATGTGCGCAGACCTTAAACAAATTTTTCAGAAACGACTATTTTGAGGCCAAAGATAAATCGTTCTACAAAAAAAAGGGATTGAAATGTCAAGAAAAGCATTGGAATAGCATTGGAATAAAAAAATAAAATTTTCCAAAAAAAAAATGATTTTTTAGTAGTTAGCCTCGGGACTTGTTGATACAGCTGATTGATGACGAGATACATTATTTATCCCAGATTTATCTTCAAATTGTCAAATGAGCAAATATTACGATTGTCAAATGATCATTGATTAAAAACCTTAAATACTTAAAATACTTATAATTCTTATGTATATATTATTATAGTAGAGAAATGTCATTGTCAGCATTCAGGGTATATTAATTATTGTCACACTCTATATTATAATAGAAGAACTTATAATTTTATAATGTAGTCCATAATTAAAAATAGTTTCGTTATAAAACAATTGCTCAATCTTAGAATAATACTTCTTATTTTTATTGTAAACCAAAATTATGTATAGTATTCTGTCATTCACATCAAAATTCTGTAAGCGAACGTTTGTAGCTTCATAAATAATAATAAATATTGTAAGAAGAGCGAAGTGAATTAAATACTTTAATTCAAACCTGGAAAATATTATTGTACCAGCAATCTATAAATTCAGTGAGTTTTTGGAGTTGATCGGATTGTTGTACCAGCAGTCTGTAGTAACATTGGTCCTTCGAGCCGGATGTCGGCTAAAAATACAGTCCACAAAGCAGCAGAAAGTTCCAGACACTAATAAACCGCTAGGAAAATAACGAATAGTCAAGGTCAAGGACAAACCACACGTGGCTGAATAAAGAAAAGTATCGATTTAACATCTTTATTATTCAACCGGGTTTATTTAAATTGATATTAAATCAACTATATTTAATTTGTGTCGCAATCAATATCGTGATCGCAAGCTATCGGTGAAGTATACAGTGGACAAGTGTGGTGATTTAAAGTGAATTCTATTCGAATAACTGGCAACTCATTAGTTAATACGACTGTACGTTAGTACGGTAATACGACAATATGGAAGATATTAATTCGCTTAAACGACTTCGAGGCGGTATTAAAGGGTCTATGACTAAATTGGTAAATTAAGCGAAAACATGTAGTGAAGCACCAGTAGACGAACTAAAGGTGCGATTAAAACGAGCACAGGATCTTATGGATCAGTTCGTAGCGATCGATGGTAAAATATTACGAGACCCAACAGAAGAATCACACATGGATTAATTCGAGGATAGCTACTACACGGCAATCGCAGAGTTAAATGCACGGGTGCGTCAACGTAATGTATCTGGCGTGGGTTTATTGGGATTGCAAGAGTCAAATATTAATGCGTCTCAAATGGAGGCAGATGTAAAATTGCCCAAACTTAACATTCAGCCATTTTCAGGCGAGTACACTGAATGGCAATCATTTTATGATTTATATACCGCCGCCATACACGATAAGGATTCACTAAGTCCTGCACAAAAATTCCAATATCTAAAGGGGTTTTTGAAAGGTGAAGCCGCAGCACTTATTAGGCACTTCAATATCACGGAAGCGAATTATTTTGAGGCCTTCCAAAAATTGTGTCAAAGATACAGCAGGAAAAGACATACTGTTAATGTTTTTATTAGGACATTCATGGATCAACCAAGCATATCCCAAGCCAATGCACAGAACGTTTGCAAGTTGATGGACACATCAGACGAAGTAATTCGAGGATTGAAGGCGCTTGGAACAAAGGCAACTGAGAGAGATCCATGGCTAATAAATATTCTAGTAAACAAACTAGATAATGAAACAAGGGCACAATGGGCAGAAGAGGTCGTTGATCAGGATTATCCGACATTCGATGGTTTTTTAAAGTTTCTTGGAAAACGAGTAGATGCGTTAGAGTCTATCAAGGGTAGTGCCAAGGTTGTGCAACAAAAACGATATCAAACGCAAGCACTTGCCACCACCACTATAAGAGAAAAATGTTTAGTTTGCAACAAATCTGCTCACGGAATATATGAATGCGAGCAGTTCAAGGAAATGCACCATCCGAGCGAGTTACATTAGTGAAAACTACGAATAAATGTTTCAACTGTCTCAGCCCTTCGCACAGAGTTTATGACTGCAGAGTTCGTGCCAGGTGTAAAATTTGTGGAAGAAAACACCACACTCTCCTTCATGAAGTGACCAAACCAGATAATACGGAGCAACCGGATGGCGAGCCAGAGAAGATACTACAGGTTAAAGCCACAAACGTTATTAGAGAAGCACAAATATGTTTAAAATCGGAAACAAATGCAACATCAGCTATACTACCTACTGCGGAAATTAAGATAAAAGATGCATACGGAGAATCGCATAAATTCAGAGCCCTACTAGACTCTGCATCACAGGCCACATTCATTTCCGAAAGCTGTGCACAAATTCTGAAGCTACCACGAGAAAATAGTCGCATATTGGTTCAAGGAATGGGACATTCTGGTCTGGGACACGCAAGAGGTTGCGTAGAATTGTCGATCGAATCTAATAATACTAAAACGGTAATAACAACGAAGGCATTCATCATGTCTCGTGTGGGTTATCAGTTTTCAAAATGTGAAATATCTCCGGTTGATTGCGAACTGTTGAA
This sequence comes from Nephrotoma appendiculata, assembly GCA_947310385.1. NCBI lineage: Eukaryota > Metazoa > Arthropoda > Insecta > Diptera > Tipulidae > Nephrotoma > Nephrotoma appendiculata. The sequence continues at coordinate 112,341,718 of OX371223.1, forward strand.
GAAGCTGGAGTTAGCCGATCCTAAGTTTAATAAAACTGGGGCAATTGATGTCCTACTGGGAATTGACATATTCTTAAAAATAATTCAAGATGGAAAAGCATCATTATCCAACGGTCTAGTAGCGTTAAACACTAGTTTTGGTTGGGTACTGGCTGGTCACTCAAGGGTAAATAAAGACACTATCCAAAATTTTAATATTTTCTTTGATATTGATTATAGTCTTCGACGATTCTGGGAAGTCGAGGAAATGCCAAAAAAGATACAAAGGTCCGATGAAGAAAATAAATGTGAGGAAATGTTTTGTAATACTACAAAACGCGATGAAGAAAACAGGTTCCTAGTAAAACTGCCATTTCGCCAATCACCCACGAACTTAGGGGCTTCCTATAACACAGCATTGAACCGGTTACGTGCAATGGAGAGACGATTTCATCGGGACGTAGAATTCTCTCAGCTCTACAAGAAGTTCATGAAGGAATACGAAGATTTAGGACACATGCAGTTGGTTAAAGCATATCCCAAAGTTAGACAATATTATCTTCCACATCATGGAGTTATGAAGGCATCCAGTACTACAACGAAGCTTCGAGTGGTGTTCGATGCATCCACCAAATCTAGTACGGGATTATCGTTGAACGATGTGCTGATGGTTGGTCCTGTGGTGCAGTCTCCGCTAATCAATATTTTGTTACGTTTCAGACAACATGAATTTGTGGTTACCGGAGATATCGAAAAGATGTATAGGCAGATTAGCGTTTGTAAAGAAGAGCGACAGTATCAACAGATTCTTTGGAGATATACGGAATCGGATCCAGTACGAGACTATCAACTTAATACAGTGACATACGGTACCGCACCCGCATCTTTTCTAGCGACGAGAGCAATCGTTCAAATCGGATGCGACATACAAAACAAGTATCCCGAAGCAGCAAACGCTATTAAAAATGATGTTTATGTCGACGATTTAATGACCGGAGGTAGCAACAGGTTAAAACTACAAGAAACAATGGGTCATATTTTGAGTTCTTTCCAACAAGCTGGATTTAATTTGAGGAAGCTTCAGTCAAACAACGAACAAGTGCAAAATAGCTTCAAAGAATTCAACGATAAGACCAATAAAACCAAAGAGATATCCAGTGATGACGACATTACAAATGTTTTAGGCCTTACGTGGAACGCAGCAGAAGACAGTTTCATATTTATCCCTAATCTGTCGGAAAAGCAAGCTACTACAAAACGAGAATTACTATCTACGGCAAGCAAAATTTTTGATCCACTTGGGTGGCTATCACCTATGACGGTGAGGGTGAAGATCCTTTTCCAAAGTTTGTGGGCAGAAAAAATCAATTGGGATGATGTATTACCAGTACATGTTCAGCAGAGTTGGTATGTGTTAGAAAAGGAATTTAGAAATATAGGCATCCTAAAAATACCGAGATGGATACACGCGAGAAATAGACTCGATTTGCATGGCTTCAGCGATGCAAGTGAAAAGGCTTATGGTGCAGTGGTGTATGCAGTGGAAGACGGCGAAAATAAAAGCAATAGTAATTTAATCATAGCCAAGACACGAGTAGCACCCATAAAACAGTTAAGTATACCGAGGTTGGAGCTGATGGGCGCACTCTTACTTACCCAGTTGGTTACACTAGTCAAGAATTCGTTTACGGTGAACGTAGAAAATATCGTGTTGTGGACAGATTCACAAATTGTTCTTGACTGGCTTTCGGAACATCCTAGGAAATGGACAACGTTTGTAGGAAACCGATGTATAGTATAGTGATGAACTTGAGGAAAAGCCAATTGATGAAACTTTGCGATGCACCAGGCGTAGATGGCCGATTGATGAGTTGTGGAAACAGAAAAGAACACTAACTTGTATATTTTATTTATTTTAATAAATTTTAGATTTTAGAATTTTAACAAGTATTAAATTTATTTAATTGTTTTAGATTTTATTTGAGTGCCTTCACTCTTCGCCAGATTACAGAGAATTGAATTTTAATAATTAATTTCACAATACAGTTTACAATTATATACGTTAATATAACTACTGTCATTTTCACAATTTATAATAAATGTAGATTGTATGAAATTTGACTATAAATGTACTATTACTAATATTACATGAAGTACTAGTACGATATTGTAGCTGCGGTTACATGGTTAAATACACCCATCGTACTACTACTCTAGTACAACATAAAATATTGACAATAATGACAGCTTGAGTTGTGTTTACAAAGTACATCGAATAGTAATGGAAAAGATAAGTATATAAATTAATTTTAACAATATGAATTATTAATGAACTTCTTAATTTTAGGTAACTAATTACTAATTGGATAGTTTACAATGTTTGGTAAGTAAAAGTGAGATATTTGCTTATTACGTTAATTTTGTTTACTTTTAGGTATATGATGAAACTGGAATGTCAGCTGATCCGTGAATGATGATAACTGGAATATCAGCTGATTTATTGTTTACTATTTTCGATGGCCATCCGCAGTTATTGTATGATTGATAGTGATATTAATAAAGTTAAAATTATTAATAATGTTAAAATGTATATGGTGTTTTATTTTGTTCAACAACCGAACAAGCGAAATTTTATCCAAATTTCCACGTCCTCATTGGAGACATGTTCCATCAAAGGAAAACCCGGCTGACATAGCTTCAAGAGGTTTAATGTTAGAAAACTTGTCATCCAGCGTATTGTGGTGGAAGGGGCCCGAATGGATTGTTAAAGAAGAGTTATGTTGGCCCAAGCAAAGCAAGTTAAAGGTTAATGATGAAGATATTGTAGAAAGGAAACAATGTGCCAGTTTTCTTATTAACACATCAAATTTTAAAGAAGAAATTTCAAATAAATTTTCTAATGCATATAAGGTGTTCAAAGTTTTTGCGTTAGTGTTACGATACATTAACAATGTTCGAGCTAGAATCAACGGTGATGATCCAATGCATGGAAATATTTCGAGGGCAGAATTGATATCTGCAGAAAATAGATTGTTTCGAGAGCTGCAAGATATTTATTTCAAAGAGGAACTTGCGACATTAAGAACGAACCAACCATTGCCGAATCGTAGTAAGTTGATGTCATTGAGCCCATTTATCGATGATAATGGTCTATTGAGAGTAGGTGGGAGAATTCAAAAGTCAATCGCTCCTTTCAATGTCAAACACCCCATAATTCTTCCAAACGGATACTTGACCAAATTAATTATTCTGGATTTACATCAATTCCATCACCATGCTGGGATTAGTACATTGCTCAGTTTGGTTCGACGCAAATTCTGGATCATCAGGTGCAAAGATTTGGTCAGGATTACAATATATAAATGCACTAAATGCTTTCGACACAAACCAAAACGAGAAAATCAGATAATGGGCAACTTACCTGAAGCGCGAGTTACATTTAATCATCCGTTCAATCAAGTTGGGGTCGATTATTGCGGACCCTTTAAGATGCATATAACAAGAAGAAGAGGACAACAACCTATAAAAGGATATGTTTGCATATTCGTATGTTTAAGTACTAAAGCCATCCATATAGAAGTGAAACAACATTAATTGGAAATTCAATCCACCAGCAGCCCCTCACATGGGAGGTATATGGGAAGCTGCAGTAAAATTAGCAAAGGTTCACCTGAAACGATTCATCGGAGAAGCCATACTTACCATAGAGGAGTTTTCAACTTTGATGACGCAGATAGAAGCTGTAATTAACTCTCGACCAATATGCATTAATACGGCGGAAGATGTAGATGCACTTACTCCTGCACATTTCCTGATTGGACGAGTTATAACTGATATACCTGAGATGGACGTCACCAAAGTTAAAGTATCACCAAATGAAAGATGGAAACTGGTTTCACAAATCAAACAACACTTCTGGTCTAGATGGCACAAAGAGTATTTGCGTTCGCTCCAAAGAAGACAAAAATGGCACAACGAGCAGCCCAATCTAAAGGAAGGTGACATAGTTATTCTGGCCGAAGACAACTTACCTTCTACATGTTGGCCTTTAGCTAAAGTTATAAAAACACATCCAGGTGATGATGGGAAAGTGAGAGTAGTAACTATCAAGATCGGCAGCACGGGGAAATTTATTCAACGGCCGATAAATAAACTCTGCAAGTTACCTGAACGAGAACATCTTGTTGAATCAAGCGATTCAAGGCCGCCAGGAAATGTTGATACAGCTGATTGATGACGAGATACATTATTTATCCCAGATTTATCTTCAAATTGTCAAATGAGCAAATATTACGATTGTCAAATGATCATTGATTAAAAACCTTAAATACTTAAAATACTTATAATTCTTATGTATATATTATTATAGTAGAGAAATGTCATTGGCAGCATTCAGGGTATATTAATTATTGTCACACTCTATATTATAATAGAAGAACTTATAATTTTATAATGTAGTCCATAATTAAAAATAGTTTCGTTATAAAACAATTGCTCAATCTTAGAATAATACTTCTTATTTTTATTGTAAACCAAAATTATGTATAGTATTCTGTCATTCACATCAAAATTCTGTAAGCGAACGTTTGTAGCTTCATAAATAATAATAAATATTGTAAGAAGAGCGAAGTGAATTAAATACTTTAATTCAAACCTGGAAAATATTATTGTACCAGCAATCTATAAATTCAGTGAGTTTTTGGAGTTGATCGGATTGTTGTACCAGCAGTCTGTAGTAACAGGACTTATTGACCGAAGAAAGTATAAAAAGAATTTGCTCCAATAATTATTGTTGTTTTCGATGTTATTTTTCTTATATATTGCATATATAGTATTTCTTACTCAGATCACTGTATATAGTCTACCGACAAAAAATGCATGCAATTAATTTGTTTCATTTAATTTCAGTGAGTCACTTTAAAATTTTCACAACACGCGTTCATTAAATCACTCACAAAAATTAAATGAAATAGTTGATTTCCATGAAATTTTGTTTTGTCGATAAAATATTTATTACCGTTATTTCATATAGATTTACCGAAAGTATTAAACATGTCAACTCAATTATTTAGGTGTGAATTACTAGATGGTTAACAGTGAAGGGCCCATAATAATATACCGCAGCCTAGAAACAACTACGATAAGAACAAAAATCACATGCGTGGTATATATACGCAAAACGATGCGTGGATGCGTGAAATAACCACCGGTCATATCTAAAATTGATGGTTACCAAGTAATTCTAAGAGATACAAAAATTGAACAATTTTACATTGAATTTTAATATTAATAACGAAAATCTTGTTGAACAAAAATCAAATACACTCGTAATAAAATAAAGGAAAAGATACGTAAATCAAATAACTTTAAGTTTCCAATTTATTGCCAAACAACAATATCGCGTAATATAAAATCAAGACATTCCTCATCATACACATTTTTTTGTGTTTAAATTGGATATTATGTACATCAATAAATTATATAAAATGTTAGGAGATATTTTTATTGTACGTATGGATACGGCTCGTACTCGTGTATCTTTTATTATGATGAGGGAATGACAAATTTCTCGTACCGAAATGGGAAAACAAAGAACACAGAAAATTTATGATGGGCATTGTCAAGGTAATTTCTATCATCATTACGAATGGACTGCTTGCTTGTTAGCAATAGAAAATCGTGTATATGTATATACTATGTACATATGTATATGTGAATGTACTTTAATTGAATTTCATTTCTATATACTTGGAAAATGTATAATCAAAATATTAATGAAAGAAAGTTTTAATTTCATTTTATGTAAACAAACCGATCAATATTGTCGCATCTTTATCTGTTTGTATTTTCTAATATATGTATGGCTTCATTTAAAAGAAGTTTATATATTCGAAAAGTATGTACATTGGTTACTGACTGGCAACCAAACATAATTATGTTTGTAGATTGCCAAAAAAAATTACTGTATCTTTTTAGAATGCAAATTGCGTCGCAGATTAAATATTGGTGGTCTTGTGGTAGTGTAAGTAGGGAGTAAGTCCAGGACTAGCTTCTCATATCGGATCTGGTGCAACTACATGTTGGTTGGACTAACAACCCAACCTGTGTAAAACAAGTTGATACCAAATCTGAAGATAAGCCTAGGACAAATTTGAAATTTCAACAACAACCAAATTTCAATAAACTAGAAACCTGCAATGTACTCAGCTTGAAACGCACGTAGAATCTCCATCAGTTTATACGTTCTAGTGATGATGGGGTTATCGACAGTTTCTGCCGAAAAGGTTTTTCGTATTACAGGTTTACGGGGATTACAAGTTGCCATGGACGGAAGGTTTACGGATATGGGACTTAAAAAATTTCGGGGCTTAATGGTTAAGAGCTTAAAAGATTTACGAGGATTATTTGGTTTATACTATAGAACCAAGCATTACGCGTTTCCAAGGATTAAAGTTTGGCGTTTCCGGTTATTGCAGTTTTCCGTATAAAACAGGTTTCCGCTTTACACAATATTTTAGTATAAATCAAGTATTCGCTTATTACGACATCTATTTATATGTGTTCGTTATATGTTTCCAACAGAATACAGAGGAACACGTTGTGGGACGTTTTGTAATATTTAAATATCCCGGCAAAGATAATATCTATGTGCAAATTAATAAAAAGCGGTTCAAATTTAAACGTAAAAATCGATGGCGAAATCTCGGAAGCTTTTGAAATAACATCAGGAGTACGGCAAGGTGATCCTTACGCCTACATAATTTTTAATTTATCTCTTGAATACGTCGTCCGTCAGCTCAACATAGCTCGCATGCCATCAGCATTTTGAACCGCAACATTGTTTCCCTAAAATACCTCTTCCTATCATTAGAGCCAGCAGCTCACCAAATTGGCCTTTAAATCAACGGCGCGAAAACCAAATATATGGTTATCACAAGGAATCAGGAATACGCAAAATATTTATTTCAGGAGACACGCGAGACAAAGAGTTAAAATATTTGGGATCGGTAATAACGGGGCCAAATTCAGTTTCCGTTCAGTTCTTCTCCGCAACATCACATTTGGTTGGGAGTCATGGAGACTAACAGCAATAGATTGGTAAGAGAAATCGTATTATAACCCACATTTTTAAATTTGAATTTATTTTTTTTTTTTCAATCACGATCGTGTCATTTGACCTGTGCACGCATCTAAAACCCTTTGCCGCCTTATGCACCATGCATAATTTGTATACCTTGACGACCTCTTGATCACATCCTCCATTGGAAGTTAACTACCTCGGTTAACTACTTGGTGGATATGTGGTTAGAAATGGTTACATCCCAACAAACGAAAGCAATCTTTATGTTTCCGCCTCCAAAATCCCATTAAGTGGATCCGTCGTTTTTTGGGTATGTACCGATGATATCATCAATTTATTTAAAATTTTGTGTCATTGGCAGCTCGTCTCACAGATGGTGGTCCCTGTTGCACCGAATGCTTGCAACTTATTGAAATCTCCATTCATTTGAGAACGCGTTCTACATATTACAAATCACAATCAATTCTTCTACATACAGTGCCTTTGAAATCAAGTGTAAATTGAGTAAGCAGATAAGCTTGTCCACCCAACCACGAATAGAGAAAAGCAGAAACGACCAAGCAATTTCAACGACTATTTGTCAATTTCTTGTGCTTCTTCATTTTTCGAAATTTATTCTGGTTAAATCATAGCGCGATGCTTCTGATGCTCAGTTATGTGAATTTTTAGAAAATTAATTTTTTTACTTTTTCCGGAGATTATTACCTCCTACAATTGCAAACAATTTCTTTCGAATTTAATTAAAGAGCTAATTGACCAGTATAAATGTTACACGTTTGCACTCCGGCTTATTTCTCGCAAAATAATGCGCCGGAATGAGTGAATCAAACCTTATTATGCTACTCATTCATACCGAAATGATCTCGATCACACCGAAAGAGACAAGCATTTGTATGAGGCGACAACAGCTCATCGAAATGTGATACAATTCCCGACATTATGTCGTTCTTGATCAACATGTCTTTGCACGGAACTGATTAAAGTTAGCAAAAGTTATAATGAGGGGATGCAAAAAAAGATCAAATAATATCTAAAACAGATAGATTAAACTTAGTTAAGATAAGATAATTCATTATATGAGAGTTGCCTACGGTGTCACAATTTCCATGAAGGGCAAATTTACACTGACCATTGTAGGCTCGAAGCATGGAAATGTTGCTTATGTCCTCAAGGAAATTGATGGGAAATTATTGATAACATACCATGCAAAGGATATTGGAGCTTCAAACCAAACACATTCCTTTTCGATTTAAAATCATGTATTTGGCTGGCTTTATAAGTCGTAAACTCGAGTTCAAGTCGTCCCCACGGTTACGATGTTTCCACTTTTGTCCTCATCCCGTCCATGTCGGTTTTTACCCCGCGCCTAACGAAAGGTTAATAAAGACAAGTTGGTTGTAATCTCCGTAGTCTTAAAATAATAAATGCTAGGTCGTTTTATTTCGGAAACTAGATGTTCAACTACATTTCATAAGTGAGGTATAAAAAAATAACAATTTAAGTGAGAGCAAATACAGCGAGAAATAGATGATATTGAGCGTCGCCGTGCTGCGTTGCAATGCAACCGCAAAGAATATTATATATGTTTGATTTGTCCGAGACATCATCGCCATCGTGATATAGTGAATGATGAAAAAGCGAATCGGTCACAGGAAAAATATCGAATACCACAACATTCCAGGGACAGTGCCAATTGAAAAATTTGCCAGTCCGAAACGGGTTCCAACCGTTGCATGTTAGATCGAAAAACGCCTACCAATCGATTACGTTTCCACCGATAGATTCAAATCATATTACCCGATAACATTTTATTTATTGTTACACCCCGCGTTGTGTGCAGATTTTGATTTGCCTAATCGATGTGTACCACATCCAGCACAAAATCAACAGAAATAAAAGTGGTAATGTATACAGATACAATTCAACTACAACCGGGATTCACATCAAGCAGAAACGTAACGCAACAACATCAGGCGGTAACATAACCTCACAATTGGCGGACGGCCACGTAATCGTGAGCAATTTTCCGTATATTTTTCAGTGACATTTTGCACACCCGACATTAATTTAATTTTGTAATCGTGATCGTGTATATTTTATACTCGTCGTTTTTAAACTATTTTTACGTAAATTATAATGTCCAGGAATAACACACCTTCGTCACAGCGGGTCCAAGTCCGGTGGATCTTATTCTCCTTGAAACAATGCGTTTGACACAAACAGACGGTACCGATATGTTGGACAACGGTTTACATACTCACATACTTCCAAGGACCTAACAGCTCTCAGAGGTACACATTAACCGAGTGGCATTCAAGCCTCCTCAGCCGCTTTATTCCAAAAACCCCCTCTGTGTGGTTTAACATATTGGAATAAGTGTTCAAAATCGCAAATGTTACAACCGAAAGCACGAAATACTCACATGTCGTGAGCGCACTTGGTTCGTGTCTTCATGATACGTTCGCGGAGGTAATTCGCATACTTAGAGAGCTTAAAAAATCTAAAATAAACAATATTCTACACGGTCTCTCCGTGAAAACCCTTAAAACAGCTATGGATGTCGCGCATACCGCAACAGGTCCAATTAGTACTTACGCCTTTTGACTAGCCGTTTGACTACATCGCACTCGCCAGTTAGCGCAATCGACTGCGTTTCTCCACAAGTGCAGTGCACAAGCGCCGCAGACTACCAGGCGTTAAACATCCGAGGTTTTGTTAGCCCGATTTCGTGAAACCATTATAAGCAAATTAAGTCAGTTAGTTGTGACCAGCAAGAGTCAATCAGATAATGCACGATCACGTTTGAAGGCAAGTTCCAACTGGCAGCATACACACAGCCGATCCTGCTCGACACGACGAATTGACCCCAAATACCAAACGAGCGCTATTACCATTACAAATTCGGTGACAAAGCCGAAAAATGTTTTGACGGATGCACGTTACGTGTAAAAAACAATGTTGGTAATATACAAAATGCAGACATTGCAAAACAAAATTTTTAAAGGATCATCAGACACTGGCAACAGTCAATGATGACACCACTTTCAGTCGCCTAATAATTTTCTATGCAACGAACAACCTTAAGTTCCTCTGGCGCCACATATCAATAATACCGTGCAAGAATTTTAAACCGCAGTAAAAGCGATATCCACTCTTAATCTATATGCAGCAAACGGTACACCGGTGCTAGCGTTCGGTACAAAAACATTAAAATTAGACGTTGGCTTACGCCGCTAATTTATCTGGGAATTTGTTATCACAGACGTTTGGACGCCTATACTCGGCGTAGATTTGTTAAGGCTCATAGGTCTCGTAGTAGACATTAGTAGATGGAAGATCATCGATCCGGTGACTTCACTGTCTGTTACAGGTCTACTCATACTTATGGCAGTGCAAAGTTTGTCATAAATTATTCGGACAACAACAGTCCTTACACAGATTTAAGCCTTCTTAAACAATTTCGTCACGCATCGGTTGGAGACTACTGGCCAGCTAATATTCGCAAAAAATCGTCGCTTAGAACTCAACAACATGATGGCGCAAGGTATTTGTCGCCTGAGCAGCAGTCCGTAGGCGAGCCCTCTTCATCTTGCATTGAAAAAGAATGGAGAATGGAGACTGGAGACCATGTGGTGATTACCGGGCACTAAACCAAGTTAAGGACTCTATCGTCCTTGTTCAAGCGTACCACCAAATCATCATTGAAACTTCGCACGTACCCAAGACGGCCATCTCAACACCTTTTGATCTTTTTGAATTTACCAAAACGACTTTCGGCCTAAGGAATGCAGCACAGACTTTTCAAAGATTGATGTATACTGTATTATTCGGCCTCAAATTCTGCTCGTCTACTTAGATGATATTCTGATCGCATCTAAGCCATTCGAAAAACATCCTCAACATCTTAAGATCGTTTTTCAGAAAATATCAGAACATGGTTTAATCGTTATTTCCGACAAATGCGTCTTTAAATTACCCGAAATTAAATTTCTTGGTCATTTAATAAACGAACAAGGCATTCTTCCACCTCCAGTCAAAGTTCATAACTTTAAAAATTTCGAACGGCCTGTAAGGGTTGATCAACTCAAACGATTTTTGGGTATGATCAACTTTTACGGCAAACCAAGTTTGTGTAAATGACTTCTTGAAAGGCTACAAGAAGAACAGGAAAACACCAACCGAAATGACTTCAGCATCTATTGATGCATTTAACAATTATAAGGAGCATTTTTATCAAGGAGTATTCCTTGCACACCCAATCCCCGACGCTCGATTGGCAGTTATGGTTGACGCATCCGATCACGCAATCGGAGCAGTGGGACAGCACTTTGTCTCGAATGCATGGCAGCCGCTCAATTTTTTATCCGTTCGTCTAAGCGAGACGCAGCAACGTTACAGTTGCTTACGATAGAGAGCTGCTTGCAGCTTACTCGGGCATTAAGCACGTCCGGCATCTTCTCGAAGGTCGTGAGTTCACATTGTTCACCGACCACAAGCCCCTAGAACACGCATTTTATCAGAATCCGCATAAAGCATCCCCGCGTCAATGTCGGCATCTAGATCGCCGGCGTTAACAACGTCGTTACAGATACCTTATCAAGTATAGAACAGATTTCTATTCCTGAAGGCATTGACTATGCAATAATCGCAGATGCACAAACTAATGATGCAGAATTGCGAGAACTCTTGTATAATCACAGCATGCCACTTAATCCCAAGTAAGTTCCAATAACGCTTAACTAAAATAAATACATTTATTGCGATATTTCGATTGGTACACCTCGACCATTCATTCCGTCTTTCGCACACCGGAATCCAAGCCACCACCAATATTTTAACTGCCAGTTACAAAACGAAAAATTGGTTTTGGTTGCCTTAAAAATCAATTCCCTTTCAATTCGAGTTGAGTATATGGGTTTGATGGACAATTAGTTCAGCATGGGCGAGACATTCATTCAACAAAAATTACACAGGTTTAGATGCTGTATAAGATAGCGGAATTTTGACAGCGGAAAATAAGAGATTGCGCTACTCGCCGCAAGTGGCAGCACTATCACTAAAGAGAATTATGTACCACTTTTTTCACTAAAAAAAAATATCTCAGCGGAATAAAATATTAAAAGTGATCCTTAAAATGGCAAATTGATTGACCTCCGAAGTAAACGAACTCGGTGTATGAAATATTGACAATATTTCAAACAATAATCCGTCTATCCGCCACTTCTTCCACAAGTAACCAATACTTTCGGTTGTTTTTATAATAGTTTAGGTTATACTGAGACTATATTGAACTGTCATACTGAGTCTATACCGAAAGTATTGGTTACTAGTGGAAGTTTTCGAGATATTGGTCAAAAACTAAAAATCACTTATATGGCCGCGGAAAATCAAAAAATTCTAGTGAAAATTCTAGACCATGAATTTTCCCCAAATTTTCCACATAGTCTCAGTATGACCTAAGCTATTAGAAAAACATCCGAAAGTATTGGTTACTAGTGGAAGAAGTGGCGGATAGTCGGATTATTGCCAAATTTCAATATTTCATACACTGAGTTCCTTTACTTCGGAGATCATCAATTTGCCATTTTAAGGATCACTTTTAATATTTTATTCCGCTGAGATATTTTTTTTTAGTGAAAAAAGTGGTACATAATTATCTTTAGTGATAGTGCTGCCACTTGCGGCGAGTAGCGCAATCTCTTATTTTCCGCTGTCAAAATTCCGCTATCTTATACACCATCAGGTTTAGTGTATTAGTAAAATTTTGTGAGATTTAGTTTTACGAACAATTTATTCCCGATTCTAATTTGGAATTTTGTTGCACAAAAATTACAAATAAAGTATCGCAAATTAATACAAGCTTTTTGAACAAATACACATTTTTTATTATTTAGGACATATTACATTTGGGCATTTTATGTCGTAAAATATTAATTCCAATCGATTTCACTTTTCAATTATTTGTACAGTGAGAAAGCTTTTTCCTCTGCTCTTTTTATCTTTGGTTCAAACAAATTACTACTGAGTTTGCCCCGCACAAGTTTATACTTTTAATATAGAAACTTTTTACGTAATCAATCAGAAAATTTCTAAAAATAAATAAAAAAACATGTAATTGAGTTTGATGATGCGATTAACAAAAAAAAAAACACGCACGTGAATGATATTGGCAGATTTTCATATTTCACATCGCCTATCTTGAAGGCGTAGAAATCATTGATTTTAGACCGATATTGAAATTTATCGTTTTATCTTTATTTCGCTGCTTTAATCGATAAAAGAATATTTAAAATCATTTTTATACAATTTTTTTGTAAAGTAAAAGCACAATTAATAAAAAAGAAAATATTAAAATTTTCCTGTTGGCTGTGTACATTAAGTATTATAGAATTTGTCTGTAGTTTTTGTTCAATACAAATTTAATTAAAAGGAAGAATTAGAAAATTGGTATTTATCATATTTTGCTTAAAATAAATTTTTGGAATAGAAATAAAATCTTTGGGGTAAGCAAATCGAAATATTGATTAACCATCCTACAGCTGAAATACTGAATTAGAAGGTTAAATTTATAACTTGTATTAATATTTACAAAAGAAGATTATTTTTTAATCAAGGCAGAGGGTACTAAACTACTGTACACAGATAACCATTCAACGATTTAAAACAATTTGCCAAATAAATTATAATTTCTCGAACCTATGCAGTGGTTAAAGCTTCGGCACTTGCACCAGAGGCTCGATGCAAAGCGAATTTTCGTCATCGATTAAGATCGGTGATGTTAATAAATACAACTAGGACCATCTGTTGGAGTGCAAAATTCAGCGACGACCCACCTTCCATGTACAGGTTGATCTGCAGTTTGCAATTTGCAGGTGGTATACTGTGTGAGTAGCAGAAAGGGTAGTGTGTGCGCGAATGAAAATCCGCGGTTCCACACTTTAATTCTCCCGTCGCGATTCTTACCTCGTTTCTTTCCCCTTCATCCATGAACTAATTTTTTGATTCTTTTTTCAGCAATATTTTTTTTTTGATTTAACTGATTCTCACACTACTACAAAGATAAATATTTCAAGGACATCTTGTTTATTTGTCGTTTTTGTGTTAATTTTAGTTTAATGTTTGCTTGGAGCGCAAAAAATATATTTTTTCAACCACGGAAGCAATTTTCGCAGCAAATCATAAATATTTTTTACTATACGAAATAAACCAAAAAACATAATTTTACGCATTTTACGCACATACATAAAACAAGAAATACGCAAAGAAATCAAATGTGGACGTCGATTGATTTTTTGAAATCATTGAATCACGACGAAAGAATTAAAGTGTGGCGAGACCCAATGGGATATTAATTAACCTTCATAAGACATTAAATCCACTGGGTAATACTTGCTTTTCTTTCAAAAAAAAAAACTCAATGTTTGTAAGAATGGATGAACTAACACATTTATGAATAATTTTTCGGATTACAACCAAAGGGACTTCCATTGCAAGCAGTTTTCCTTTCTTTTAAGTAGTAAAAGTAAAGTATAGTAATCATGGAAAACTTTGGCCTCGAAATTTTTGCAGATTTACCATTCGATATATTGCCGAAGTTAAAAATGTAGTTTTTCAAAAGTCTCTGTGCATGCAGACTAAATGTCTGTAGCTTCTATACAGTCCCGACAGATTGACTGATCGAGATGAAACCTCATACTTTCCTACATAAAGTTTTCCTCATAAATTGGGAGATCTCAATGAGTTTTTGCTAAAATCGGTCCACCGGAAGTGGCAGTATAAATTAGTTTTTCAACAATACCGGCCCGATCAGTTCTTTTTTTATAACTAAACTGCAAATCATAATGGTGAGTGCGATATGTATATGTGGTTGATCGATATTAAAATTGCATCCATTTTGTTATATTATAAATGAGGGATTTGTATGAACATCTTCTTCATCACCGTAGTTCAGTAAGTCACTGGAACCTGATTTTTGATTTAAATGTGTATATCTCTTTTATTATTTTTTTATCTTTAATCTGTTGTGGGGGTTACAGACACTCCGAACTCTCTCGCAGTTTGCTTTTCCCGTCCTCATTTTTCACCGTTTCACAACCACTGTGCCGTGCCGTTTGGTCGGAAATATATCTCTTCTGTTACTTTTCGTAGTTCGCTCCGGTTTGGTAGAAGGACTGAGTCAAATAACTATTCCATGCAAAACAAGACGTTGAAGGAAGTATGCAACTGTTTATCAAAAAGCATAAGAAGTTTCATACTTTTTGATAAAAAATGCATACTTCGGACAATGCCAAATGCTTGATGTAAGCGAGTTCGTATAGTAAGCAGTTGAGTTAGTTGTGACTGTTGGTAACTGTCAAAAGCACTTCATTTAATTTAAAGTTAAATAGTCTTGGGGATATTGGGCACCCTTTTGCTTGACTCCCTTGATTTTCGATATTTTCGTTGTGGTACTACGATATGACATCAAGATTAATGGTGTCAGATGCTTTAGATAAATCGATAGCTATTAACTCGGTCTTCGGTTGACAGGTTCGCTAGGAAATCAGACCGCATATGATTGTGGTAAATGTAAATTCTCATCAAGTCGTGAATTGTCTTAGTCGAAAAAAGATTATAAACTTAGAGTTTAAATTAGATTTGCAACAATATTGCATGCAATATGCAGATTTTGCGACAATATCGGTTAACCATTTACCAAAATTTAAGCGGAAATGACGATTTTTGAAAAGAAACTGTTTTTCAATAAAAAATTTGCCACTGTACAGTCAGCCAGATTGATTGATCGAGATGAAACGTTATGCTAATCTTTTTCATAAATTCGGTGTCGCTTTCGCACTAACCGATTATTTTTCTAAAATTGTGTGTAAATCCAATACTAATAAACATCCATTTGAAAATATATAGAAAGAACACTAAAACTCCAGCCTCTTACTATATGGTTGAAATAATATCAAATGCGTTCAATAATTTTTATATTTTGTGAAAATTTATAAAATCGATTTTATAAAATCTAATCGAATAACATAGGAGGGAGGACCTCGTTCAAATAATCCAATCTGTGAAAATGGAAATAAAAGTATTACAACAACAACCAGCTGATTGATACGCGTTGCAGATAACGCAAAGTAGGTACCGAGAAGAATGAACGTCAACATTTGTGTTATCAAAAATTGGCCGGCTAAGTTCACTGCAAAGGGCCTCTGTAGCCATCATGGCTTGTTATGGCTGATTTCTTTTTTAAATTTTTTTCGTTCGACTAAATATTAGTTACCGTATACAACGACACGGATGGGTCAGTCAGAATGATAGGAATACTTTTATTAAAAATTAGGATACTAAAATATGATAAATAAAACCTAGCATGAGGATAAGCATTGACTCTTTTATATTTTATTCTTATAAAATGATTTAAATGGGTTAAGGTTGGGAGTGGTAATCTAATCAAGGAACTAATATATATATATATATATATATATATATATATATATATATATATATATATATATATATATATATATATATATATATATATTGTATAAACATATTTGTTATATAAATAGCAACTTTTAACAGCAACGGCCAAATAGTCAAAAATCATCTAACTAACATTAATTCGAAATGTTTCAACTGGGTTGCATTCTTTTAAATTCTTTGCTTACTTGTCGATAACTCAGCTACACATACCTAGCGCAGCGATCTTAAATTTTTTTAAGCCATTCAAAAATTTGATTTGTAATAGAGCCCGCACTGTTTAAGCGACAACCTTAAAAAAAATTGTGTTATTATAAATTGTATGGTGAATTATTAAAGTGAATTTTCGATTAAAATTTTATGTGTGCATATACGATAATTCGGTATTTGTTGAATTATACTAATCGACACATTAACAGTGAATTGTTTATATAAAATTAGTTGTGCGTAGCTCCATGTGAATCTCATACAAATCAATTTCCTGGTGCTAAAAACTTACTTACATAGTTGCCGGTGCAAAACGTGTTGAGTTAATTTGTGAGAACATACCTAGTTCATAAAATAATAAACTGTATGATATAAAGAAAATAACCAAAATTAATATCGCGTGTTATTTGTTATATCAACTGTGTGTACTACCTACAACATCCGTATTTTTACGGTTTTAATGTATAGTATGTATATGTCAAGGATCTTTTAGTTACCGTAAACTTGTCATAATAATTCAATTTAGTGTTGATCATTAAACCGATAACTCGAATATACAGTACCGAGTTTTTGTTGAATTCTGTAATGTAACATGTATTGTTAATAGAGATTATTTCAACGTCACCGTCAAAGTATTGACAAATCTGTATTCAATTAACACCTTCATTTATATCGTCAAACAAGAGTAAACAATTTCATCATGGTAAACTGTGCTAAGTGTCGGAAAGTAATTGCGGCTAATAAACTTCAAAACCGGTGTCATCAGTGCAACTTATTTTATCATTCAAACTGTGATGATACTCTTAAGAAAAATGTGGTGGATATAGAAGCTAACATTTTAAAATTCCAGTGTACCTCGTGTACAGGTGGCTCAACAAGTGCAACTCCGGCCAATGATATGATCAACGATGTTACAGATTCCAAATGGGCTACTCTGAAGAATGAAATAGCAGTAATGCAAATCAAACAAAGTGAATTGTCTGATTCACTTTTTAAAATTGCGAAACAATGCGATGATTTTGTGAGACTCGAAAATCAAATCATTAGTAACACTACCAACATCGAGTCAATCATGAACGAGAACGCTACTATTAAATCACAGCTATCTGCAGTTTCTAAGAAATGTCACTATTTGGAACAACAAGTAAATGGAACTAAAGTATTAATTTATGGCGTGCCTTCTGAACCTAATGTTAATTTATTGGAACTACTTGAGCATCTATGCAAGATTCTGGATTTTAACTATGATGTATCTAATGTCCGTAACATTTTTTGAACTAAATCTCGGTCCAAGAATAGGCCAGTTGCTATAGACTGGAGTAGCCGTCTTTTACAACACAAATTTTTAACAGCTGCTAGACTCAAGAAAACGGTAACGTCTAAACTAAACTTATGTGGCATTAACTGCAGTTTGATCATAACAGATTACTTATCACCTGCCAGCAAAGCATTACTATATGAAGCGAAACAATTGTTGCAATCAACCACTCATCAATACAAATTCGTATGGGCCAATCATGGAATTATTTATGCTAAGAAGGATGAAAACAGTGAAGTTATTAAAATACTTTCGCCGGGTGACTTAATAATTTATAAGCATTAATATTATCATTCTTTCTTTTTTATTTTTCAGTTTGATCAATTGTATTTTTATTATTATTAATTACTATAATTCATTTTTCTTATTCTTATTACTATTATTTTCATTGATATTATTTTTTACTCACAATTTTTTTTTCTGCTTTCTTTGTAGTTGGTATAATATAGTTACATAAATGGAATTTTACTATCAGAACTGCCGTGGTCTTAAATCAAAACTATCTAACTTGAAGTTGAATATTTCTGCAAACAATTATGATGTGATTTGCCTAACTGAAACGTGGCTTAACGCAACTATCAACGATCGTGAATTTGTTGACGATCGCTATATTATATTCCGTAAAGACCGTAACCTTTCCTTGCTTGGTCTAGATGATGGAGGTGGCTCGTTAATTGCTATTAAGAAAACGTTTGCTGTTAGTGAGATTAATGGTCTTAACTCGGTCTATGACGATATTTGGTTAAAAATTAGTTTATACGTAACGGCAAGATTTTAATTTTATGTGTAATTTATTTTCCACCACGATACACCAAATTCGATAACTATAAATCCTTTTGTGATAATCTGTCTAATTTTATGCTAAATTCGCCGTCTAATTATAACTTTTTAGTAATCGGTGATTTCAATTTACCTTGTATATCTTGGGAGAATGATAACGTATTTTATGCTATTTCTTCTGAAGGTCGAGCAGCTCAATATCTTATTGATACAGTTACGCTTGTCAAGCTTTATCAACACAACCATGTGACTAATTGTAATAATAGAATATTAAACCTCATATTCTCCAACGTATGCAATCGTTCATTAAAAGTTAATCATGCTCGGGATTATCTCTCTAAGGTAGACAATTATCATCCACCAGTTGTTATAAGTCTAGTTAACCTCTCCTTCAAAAAATTGCCATATAATACTTGTTTATACACCAATGTTAAAAATTTAAACTATGAACGTATCCGAGACGAACTAGCTACGTTTAACTGGACTGAGGTATTTGCTAACTCACAATTGGATGTTGAGAATGCAGTCGATATTCTATACACCACACTGGGTAGATATTTGAAAACTAAAACTATTAAACAAAAAGTCTTATCTAAATTTCCAATATGGTATTCATCAAAATTAATAAATCTCATTCGAAACAAACACAAGTACCATAAACTGTTTAAAACTTATAAAAATTCAACTGACTATGCAATCTTTTCCAACCATCGCAGATTGGTCAAATTGGAAATACGTAAATGTTATTCTGAATTTCTAAAAAATACTGAACAAAACTTAAAACGTAATCCTAAGCTTCTTTGGAATTTTTCACAAGCACTGTCTTCAAAATCATGTTATCCTGGGACCATGAAATTTGGAGCCAGTGAATCCCATGACAGTAATATAATTTGCAATTTTTTTGCTGAGTACTTCGATTCCATTTTTATACCCAGTCCTATCTCGCCGAACAGTTCCACTGACGTACACAGATCGGATACTCCGTTAACTAGAATAACGTATTTTACATCGCAAGATGTTTCAGACAACATATCTAACTATTTTATTTCTCAGTTGAAAGAGGTACTAGCCGACCCACTATCTATCATCTTCAATATCTCTTTAAACTCTGCTGTATTTCCAACTAGGTGGAAAACCGCTTTTCTTGTTCCAATATTTAAGAAAGGTGATAAAAGTTGCATAGAAAATTATAGACCAATATCTCTATTAAACGCGTTTAGCAAAATCTTTGAGAAGTTAGTCTACGGATTATTATTTAACGAAGTTAGAAATTCCATAAGCATAGTACAACACGGTTTTTATGAAAAACGAACAGTTTTGAGCAACCTCCTTGAGTTTTCTGGTTATGCTTTTGAGAGTGTCGACAAAGGCTGTCAATTGGACTGTATCTACACTGATTTCCAAAAAGCATTTGATACTGTATCTCACGAAATCTTAATTGACAAATGTTTCAAAATTGTAACCCATTAGTAAGTGGTTAGCATCCTATCTGAAAAATAGAGTACTAAATGTGAAGTTTAACGGATGTATTTCTAGAACTATTGTAGCTAGTTCTGGTGTTCCACAGGGGTCTACTCTAGGACCTTTACTTTTCATAATTTTCATTAACGATCTATCTCGTGTGCTTGTCTGTCCCCACCTATTCTATGCTGATGACTTAAAAATCTACTCGAGAATCACGAACTCTAACGATTGTTATCGATTGCAGACTGACATGCAAACGTTGAGCTCATGGTGTGTGACTAATAACCTAAATCTAAACATTCAGAAATGTGTTGTAATGACATATTCTAAGAGAAGTAACCCTGTTCTATTTGACTATTACATCTCGGACATAAGATTGGCTAGAGCCAATCATATTACTGACTTAGGAGTTACCTTTGACTCTAAATTATCATTCGACAAACACATTGATCAGATTTGTTCTAAAGCTCACAAAATTCTCGGCTATATATTTCGCATCGGTAAAGATTTTCGTGACCCAGCGGTGTTCATAATTCTTTTTAACTGTCTAATTAGGAGTGTCCTCGAGTATGCAACTCAAATTTGGAATCCATTTTACGATAAATATATTGACCAATTAGAACGAATTCAAAAAAAGTTTACAAGATTCTTGGTATATAAATCTATCCCGCATTCAGGCAATATTATGTACGGCACAAGGATGAAATTTTTTAGTATGGTTAGTCTGGAAAACAGGAGACGTGCACATGATGAGTTACTTCTGTACAAAATAATAAATTTTAAAATCGAAACATCTGCCTTATCATCGTTGAATTTGTATGTTCCTGCTTATAGGACGAGAAACCATCAATTATTTCTTCCATTACATTCGCGTACTAATCTTGGATCTTCAAACCCGCTTACCAGAATGCAAAGTGGTCATAACGAGCTTTTCTTCTCTTTGGACTTGTCATTGTCAATGAAACAATACAGATCTGGGGTTTATCATTGTCTAACACAAAATCAGTATTAATTGCTCTTGTACATATTAGTTGCTTTGCCTCAGTGTTGCACTGGTTTTTTATTGTCCTAATTGTTTGATCGAGGTATTTCAACTTCTTTAATCACACGCACTAAGTATCTATATTAGATAACCAAAAATGGTTAGTGACTTCCATATATGTATTTTAAGCGGTCCACTATTAACTTAATTTTAACTTCATTTTCTCTTGACTAACTTTCAAACTTTCAATTTGTATTCGAGTAAAAATTAATTTTTAATTTTTTATATTTTGTATCTCGTAGTATTATAATTATTATTCTTATTATTTTGTATATTTATGTTTTTTATTATTATATTTCTTAGCTTTGTTTGTTAGATAGAGGCGACGCGTAATTGGACTTTGTCTGTGCGTCGCCCAATTGGAATTCTTAAATAAATAAATAAAACCATAGACAAATAAATGAATAAAGATCCCTAAACCAATGGAAAATTTATGTTTAAATCAAATTCTCGATGTCGTTACAAATGGAAAAAAATTTCTAGCGGCTGTTAGTAGAAATATTAGTTAATACTCAAACCCTATTTTGGTCTACATTATGAGCGCAATACATATTTCTCGCTCAATATATTTTTTCAATACGCGCGCGACAAATAAAAAATTTTATATTTGTGTATACAGTAAAACAGAAACAAACGGGAAAATAACAAATTCAACTTATTTTTTATTTTCGTTTGAAAGTATCTTTTCTCTTATTCTAATATATATGTATGATTTATATTTTAATAAAACAGAATGAAATGAAACTAAAACGCACGTATTATGTATATACATACTCGTGTACCATTTAAAATAAGGTTTGTGCACGATCGATAATTTCTTGTTTAGATATATAGAATTTAAACACGTGGTGACCATGAAAAGGAAGAGGATCTATTTTAGATGTAAGTATGTAGCTACGATGATTGTTTTGGTGTGCTCATGAAGTATAATTTAAAAAACGAATATTTGGAGGAGATGATAAGAAACATCAAAAAGTTATGAACGAAAGTATATTTGACGAAAGGGAAAAATATTATAATTAAATGGTTTTTTAATGATCGCAGAAAACAATTACATATACATATTACATATTTGTGTTTGGTTACATTATGTATATTTTATATGCCTATCTATACTGGTAAATACATTCATGACTAAATTTTCCCTAAGCATACTATTAAGGATGATGCATGATTTAAATTCGATAATTTTAAAATACCTAATAATTTTATAAATGATTTTATTTTTGAGAAAATGAATAAAATCAGCTAACACCGGAAAGATGTCTTTGGGAAAATGTACTATGTATTTGGGGATTGGTCTCCAAAAAATTGGTCAAGCATACAAATTTTTGTTAACGTTTTCCCCTTATTCCATATTATCTGAAGCATGGTAGGACTTGGTTTGTTTCAACTAGCTTTTGCAAATATTTTAAGACGTCGAAAATAAAAGCTAGTTTTTGATTTTAACTAAATTTGCAAAAACATTAATATTTCGTTTGCGGTTGTGGTATACATATATAGAATTATGAGTATACACAATATCCGTGCAATTATATTTTTAATCTGTTAACCCCAAATTAAAATCATCCTAAGGTTTTAAAATGACAATATATAAATATGTATTTCGTTGTTCGTTGTTGTCAATTGATTTACAAGCTCACATTAAAAGTACACTGCAATTTTTCAGATACCAACCACCCCTTATCATGAAAACTACCCCAAATTTCTCTAGAATAAATGACCACTTCTTTGAAAATTTCAAAAATAGACTATTCAATATCGGATAATGGGTATCGCTGTATAATCCTCATCAGACATGCAATTCGATTGTTAAGTTGTAACTTTAAATCATGGACACAAATTTAGTTGGCCACCCACTTTATTTATTAGGTGTATTACATTTTCTACAGATTTTTTCTTCGCGCTTAAAATTATATTTAAAATAGAAATATTTTCACGGTATTTTGTGATATTTACAGGATCGTGAGTTACATTACCTCTCAGAATAGCAGAGTTTACAATGGTAACTGATAATCCAGTTACCAGAAGTGAATTCCAATAAGGAACAAAGCTTCTAAAGCACGGGAATCAATTTGTAGTGTTTTTGGTGTCGACCTTGTGTCTTATGAAATTTGTAATTATTGGTACAAACATTTTTGAAGTGGTGATTTCGATCTTAGCGACAGCCTCGAAAGTTTGAAGATGTGCGAGCTAACCTGGAATCTGCAACAGCAACAGACATAACTCGGAAAAAACTAATACCTAAATAAAATAATGCGTAATAATTGGATTCACATTAGTTTTCAATTCCTATAAAAATCATAAACATTTGATAGTTTAAATTCTCCTAAACTTCTGAAAATTTAAATGAATTGTAAGAAATATGTACTATGGACTTGAAGGATACAAAAATTAACTAAATAGAGTAAAATATTTTCTGGACAGTTATTTTTCAGTAAGTATCTTCTCCTGTACTAAATATTAATTTATTGCATTAATATGCCCAGTACCAAGTGAATTTTCTAAAACTGGTTATGTAAATGTATTTAATTAATGTGTAATAATCCATCATCATTAGTCATACATACTTTAATCGTATATAGTCCAATGTGTTGTCACAGATTTTAGTGAGGCCTCATTAAAGCTTATATGAAACATGTCTTTGTTTTCGGTAAGAATTCAGTGGGCTGAACTTGCTCGACATGTTTAAAAAGTTCGTAGTATAAATATTTTTTGTATATGATAAAGATTTTGATTTTTTGTATATGATTTTTTGTAAAGAAAAATATGATAGTTTCATTTGCCTTTATTACACAATATTAGGGTTGTAACAACTGAAACAAGCATAAAATTATCTATCCAATAAAGCTAGTTTCACTGATATTCAAAATATTTTTCTTTGTTCTATTTTAATTCTAAATTGTGAACCTCTAAAAAACACCTTTTATGTTAGCGCGAAATGTTTTTTATTTTATTAAATTTAGATTGCGTGTTCCGTTTATAATTAATTTTGTTTGAATTGGGTTCGAATATTTTCTGGGACTTCCGTGCGGCGTTCGTGACCCTGTCCTTGATTTAGGTCATCAGGCAGAAGTCCTTATTGATTTTATATACAAAAAATATTTATACTACGAACTCTTTAAACATGTCGAGCAAGTTCAGCCCACTGAAGTCTTACCGAAAACAAAGACATGTTTCATATAAGGTTTAATAAGGCCTCACTAAAATCTGTGACAACTCATTGGACTATATACGATTAAAGTATGTATGACTAATGATGATGGATTATTACACATTAATTAAATACATTTACATAACCAGTTTTAGAAAATTCACTTGGTACTGGGCATATTAATGCAATAAATTAATATTTAGTACAGGAGAAGATACTTACTGAAAAATAACTGTCCAGAAAATATTTTACTCTATTTAGTTAATTTTTATATCCTTCAAGTCTATAGTACATATTTCTTACAATTCATTTAAATTTTCAGAAGTTTAGGAGAATTTAAACTATCAAATGTTTATGATTTTTATAGGAATTGAAAACTAATGTGAATCCAATTATTACGCATTATTTTATTTAGGTATTAGTTTTTTCCGAGTTATGTCTGTTGCTGTTGCAGATTCCAGGTTAGCTCGCACATCTTCAAACTTTCGAGGCTGTCGCTAAGATCGAAATCACCACTTCAAAAATGTTTGTACCAATAATTACAAATTTCATAAGACACAAGGTCGGCACCAAGAACACTACAAATTGATTCCCGTGCTATAGAAGCTTTTTTCCTTATTGGAATTCGTATAGAATGCAGTGCCGAATGTGCTGTTTATCAGTTGCCATTGTAAACTCTGCTATTCTGATAGGTAATGTAACTCACGATCCTGTAAAAATCACAAAATACCGTAAATATATTTCTATTTTAAATATAATATTAAGCGCGAAGACAAAATCTGTAGAAATTGTTATACACCTAATAAATAAAGTGGGTGGCTAAATAAATTTGTGTCCATGATTTATGTCGAGTTCACGTATGCGATCAAAAAATGATTCGCGAATCAAAGGAAAATTAAATCATTGAAAACATATACAAATTTCCCCGTCCGAGATGAAATAGTTTTAACTTTGGGAAAATTTTGATCGGAAGCATCCAACATAATAAAAAAAATTACAAATTATGAGTAATAATGCGAAATAATTACGCTCAAAGATTGGCTTGATTCGCGAATCATTTTTTGATCGCATACGTGAACTCGACATTAAAGTTACAACTTAACAATCGAACTGCATTTCTGTTGTGGATTATAAAGCGATACCCATTATCCGATATTGAATAGTCTATTTTTGAATTTTTCAAAGAAGTGGTCATTTATTCTAGAGAAATTTGGGGTAGTTTTCATGATAAGGGGTGGTTGGTATCTGAAAAATTGCAGTGTACTTTTAATGTGAGCTTGTAAATCAATTGACAACAACGAACAACGAAATACATATTTATATATTGTCATTTTAAAACCTTAGGATGATTTTAATTTGGGGTTAGCAGATTAAAAATAGAATTGCACGGATATTGTGTATACTCATAATTCTATATATGTATACCACAACCGCAGTCGAAATATTAATGTTTTTGCAAATTTAGTTAAAATCAAAAACTAGCTTTTATTTTCGACGTCTTAAAATATTTGCAAAAGCTAGTTGAAACAAACCAAGTCCTACCATGCTTCAGATAATATGGAATAAGGGGAAACGTTAACAAAAAAATTGTATGCTTGACCAATTTTTTGAAGGCAAATCCAAACACATAGTACATTTTCCTAAAGACATCTTTCCGGTGTAAGCTGATTTTATTCATTTTCTCAAAAATAAAATCATTTATAAAATTATTAGGTATTTTAAAATTATCGAATTTAAATCATGCATCATCCTTAATAGTATGCTTAGGGAAAATTTAGTCATGAATGTATTTAATTTGGACAAACAAGTATAGATAGGCATATAAAATATACATAATGTAACCAAACACAAATATGTAATATGTATATGTAATTGTTTTCTGCGATCATTAAAAAACCATTTAATTATAATATTTTTCCTTTTCGTCAAATATACTTTCGTTCATAAATTTTTGATGTTTCTTATCATCTCCTCCAAATATTCGTTTTTTAAATTATACTTCATGCAGCACACCAAAACAATCATCGTAGCTACATACTTACATCTAAAATAGATCCTCTTCCTTTTCATGGTCACCACGTGTTTAAATTCTATATATCTAAACAAGAAATTATCGATCGTGCACAAACCTTATTTTAAATGGTACATATGTATATACGAGTATGTATATACATAATACGTACGTTTTAGTTTCATTTCATTCTGTTTTATTAAAATATAAATCATACATATATATTAGAATAAGAGAAAAGATACTTTCAAACGAAAATAAAAAATAAGTTGAATTTGTTATTTTCCCGTTTGTTTCTTTTTTACTGTATACACAAATATAAAATTTTTTATTTGTCGCGCGCGTATTGAAAAAATATATTGAGCGAGAAATATGTATTGCGCTGATAATGTAGACCAAAATAGGGTTTGAGTATTAACTAATATTTCTACTAACAGCCGCTAGAAATTTTTTTCCATTTGTAACGTCATCGAGAATTTGATTTAAACATAAATTTTCCATTGGTTTAGGGATCTTTATTCATTTATTTGTCTATGATAAAACCTTTTGGCAATAAGCCATTTTTTCGAAAACGACTCTGTCATCTGCGATGAAAATTCGCCGGGTAAAGTTCGCTGAGATTGATGTTTATTTTCTGGCAGCCTACCGGCTGATTTTCGGCCACGCTTGAATAAAACAATATCTGATGGGCTACTTACGAAGGTACATATACTAGTGCCGAAAAAAATCGAAGAACGGTAAGTTTTATTTATTTCCTGTAGTTGAATGAAAAATATATGTGCAATAAAGGTCAGGTCATTTTACTAATCACTCAGAAATCCATCCAATTATTGTAGGGTTGCTACAGATACGTGTTTCAGTAGTAATAAACTGCCAGTAAATAAACGTTAGTCAAAAGTGTAAGACACATTCAAAATTTTAGTAAAAATGCCACAGCTGTCTTCCTAACAAAAAGCGCTCTTGTGATGGCTTTATACGCCGAGAATTTGACTTTTGACTAGTGAAACTAATTCAGTAATACTCACGGGTTGGAAATGTCGAGCGACAAACTGGTTTTGGTCGGCCCAGAACGACTACAGCAAGGTTTGAACGACATCTACTTCGGATGTTCTTCAATGATCGGTTCAAAACAGTTGTGGACTTGAGAGGAGACTCGTCGAATACTTCAGGAGTATGGTTGAAAAATCGACAAAGTTCCATAGTCAGTGCTTTTTCCGATATTGGAAAACGCACTGACTATGGAACTTTTTACGTTTACAGTGTTGGTATCACTCATATATCAATTTCATTCGCTCACATTTATTCAAATTATAAAGATTTTGTATAGCTCTATTTTGAATTATTTGTAGTTCGGCAATTTTGCTTTTATTTACAGACCCCCAAATTGCAATCCCATATATAAGATTAATATTAAACAGTGCATAGAATATATTATTTCTCGTGCTATCACTTTGAGATTCTTCTGAATATCCCAGCTATTTACGACAATTTTCACTCAAACACGTCAGCATAACAGTAAATTTCTTCTTATTATCAAGTGTTATTCCGAGATATATAAAAGACTCGACGCATTCGAAACTGCAATCCTCTTAGCAAATACTTAAAGGAAAACTTCTGTAAAACAACATGTATTTAGATTTTCGGACATTCAGTAGTAGTTTATTGTTATTTAACCATTTAGCAATTACCCCTAAATCAGAATTGACTAAGTCTTGCATCACTTCGTTGGTGGGAGCTTCGTACAATTGCTATATCGTTAGCATATAGAAATATTTTCCCGGTAAGTGGTAGCATTACTATATCATTTATAAATATCAAAAACACAATACAGGCCCGAATAAGCTACCCTGAGGGACGCCGCAGCTAATTGGCAGTGGGCCGGAATTGTTGTTAGTTATACTGACCCGTTGTGTGCGACATGACCGAAATGAAGAAATCTAGTCTAGTGCTACTCCATTTATTCCAATACACTCCATTTTGCTGATCAAGATGAGGAGATATCACTTGATTATCAATTCTTATATTCAAAGCTATTAAAAAACCATTAAAAAGTAGTGTAAAAATTTGAAATATCGTGTAAAAATGTATATGGCCAAGCAAAACCAACTTTATTCACACATGAATACAGTGCAAAATCAACTTTCTCCATTCAGCCAATCATATTAGGATCACGTGATCTCATAATATTTAAAACGACACGAGTAATGAAAATGCGAAAATAAAACGATTTTTTTTTTTTGTTGATTATTACACAATTAACGGTAATTTTAACCGTTGTATGTTATTAAATTATGTAATATTCGTCTCATGCATAATTTGAATTTTAGAGGTGTAAGTGATTAGTGTGGTTTTATGGCTGCTTTTTAAATTATTTGTTTGAAATGGAAAATTATAATCTTGACGATTCCGTATCACTGAATGAAGGTAATGTTGGATCTACGAAAAACTCAAAAAAACCGACAAAAAGAGATTTAGCGACGAAAAATCGGTACACTGCACTGCATCGGGGTTAGGGATATTTATACCGTGTGTTATTAAACATAATTCGAATAAATTTAAATGTTCTGAAATTAGATATGCAGACGTAAAACTGTTTCGTGAAAAATTATTTTTAGTACAAGACTATCCAAGACAATTTCATTGCCTTGCATGTGCAACCCATCGCGGTAAAAAGAAGAAGACCCAGTAATAAACTGGATACAAAAATAAAAGGAAAGCCGCAGATGGGTGATATGTTCTAAATAATATTCACGGCAAAAGAATGTTAGTATGCCAAAATCTTTTCCTTACCGTTGCAAAAATCGGAGCTTATCGCCTAAAATCAATCCTAAGAAAATCAATTCATCCGTACCAATAAAAAAAAAATAGAGGCGGTGATAACGTGAGTTAGAAGAGTACAGGAAAAAAGGATAGTATAAGGGAATTCATAAAGAAATTAAGAGGATGTGGGAGTGGCTATGGGAGAAACAAATCTAAAAGACTTTATCTGCATACGTATTTGAATATTGATAAACTTTTAAAATCATATAACTCATCTGTTGATGAAACCCTTCGTGTTAAACGTACCATGTTCCGACGTATTTTCAACAACTAATTCAATCTCGGTTTTAAATCTCCAGCTTCAGATTTATGTACCCACTGTGCGCTTCTTGGACAAAAATTAAAAAAGTTGTTCACAGTTCTACTGAAGAGAAATCCTTGATGATAGAAATCCATAAGCTAAGAGCACGTGCTTTCTACGAACTGCTTCGTCAACCAGATGATAATGAAACGATAACGTACGTTTTTGACCTGCAACAAATTCAACCACTTCCAAAGTTGCCTATTAAAGAAGCTTCCTTTTCAAGATAACCTAATTTTTCTAGCTTGGGTATCGTCGACCAGAAAGGCCAGCATCCTTATTTTTATGTGTGGACCAAAAATTTAGCCAGAAAAGGTTGCACCGAGATCTCCAACGTATTGCTTATTTTCAGATGGATGTGTTTCGCAAAATAAAAATAATATCAATGTACAGATGTTACTACAATTCCTGCTACAAAATCAGACATGACTGAAGTTCATCACAATGTTTTTCCCTGTGCGGGGACCCAGCTTCCTTCCAGCGGACCGAATATTTGGACGGGTAGAAAAAACTCTTAAGAAAAAAGCGACGATATTTTTGCAGGATTAATACATTAACGTATACAAACAATTTGGGGTAGTTAACAAACTCATTGTGGATTGGTATTTGTATGACACCAAATCCTTGAAGAATCTTTATAAACCACTGCAAAATATCACTTCAATAAAGAGAATTATATTAAAAAAAAATAAGACTAAAGCTGGGCATTACTCAGTCTCATATAAAGGGTTGCTCAACTTCCGATATGAGGATGATAATGAGAAATTTATTAGCCCGTTTAAACGTGGGAGTAATTCGAAAAATGCTATGAACTTCACAATGAAAGAATTGCCTTTGTTACATCCGATTTCTAGGGAAAAAAATCGAGACGTTAAAAAACTCATGAGTTTAAATTTTCGGGAAGAATGGAAGACCATGAATGAAGATTGCCTTGAGTGGTACCGGAGTGTTTTAAGTATTGAGACAGAGGTTCTACAAGAAAGTGAAGATGAACTCTGTGACTGTTTATGTGAAGAAAATGCTGTTCACATCTAGACTTATTTTATTTTAATTTTTAATTTTGAATGAAAAATTTTTTCTTTTTATTTAAATGTGTTTGAACTGTTTTATTTTGTATTGTTTTTTTTTAAATAAAGGATTATTTATAATTTTTTACTTTTGTTTGTGACGTGCTTAAGAAATAAAATTAAAAATCGTAAAGATTGCAGCAAATGCGATGCAAAACCAGCTTTATCCAGTAAAATTTGAGCAAACCCAACTTTATCCAAACACAAACATCAGTTATCCCACAAAATATTAAATATTTGATTTATTTAATCTATTAAATCTTATTCGAGTGAGGTGAAGCAGTAGTCTGAAATAAAAATATTATTATAATCATAAAACTTTTTTCAAAAAACGTTTTTTTTAATTATCCAACATTTTGATTAATGTGATAAAGTTGGTTTTGCGTGGCACCTCCTCAGATGGCTATATCGATAGTATCAAATGCCTTCTGAAGTTAAAAGAAACAGCAGCGGTTTTCTGATTTCAAAATACAACCTTAGCAAAGCTTTTTACTAAATCAACACTTAGATCGTCAAACCCTTTTGGTGATGTCTTTTTTAGAGTTTTTATATTATCTATTACTTAAATTTCGGTGGCAACACTGAACTTAAAGGACTGTATCTTATTATAAACGTATTCACGACAAAGTAAAATCGTGGCTCAGGCTTGCGAACAAATTTGTGCTGTTTATGGAGAAGGTGCGTTATCAAAATCAGCAGCAAACAAATGGTTCACGCACTTTCGTTCTGGAATTATGGATGTCAAATATGTATCCCGCTCTGGTCAATCAACCACTGGAAAAGTCGATGAAATCATGCAGAAAATTAAAGAAGATCGGCATATAAACAGCCCTGCAATTGGTAAAGAACTAAATCTTGATCACAAAACAGTTTTAATCCATTTGAAAATGGCTGGATACAAAGAAACAGCTTAACCCCATGAAGTAGCAGTTAAAAATTTAATGGACCAGATTTCTATCTGCAAAATGGTGCTGAAACGGAACGAAATCGAGCCGTTTTTAAAGCGAATGTTTACTGGTGATGAAAAGTGAATAAGATACGACAACTGTTAGTTCAGCCTCTGCTTGAACTAGAATATTCTTTCCTTTTATTCCGAGCGGACCACTGATGGGGGCTAATACCGGAATAAACTTAGTAAAAGAATGTGAGTAAGGTTTTTGAGTACTAACTTTTTTATTCATTGAATATCTACTTATATACAAAAATTTTATACCTAAAAGTGCAAAGAGCGCATTTTTATTACACGTATTATAACAATTGTATTTTGTGTATTTTGTGTTATATATAAGTGCCAATGTAGCACAAAAATATGTTTATGCACATTTATCAATTTTAATATAGAAATTTCTGTACACTTTTGTTTTATGTGTTTAAACAACCTGGGGCGCCCTAGAAGTTCTTGGGGCTGGAATGGGAGATGCCGTTGGTAAAGCTCCACGACAGGCCGGGTGCCTTTTTTTCTGTCTGTTCTTGAAATATTTAATGGCAATTGCAGTTGCAATGATTATACCGCTCCAAAATAAAATATGAGTTAATACGTAGTGGTGAACATGATGTGTATTATTCCTTTCGTGAATATATTGATTTTCCTTCAGTAGTTTTATGTCGTGCTCTAGCTTGCTGGTATCCACAATTAAGTTAATATAATCTTCCTCCACCCGATGAGTATAGTTGCTTCTTATCGTTTGCCAATTCGGGGTTGAACTTAGCTTGCTCGAGTTGTTGTGCCTGACGAAAACGGGCGTATTGATTTCTCCTTTTATCTCACTATTAACTTTATCGGCAGCAATTAGATACTGGCTTGAATCTCGTAACATGCATCCATCATCTAATGTTAAGATACCTGACCCACTAAACCGTGTCGTTATGACATATGATCCACAAATTGCATCCTTGTTTGTTTCTTCAACGACAATAAATAACCATTGATTTGTGTTATGTAACTTTATCCAGTGATTGGTTGCATTCATTGTTTGTATTTTACATAATCCTTGTAGATTTGTGGTATGACGAAGGATCACCATTTCACAAGCATGTTCCGTAGATGCTGCATTGTAAACTTGTGACACCTTGCACAGGAAATGTTTAAATTTGACCTCTTGACAATCATTTAATTTCTCTTTGGTAAATGATGCGAAGTGTTCTCGATGTTCATCCACAGCAATATAATTTACACTTGTTTCAATATATGCTTGGGACTCGTTGTAATAGATGTTTGGAAATGGAATAACCGAGAAGAGTGTGTAGCTCCATGAATATATTAATGGAATAGTTGCTCGTATTATTAGGTTATCCTGAGTTGTTCGTGTTTGTAATTTCATGGTTTTGTAAATGTGCTCTAAATTGCCGGCTGTGTGATCATTAAGCACAGTTATTGATGGAGGTATATATTTTCGTATCTTAGATAGTTCTTGTTCTAGTTGCGATGGCGTCAGCAGAGTGGGGTGTAAGACGTTTTGTTGAGCATTATGCACTAAGTCCAACAAACTTTCCTGTGTTTCTTTGATGTTATTTAATATTAGAATTATTTCGAGAGTTGTTGTAAATATTGCTCGTACTTTTTCCTCAATGGAAGCATATTCCTTCAGAAGATCTATTTCTATTTGCAGTCGGTTCTGATTTTCCCTGAAATTGTTTAACGACAACAATGTCAGGTTCGTGTTATGTTTGAATAACTTGATGGTGTTATCAATGATGCTGGTTTGATTGCTAAGAAGATCTAATAGATGCCGCTCGTTTTCATCAATCGTCTCAAAATGGTTTTCATATTGATTTGCTTCCCTTTGAGTTAGTATTCCGAAAATATCTCCAAGCAGGATCCCCGTAGTATCTCCAATTCCTCTCTTTTGGCGCAGTCTCTCCTTATTACTGGACATTAAGAATTCATTGTTCTTTCGTACAACCCCTAGATGCAATTCCAATTGGTGTAGTATCAAGGCACAATTAATGCCTGATGTTCTTTTACAGGCTTCCGCCAGTTCCGTATGAAGCACATTCATTTGTTTTATTTCTTCCCAATAGTTCGTCAATTGGTAACGAATTATTAAATTCCATTCCTTTGCAATTACTTCTACGTGGCCGATGTTTTTCAGATAAACCCCAATTGGCTGGTTAAATTGTTGAATGTGTACCTTGTCAGTTGCATTGGTGAGGTGTCCTCGTGAAATGAGCATTACAAACATAATAGCCTTAATTAATGCCATAAACCTCAATGGTTTCACTTTCTTTAATGATTGCGTTCTATTGTTTGTCATGTTGTTCATGACAGAACTCAATCGACAATGGTTGGCTTTCATGCTTCTTGTCACTCTTCTGGCCGTTGTTATATTTTCCTCCATATCAAATTGATTCTCGTTTGCTTTTTTAAATTCAGCAGCATTGATCTTCACTGTTCTTGGTATTATTAAGTTTTTGCATTTGTCAATGAACCTCTGCGTATAAGCTATAACTCTAATTAATTTTCGATATTCCGATATTCTCGAAAATAGTTGTAGAAATGGGTGCTCTATTTTCACTTTTAGTGATATTATCTGTTTCAATTCCGATTTCGTGTCAGACACAATATCTTCAGGCCACCTTCCTTTATTTAAGCGTAAGAATGTTGGTCCATTCCACCAAATTTCGCAACCTTTAAGTCTCCCTGGTGTAATTCCTCTTGAGGCGACGTCGGCAGGGTTTTCTTCAGATGGTACGTGACGCCATACAGCTTGAGGAAGCAGTTTTCTCATTGCAGACACTCTATTTGACACCCATGGTTTATAGTTATTTATATTGCCCTTGATCCAGCTTAACGCGATTGTTGAATCCGTCCAACAATACACTTCTGCATCGGCATATTGTGTTGACTCACGAATATGGTTTACTAGCTTCACTAGTAGTAAAGTTGCATTGAGTTCAAGCCTTGGGATAGTAATTTTATTCGCTATTGGTGCAACTTTGGTTTTGGCCATTATTAGACTTGTTTTCACCTTCTCCTCAATAACTCGGTAATAAACTACCGCACCCAATGCCCTCTCAGATGCATCCGCAAAACCATGAACTTCAACCTTTTTGCTTTTAATTGTGTTCACCCATCTTGGTATGACGATGGCCTCAATGTTGTTCAATTCATCTTTATATTTTGCCCATCGTTTGTCGATTTCTGAGGGCAATTTGTCATCCCAACCAATTCCACTTATCCAGACATCTTGCATTAACAGCTTACTGCTGATTGTAATTGGAGAAAGCCAGCCCATTGGGTCAAAAATCTTTGATGAATCCGACAGCACTGTTCTTTTAGTTGAGATGTTTGAAGTAGAAAGCTGTAAACGTTGCGTGCTGAATTGAAAGTTGTCATCTCTTGGATTGTATAAAATGCCCAACGTTTTAATAATGTCGTTCAATTTAATGATGATTGTGCCATTGCTTTGTATTTCTTTTGGAATTTCGGCAAGGATTGATGCATCGTTCAAAGTCCATTTCCGTAGCAAGAATCCTCCTCTTGCCATTATGCCGCTTAATTCATTATAAGCATTGAGAACATCTGCTTTTGTGTCACCTCCGGTTAACATATCGTCTACGTAAAAGTCTTCCTTCAATATTTTAGAAGCAACGGGGTAGCTTTCAGCTTCATCTTGCGCTAATTTGTGCATTGTTCTTATTTCTAGAAAACTAGCTGCCTTGGTTCCATAGGTAACTGTTTTTAAGACAAAATCTTGTATTGCAAGGTTAGAATCTTCTCTCCAAACAATTCTCTGATAGTTTTGCTGCTTTTCATCTATCCACACTTGCCTAAACATTTTCTCTACGTCTGCCGCTATAACATATCTATGTTCTCTCCATCTTAGAATTAGTTTATCCAAGTCATCTTGAATTTTTGGGCCGTTTAACATTATATCATTTAAACTTAAGCCGTTTGTTGTTTTAGCTGATGCATCAAATACGACCCTCAGTTTGGTGGTGCTGCTGTCCTCATTTACTACTCCATGATGTGGGATATAGTAGATTTTGCTGGATTCATTCTTATAACACGTGAGCGTTTGGTTCACTGGTGCCATATGTTTTAATTTCTGATATTCTCTCATGAATTCTACATATCTTTGTTTAAAGTTTACATCTCTAGCGAACCGTCTTTCTAATTGAATTAGTCTGGCAATGGCCGTTTTTCGTGATTCTCCTAGCGTCGGAACGCTTTCTTCCAAGGGTAAGTTTACAATATACCTGCCATTGGAATCACGTCGAACGGTTTTTACAAAATGTTCGTCAGCTCTCTCCTCTTCTTCTGTTCGTGTTGTTCCATCAGTTATGCCCTCGTTCTCTATGAGTAACTGTAGTTGTTCACTGATCACTTTTGTTGACACCAAGCTAGTTTTAGTTGCTTGATTAGCTGACCTCATGCATCCGATTATTATCCAACCAAGCTCGGTTTCTTGCGCCATGGGTTCTTGTTCATTCCCCTTTATGATGTTGTTCAACATAATTGCTGGATAATAGTCAGCTCCAATTATAATGTCGATTTGATTTGGTTCAATAAACTTTGGATCTGCCAATTTTATATTTTGTAGATGCTTAAATTTGTTTGTGTTAAATTTAGCTTCTGGCAGGTGATGCGTCAGTTGATCAAACACCATTGCTTCCATTCGAACCAAAAATTTACTGTCAAATCTCGGAGCTACATCGAATTCTATTATGTTTTTACAAACTCCTGCTTTGAATCCACCCATTCCTGATATGGCAATATTTGTTTTCTTCTTCCTTACGTTGAGTAAATTTGCGGCACCTTTTGTGATGAAGGTACCTTGTGAACCGGAGTCGATCAAGGCCCGCAAAGTGATTGGTTCTTGGTTATCCCTATGTGCTGTAATTACTGCCGTACCAAGCAGAGTTTGAAGTGTCTCTTCATTGTTTAAATTATGAGAGAGCATGTTCAACTTAGTTGGGTTGTTAACGTTATGCATAAGTGTATTATGCTTCCCATTGCAAACATTACATTTCTCGCCACTTTTGCAAGTTGTAGTGCTATGTTTCTCAAAGCAAACTCTACATAATGCTAGGAGTTGGATGAGCTGTGTTCTTTCGTGTACGCTTAATGCTTTGAAATTCGCACATTGACTTAGTTTATGATTTCCATCACAGTGTCGACAATTAGTTCTAAGAGTATTCTCCTTATTGACGTGTAAGTTCTTAACAATTTTGTGCTGCGTTGCACGTACTTCATAAGGTTTGTTGTTTGTGGTAAATTTTTTATGTGTTTCAAGTGAGAGAAACCGTTGTTCCAAAAAACGGAGAAAATCTTTGAGATCCTCCACCTTTCTGGAATCCTTTAACTGCATTTCATACAGTTTGCTGGTTTCGCTATCAACCTTCTTTAGTAATATATGCGTTATGAATAAGTCCCAGGTAGATGTATCGAATCCTAATCCTTTTAATGCATTGAGAACTTCCTTTGTTGTATCATGCAATTCTTTCAGGGCTTCTCCTGATTCCTGGGATAGCTTAGGTAACCGTAAAAAAATGTCTAACTGCTTGTGAGCAAGTAGCCTTTTATTTTCGTACCTATCATTTAGCAGCTCCCATGCTATGTTGTAGTTGTCGTTTGTTATCTCCAGGTTACTTATTATTTTTGCCGCAGAGCCACCAATACATGTTTTTAAATACGAGATTTTAACTGCGTTCGGTATTTGTTTATTTTCGTGCACAATTTGGCAATAAAAATCTCGGAAATTTGACCATTTCGAATAGTCACCATAGAACTTTGGTAAGTCTAATTTCGGTAGTCTCATACTGCAATGCATCGCTTGTTCTTGATGAAATGATGTGTTGATTTTCATTCTTCATCTTTCATGCCTGATAAAACTTCCTGTATTCTTTGTGTTACATCTTTATATGATTTTCTTGCCTTTATGTAATAATCGAAGGTGAAGTAATTTGATTTCCCAATTGCCTCATTTTTAATAGATTTTACGCAAATCTCATCATGAAGGTTTGTGATTTTATCCATTAAAATACGCAACTCCTCGTACGTGGTTTTCAGTGTAGCTTTTGGTGAATGTTCCTCTAGCAATTCTTCAGCACTTGCTATCTCGCTATTCATTCTTCGGATTCTTATTATTTGCAGGTCTAGGATTTCATCTCCTTCAGGAACCTCAGGTTGTCGTTCTCCGGATGAGGATTGTTGATCATTCTGGTGCTTCATTTCATTCAAACAACGTGAAATCTGTTTTTATGATTTCTATTACGCGAACTTTTTAAACGCACGTGAAATCTGTTTTTATGATTTCTATTACATGCACGTGAAATCTGTTTTTATGATTTCTATTACGTGTACATACGCGCGCGGCTGTTCTTTATTCACTTTCGTTCACTTTTTTCTTTGAATGGTTTGTTATAACACTTTACTTTTTTAAGCTCGAAGGACCATGTTAGTTCAGCCTCTGCTTGAACTAGAATATTCTTTCCTTTTATTCCGAGCGGACCACTGATGGGAATTACGTACCTCTAATAACTCGATACAAGCAGATAACATCAAGGCTGCATCATCATCAGTATTTTAACCCTAATGCTACTCGAAACCGCATAAACGCTACTTGAAACCGCATAACGAAATCAACGGATGTGAAGACACATAAATGCAAAACCAGCAAATAGCATTATACATGTGCATGCTTCGCAACACCGTAGAAACTAACATTATCTTTTACTAACTAAGCATTTTTATTACTATATAACAACTAACATAACTAACATCTTTGAATTAGTATAAAAATATCTTGAAAGTGTAAACTCTATATTGAAATTGAAAATAAAGTAAAGCTGTGGAAAATTCCACAGCAATAAAAAATTTAAGTTAAGTGCAATAATAAATTTAACTGGCGCAGTTGGTAGCGGATATTTTCAAATATCTGTTCCTACCAAAATAACAACTGCAAGTGAATAATTAAAGTATTTTAAGTGTCACGAATAGTGAAAGTTAAAGGAATATTAACTGTAATGCTTTAATCGAACAATTATTCACGGAGTATATGAACAATATACTGTTTGATGGTATATCAAACATAGTTAAGTGATTTAAAATAAATTAAAAGTCTATAAGATATAGAAGTGAATTAACCTAAATAAAAATAAATAAAATAAATATTTTTTAATTATCACGGCATATGATAATTAAAAGTGAATATAAAATTAATAAAAATTAACAAAAAGTTGACGTCCGAGCGTCTGTACTCGAACAGTGAAATTTTTTTTTGACAAAAAGTCAAAACACTCAAGAGGAAGCGAAAAATCGATATTGCGGCAACATCAGTGGACGGAATGAAGGCATATCATCTCCTGGTCCTGATCTTCTTATTAAATTGGTGAGTTACACTTGGTATAATACTAGTTCCCCGCAACTATCTAAATTCCCTTCCAAGTTGAGAAATTTTATTGTATAAATAATTTAAAAATTGCGAAATCAATCGATAAATATAACGAGTCGCGTAACATTCAGGAAGATTTTAGTTCTGATAGTGACAGTGACAGTATTATCGAAATTAAAATTAAGAAAATGACTGACGCAGAGGAAAAACAGTTTAAAGAAATGGAACGGACATTAAGACTGTTACAAATCCCCGACGCCATTAAAGATATTCCGCCGTATGATGGTAGTAGAACGGAACTAAACAAATTTATTACACAAGTCGAAGACATTTTAAAAATTCTTAAACCTGCGTTCACTGACCCATCGTACCAGATAATTCTCTTACGGGCAATTCGTAATAAAATAGTGGGTGATGCCAACAAGGTCCTCGAAATGTACAACACCACAAATGAGTGGGATAGTATTAAAGGAAGCCTTATCGCTCACTTTGCCGATAAGAGAGATGAAAATAGTCTAATTCGGGATCTTCACGCTATCACGCAAAGAAATGACAATGTTGAAGTATATTTCACGAGAATCCTTGAAATATGTAACACATTAAAGACTTGGGCGAAACTGAATACCCCAAATGAAGCAATACAGAAAGCCAAATGGTACGATTCCATGTGCCTTTCTGTGTTCACGGCAAATTTGAGAGACTCCCTTGGAGTTATGGTAAGAGCAATGCAGCCACCGGATCTTCCGACGGCGAGACTATACTGTTTAAAGGAACAAAATATAGTCTATATGAAGAATAAAGCGTCACCTCCACCAATACGTCAAAAAACAATAATGCCTAGACATCCATATCCAAGATACAACCAATATCCACAATATAATCAGCATCCGCAGTACAATCAAAATCGACCTCAAAATTTTAATAATAATAAACCTCAATATTTCAATCATCGCCCCTTCACCCAACAAAATAATACACAATTTGGCTTAAGAGGATTACCACCTAAACCAATTCAATACCATAAACCGGAACCTATGGATACAACATCGAATGAAAATGGATATAAACAACCGGTCTATCAAAAACCACCATTCCAACGACAATTCAGTTCAACAAATCAGCCTTATCGCTTCAATAGCAATGGCCCATCAAAAGTTCAAGTTAAAGAACTATATAATATTTCATCGAACCCTTATAACAACGAAAGTGATTATTATTATCAAGACGTGTACTATGAAAATCAGGAATATGATAGTTCATACGAGGAACAAGAATCCGGTATGAATGAATATTTCGAAGAAAATCTACAAAGTCAAAATCAAAGTATCCCTATCATTGAAATTCAAGACGAGGATTTTTGCCTAAAAGCCTCGGAGAATCAACATTCGGATACCTAAGTCTGAATAGCCACCACCAAAAAGGTTATCAATTACCTTAGGTCGAACTAATCCTTAACGGACGCCCCTATAAATTCTTAATAGACACTGGTTCTACAAAATCCTTTATTGATCCAATTCT
Organism: Nephrotoma appendiculata; assembly: GCA_947310385.1. NCBI lineage: Eukaryota > Metazoa > Arthropoda > Insecta > Diptera > Tipulidae > Nephrotoma > Nephrotoma appendiculata. The sequence continues at coordinate 112,382,267 of OX371223.1, forward strand.
GATCCCAAATAAATTCGTACAAAAAATAAATCCAGTAACCATATCTACTCTATTTAATGATACGACTGTTGATAAAATGGTCCAGTTAAAGGGTATTAAAGAATTTAAAACTAACGAGGAACTCGACTTCATCCTTTTCAAATTTCACAATTATTTTAATGGTCTAATTGGCATGGAAACCATGCAAAAATTAAAAATAACTCTTGATTTAGGACAATCCCTATTAATCACTCCATTAGTTCAAATCCCATTAAAATTTAAATTAAATTTCATGTCCGCAATTTACAATATCGCTCCGCGAAGAAAAATAATAGCAAGCGTACCTGTTACAATAGAAAATGGCGAGATATATTGTATATTAAGCCCCAACTCCTAAACGGAAATCTAATCATACCAGAAGGTATACATAGGAGTAAAGATAATTACGCTAAAGTGGAAGTCGTTAACTACAGCCCACAAGCAAAAAAATTCGTGGTAGAACACCCAATAGAGTGTGAGGAAATTAGCAAATACCACACAGAAATTAATAACATCGAACCCATAAAAGATTATAATAGTTCTGATATAAAACACCTAATTCGAACATCTCACCTTAATTATGAGGAAAAACGAAGTGTAGAAAAACTCTGTACTCAATTCGAAGAGATATTTCAAAAAGAAGACAGTCAACTATCTTTCACCAATGCCATTAAACACGACATTGAATTGGAAGATATAACAAACCTATATACACTAAAAGCTACAGATATCCATATATCCACAAACAAGAAGTGGAAAACCAGATCAACAAAATGGTAAACCAAGGCATTATACGGCCTAGTTACTCTCCCTGGTCGTCACCGATCTGGATAGTACCTAAAAAGAAAGACGCTTCCGGATTAATCAAATGGCGAATGGTCATAGATTATAGGAAGTTGAACGAAAAAACAATTTCTGATAGGTACCCGTTACCCAATATAACGGACATACTAGACAAACTAGGAAAATGTTTGTATTTCACAACTCTGGACCTTGCTTCTGGTTTCCACCAGATAGAAGTAAATCCACGAGATATCCCTAAGACTGCATTCAGTGTCGAATTTGGTCATTACGAATTCGTTCGTATGCCATTCGGGCTAAAGAACGCCCCTAGCACGTTTCAACGTGTTATGGATCACGTTTTAGGAGAACTACAAGGTAAAATATGTCTCTGCTACATGGATGGCATTATAATATTCTCTACGTCACTCCAGGAGCATATGAATAGCTTGAATAAAGTTTTTACTAAATTACAAGACGCAAATCTGAAGGTACAACTTGATAAGAGTGAGTTTCCACATAAAGAAATCGCGTTCTTAGGTCATATTGTTACTTCAGAAGGAGTAAAACCTAACCCCGACAAGATCAGGGCAATTCGAAATTTCCCCATACCCAAAACCGAAAAGCAAATCAAAAGCTTTCTTGGTCTATTAGGGTATTACAGAAAGTTCATAAAAGATTTCGCTTTCCTCACAAAACCCATGACAGAATGTCTAAGGAAAGATTCTGTCATTGACCTTAATGAAAATTACATAAAATGCTTCGAAAATTGCAAAAAATTGCTGTGTGAAAATCCAATATTGCAATACCCGGATTTTGAGCAACCATTCTTGGTAACAACCGATGCGAGCAATGTCGCTATAGGTGCTGTTCTATCCCAGGGTACAATAGGACAAGATTTGCCAATTTGTTATGCTTCGCGTACACTCACAAAAACTGAGCAAAACTACTCGACCATCGAGAAGGAACTCTTAGCAATAGTATGGGCAACGAAATATTTCAGACCATACTTATTTGGCCGAAAATTTACCATCATAACGGACCACAAACCTCTCACTTGGTTGTTTTCACTAAAAGAACCAAATTCCAAACTTGTGAGATGGCGTTTAAAGTTAGAAGAGTTTGACTACAACATCGTTTATAAAAAAGGCTCTCAGAACGCGAACACTGATGCTCTATCTCGCATCCAAATCAGTTCTAACCATATTGATGTTAAAAATACCGAAAGTTCATCCTCGGTAGAAGATACAGCAAGTATGTTGTCAATACCTGACAATCTAATCACAACAACAAAGAATTCTATAAACATGTTCGAAAAACAATTAGTCATTTACCTATCCGATAACTTAAAGGAACCTCTCGTTAAAACTGAAACGCTTTTCAACTCTCGGAAAAGAGTAACAGTGCAAATACCACGTAAACGAGGTATAAAAACTACCATTACAGAAGAGCTACGGAAATTATTTGGACGAACTAGGAATCTGACATGTATTTTCAGTTCAGAGGAATGTTTTCAATACGTTTCAGAAGCGTATAAAGCGATGACATCCTCCAAACCAAGGGTAACAAATCCTAAAGTAAATTTAGTACGGTCTATGTCACTTCTAACCGACATTGAAGACGAAAACAAACAACAAGAGATCATTAAAAGGACCCACGAACAAAACGAACATCACGGTATCATAGAAAATTACGAGCATATCAAAAAAGAGTACTATTTCCCAAGAATGAAAGAAATGATAAGAGACTACGTAAATCAATGCGACGTTTGCCAACAAGTAAAGTACGACCAGCAACCTCTACAACTACAACTATCCTTAACTGAAACACCGAAGAAACCCATGGAGATTATTCACATTGATATATTCCAATTAGAGGCAGTAAAATTCTTAACGGTTATAGACAAGTTCAGTAAATTTGCAGCAGCCTACCTGTTAGAAGAAAAAACAACTAAAAGGATTTCTGAAGCACTAATACACTATTTCAGTCAACACGGACTACCAGGTAAAATTATAGCTGATCACGAAATAGGAAATGGAGGAGAAGTTAAAATAAGATGGAAAAATATTAAATTGAATTACACATCACTACACCGTATAACTCCACCGGTAACTCCCCAGTCGAAAGACTACACTCGACATTAAAAGAAATCTGTAGTATTATACGCCTAAAAGATAAGGATAAAAATCTAGGAAACGTAATGAATCTTGCCATATTGTCGTATAATAATTCAGTCCACTCAACAACTAAAATCACACCATTTGGGTCTCATACGAAACGACACATTTCACAACAGGATGTGCAAAAACAGGATGTCACAAAACAGGATATCACAAAACAGTACATGGTACGCTACAGTACATGGTACAAAACAGGACCGATTAAAACAGTACAACACAAAACAGTACATGGTACACTAAAGTACATGGTACGGAACAGGACCGATTAAAACAGTACATCACAAAACAGTACATGGTACACTAAAGTACATGGTACGGAACAGGACCGATTAAAACAGTACATCACAAAACAGTACATGGTACACTAAAGTACATGGTACGGAAGAGTACATCGCAAAACAGCACGTATTAAAAGAGAACACCACAAAATTGTTAATAGTCAATTTTGCAGGTTATAAATCCAAAAAATTGTTTAAGTTTTACTTATTGTTGCAAAGTAGATCAAAAATTTAATTAAATATATAAATAAAACAAATTTATTATTTATATATTTATTTAAATTTTTTATCTATTTTGCAACGATCGAGTATTAGCGATTTAAATTAAAATAATGTTATATATTGTTAGGTGAAGGGATATTTTATTATAATTTAAAGCAATTATAATTCTATATAGTATACTGTCTAATTACTCTAGGTGAAGGCAAATATCCACTTGATAATATCCTAATTACTAAACGTATTCAATAAAAAAAATATTTAACAAAAAATCCTCTAGCTTAACGTTCAGTAACATGTACTTTAGTGTACCATGTACTGTTTTGTGATGTACTGTTTTAATCGGTCCTGTTTCGTACCACGTACTTTAGTGTACCATGTACTGTTTTGTGTTGTACTGTTTTAAATGGTCCTGTTGTGTACCATGTACTTTAATGTACCATGTACTGTTTTGTGATGTACTGTTTTAATCGGTCCTGTTCCGTACCATGTACTGTTTTGTGATGTCCTGTTTTATTACATCCTGTTTTGAAATGTGCCATAGCGAGCGGCTTCGACACCATTTAGTCTCTTAAAAGGTCACTAGGAAAGAATTAGACTTCGTGAATGAAATCGATTACCTGCAACAACATAAAGAAAGATACGAACAACTATGTAACGACATCCATAAACAGTCATCCGAAATTAAAGCCAAAATTATTACAAAAATCAATAAAAAGAGAAAACCCGTTTTCCCTATTTCTCCAAAATTATTCATTTATACAAAAAGAAAGAAAAGAGGAAAATTAAGAGCTAACTATAAAAAACGACAAGTATTAAAAGACAACGGAATAGTAATAGAAACCGCAGAAGGCAAAGTTCATAAAAGTAAAATTAAACGATTATTCCAGGTCCCTAAAGATCACGTGCCAAGAGATCAAGCTGACATCGCTCAAGGACAATAAAGGAGTAATCCCTATAAAAATTGGTAATGCAAAAATCTACAACGGATTTCGTAAAATCATACACATCATACAATTAGAACCATACGGACAAATCATAGACAACATTAAAAAGCAAGTAAATGAACTACTAGAGAAATTCACAGTAGAAAGCGGTTATCGAAATGTATTAAATAGCAAGAAAATTATCACCCAATACAAATTAAATCAAGTTGAAAAATTATACATAGAAGTACTACCGAAACGTTACAGACGTGGACTTTCTAACGGATTGGGAGCACTTATAAAAGACATTACTGGAAATTTGGACAATCAGGATCTAATCGATGTACAAAACGCAATAAATGAAATAAACCAGAATCAAGATAAAATTAATGATCAAATCAATAACCAGATACAGGTGAACAATCAAATAATAAACAGATTAGAGGAAATTCAAAATACTATAAACGTCAATCTTAATCGAATACAATACGAACAGAACAAAACTACAGAAACCATTAATCACATCTCCCTTTTAATTTTATGCGACCAACATTTTTACAGAATCAGTCATGTGCTTGAAATTTTACAAGAACACATAGAAAACTTGTTAGACATTATAGCATTTTCAAAACAACGTTTAGTATCACGCCATTTATTGACAAATAACGAAACAGAATACATAACTAAATTATTTGAACAAGACGACATAAAAGTACAGAACCACAATCTTCTCTATGATTTATTAGAACTAAAAGGATTTTATAACAATACCAAATTAATATACATAGTTAAAGTTCCTATGTTTTCAAAAGAAAAGTATGAAAATTATCAAATTAAACTCATTCCCTTCCATAATAAAATTATAAACCCTATTCCATATAACCAAATTATCCTAAATACCCAATTATATCAATTTGTAACAAACCAATGTAAACAAATATATGAAACATTATATTGCAAAGAAGAGAAATTAATGCCAACGTTAGGGACATGTATACCAGCTATAGTAAACCAACAACAAGCCGAATGCGTAACACAAAATATATCCACCTTTGAAGATATCGATTACTTATCTGAAGGAATACTCTACGTTCAACCTGCAGATAAACAAATAATATATACTTCTACTTGTAACCAGCAAATTCATAAAATTACAGAACAAACACTCATAGAATTCAAAAACTGCGATATAAATATCAAGGGCCAGAAATTATCTACAGACGAAATAGAATTTTCCGATCACATTGAAATTAGAATACCGTATAATGAAATAAACATCATAGAAACTAAACCTGAATTAACACTGGAGATTCTACATAATAAAACTACACAAAACTATAGCCAAGTCAAGCTAAGACATGAAAAGGCAATTCTACACAGCTCTACTGGACACATATCGCTAACTTTCGTTATAATATTCATAATATTGTTTATTCTTTATATTTGCTGCTGGCCAAGCAAAAGATGTACCGCTTTAGGACTACTTAAGCAGCCTGACGCTCATCTTAGAGGGGAGGAATTACGTACCTCTAATAACTCGATACAAGCAGATAACATCAAGGCTGATAACATCATCATCAGTATTTTAACCCTAATGCTACTCGAAACCGCATAAACGCTACTTGAAACCGCATAACGAAATCAACGGATGTGAAGACACATAAATGCAAAACCAGCAAATAGCATTATACACGTGCATGCTTCGCAACATCGTAGAAACTAACATTATCTTTTACTAACTAAGCATTTTTATTACTATATAACAACTAACATAACTAACATCTTTGAATTAGTATAAAAATATCTTGAAAGTGTAAACTCTATATTGAAATTGAAAATAAAGTAAAGCTGTGGAAAATTCCACAGCAATAAAAAATTTAAGTTAAGTGCAATAATAAATTTAACTTGGGGGCTAATACCGGAATAAACTTATTAAACGAATGTGAGTAAGGTTTTTGAGTACTAACTTTTTTATTCATTAAATATCTACTTATATACAAAATTTTTATACCTAAAAGTGCAAAGAGCGCATTTTTATTACACGTATTATAACAATTGTATTTTGTGTATTTTGTGTTATATATGTATAAGTGCCAATGTAGCACAAAAATATGTTAATGCACATTTATCAATTTTAATATAGAAATTTCTGTACACTTTTGTTTTATGTGTTTAAACAACAACGTTGCGTGGAAAACATCATGGACGAAGCAAGGTGAAGCTTCCCAAACGGTATCAAAGCCAGGATTGACGCCAAGACAGGTCATGCTGTATGTTTGGTGGGATTGGAAAGGAATCGTGCAGTACTGGACCAAACGATTGATTTTAATCTTTATCAGCAACTAACGCGACTAAGACAATCAATTCAGTTAAGACGTCCAGAATTGATCAGCATAAAGGGCGTTATGTTCCATCATGGTAACGCTAGACCACACACATCATTGATGACCCGGCAGAAACTGAGAGAGCATGGCTGAGAAGTTTTGATGCACCCACTATATAGTCCTGACCTTGCACTATCGGACTACCATTTGTTCCGGTCCATGCAGAACCATCGTAATGGATTTAAAAAATTAAATTCAAAAGAGGCCTGTGAAAATGAGTTGCGTCGATTTTTTGTCTCTAAACCAGTGTTTTCCAACTAAGGAGTCATACCATATATCTGAGGAGCCATATATGCTAAATTCATAAATTTAGAAGGCCTTGTACTTATATAGACAGGCCATGAAAATTTTATTTATTACTAATACAAATATGAAATTAAGATGTAAAACGGTACATTTTTATGTTTATACAACATATAATTAAACACAACGTTAAAATTTTAATTCAATCCCAATATTTACATTCATTGAAAAATCTGTAAGGAGCTTTGACACGATTCTAATTTAGTTCTCTATATATGGTCCGTATCGCAACAAATTGATGAAATGGCAGATGATGTGGAAAATCAATTATTTGGTCATCTTTAGATCAAGAAATTTGCTTTACGACTCGATGAAACAACACTACGCGACAATGAAGCGCTTCTGATGGCGTATGTCAGATATTTAAATAATGATCAGCTCTCAGAAGAAATGTTTTTTGCTCGGATGCTCAAAACAAACACCACAGGTGAGTCAACTTTTCAAGAAGTTAAGACTATGCAATTACGATTTAAAGATTTATTTGATATGAATATTAGTGACTGGGTGATAGATCCACTTGCGGGATATGCATGTAAAGTTGACTTATTGTTACACAAATGCGTTATTGAGTTACAAAATAAGGTGTCAGCTCAACTATTGTCCAGAAATAATTTGGATGCACAGAGATATTGCAGTAAAATTTTCATCACTACTTTGGGAGAGTGCAAAATTATTTGATATGGTAAGTCCTACCTCGCATCTAGTAGAATCTGGATTTAATCGGTTCTACTTTTACTCTCAAAAATTCGTAATCTTCTTGACATCATGAAGAGACAGGAGCATCGTTTATGCTTAACAAAATTGGAACCAAATTTTAAAAAACTATTCCCATCAGACGCTTGGTTCTCATTAACTAATAATATTGTACATTTTATATTAAGGCTGAGTGCCAAACTTAGGATAAAAGTCAATTTTAAGTAAATTTTTCGGTAAATTCAATTATTTTTCACAAACTCTATGACAAACAAACTGTTCGAAAAATCTGCCCTAAACCCGATTTTTACCGTAGTAAACGATTTACCTTAGTTTTGCACACAGCCTAAATAAATTAAATAAAGAATGAAGTTTTTCTTAATTCTTTATTGCGTATACTATAACTTTATAATCCATATTTAATATTTTATGACGAAGTGGGCCATAGAAGAAAATAATACTCGAAAGTGAGCCTTTGGCCGCCCCGGTGGCAAAGTGGTTAGCATGCTTGCTCCAGCGACCGGAGGTCCCGGGTTCGATTCCCGGTGGTGACAAGGAAAAATTTCACGGCTGGTTCAGGATCAATGAATTAATCACTCATTATCCGAAATGAAAATATGAATATGAAACCTCATTTGAGGCGGCCAAATCCCTTGATGGAATGTATAGTGCCAGAGAGAGAGAGAGAGAGAGAGAGAGAGAGAGAGAGAGAGAGAGAGCTTTTGGCAAAATAAGGTTGAGAAACACTGCTCTAAACCACAGAAGTTTTACAGTGATGCGATCATGGCCTTACCAGAAAAGTGGCAAAAGGTCATCGATCAAAATGGCACGTACTTGATTTAATAAAGTTCATTTGAAATAAGAAAATTCTTTGTTTCAATGTTACCCAAAAAAGGCCACGAAGTTTTCCCTGTTTTGCTAAAAAAATGGGGTTTCTTGCATAATATGATATGCGCGTGAACTTTTTCCTAAATCTATCCTAAAAACAAAAACAAAAAATTAGGAATAGTTTAGGAAATATTTCACAAGCCTATATAGTAATGTGAATTTTTTCCTAAAACCGAAAATATGTCTAAGTATTAGTGAATATGCTATACGAAAATAGATCAACAGCACGATCAAATAATTGATTCAATATTGATCAATAAAAACTAGTCAACGCAATTTTTTTTCTCTATATATTCTATCTTATTAATATATTTTATACATATCTAAGATATTATTAATATTGTAAAAGGTTTTTATATTTAATGTAAAATTCACTTTAACTGTTTTAATTCACTTTACCTATTTTATAATAATTAACACAATTTATAATTTTTAACTGTTAGTATTATTTTTATTCGATTACATTTTTGATTACATTATCGAGCCTCTACTTCTGGCTCGTCACTACCATGTTACTATTTTACTGACTGCCCTTCTTCTATCTATATATCTTTTGTATATTTATTAATTATTATGCTATGTCACCTTAATATTAATTCTTGCAATATTTAGTAATGCCTAATAAACATATTTTGCTTTTGTTAACGAATCAATTCTAGTTTTCGGTCAAAAACTTATGATTGCGTAAAGCAATAAATTTTGGAGTTTAAAATGTGTTTATTTTACAAAATACAATTTCATGAAAATATTTCGCGTGCCTGTCTTTCGAAATACAGAGTATATTGCACCGCGTATGATATTGATATTTCCATGACAAGTGTGTGGCATTACAATATGAGCACCAGATAAAATCATTGTTTTTATGTTTGTATTTGAGTTTCCAAAACCACTATAACTACTTTCTGGAGAATTGCTGAAAGTGGTTTATTGAGTAACGGAATCGTCTGCGATTGTATATTCGTTTCGACCAGAAATATTTTAAATAAATGAAAGTGACTACAATGAGATTTGCTTTACAGTCAAAATTATAACCTATTTTTATTGTTGATGCAAAGACGAGGTTAAATATCACAGCCATACCTTAAACGATTATTTATCCACTTTAGAGCGATCAATACTTCGAGTAAATACATTTGGAAGAAATTCTCTTGGCAATAACAGGGTCAAATGGTCAAAAACCACCACTTGTCAAATATTGAATGGAAAAATTTCAATAAATCCGTTCCAGAAACCACTATCAGGTCTTGGCCATAAATGAGACTAATATTTTTAGATCATGTTTGGTCCATTCGAGATTCACATACAGTTTGGGGAAATTCTCTTGGCATTAACAGGGTCAAATGTGTCTAAAACCACCCCTTGTCATACATTGAATGGAAAAATTTCAATATATCCGTTCCAGATACCACTATAAGGTCTTGGCCATAAATAAGACTAATATTTTTAGATGATGTTTGGTCCATTAGAGATTCATTCATAGTTTGAAGAAATTCTATTGGCAATAACAATTTTTATATTCAGTTCGTCTACGTCTTTATTTCTCTCTACCAAAATGGCTCGTTTGTTGAACTAAACATGGTTTTTGTGATTTGCACCAATATTCGGGAACACATTTCTTGATCAATTCTTCTTTAGAGGTTGTGAATGGATAAAAATTAGGTGGGAATGAAATGAAACCAGTCGAAACGTTAAAGAGAATTTTTCAACTTCTAATGCCTGATAATTGCTTTGAAAACACGTCCATTCGTTATTTTTTAAAGCGACTCGCATATTCGTTGTTAATTTGACAATTTTCACGTACCTCCACAAATTCGATGACTTCAAGCAAGCGTCAAATAAGATCAGCAGCTGTTGATCTTGGAATGACTGGCAGCGTCTGGCAAAAGTCAGCGTGAAGTTTTAAACAATTTGACCAATTGATTGTGTTGATGTAAGAGTTGTTGCAGTTATGTAATTGTGTCGCACTTTAACGCTCGACTGATGTCACAACGCTGATTGATTTCATCATCAGAATTTCGAAGAAAATAAATCTGAATAAATTTGCGATCAACATTCTCTGGCGGAACAACTCTCCTGCACGATGAGTAATTTGTCCTTGAATCGGTAAAATTGAAGAAAAATTATTAATTTATGTGTCTCGGAGTACCACATTATTTCCTAGTGCACTTGGTGGTGAAACGTTGTGATGCGTTGATGTGGGTTTGTGTGATGTGTTTGTGTGTTATAATCGAAAAATGATTTACCCTAGAAGTTGTTTTAACACCTCGTGCTTCAATAATATTCATCCTAAATGATGTCATTTTGAATGAACTGTTGTACTTTTGTAACTTCTGCAAGAAGCACTTCGACCGAGGTTCTCGGCCAGAAAGCAATGATATCAGTGGATTTGGTGGCGGTGTCAATTGAGGTAATTTGACCTTTCCGCTCACACAACATATAATCCTGGCGTTTCGTGTCAAAATCTCAAAGCATTGCAATGTTGACAAACAGTGCTCCTTCGTCCAAAGTCGGCCGAAATCGACTGTTGGATCGTATCTGAATACCGAACGTTCAAAATTGTTTTGTGCGTACGTTCCAACTGAGCGAGTCGAACTCGACTGTATCCGTTGTTCCGGAATCATTATGAACCGCGCTTGGGAAAATCAAATTCGATTTGCTTCCAAACGCTGTCTATGCTCTTCATCCGTCTCAGTGACTCGACGATCAAGTAGTTGGCTTGCGTTCCGTGTATGCCGCCCAATATTTCGACGCCTCACTAGAGGCTTTTTGCCAAAGAAATAAACCACGAACCAATATTAATTCAAAGTTTGCAAAACACCCAATTGCAACTAACTTAAATAAATTTAATTTGATAAATTTTGATTGTACGAAAATATGACACCGATAACACACTGAACTATCGCATTTAATTAAATTATTTTTGACAAAATATCAATATTCAAGGCGGAATTTTTTGTTATTATAAAATTATAACTATCAAACTGAACGTCGACGCCATCTTTGCCATTTTTGCAAACAAAATTACTGACCAAATTGTCGACTTTCCTGGTGTATTTTCCAAACAATTTCATTACCTTAAAATATTAGTCTCATTCATGGCCAAGACCTTATAGTGGTTTCTGGAACGCATATATTGAAATTTTGCCATTCAATGTATGACAAGGGGTGGTTTTAGACACATTTGACCCTGTTAATGCCAAGAGAATTTCCTCAAAGTATGTGTGCATCTCGAATGGACTAAACATGATCTAAAAATATTAGTCTCATTCATGGCCAAGAACTTACAGTGGTTTCAGGAACGGATATATTGAAATTTTCCATTCAACATATGGCATGGGGTGGTTTTTGACATATTTGACCCTGTTATTGCCAAGAGAATTTCTTCAAAGTATGTGTGCATCTCGAATGGACCAAACATGATCTAAAAATATTAGTCTCATTCATGGCCAAGACCTTACAGTGGTTTCTGGAACGGATATATTGAAATTTTCCATTCAACATATGGCATGGGGTGGTTTTAGACATATTTGACCCTGTTATTGCCAAGAAAATTTCTTCAAAGTATGTGTGCATCTCGAATGGACCAAACATGATCTAAAAATATTAGTCTCATTCATGGCAAAGACCTTACAGTGGTTTCTGGAACGGATATATTGAAATTTTCCATTCAACATATGACAAGGGGTGGTTTTTGACATATTTGACCCTGTTATTGCCAAGAGAATTTTCTCAAACTATGTGTGCATCTCGAATGGACCAAACATGATCTAAAAATATTGGTTTCATTCATGGCCAAGACCTTATAGTGGTTTCTGGGACGGATATATTGAAATTTTCCATTCAACATATGGCATGGGGTGGTTTTTGACATATTTGACCCTGTTATTGCCAAGAGAATTTCTTCAAAGTATGTGTGCATCTCGAATGGACCAAACATGATCTAAAAAGATTAGTCTCATTCATGGCCAAGACCTTACAGTGGTTTCTGGAACAGATATATTGAAATTTTCCATTCAACATATGACAAGGGGCGGTTTTTGACATATTTGAACCTGTTATTGCCAAGAGAATTTCCTCAAAGTATGTGTGCATCTCGAATGGACTAAACATGATCTAAAAATATTAGTCTCATTCATGGCCAAGAACTTACAGTGGTTTCAGGAACGGATATATTGAAATTTTCCATTCAACATATGACAAGGGGTGGTTTTAGACACATGGCCCTGTTATTGCCAAGAGAATTTCCTCAAACTGTGTGTGCATCGTGAATGGACCAATATGGTCTGAATATGGTCTGATCTGAATATGGTTAGAACAAACATAATTATGAATACAAATCGATTTAATTTGTATGTACAATTTATTTATTAGAATTTTAACGATTTCTTTAAAAAATCGTACCCCTAACCCCAATTGATTTTTTTGAAACTTTTTGCATATCTTAAACTGAACAAATATTCGCTTATTAATGCCTTTGAATCCTAAGATAGTTTGTTGAGGCAAAATCATGAGTTCTGATCTTTTCAATTGATCTAAAAGTAATTTCAGTTCTTCAGGGACGTTTTAGTTTGAAAATAAAATTGATATAATGTTAGTTTTTTATTATTTGGTTATTTTAGATTTTTAAACAATGATTTTTCTTTATTAAAGCTCTCGGTTGGTAATAATTACCACTAGCAACTTTTTTAATCATTATATTCAATTATTTTGTTGAATGCTATATTATAAGCAATAATTGAAAGATTCACTAATACTATCAAACGATTTTAAATTTAGGAAAGTTTTAGGAAATTCTTCACCACCGTAATATGATACTGAACTGCATGTTCAAACTAATAAACTTTAATATAGGAGGATTCTGTTTCTTTGTATGTACTCGGAATATGTGTGATTCCAATGGTTACAGAATACCTGCACCGTGCAGCATTTGTACAAACTGAAAAACTCGTAAATCAGCACCACTAAGAATTAAGCTAAAATTATTGATTAAAAATACTTTGAGGTAATCGTATATTCAACTAGGTAGTTCAGGTTTTATGAGTCTACACCGAAACTTTATTACGGTTTATATTTTGTCAAGAAATACTGTCTTGAAGTAGTATACTATAATTTAGTTTTGTAGTTTACCTTCGGGATAAAAATTGACGGTACATGAAAGAAGAAACCTGACAATACTGAATACATGATGATATGCTACGTATTCTAGGTAATTGCACATGAACTAAAAAATTTGTTTATCTTATCTTACATAGAAACATTACGTATACGTTCGCATTATAAAGCATAAACTTATATTTTGTCTTTACAAAATGCAAAACTCATTGTTTATTTATCCTTAGCATAAGTAAAATTTTTGCATAAATGAAAACCTTGTAAAACGTGCTCTTGTAATTTACGTATACAAACATGAATTGTGAGGAATGCATTGTCCTTGTATACCTCTAGAAAAATGTTAAAACCATTCAAAATAACAGGTACACAAAACACAAATTTTATCGATTGCATACAAAAACACATGAGCAGAATACGAAGACTAGACGTTTACATCCGAATGTATAGCACGCCCCCCCGATAAAATATCACCGAAATAACATAAAAATTATGATGCACAGCATTTTTTACAATAAAGAGATGATTCGCTTTTGCTGTACGGTACGTATATCGTATTTACTGTCTAATCGTAAATACGAGCACTCATATCACGATTAAAAATCTCGAGACTTATGAAATAACGAAATTTAATGCGGGTTAAGCTTTTAAAATTTTATTAAGCTTTTTTATTTGCGGTTTAATGTTGTTCCTTATATAATCAATTGTCTGTCCCTCCTCACCAGAACACATTTAAATACCAAATTATAATTTAATTAATTTTATCTCACAATTAATACGCGCATCAAAAGCCAGTTTTACGACATACAACAGAGCAAAAATTATTTTATTTATCTTTTTTTAATGTTCAAAGCATATTTTTAAACAATTACTCGACTCGTATATACATATATTGTGTATTATGTGAAATATTCATACATATGTATGTAGTATCTTTGATTATATTTTAAAATAGAACTAGGCAAGATAATTAATTTTTATTTTTTAATTATTTATTGCCTGAAACCATACTCGTATATAGTATGTGAAGTGTACATTTTATTTTAAAAAGACAGTCAAAGCCAATGAGTATTAAAATGGGAAAATATATGCACCAAACATAGAACTAGATGCTGGTACGCAAAATAGGATATTGTACAACAAGTGAAGAAAGCGAGTCATTGTAATACGAATGTGACAATTGTTTGAAATTCGCATGAAATATAATTACAGCACTAGTTCTGCAATCGATCATTTTCATCATGCATAAAGAAAAATTATTTGCAAAAGTTGTGTATGATTTTTTTATTGATATCAGTTATTAAAATTCGATTGCAGAACTAGTGTTGCAAATAAGTTTAGATGATTCTGAAACAAGATTGTTATAATGGCGTGATACACGAATTTTTGTTATGCTTTTTTTGCAAAATTAGTGCTGCTATTAAAATGTTACACTATTCCTATCTAACAGCGACAATATGATTTTTTTCGATTGCAGCACAAGTTACAGTTGTTGTTGGGTTATACTAATTCATTTTCAATTTTTATTATCTGTTTGCCAAATTGTACTAGTTTTCTTAAATAACGAAATTTATTTAAAAACTGCTGGTTTTACCTCCGCTGTCCCATTCCTTATGTTGTTGTAACCCAAACAACAATCGAAAATGTGTTTTATAGGTCTAAAACACAGGGTCTCTGCCGTTTTGACTACTATTATGCATTGGGGAGTGGAACAAATTTATAACATTGTACGGCATAGCCTAATTTGTGAATACCTAATTTTATTCATACATACGTATAGCAGTTGGCGTAGGCAGTTGGCGAAACACACTTACACTTAATAAACAAGTTTTATTAATGACTTGTTTTACGGATGTGAAGTTTATCCTAACTTGCCCTAAAACCAAAAACAATGTTTATAATTAAATTTAACAGTGTAATTTGAGTGCGCGTTTTATGATATTTAACGAATTTGAGCAATAAAAGTTAGTCTGGGATGGGTACTTCTATTTAAAGGTCCACCGATTTGTCATTGCTAATAGATTCTGTACCCTGTTGACCAATTTATGGCGAAACATAAAGTTCTGCCGATCGTGAGAATTCCTGCTTTTCGAATATAAGTGACGCGGGAAATGTATCGGTTCCGTTGAAAAATAGAAAAATTGTCCAGATGTTCACCTGAACAGTTTATTTAACATATAATTTATTGGAAATTATTTAAATATTTTGCATATTACACATTTTAACATAAGTTGATTCACATTTTTATAAATGTATTCATTATAATTTTATGCTGATATAGCGTTATTTTTATATATAAGGTCAATAGAATGATAAAATAAATCAGAATTACCTTTACAATGATTCCACAAAGTATTTAATAAGACCTGACCATCGGTAATCTTAATAATCATTTAAAATCAAACAATCAACAAATTTATTTCTCCATTGAAGATACTAGGACAAAAAATGGTCCTTGAAGTAACATTACGAACGGCACTTTGGAAATTCAAGAATTGCTGTAATACACGAATATCATTGTTTCTGCTAAAATTGAATGCCAGCAAACCACTGCAGGCAAATTAATAAACCAAACAAAATTAACTTGAAAAAAGATGGGCCTCACAGGAAAATTATAAAATACTGCGAAAAGCGCCTCATCAACCTTCAACTTCTGTACGACCAAATCTGCACAACAAATGCAGAATTGATACACACATTACCCGATAATCACCCATATCGTAAACAAGAATATCATAAGCAAGTCCAGATGGTATTTGAAGAGACGAAATCCATGCTTCTCAAAATCAAAGAAGAATTAACAACAAACCAATCTAAAGAAAATAAGCAAAAGGTCAGAGAAGATGAAGTAGCCGATGCTGCCTCCTATATATTTGAGGAAGATGAGAGACCCACTGGATCATTAACCCCACAAAATCAGAACAAACGCTACAAATCGCAAGCAGCCAAAGCTGAGATGTTGAAGAAAAACCTAAAAAATAGAGGATTACGTTTCACCGCTAAAACCTAGCAAAGTCTATTGCGAGCTGAAATTAAAGCAGGTAGCAGACGCATGAAAATCATTCTACATTAATCACGAAAATATTATTGCAGAAGCCGAAAAAGAGGATTTGGATGAAGAGTATTTCGTGAACCGTTTTCGACAACATTGGTTTGATTAAATACGAAACAATTGTTATTGCATTACAAGAAGAACCGGATAACAGATTGAGCAGCTTAGAACTGTTTATTCCAATGAAGAGCTAGCCAACGAAGAAACAATGTATTATCTACTTGCGGTAGTCCGAGGACAAGCTATTCAGCCATTTAGCTTTGTCAGGAGAAAGTTATATCACCGCATGGAGCACGCTCGTCAATAGATATGAGAGCAAAATGATGTTGGCCAGCAATCATATCAACACATTATTGGATTTACCTACCTTAACAGAATAATCAGCCAATGGACTGCGAACGATGCATGGTAATGCCTTAGAATGCATGAATTTGGGTATCCAGACAGAGCACTGGAGTGCTTTTGTAATAACCATACTCTCAAGGAAGCTGGACGCAGAAACACATCGCTTGTACGAAACCATTAAAGCACCAAAAGAAATTCAAACGATAAAAACAATTTTTGAATTTCTTGAATCAAAATTTCATTCTCTAGCTACAGTTGCTAGCGATAGGATCATTAAGAAAGAGAAATCACTGACGCTTCCATCTTCATGCTGTGCTCATTATGGTGGTCATCACGAGCTGTCCACTTGCAAGAAGTTCCAAGGATTGACAGTAATAGAGAGGACCACGGCTGCTAAGGAAAGGGTTTATGTAGAAGGTGTTTATAAAAATGTCACGGTCCCAAATGCCAGAATTTATTGTGAAAGGTGTTACGGAGATCACCATACTGTACTTCACGACATTCAAAAGGGAAGCGCAAAGAAACCGGAAACTCTAACAAAGACATCGTTGCAAACAGGTGTCAATACTCTAAAAGGTGGAGTTTTACTGGCAACCGCCATGGTTAGGATAACAACCGACAACGGAGAACATTTAGTTCGAATGCTGATTGATCTAGTCTCCCAAGCAACATCTATCACTGAAGAAGCTGCAGATGGTCTCAAGTTATCAAGTACTCTTACTCAAGTAAACATTGCTGGCATGGAGATAATAACAGCCGGAACAGCGCGTTCTACTACAGAATTCACAATTAGTCCAAGATTCACATCAAACTTAAAATTAAAAATAAATGCCATAATTTTCAAAATCATAACCGGAAAACTCCCTGAAGCAGCAACCAATCCAAGTTGGAATCACACTAAAAACCTGATATGGGCAGATCCAACATTTTATGAACCCGGTCCGGTTGACATACTGTTGGAGGCGATTACTATTGCCAAATAATCATGGCTAATCTTTTTTGGCACCAGATGAACCAATTCCGCAGCTAACCAAATTAATCACTGAAAACACATCTCCTAACGTAAACATGGAGGTCATTCAAACCTTAGTCACAACCTCGGCACGAGCAGCTAAAGGAATTTTGGGAAAGTAACAAGCAAAAAGGAGCTAACAGAAGACGAAAGGGAATGTGAAGAATTCTATACAAAAACCTTTACACGTCAGGCTGATGGAAGATATAAGGCACGAAGCCGTAGTTGGAGAGGTCTAGCACTACTACTTACCACACCATGCAGTATTGAAGGACTCGAGCACAACAACCAGGCTGCGGGTCGTTTTCGATGCATCAGCCTAAACATACACGCGGGGATATTTTAAATGATATCATGCTAAATGGGCCCACACTTCAGCAGGACCTGCTAAGCATATTGTTACGATGCGGAAACATAGATATGTATACACAGCTGATATTAAAAAGATGTTCCTTCAAATTTTGGTTCATGAAGACGTCCAGGATTATTAACGGATTTGTTGGAGGAAGTCATCAGAGCAGCCAATAAAAGAATACAAGCTAACTACAGTGACCTACGGTACAGCATCAGCCTCATACTTAGCCGTGAGGACATTACAACAGTTAACCAGAGATGAAGCTGTCACGTATTCATGCGCCTCAGAGTTTACGCTAAACGATTTCTATATAGATGGCCTCATCTCTGGAAAAACACATTCGAGGAAGCTTTAGGTGCTCAGAAGCAAATAATAGTATTACTCAAAATTAGTGGAGTCAATTTACGTAAATGGGCTACCATAATCACATCGCCCTGATGCAAGCCATACCCACGGACCTACGAATTATTGGACTAGCTGAATTTGAACTTGATGACACATAGTTAAAACTCTCGGCATACATTGGAATCAAGTGACAGATAGTTTCGGATTCCGTATCACGCTCATACCATCTAACAAGGAGCCTACCAAACGCACCAGTTACAGTAGTAGCCAAGTTAATGATGCAGGACCTTTGGTTAAAAGGGCTATCCTGGGATCAATCACTACCTCCAGCTATAACCGCGCAGTGGTGGAGATTCAGAAACTCTCTACCGTCACTAGAAGAAATCACCATACCATCAATTAGTCTGCACGGATTTTGCTATGCATCCGATAAAGCTTATGCAGCAGACATATACATGCACTACTTCTGAGAATAAAATCAAAGTAACCAATACATTTACCAATATGTACATTTTATTGTATAACCCATTATAAACGCCCAGTTGTAGCTTTTTTTGTCACCACCAGGAATCGAACCCGGGACCCCGAATTACATAGCAAACGCTCTACTTACTATGCTATCGACGGCGACAAAGCTAGACTTATTCCTTCATTTAGTCACAAAAATACAATTTGAACAAAAATACTTTGAAAATATTCTTCCCAATTCCTTATTCCCAGGGAAAGAATGCCACAAGCAACAGAAAATATTCCATAAACAAATAACAAGCTGTCCATTCGTGGAAATTTTTTTACAGGACTTTCAAGTTTAGAAAGGACTATGCGTGAACAATTTATCATTCACCTGTGAATGACAAGTTCAAACTATCTTGACTTTTACACCCCGCCTCTGTCGATTATGTGGTTTATTTTTTCAAGTGACGAGAGAAATGTGCCATTTGTATATAAATTATTTGCCATTTGAATTGAATTTTAGAAAATTAGTGAAATTTAGTGAAATTTCGTTGTAGTGCTTCCAATATGTTTAATTTACCAACATAAATTACTGAACATCACACATAACATCATCAACGGCCAAATTCACATTAACAATAAGTTCACATCCAATGCTGATCGGCACGCATATGAAACCCGAATAAAACGACACGTGCATGTAAGTAAAGCAGATCCGATATCCATCATATGCGCATCCATAGTAGCTTACAACAGATTACCAATAGAGATGAAATCGCTTCTATTCTAGTCGTTATTCTAGTCGTCAAAACAGTTCATTTTAATGGAAATGGAAATCTTCTTGTTTTGTCCTTTTTCTTATTTTACTTGACTGTTAAATATTTGATGTAAATCAATTATCATTATAATTTTAATTTACTTTTCTACTGTTTAAATTTTAAGATTTTATTTAATTGTTATTCCATTTTTAATCTATATCTATAAAAATGGTTCAAAAAATGTATGTGCACGCATCAGCTGAGAACGGCTGAACCGATTTGGCTCAATCTTTTTTTATAGTGTTTGCAATTGCCAGGAGATGGTTCTTACGAAAGAAAATTTTGAAAAAATTCACCGGAAAAGTCTAAAAACCCGAAAAATCGAATAAAAAGCCATTTTCATATGAATTTTGTATGTACAATTTTTATGAGACAGGTGGTGCAGTGATTAAAGCATCGGCGCTTGGATTCGGAGGTACTGAATTCGATTCCCACCGAAGGCTACATCCAAACTGCTACTTTGTTTTTTTATTCAAAATTCAAAATCCGTAAACACGAAAAAATCGAAACCAAATGGAAAGCCGAAAAATCAAAAAAAAAATCGGAAAGTCGAAAATTGCGTTTTGTAGAGGAATTTTATATGGAAATACACTTAACACCACCGATGAAAATTGTATTTTGACAATGAGCATTCATTTAAATAGCCACTTCGGATTATTTTCAATAGATGGCGTTGGTTGCATACTACTATAAATATAAGTTGTGTAGAATTTTGACAATCTTATCTATATATATATATCTGTGGCCACAAGGTAAAACGTAATAACTCAATTTTCCATTTTTTAAAGTAGAACTTTTGAAAAATCATTTTTGATTATAAAAACACCCCGTTTACATATAAGGGTTGACTTTTCTGAAACTGAATAAATTATATTATTATTTGTTAATTCGAATAGTCAGATTTAAGATGTCTTTCTTACCTAACCAAGGCAATTTCTAACAACTACTCACTTTTGGAATAACTCGAGTTATGCCGTTTTGCCTTGCGGCCACAGATATATAAAAACAAGTGCATTCATTTCCCTGTTCTTTTGGCGTTCGCTATGACGATTATTACAAAGTCAATTTGCAAAAAACAACTAAATTTTCGATAGTTGCCTAAGTGTGAATCGACCTTTTATTCACTTTTCAATACATTATGCCGCCTTTATGGTTGCGCTCGCTCATTCTGACAATTTTTTCCACCAATCATATTGCTCAAAATTGACGATTCTGGATTTTTGTACAAAAGATGATTGGTCGAACAAATGACCGAACGAACGAACGCAACCATTAATCTACCTTTAGTGTTGAATTCGATGAGAAAGTGAATGAAATGGCCACTCAATCATCTAACTCAAACGTCTATTGAGAATTGTGTTGAGTTGTTTGATTTTTCTCTCATTAAATTCAATTTTTGTGAAGGTCAAAAGTGTTTGCTCGGACGAAGTAATTTAGGGCGAGACAAAATTCGCCGGGTCAGCTAGTTATTTATAAACGAAATTAGTACGTTGTCGCCGTGCTTATTATTCATAATTAGCTTTTAATCGAAATATCATATCAGTCATTTTATGTACGAGGGTATATCAAAAAGTCTTGCAATATCATATGAAAAAAAAGAGTGAGTGAGACAACAATATATTTTTCAAAACCATTTTTTGTCGCGATGAAACTTCTAGAAGAACATTTCGATGTAAATTTTACAGTTCGTTTGTTTTTGTCAATTTAGTAACACTTATTTTGAATTTTTCTTAAAATGAATGAAATTGAATATCGCGCCGTTATTAAATTTTTCTGTAAAGATGGACGAAATGCAATTTATATATTCAACTATATATCAAAAGTTTACGGCGAATCTGCATAATCATATGCCACAGTAACAAGGTGGGTAAAATTATTCAAAAGTGGTCGGGAGTCATTAGAAGACGACAACCGCTCGGGTCGGCCAGCAGATGCTATTAGCCTTGAAAATTTAATTTTGGCCGAATTTATTGTATTGGAGGACCGGCGTATTTCTGTTCCGCGGTTAGCGTGGAGACTTTCTCTTTCATACGGTACCACATATACTATATTACATGACCACCTTCACATGTCGAAAGTAAGTGCGCGATGGGTTCCCCGTTTGTTGAATGCAGAACAAAAAAAATGCGTGTACAAACTTCAAAGGCGATTTTAGATATGTACAAAGAAGATCCAGAAAATTTATTGGATAACATAATAACAGGCGATGAAACATGGCTTCATCACTGGGATCCGGAATCCAAACAAGAATCGATGCAATGGATTAAACGTAGTGAACCACCACCAAAGAAATTCAAACTCAACCGTCTGCTGATAAGGTTTTGGCAACAATTTTTTGGTATGCTGAAGGAATTTTGATAATCGATTATATGCCACTGAAAACCACAATCCCAGGCATATATTACGCAGAGGTTTTGCGAAAATTGAGAAAGGCGATCCGGGAAAAAGGCCAAGGAAACTTAGGAAAAAAATCTTGCTTCTTCACGACAATGCACCAGTGCACAAGGCTAATATTGCTCAAGCTGCATTAAAGGACTGCGGCTTCGTGGAAATTCCACATCCACCGTACAGTCCAGACTTGGCACCCAGTGACTACTTTCTGTTTCCCAATTTGAAAAAAAACACTAAGGGGCCGGACATTTTCCAGTGACTATGAAGTACAGTCTGTTGTAAATGAATATTTTATGGAGCAAAAGAAATCTTTTTTTTAGAGGGTTTAGGCAAGTTAATTGATCGATGTGACAAATGTATAAACCTTAAAGGAGATAATGTCGAAAAATAAAAATATTGTTGTCTCACTCACTCTTTTTTTTCATATGATATTGCAAGACTTTTTGATTTACCCTCGTATCTGTATTAACCCTCGTGTGAATGAAGAAAAAATATCTTAATTTGAGTGACTAAGGTACTCGGGTACCCTACATACAACTTTTCTTGAAACTATTTTTTTTTAAATTCTATTTTGCAATTATGAAATTTATAACGGATTTTGTATGTCATAGTGCAAGTTAAAATGCCACCTTTCAAACACACATAAGAAGCCCGATACGATCAATGGTTACTGAGATATATGAATGTAAAGCCATCTACCGCGAAAAAGGTCACGAACGTTTTCTATTGGCGACTTTCATCGAATGTAGATAGCGTTGGTTTCTACGTCTACAAGGGGGACGAGAATTGTCAAATCGATTGTTATGATGGTTTTGATCCCCCCTGCTTCATAGCAAACTGCGATTTATGTTTTGTTCACCAGATGTCAGCTACTTTGTTGGAAATCGCGAATGCCTATAGTATTAGTCGGAATAGGGAATTAGGAAAAATATTTTCATAGCATTTTTGTCCAAATTGTATTATTCTGGCCTACTGAGGAAATAAGTTTGGTGTACATATTTTCAAAACAAAGTTAATTGTGAAACTTTTGTTGCACAAAATTTTTATAGGGATGCGGGCCAATAGTCAGGTAAAAGTATATTTTAAGTAAATTTTTCGGTAAATTCATTTATTTTTCAAAAACTCTACGACAAACTGATAGAAAAATCTGTTCTAAATCCGATTTTTATCATAGTAAACGATTGACCCGACTATTGGCCCGCAGCCTTTATATGAAAAATTAGCCACGAATTTTATTTTATGAAAAATATTAATAAAAATCAATTGCCGCATGTATGATCATCACCGTTGGACCGATTTGGCTGATTTTTTTTTGTTGTGTTCGTAATTGTCAAGACAAGTGTATGAAAGAAAATTTTGGGAAAATCCTCTGGAAAAATCGGAAAATTTGGAAAATAAAAAAATGTTGTTTTTGTACAGGATTTTGCACGTATTCGATCCAAATGGTCTTTTACTCGTAGAAGAGAAAAACTGGAAAATCTGAGTGGAAAACTCAGAAACTTCCGAAAAACTCGAAGAAAATTAAAGTTTTTTTTAGCGCATCAGTTGAAAACGGCTGAACCGATTTGGCTCAATCTTTTTTTGTTGTGTTCCTAATTTTCAGGAGATGGTTCTAACGCGAGAGAAAATTTTGGGAAAATCTACCAGAAAATTAGGAAAATTCAGTAAATCGAAAAATGATGTTTTCGCACGGGATTTCGCACGTATCCGATCGAGATGGTTTTTAGAAGAAAAAAATTGAAAAACATGAGTGGAAAACTAAGAAATTTCCAGAAAAACCGAAGAAAATTGAATTTTCTTCTAGCGCATCAGTTGAGAACGGCTGAACCGATTTGGCTCAATCGTTTTTTGCTGTGTTCCTAATTTACAGGAGATAATTGTTACGAAAGAAAATTTTCGGAAAATCTAACGGAAAAGTCAAAAAAACGAAAAATGATGTTTTTGTATGGAATTTCAGACGTATCCGATCCAAATGGTCTTTTAGAAGAGAAAAATTGGAATATCTGAGTGGAAAACTAGGAAGCTGCAAGAAAAAATAGGAGAAAATTTATTTTTTTAGCGCATCAGTTGAGAATGGCTGAACCGATTTGGTTAAATCTTTTTTTGCTGTGTTTTAAATTTCTGGGAGATGATTGTTACGAAAGATAATTGAAAAATCCACCGAAAAAAATCGAAAAATTCAGAAAACCAAAAAATGATGTTTTTGTACGGGATTTCGCACGTATCCGATCCAGATGATCTTTTAGAAGAGAAAAATTGGAAAATCTGAGTGGAAAACTTGGAAGCTTCCGGAAAACTCGAAGAAAATTGAATTTTTTTCTAGCGCATCAGTTGAGAACGCCTGAACCGTTTTGACTCAATCTTTTAATGATGTGTTCCCAATTCCCAGGAAATGATTTTACGAGAGAAAATGTTAAAAATCAACCGGAAAAATCGGAAAATTCAGAAAATCGAAAAAAGATGTTTTTGTACGAGATTTCGCCCGTATCCGATCCAGATGGTGTTTTAGAAGAGAAAAATTGGAAAATCTGAGTGGAAAACTCGGAATATTCTGGAAAAACCCGAATAAATTTAACTTTTTTTCTAGCGCATCAGTTGAGAACGAACCAGATGGTCTTTTAGAAAAGAAAAATTGGAAAATCTGATTCTTAAACTTGGAAGCTGCCTGAAAAACCCAGAATTGGCTCAATCTTTTTTTGTTGTGTTCCTAATTTTCAGGAGATGGTTCTAATGAAAGAAAATTTTGGAAAATCTACCGGAAAAGTTGGATAATCGAAAAATGATGTTTTTGTACAGGATTTCGCACGCATCCGATCCAGATGTACTGTTAGAAAAGAGAAATTGGAAAATCTGAGTGGGAAACTTGGAAGCTACCGGAAAACCCGGAAAACCCTAAAAAAATTGAAATTTTCTTTCTAGCGCATCAGTTGAGAACAGCTGAACTGATTTGACTGAATCTTGTTTTGCTGTGATCTCAATTTCCAGGAGATGGTTCTTACGAAAGATAATTGGAAAATCCACTAGAAAAGTCGAAAAATCGAAAAATTATGTTTTTGTATGGGGTTTCGCACGTATCCGATCCAGATGGTCTTTTAGAAGAGAAAAACTGGAAAATCTGAGTTGGAAACTTCCAGAAAACCAGAAAAAAAATTTAATTTTTTAGCGCATCAGTTGAGAACGGCTGAACCGATTTGGCTCAATCATTTTTTGTTGTATTTGCAATTGCCAGGAGATCGTTGATATGAGAAATTGAGTTGATATGTATGTCAAGATCAAAATGGAACGTTTAAATGTTATCCGCTTCAATAAATTAAAACTACTATCCGAGCAGTACATTTATCTGCGCGATGCCATCGCTTCGGACGGAGAAGCAACCAATGTTTGCAGCCCACGGCATATGCATGAATATGCGCAGGATGCTATGACGTATACATATGTGCGGCATTACGGACGACCAGATTTGTACATCACGTTCACATGCAATCAAAAATGGAACAAAATTACCGGTAATCTAAACAAAAACTCAGGACGCTAATGGACGTCATCGTTTTTCGGACAGCCACGTTGTTAGATGTAATCAACAAAGTGGCAGAAGGGTGGATTACGTCATGCACACATTCTTCTGTGATTAATTGAGAAAATCAAACCAGATCAAATCGATTCAATCATCAGCGCTGAAATACCAGTTCTAGAAGACGACCCGGAGTTGTTCGCGTCGTTCAACCGAAAATGGTGGCAGAACAGTCACGATGATGGTGAATGAAAAACATGTCGTGGTCGCTAATCGCTGGATCGTTCCGTATTGTGCAAGCTTCTATCGAAAAGATTCGTAACACACTGCAATGTTGACTACTGTAACTCCACTAAGTCCATTCAATACATCTGCAAATACGTGACCAAAGGTGTTCGGCATTGCTGCTCCGGATGAGATTGCAAGATTGCAATTGGGCCGTTATGTCAGTTGCAATGAGGCGGTTGGCGTATTTTCTCATTTACAATACACGAAAGTCATCCCACTATTCATCATTTGTGTGTGCACTTGGACAATGGACAACGTGTTTATTTTAATTTGCACGAACACTGCTTTACTGGGAAATACCACGCTATAATACTTGGAACCAGTCAGAAGAAGAAGGCTTCTATCTTTATTTGCTTTTGTTCCATGTTCGTGGTTTTACTTCGTTCGAATCGCTTCGTACAATATAGATGGTGTGTTGTGCGCCACTTATCAAGAAATTTGCCAACGTCTGAATTTGCTATAAAACGATTCACATTGAGACTCTTCATTCGTCGATGCCACTGTTTCTGCGCCGCCAAATCAAATACGTATACATTGTTCGCGATCATCATAGCAACGTATCATCCATACAAGGACGGGATGGCTGACGACATTTTGCATCGAGTTCGCACTACAACATCGAGAGATACGCAACGAAGTTTTGACTATGATCGAAGATATTTCCCTGCTTATGTGCGGCTATTTTTCGAAATTGAGCATGTCAGCACCAATTTGTTCGATGCATGATACATTTAATCGTGAATTGCAACGAGAGCAAGTGTACGATCGAGGTTCAATGAGCCAAATAGTACAAACGAATGTTCCGTTTTTGAATGCACAGCAAAAGAACGTGTACGATGTATTGATGAAGGCAGTTGACGAATAAGGAAACAGCGGAATATTCTTCCTTGATGGAGGAACAGGTAAAACCAATCTGGCCAGGAATTTTGTACGCTGTTCTAATCAGAATTCTCATGAGAATTTGTATGGGAAACGTATACAAATTCTCAAGAGAATTTCGTGATGCTGATTTCATTGCTTTTGGCCACAATTCGCTCGAAATCTCAAATAGCGTTAGTCGTTGCATCATCGGGAATTGCAGCCACATTGCATTGACGACGGCCGGACGGTACATTCTGCGTTGAAGTTGCCGATTAAAATCCACCCGAATGATAAACCAGTGTGCTCAATTGTCAAGCAATCGGCGATGGCTAAAGTATTGCATGAATGCAAAATCATCATTTGGGAGGAATGGACAATGGCAAATAGACGATCGTTGGAAGCTTTCAATCAAACGATAAATGATTTACGAAGTGACTGAAGACGTTTTGGTGGAGCGATCATTCTGCTGGACAGTAATTTTCGTCAACCGTTCCCTGTCATTCCGAGAACAATAGTGGCGCTATATGTGAAGAAGTTGTAGTTGACCACGAACATGAGAGTGGCGTTACAGAATGACTCATCAACTTCTCATTTTTCCTAACAACTGTTGGCGCTTAGCAATGGTCAAATTCCTGTTGATGTTTTGACAGGATTGATTTCGTTGCCCTCGAAATTTTGCATGTTCACGACGTCAAAGGAAGAGCTTATCACGAAACTGTTTCCGGACGTCCGCCGATATTATTTATGAATCACGAAAAACAAAGAACAGTCTGAATTAACCAATTTGCTGGGAAAATGCATTGTTACAAATCTGTTGACTATGTGAATGATCAAGACGAGGCAAAAACCTATCCCACCGAGTTTTTGAATGCGCTTGATTCGCCGGGAATACCACCACATAACCTTATGCTCAAGGTTGGATCTGTTATAATATGCTGCGTAATCTGAACCCGCCAAAATTATGTAACGGAACACACATTGGCTGTGAAAAAATTTATGAACAACGTGATTCAAGCGACGATCATCAAGGGCAAATTGAGAGGATGTTCTAATTCCAGCTCTGATCCGACAAATTAATATTTTTTACATGTCAAAGTAAAATGTTATTTTCGGTCCAAATCGTATTGCATGAAAATATTTTGTTTGGAGCCTAGTTTCGCTAGGCTGCAACGGTACGATTTTGTTCATGTTTTGCGAAAAGTGAGATATGTGTTTTCCATTCTTATAACCAAATTTTCATAATTTGACAAATTTATGAGCCAATTTAAAAATTATTTTACTTCATTTTGCCCGGGTTAAAATTGAACTACTGAACTTCAACAGGTGTTTTTTTTAATAACTAATTTGAAATATTTAAGTGAATTGAATAAAATTTCTATTTGTTGGGTTTACCGCATTGCTTGCTTGTAAACCAAATTTTTTGATTTTCCTCCCGGAGCTAAACAAACAAATTTTTTGAAGTCTCTACGCTTGAGCATGCCACATACAACTGGCCCAACTGGCGGGGGTCCAGTTTCCACAGAAGATTTATTGATGATCCTTTCTTCATTCTCAAGATATTAGAAGGCCTTCCAGGTGGCTACATATAAAATATTTATTAACATTTCCTGTATTTGTGCTAAATTTGTAAGCACTCGCTACAGTGGATCAAAAGTTTGCATATACATATATTGAAAATTCCTTCTTACAGGTGAGCATCGGGAAGGGGTAACATTTTTTGATCACTAAACCCAGTTCTGAGATATACTGTGCATAAATACATCCAATGCTGCAGCACCATTTATCTATTTCTCAATTTTGACCCAACCATAATTTGCTGATTTAACAAAGGCTTATTTACACTATGCACACGGTGCTTTATAACCTAATAATATACGCCCGAACGACCAGTTAAAAAGAGCAAATATTTATCTAACGAATCCAATTCTAAATCAAATTAGGTTTGAGTTCTATCATTTTATTGTTAATGAATATAAATTTGATCAGTCCAAATCACCAGAACAACAATAAATTCTCATCAAGTTTTTATAAATTATCCCAATTTAACCACAATCTTGAGATTCAATTTTATTTGATAAATTCAATAATCGAAATATAATTCGACCTCAATCGATTATGTATTATGTATACATGAACATAAGGAGGCTTAACATCTCCTTGTGTCTATGTTGGGTATTGTTGCTGAAACCGATAAAATAGGAGAGTTGTTAACATAAATAGGCCGTAAGATATTTTCATGTAAATTTTCCTTCACTTGACACTCGGCAAAAAAAAATATTTGCTACAAAACTAATTTATCGAGAGTGTCTAAGTAGATTTGTATATTTTACCTATATGTCGTATTCATAAAAACTAATTATGTTGTACCTTTAATGATATTGGGCGCGGATGGGGCGGTGGGTACCTAATCTTTAACATTTTCATATCAAAAGTTCTTTAACATTTATGAATACATCGAAATTTCTAAATGAATAAATTCGGTATAATTTTTAAAGTGTTGTTCTAGCTATCGGCAATTTATGTGTACATAAGTGAAAGGAATAGCAAAAACAACGGAACGAGAAACTTTCTTTAATTTTTCTTTATATTTATCTTGTAATTTGTTTTTCGATTTTATTTAATTTCCCAAGTAAAAATTAAAATGAAAATTGTACACATACATAGATGAACAAGTATATGGTATATATGTAAACATGTGTGCTAGACAGCACAGTGGCATTGATTGAATATTCAATGATTTTTTCTTATCATTATTTTTCTTCAATCTCTCGAGTTTTTTTCGTTTTTTTTTATCTCAGCACAAACCAACAAATCTATTCAGATTTAAGAATAAAATATATGACAAATCTGTACACAAATACATATATGTATATGTAAAATTTAAAGTGAGATAAACCGATAACTAAATCGACGAAAGCTCATAACAAAAATAGAAATCAATCATGTAAAAAATTGAACAATGACGAGAAAGAAGAAATTTGCATTTTCCTTGTTGTTGTTTTTGGTTTTCCTCGGATAATTCAGTGAATATTTGAAATAAATACATGAACATGATAATGCCAATTCGACACAAAAAAGGAAAAGGGGTTTATATTTTCTGATTATCCAATTATTTATTAAAAATAATAATATTACACGAAGTTTATTGGATTTACACGAATAAATAATGAATATTTTATTCGATCACACTTGGTGCACAAAATTGTATCGATTTGTTTTCCTGCTGATTTTCAGAATGGGATGCCGGTTGGTGTGCAGTGCGGTGAGGTGTTTCAGTACCCACAAGTTTTAACATGTTTTTATGGTCTGACGACAAAATCGCATTATTATCTTCTACGTGACGAAATGAACATTTTCTTTTGCACAATATACACATACAAATATTTAGTGCGTCAAATTTTATTTTGTGAAAATGATAATAGATAATGAGGTTGAAATATTACGTTAACATGATGGCCGTAATGCCAAGAGATCATATCCTAACCATAACATATTTTAGTAAGTTGGATAGTGTGTTGATATTTCAAATGTCACAGTTATTTAAAAAATTCACTTCCATACATTTCGTTTCATTTCCAGTACGAAATTTTTTAACCCCTGTTGAATTGACTACTCTTCCTCCCCCCCACCATATTTATGAGCTTTCAAAATCCGCAAACCAAATACTTTGAGCTCAAACAGGTTTGCAGGAATTTATATAGCTGTAGCTAGGGGTTGAGGAGGTCCGTGTCAATGTTGACTCAACCCTACAAAACAAAAAATTTTGAATAATTTTTTATTGTAGAGTTAAGAGATATTTCATCAACTCACCCTTAAAAAAATTAACAACACCTTAAAAAGCGTTTTTAACTAATCAACTGCTAATTGTTTACTGGAAAGCGATAAATTATTTTTAAAAACCAAATATTTCATTTTCGGATATGAAGAATTCATTTACGAGCTCACGAAATTCGTGTAATTTGATTTTTGAACAGCTACACCCCTTAGAACAAATAAACCCCTTATTTTCTCAAGTGCAAACAAAAAGTTCTTTTGAAAAGTCAAAAATCAAATATTTCAACATCGATTATGTTGTACCGATTTATGAGCTCACGAAATACGTGTAATTTGCTTTTTGAGATACTAATTTTTCCTAAACTTCCAAGTTATTCCTAAAAACCAACAACAACAACTAAAAATTTCAGAGTATTGGTAAAACTGCGAACTAACGAATAAAATCAAAACTACGCAATAAGAAATAATACAATTTTATTAATACAATCGAAATTTGTGAGGTGCAGTAGAATTATTAGTTAAAAGTACATACAGTTGCTCACAAAATTGAGCGTACACCATTAAAAAAACATATTTTGTTAAAGAATAAGTACAAAAACAACAATTTAATTGATTTTTTTTAGATTTCGAAATATTACATATCTCTAAACTAATTATCAATTCATAATAATTAACCCTTAAAAGCACAGTGTATGAAATTCCATACATAAAACTTAAACTTAATTTATATCACGTTGATATAATTTATTTGAATGAAACCAAAATAAATCACTAATATGGTTCTACTGTATTTTGCATTTGCTTTCATTTGATAAATTGCAACGCCATTATTTAATATAATCAACGGTTTAGTAGTCTGTGTTAGTGCAATCATGATCGGTGAAAGTGGTGTGTTGAATTATTGTGGTAAACCGGGGTAAGTAACAATAATTTTATATTAAATTTGGTATATTCTTAATCGGGAATACCCAATAAAATCGTTTACAATGGTTAAACTTACCAAGTTATTTAAATATTGAATGGGTGGAGCAAAATACATATAAATGTGTATGAAATTCCATACAATGTGCATTTACACTGTTTTTACTGTGAATGGAATTTCAAACAAATATTCATTTTCATACGCATTATTGTTGAACTACCAACATTGGTAGTTTCCGTTTTGAAAAATATAATTATTTTTAACTAAATTCTTATAAATAAAGGGTTATCCAATTCGAGGTTGATAAAGTAAACTTAAAAAAAACACACAAAATATTCGGAATGTATTGTAATTTTTATTTCATTTTACAGATTGATCCTTGCCATTTTTAGTTAAACAAGATATCATTCAAATGTCCTCCACGGGACTTCTTACAGGCCTTGATTCTTTTGAGGTAATTTTCAATGACTTTTCGGCACATTTTGGGCGGTATCTCGGCCATTACCTTACGAATATTAGTTTTCAATTCGTCAAGAGTTTGAGGATTGTTTGCGTTAACACGATCTTTCGCGTAGCCCCACAAAAAGAAATCCAAAGGCGTTAAATCACAGGATCTTGGAGGCCAATTGACATCAGCCAATCGCGAAATCAAACGTCCAGGAAATTTCTCTTGCAAAAGATCTCGATTTGCTCGTGTTACGTGACTGGTTGCTCCATCCTGCTGGAACCACATATCGTCAAGATCATAATCTTCGATTTTCGTAAAAAAATAATCGGTTAACATGCGGCCATAGCGCTCAGAATTGACGGTAACGGTTCGTCCATGGTTGTTCTCAAAAAAATACGGCCCAATCACACCACCAGACCACAATGCACACCAAACAGTGACTTTTTCCGGGTGTAATGGCTTCTCTACAATCAATTGTGGATTTTCTGAGCCCCAAATTCTACAGTTTTGCTTATTAACGTATCCACCAAGCGAAAAATGAGCTTCATCACTGAAGAAAATTTTGTTCGAAAAATCAGCATCGACGGCCTGTTTTTCCGCGTTTAATTTTAACGCGTTGGTCGATTGTTAAATGCTCCATATTCTTAAATGGCAGAATGTCAACTAAATAAATGACAGCGTACTTGACGTTTATCTTTGACAGATGTCGGTATACAGATTTCTACTTTATCAACCTCGAATTGGATAACCCTGTACACTACTCATTTTATTTCAATTACCTACTGCCAATTTAAATATATTTGCAGTTTGAGTCGCAAAACTGAAAAATTAACGGAAAAGGAGCTTCTCGAAATTATTGAAAGTTGGATTCAGAGGATGATTTCAGTGAAGGGGTTGACGAAGAAACCACAGAAGATGTTACAGTTGAACAAATTTTGGATGGAGAGCTTATACCAGCCGTTATAGTTGATCCGGAGGAAATTTTTGATTTGGAAAACCTTCCCGTTGATGTCATTTTTGAAAATAATACTTGCATCACCTTACCAAATATAAACGAGGAAGTGAGCGACGTTAAAAATTGCTATAAAAAAATTATAGGAGAAAAAACCCCGTTTGAAATTAATCGGTCAAAAACTCAATACATCGGTGATCAAAATTTTCCAACAACAGTTCTTAAATTGAATTCACCATTGAAATTTTTTAAATATTTTTTGACGGAATCGATTGTGGCACAAATCGTAGAACAATCCAACTATTACAGCACAGAAAAAAATTTCGGAATAAATATTGATAAGACTGATATTTACCAATTTATTGGAATTTGTGTGTTGCCTTCCGTTTATAAACTTAACAACGTGCGGAGCTATTGGTCACCGGTTGTGGGGAATAATCTTATTCAAAGTACTATGAGTATCAGAAAATTTGAGAACATAAAACGAATTTTGCATTTCAATCAGAACGTCAAAGCCCCACCAAAGGATTCGGAAAATTTTGATAAACACTACAAAATTCGGCCACTTGTAGAAAATTTAATAAAACAATTTAAAAAAATACCGTGTAAACAGTACCGTTGACGAACAAGTATGTGCCACCAAAACCAAGCATAGTCTGCATCAATATAATCCGGCAAAACCTAAAAAGTGGGGCTATAAAATTTTCGTTCTGGATTTCTGGGATTAACCTACTCGTAACAAAATATAAAATAAAAGTTCGAAGCCGCTTCTTGAAGTCGCTTTTTGAAGCCGCTTTTTGTGGATTTCTGGGATTAACAAACACCAAAAAGTCGTAACAAAATATAAAATGAAAGTTCGGAAGCCGTTTTGTGAAGCCGCTTCCTGAAGCCACTTGCTGAAGCCGCTTTTTGAAGCCGCTTCTTGAAGCCGTTTTTGAAGCCTCTTTCTGAAGCCGCTTTATGTGGATTTCTGGGATTAACAAACACCAACAAATAGTTGTTACCAAATTATCGGGAATATCCGGGTACATGTAGAATTTTGAGGCGTTTACTGGTTTGGAGAACAAAAAGCGACTTGCGATGGAAAAAAATTTAGGCGCTTCGGAAAATGTAGTAATGCGCTTGTTGCGTGATGTACCACGGCATGTTAATTATCAAATATATTTTGACAATTACTATACATCAATCCCACTTATAGTTGAGCTAGATAAAATGCGTATGAGATGTATCGGCACTATACGAAAAGATCGTATTCCTAATAATAAACTTCCAAATATGGAAAATATGAATCGTGGCTCTTGTGAGGAGCGCAGTGCCAATGTTGAAGATACACCCATATGACTAATTTCTTGGAAAGATAATAAAGTGGTGACACTTGGATCGAGTTTCACAGGTATTAACCCACTCCAAAAAACAACCCGTTTTGACAAAAAAAAGAAACGTCGGATCACAATTAATTGCCCCAATATCATAATGGAATACAACAAACATATGGGGGGTGTTGATTTGATGGATTCTTTTATTGGACGTCAGAGAATTACCATGAAATCGAAAAAATGGTATATGCAAATCTTTTTCCATTTCATTGACATCGCAGTAGTAAACAGCTGGATCGTATATCGAAGAGCTTGCAAACTAAAAGGAGAATCTCCCCAAACTCTACCTAAATATCGTATCGAACTGGCACAATCTCTTTGTAAACACAATTCATCAGGTCCAGTAAGCTCCTCTCCTAGAAATCACAAAATTTTGGAACATAAGAGAAAGAAAGCTACTGCCTCTGCCATTCCTCCGCGTGATGTGAGAACTGACCAAATTCAGCATTTTCCAATATACAACACCCAAAAATCAACTAGATCTCAAAGCCGATGCAAAAACGGGTCTTGTAAATATTTTACAGACTGGAAGTGCATGAAATGTCAAGTGTTTTTTTGTTTAAATAAAAACAGCAATTGCTTTCTTCAATTTCATGCCAGGTGATTGAACTTATCCTCTGATTGAATTATTATATTTATTTTTTTTTACATATGTTTTATATTTTTATATATAATTATTATTTTATAATTTGTTTTTTAAACAATTGTGATATGAAGTAACGAAGTATAATAAAATAGTTGAACCATAATTCGCTCCATGTAATCGGCCGACATATTTGAATGTGCTAAATGCGCGAGCCGCTCAATTGCCGATGAAAATTCCTGTAGCGATTCTCCTCCTCTTTGGTATCGACCCTTCAATTCCATGCGATAGATTTCTCGTTTGTGGTCACTTCCGTATTTTCGATCTAACGCCTTCATAATTCCCATGTAAACGTTCCGTTCTTGCTCGGAAACGATTTGTAGTGTTTCTGCCGCTTCGCCTTTAAGAGCCACAATTAATGCTGCAACACATTGTTCTTCAGTCCACTGATTTTGCTTAATCGCCGTTTCAAATTGGAACTTAAAAATACTGAAGGATGTTGTTCCATCAAATGTTGGTGGTTTTATTTTAACTGCGTTAACTGTCTGGATCACTTGACCTGTTGTTCCATTTGACTTGACATCTTTGAGCTCCTTCTCGAGACGTTTGACTTCCGTTTGTAGATCTTGTTTCACATTTTGAATTTCTGCGTGTACTTCTGTTTGCAGTTTTTCCACTTCACCGTGTAGTGTAGATGATAACTCCAGAAACTTCTCGTCCATTTTCTTTTGGCCAACTTCTATTTGGTTTTTAATGTCCGCTCCTTGTTGCTCCATTTGTACCATCTTCTGTTTCATGTCCTGGTTCGACAATTTCATTTGATGTTTAATGTCCGCCCCTTGTTGCTACACTTGTAACATCTGCTGTTTCATTTGATGTTTAATGTCCGCCCCTTGTTGCTCCAATTATTGTCCCATCATTTGATTCATAGCAGCCATCAACTGCGATAAATCAAAACTTCCAGATAGGTTTTGTGCTGCTCCAACCACCGTTTGTACGTCTTTTTCTTTCTTATCCACACTGATCTCATCCGTATTGTCCTCCTCGAAATCACACATCTGGATTTAAACCGTCCTTCTCCATGGCCTCACGTAGTCGCTCCACCAAACTAGCTTTTGTGCCTTCACTAGCCAAGCCTCGCTGCTTCAGTTGCTCCTTTAATTGCGCAAGCTTTAATTCGTAGAGAATCATTTTCCTTATTATTCACAATCCCACCGCTGTCACCAATTGTTACGATTTTGCCTTGTCAATCAAGGTTCGAATCACTGGATTGTGAATAAATACACTGCTTCAAATTTGAACTCACACAATTTATTTACACAACACAATTTATTATACAACACAAAATTCACAATTAATTATTATAATTATAACACACTCTTTAATTATCACTTTAATAATCGCTTTAATAATCACTTTAATAATCTTTCTATTTTACCTTCACTGTATCACGTTTAAAATAATACTCAGCATTCCACGTCAACGCGCGCCCTTATATACCAAAATATTTGTTTCTAGAATATTCCTAAATGCGCAGCAAATATGTGAGTATAGAAATGACGCCTAAATGTTGAGTATAAATCATAAATGCAATTGAACAATTAATGAACATATTTTCAACTGAAGAATTTATAGAAAGTGGTGGGTTTCGGGATGATCAATATTCACCATCAATCCTCGTGATTTTCAAATGGACGCCTGAATATAAGTTCTATGCACATTGGCACACCTAACTTCATATGCCAAGGGAGGGAGTCATTTCTGTGTTCGGCACTAGGAAATTTGGTAATGAACATATTTTTAACTGAAGAATGTATAGAAAGTGGTTTTTGGGATGATCAATATTCGCCATCAATCCTAGTGATTTTCAAATGGGCACTTGAATATAAGTTCTAGGCACATTGGCACACCAAACTCCATATGCCAAGGGAGGGGTCATCTCTGTGTTCGGCACCAGGAAATTTGGTAATGAACATATTTTCAACTGAAGAATGTATAGAAAAAGGTGGATTTCGGGATGATCAATATTCACCATCAATCCTCGTGATTTTCAAATGGGCGCCTGAATATAAGTTCAAGGCACATTGGCACACCTAACTGCGTATGCCAAGGGAGGGGTCATCTCTGTGTTCGGCACCAGGAAATTTGAAAATGAACATATTTTCAACTGAAGAATGTATAGAAAGTGATTTTTGGGATGATCAATATTCACCATCAATCCTCGTGATTTTCAAATGGGCGCCTGAATATAAGTTCAAGGCACATTGGCACACCTAACTCTATATGCCAAGGGAGGGGGTCATCTCTGTGTTCGGCACTAGGAAATTTGGTAATGAACATATTTTCAACTGAATAATGCATAGAAAGAGGTGGGTTTCGGGATGATCAATATTCACCATCAATCCTCGTGATTTTCAAATTGGCACCTGAATATAAATTCTATGCACATTGGCACACCTAATTCCATATGCCAAGGGAGGGGGTCATCTCTGTGTACGGCACAAGCAAATTTGGTAATGAACATATTTTCATCTGAAGAATGTATAGAAAATAGTTTTCGGGATGATCAAGAAAGTAGATGTAATTTATTAATAGATTGTGAAGCTTTTTTTCTGCAAACAGTAATATAATTTTACAATTTATTCGGGCTAAGTATTTATTTTTTTATCTTTAATTTAACAATAAAATTTTCGGGATGGAATTATTTTTATGTGATTTAGCAAAGACAAACACTATTTGGAAAAAAGCCTTTTCGGGATGGAAATTTCGGGCCAACTTCTTATACATCTCCGATTCGTATCTAGGATCAGTAAAACACCGGCGTACTCCGATGAAATTCGAGCAATAGAACTCAGGACAGCATTAACCACAACTGTAAGAGCAGTTCAAGGTATTTTCGGGGTCAACAATAAATTAAGAAGAAGAGCACCATCACCCTGCTGAATCCGTCCCTAGGTAACGAGGGCCTTATAAGTGTAG
This sequence comes from Nephrotoma appendiculata, assembly GCA_947310385.1. NCBI lineage: Eukaryota > Metazoa > Arthropoda > Insecta > Diptera > Tipulidae > Nephrotoma > Nephrotoma appendiculata. Next base: position 112,420,510 of record OX371223.1, read on the forward strand.
GAGGATGATTCGGAATTCGGATCTCACAATAATTCGGATCTCCCAGTCGACAAAAAAAAACCTCTAATTTTACTATGTAAATCACACGTTACCAGCCTAATTATTACTTAAGTACATGCGTCTACGCTACATAGCACCAATGCATTAACATTAGCATATCTCCTGAATACTTTGTGGATAATAAGGGAAGCACAAGGAGTAAGGAATCACATTGTAAAATGCATTAGCTGTTTACGATTCGAAAAGTAAACGTACAGAACAACTCATGGGCAATCCACCAAGAGGACGGGTTAATTAGGCCGGTCCATTTGAGATACGAATCTCAAAATCCAGAAGATATCACGACGGAGAAATATTACCCACATACACAGTGATAACGGTATGAACTTCATTAATGTATGAACTTCAATCATTTTTCAATGCAGAGCATTACATGGCACTTTATGCCTCTAAGCGCTCCACATTTCGGAGAACTGTGGGAGGCTGTGGTAAAATCACCTGTGCCGAGTCATTAGAAGACAAACGTTTACATATGAGGAACTATCCACAACGCTATGCATGATCGAAGCATGTCTCAATTGACGTCCTCTGTGTCCTATAACCAACAATCCAGATAATATGGAGATGATAAATGATTTGTTAGGTCAAATTACTAGTATATTCACCAGATGCTTGCTGCATACTGCAATCTTATCATGCTATATAACTTGAAGAATTACTGGGACATCTCCTGTAAGACAAACACATTATCTCCCAGTATCAAGAGACACACGGCAAGCCCTGCCTCGATCTTCATAAACATATGGTTGATTGTGCATTAATGCCAATATCACCTTATATATGTAATTCACTTGTGGAAAGTGTCGACCCATCAAATATTTTGATTATGTTAAATATATAAAATAAATTGTAAAAGGTTGAGTTGACTAAAATCAAATTAAGTGACCTTTCAATACATCAATAAACCACAAAACTGGCGTCGCTAAACTATTACAAAATAATTATTTCGCAGATGACACATTCTGCCACCCCGTAGATAAAATCGTACAATTTAAAAATTTATAGCATGTAACCCAATAAATTTCAATCAATAAAACGATTTAAGTAAATATAAATACAAAATACATTATACATAATATTTGTTGCTCGTTGAAATACGTGACCTATATGCTAACCATCAAGCAAGAAGCAAACACAAATAAATCAAACCGAAGAGCAAACTCATTACACCCGGCGAAAGCACAAAAAGCGTTCGACTACTTTAACAAGATTTTATCACCATATTTCTATTCGTTTCCAGTGTCTCGCTCTCTCCAGAGCTTTATATACTCGAAGATTGTGCTAAGAATTTTAATTTTAGTTTAAAAATGAAAATTCAAAATTGATATGGCGCAAAATAAAATATGTCACTCATATGACAGATTTTCCCATCTTAAAAATTTACGTTTACACAAAATAAAAAAATAAAAATCGGGATGACGCATCGTGCGGTAAATCCGTTCTTCTATAACATCAAAATCATAAATAATTTAAAATGATTTTCACGTAATTTTGATTTCTAAGGTCGATGGTTCTTGGCGGGAATTTCGTTATTTTTTATGTTAACGAATAGTTAAATCGTATATACTACCAACTACTACTATTACTAGTATTTCTCGCTGGAGCTTTTAAAATAATTGGAATATACACGTTTTCACAATATAAAAAATTATTATTGTAATTTTCGTAGGTTGATAAATTAATTATGAAAAATTAAAAAAAAAAATGCACTTACCCGATGCAAATATTACAGCTTCGGTCCAATTAAACTCTTGTGCAATACATTTAACAGCAAATGATACAGTTTCGTATGCTGGCAAAAACTTTTCCGTTTGCTGAAAATATAAAACATAAAAAAAATTAATAATCGAGTATCTCGGTTGTAGTAAAAAAAAAATAAGTTTTATACATAATTTATGATTTAATTTAATTGAAAACTTTCTAGGAAAATTGGTACTACAGACTTTTTCATAATGTATCAACTTAATGTAGAGAAATATTTTGATAATACGGATTAAAAAAAATTTATAATTCAATTTTCACAAAAATGTTTAGAATAAAATTACAAATGAAAAAGATTGCTGCAAACATTCTATTTTGCGTTAATTAAACGAATTGTGAATGTTAAAATTGCAATTACATCAAAAAAAAAGCTTTTACAAAGGAAATATTTCATATCACTGGAATCTGGAAGACAGAGAGCACAAGATGAATTATTTCCTTTGTTAAGGTTAATTAGGAAAAGTAAAATGTTTGTTGAAAATAAATTGGTAAAAATCCCGGAAATCAAAATCCTGCAAATCAAACTCCGGAAACTCAGTTTTTACAATAGATTTTATGAATATTTCTTTTCTTGCGTTATAAATATTGCCTACAAACTGCCAATCACCATGTTGCATGTAATAAACGTTGCACAATCAATAGGTTTTTGTAACAATTTTCGAAATCGTTTGATTCCTTTGTCATGTTAAGAGAACGCTTCTCGAACGTTCCTGAAAACCTACCCACATGTCAATCTTTTGAATTTTATTGAACAGATTTATAATTTGAACCTTTTAGGAATAAACCCTGTGTATGTGTCTCTTAGAAGATGGCTTTTGTTATTAGCATTTTGATAACTTATTTTTTGAGATTTCTGTGCAACATTTGTTGCATGCAGGAAATTTGAGATTTTTTGGGACGTATTTCACACGTGCAGCATTTGTTGCATGCAACAACACGTGCAGCATTTGTTGCATTTCTTTTTGGGACGTATTTCACATGCATCTTACTTGTTTAAAAAAGGCGACGGATGAACAGCTTTAAGTGTAGTATACTTTGAGCTATCTACCGAAACATGCTTTTCTGTAAGCTTTGACACCCAATTGGAACTCAGCACTTATCGGAAACCTTACTCGCTATTTACAGGGGGTGTAGTTAATGAAAACCGGTTCATGTTGGCATTAAACGGCTAAAGTCATATAAATCAACAAGGTTATGAGACAACTCAGTCAAGGCCGCATCCTTGATTCTGATGTGTGATTGATGTTAAATCTCGAAAAATAAAAATCGTAGAACCACAACTAGTATTTGTGTAACATCTTATTCCATTTTATGTATGCTTTATGAATATTTTAATGAACTTTTCGATGGCCAGAAATTGAAGTAAACGGACAACATAAATGTTGGTTTTTCTTAAAATTAAAAATGCCAAACAATCAAATAAGTCGTATCCGCCATGATTTTAAATATAATTTAAAGTTAAAAGAAAATTAAAATTAATTATATAATCCACATATGATGGCAATACGAGTTGTAAGTAGATATTAAGCTCTAAAGATCGGTAATACAGGTTGATATTGAAATTCAAAATAATAAAACATAAAATAATAAACAAAATCAGCTTCTAATGAGTAATGACAGTACTGGATCGGTAAGTAGGTGTTTAAATGAAAAATTGCAGGCGCTAATTCGGGTGAAATCTGGAAGTCATCAGCCATCCAATCATGAGCAGTAATCGATGCCACCGCCAGTGTCAACCCCACGTCAGATTTGAAGCTGCCGTGTCTAACAATGCTAACGTTTGATGGAGATCTGAAAAACTGGCAATCATGTTACCATATATTCTCATCCGAAAATATATCATTGTCACCAGCACAAAAATTTAAAAACTCTTAAAAGGCAACGCTTACAGCTTGATCGGCCATTTACGCGTAGACGTTGCTAGCTATATTGAAGCAATCCAGCGGCTAACCAAACGTTACGACAGGAAAAACCTATAATCGAGGCTCACATCAAATCATTCTTGGACCAAGCAAAAGTAATCAAGGCAACCGTTGTCCACCTTACGGTATTTCATGATAATTTGGACGAAATAGTAAGAGGACTAAAATCACTGGGCAAGGACGCGGAATTACGCGATCCGTGTCTCATTTTCACGGCGATGGAGCGACCTAATGACGATATAAGAAAGGCTTGGAGATACAAATCTGCCTGAATTTCCTGTTAATTTGTGTCGATGCGTTAACAGAAGTAAAATCAACGGTAAAGAAACCTGAGACCAACGTGCAACCAGTTGCTAAGATGTTACACACTGAAATATCACAAATACCCTGCAAACGAGATCGCAATGGAGATCGTCATCGTCTGTTTGAATGCACATAGTTTAAAGCCATAGTATTACTTGAGCGCAGAAAATTTCTAAAGGAGCACCAAAGAATGCCGTTCAGGAAGGACATGCCAAATTTGCAGAAGGAAACATCACACTCTTGTTCATCTACACATCATCTGTCATCAAGCATGCAAATATCGTCAGTGAAAATGCGATGTTACCGACCGTGTTGGTCGAAATTAAGGATAGGTTCAGCAACTGGCATATTGTGTGAGGATTGCTGGATTCTGGTTCAACTCAATCATTCCTCAACGAAATGTTCGCCAATAAATTGAAACTAACCAAAACAAATGCAAGAGTTCAATGGTATCGGTGGAAACGAAGCAGGATTATCAAAGGGACGCACACAACTCATGATATGATCGAGAGTCAATCGTGATGTCACATACCAAATTGCAGCTCTAATCGTGTCCAAACACACCTCACACCTACCATCGAACCCGGTAGATGTTGATGTACCAACGAGCAATGTAGTTAGATTGACCCTACATTTAATAAGCCGGGTCCAATAGATCTATTAATAGGTAGCGATTACTTCTTCGAGTCACTGGACGATGGCAAAATACCACTAGGCAATCCATCGTTAATGGCACAAAACACAACACTGGGGTGGATAGTAGGAGGCGAATTCTTGTCACGGCCCAAGACGTTAAATAGGACGGTATACCTATCGCAAAATCAAGAGGTGGATATCGACAAAATTGTACGATCATTTTGGGAGGCTGAAGATATACCAGACGTGTTACAGTATACGCGTGTGTCGAACACTTTGGACTTCAGTTGCAGTTAGTAGTAATGAAAGAATAATAGTTGGCTTATCATTTAAAAGGATCCCGCCTCTATTAGGTCATTCATACACGTCAGCCTTACACGTCAGTTTTACAGCCTGGAGAAAAGGTTATCTACCAACGAAAGGTTGCGCTTGGAATACATCAAGCTTATGAAGGATTATAAACCGATTGTGATAGTTTCTGATTTCAGGAAAATTCAATTGGGGTCTTCCGGAAAGGACCAATTTCCACTATTTTAGCAAAAGCTGTCTCGAACGATTTTGATAAATATTGGTGAGGAAGGATTTCGAGGGCTAGGAATCGATTACACGGAGGTTTTCTGGATAACTCATTTAACAGTCCTCCAGATGAGTTGTCATGATGCACAATGTTGCATCTTGTTATATGATGTTGCGCCATGTTGTGGATGTTGTACTATGTTGTGACATGTTGTATCATATTACACCATGTTGCGTATTTTGCTTGATGTTGTCTCTTGTTGAGATATTGTGTGACGTTCCACTATGTTGGCTTGCGGCATTATGTTGCACCATGTTGCATAATGTTGCACCGTGTTACAAGATGTTGCATGATGTTGGACTATGTTGTGGGATGTTGTACCACTTTTCGTAATATTGCGCCTTGTTGCGTGATGTTTCACCATGTTGCTTGATGTTGCGTTGCCCTCTTGTTGAGGGATGTTATCTGACACTGCCCTATGTTACGTCATGTTGTGTGGAATGTTGCAAAATGTTGAACCATGTTGCGTCTTGTGTATAATGTTGCACCAGATTGCGCGCATTTTTATCATTTGCTTCCAGTTGGTTTTTAGGATTAGAGTCAAACGATTATATAAAAATGTGTGAGATGGGTTTTTCAGTGCTAAGAAACGATTGTGATGAGTTCTCGCGTGGTAGGAAACGACTGCATTGGGCCATGATTTTTGGGAAATAATGTCATTTATTTCTCAATCGACGGGGATGAAACTTACATTAATGCTGAAAATAGGAATCTAATATATAAATGTTGGGCTTGTCTATGAAAAATTGTCAATTTAAATTAACATAAGCCATTTTCAACTCTTTTTGTATGTTAAACACTGGATATGATTTCGAAATGACTTCCGGGTACGATTTTGAAAAATGTATATTTTGGGTAATATGAAAATATCCAATTTGATTCAAACAAAACCGCGGGTTCCTTAAATTGAATCGAAGCAGTTGCAACCTACCTAAACCTAAGCCGTTGCTTAATCAAATGTGGCGTAACTATTACTTTGTTTTACAAAGCAAGAGTAAGTATAGTAATCAAAAAAAAATTGATCACGGGTTTTTTGCACATTTGCCATTCGCTATACCGCCGAAGTAGGAAACAGTGGTTTCCGTCTTGTTTTCTGTCTGTCTTTATGTATCCTCTCTACGGTGCAGACGGATTAACTGATTTCGATGAAAATCGTTATTAAAACTTAAATTAATAAATTAAATTAATTAAACGGAAATAGTGATTTTTGACAAAAAAAACATTTTTATAAGAACTTTTTTGTTTGGTTAGACCCGGCAAACTAATAATTCGTAAAGAAATAGCAACTCCATAGAACACAGCTTAGAAAACAAAGGCGCATAAAATAAAAATAAAAATTTTGGCAATATGCTAATTTTCCATAATTGTTATTCAATTGTTTTGTATTCACAATTAAAGAAGGAGTGATATAAGTTTCGAATAGAGTCTGTATGTTTTACGGTATTACAATTAAAGACCGTATCAATTTTTTTGTTTGTTTATTTTTTAATCTCTACAGTGTGTTCTGGGACCGAAGCACTTCCAAATCTTTCGCATTTTTTTCCCTTCCTACCCTACGCAGGTATGCCAAATCGAAGACGTATACGGCTATAGGTCCGATTTACGTTACCATCTGCGCATTGCATAGCTACATGCCTGCCTATAGTACTGGACATGGAAGATCGGTTGGCCCTTGAGTTTTGCATGCCGATAGGGGGTCGTAGTTGTATTGATTTTTATCACAGATCGTAATCATTTATACCAATTTTGAAATGTTTATACTTAACGGCACAAGCAATTTCTAATTCAGAAATTTAGAGATTTCTAGAGATAAGAGATTTGACCAAAATATAAACAAGAAAGGGATTGTGATTTATTTTCTTTCAAAATGAAAAAAGTCTAACTGTCAATAAAATTATTCCAACCTAGTTTAGGCTTTTTACTTAAATTACTACTATGGTTTATACTTAACTAACCACTTTGTGACCCATTCATGTTGCATTGTAAGAGTATAGAAATGTAATCTGATAATACATTGAAATTACAGAATTGAAAATTTCGTAGCATTCGACCGACGAAAAAGGATACGATAACATCCAGCAACAATTAAAAAACACAAAAAAAAGATTCGTTTGAAATGGGAAAAAAATAAAATTACATTTCCTCTTTCAAATTTAATATGACTTCAGGTAACCCATCTCGTCAAAGGCAAAATTATAATTATGTTTTTTTATAGTTCCAGGTCCCATAACACACAAAATTTTACATCCAAATACATACATTTTTTTTAATATTCAACATGATTTTGTGATTTTTAGTTTGATTGAGGTTTTAACTGAATTAACATTTGAACATAAATTACATTGGTTTTAATCTACACGCAGTATCATACATACATATATAAGTACAAATGTGTGTAGAATCCACAATAATTTATCTTTATGCTTCAACCGTTGAAAGGATGACATGGGATATCACTTTGCTCAGCTAGAAAATTCTATATGTCTTAGACATAATTGAATTACTAGGGGCTACCGACCAAAACATTCAAATATGCATTCGTATATACAATTTCATGTTATTTGCCATAATGAAATTATTAAGAGGGTGTAGTCAGTTTCATGTAACATTTATATAAACGTATAAAATGAGACAGCTACCCGTCAAATTAAATTTGTAATGAGTTCAGCTAAATAACTTTTCTTGATATGGTTTCAAGTACAGTGAGTAGCTCGTCCCATGGTTTTGACGGGTGAGATTTTTAAAATGTTGACTTGACCCCATTACTCATAAAATTTAATGCTCTACATAAATATGAACTCTGATACTTTCGACTCATATACCATATGATATTTAAAATAAACGACAACCCTAAAATCAACCTAACCCCCTCCAATTGAAGTGAATAAAAATCAAGTTTACATCTTAAAATCAACATAACTGATTTATAAAATTTCCATAACAAATATTTGCATAATTAACATCAAACATAAATCGACATGTAAACACTAAATTCCATTTAAATATCTTATATTTATGTTCGTATTCGTATGCACGTACAAATATGTACATATATGTAAATGTTTTACGATTTGAACATAATTTGGAATTAATCAATAGACATAATTACTGAGATTTTTTTATTTATTTGAATTAATGGCTTTTGTTGGTAATAAATAAATTTGAATTTATTGCCTGTACGAGACGAGTGCGAGCACCATTCGAAACCAAATGTTATCGTATATAATTGAATATACATGTTCAATGTCCACACTAAATAAAAAATCAATAACTCATGTTACACCGGACTATAAAATGCTATTAATTTATGCTATTAACGAAAAGTAAGTTTTATTATGTGAGGCCGATTTAAACAAGTTAGCAGGAGCGTTGCCCTTCACTAATTCCATATACAAAAAATGGAGATATGTTGTGGCCATCACCCGATTTTCTTTTATCACGAATGAATAAATAGATCTCGAATACACCATTATTGATTTCTAAAGTGAAAATGTAAACTAACCCGACTTTTGGTAAAACTGTCATGTATAATAAAAAAAAACATTATCCCTGCTGAAATTTCAGAAAACCAACAAGGTCAACCCTTGTTGGTTGAAAATTAATTCTTTAAATTTATTTTTTCTTTGCCATTTTTTGTAAATGATAAAGTTTTCAACAACATTGCAAAAATTGAAAAAGCTCCAATTGAGGTTGCCATTTCCGGTAAACAGATTTCCACAAAATTTTTAAAGGGTCTCTCAATTAACGAAAAAAGTTTAAGTATAGTTTTTTCCCGCATAGATAATCCGTCTGAACTATAGAGATGCCGAATTATTGTAAAAAATATTTTTTTTATCAAAACTCGTCATTTCCGGTAAAATTTAAAATGATCTGAACTAATTTTGTTTAGAATAAAATTTACTATTTTTTATTCTTAATCTTTCTTTGTAAATGCTAAATGCAAAAAATCACTGGAATAAAGTCTGAAGCTAATACTGTACCAGCACATGTAGCACAGTCCAGTCACATTTATAAACAACCAAAACTCAAATTTAATGAAATAGTCCATTATGTACAAAATATGAGTAGCCTTTTACTTGAGTAGGAAAGCCATTGGGAAAATTTGGGTTTGAAACCAAGGTCAGGGTACCAGCGCTTCACCGCTGAGATAATATCTCAGTCTACAGAAAGAGCGTACTCGAGTATGTTCGAAAAAAGGTGCATATTTTTCGTTTTGTCTGTTTCCATAAAAATTAATTTGTTCTATTTTCCTCGTTCTTGATTTTGTTTCGTTTCATTTCGCTTTTTCATTTGGTTTACTCGCGAAATTTTTTAATAGTTTAACCGAAATTTTCGGAAATATTTTATAGAAACTATTTAATTCATTTATTACGATTATAAAATAATACTAATAAATTAAATAAATATAATACGTTTAATTCTAACACTGAAAATTATTATAATTCCTGTAGCTAGTAAAAAATACAAGTTGACACCAAACAGCTTTGAAAATAAATCGAGTGCAAAGGGTTAAATAACCGTTATACAAAAAAACTTCGATTTAACGGACTAATTGTGGAGTCCGTTAAATCCGAATGTCTGTTAAATCCGAATGTTTTAAATTTAATCGACTATAGATTTTGCATTTGTTCTGGAATATGGCCACCTAGGATAGAACTCATTTATCTCTTAACCGATTTGAAGGGATTTTGTTTGTTGGGTGGAAATGAGATTCTTAAACGATTTTTGGAATAAGTTCTGGAATATGGCCACCTGGGACGGAACTCGGCCAATTCATAACAGATTATGATGGGATTGGGTATATTGGATGGAAATGGGATTGTTAAATGATTTTTGGAAGAAGTTCTGGAATATGGCCACCTGGGACGGAGCTCGATCAATTCTTAATCGATTATGATGGGATTTTGTTTTTTGGATGGAACAGAAATGAATAACAATTTTTGGAAGAAGTTTTGGAAGATGGTCCTGAAACGGAACTCTTTAATTTCTTAACCGATTTTGTTGTAATTGGATATGTTGGATGGAAATGGGATTCTTAAACGATTTTTGGAAGAAGTTCTGGATTAGGACCTCCTAGGACAGAAATTGGGCATAGTGGATGAATGAGATTACCAAATAATTTTTGGAAAAAGTTCTGGAATATGGCCATATGGATTATGCGCTTTTGTATTGCAAGTACCTCAAAAGTGTAAATTTTCTTTTGGTTCTAATAGTTCTGCAGATCTCATGAACTTAGAAAACTGCATATTCCATGTTCCCGTGAACAGTTTTCGAGGTCGTTGTTGATAAGAATAATATAAATTTATCCGAGCCCTTTGTGAAGAGTTCATAACGTGATTTTTGTGAGAGTAAGTAGTTGACCTGCCGCTCAACACACTAATCCCATGAGTGAGTTACGTACCGGTGATGGATGTTAAAGCATCGTGCCTTACCAGAAACATGTTACCACTACGAGCCGCTTACTTAAAAAAATGCCTGCTTATTATCGAGTTCCGCCCTAGTTTAAATTACCGAGTCTCGCGGCGATATTCCAGAATTTCTTAAACAAATCATTTAAGAGTTCCTTTTCCATTCGACCCCATCATAATCGGTTAAAAATTGATCGAGTTCCGTCCCAGGTGGCCATATTGCAGAATTTCTTCCAAAAATCATACAAGAATCCCATTTACATTCAGCATACCAAATTTCATCATACTCTGTTAAGAACTGATTGAGTTCCGTCCCAGGTGACCATATTCCAGAATTTCTTCCAAAAGTCATTTAATAATCCCATTTCCATCCAACATACACATTCCCATCATAATCGATAACCAAAAAATCTAAAATAAAAAAATTGTCCGTTAAGTCGAGCGTCCGTTAAATCGAGCGTCCGTTAAATCGGGGTCCGTTAAATCGAGGGTTTACTGTACTCGAATTTGCTCATAAATTGTGTACTAGTTCTATTCTCTGATACATATATATATAAGTACGGTGAATAACACCAAATTAACTTACATGAAAATGACGGAGAAGGTGTAGATAGTATGGCCGGTATCGATATTAGCTCGGTCTGAAAACAGTAAAGTGTGAAACATTTTGCACTAAATATGGAGCTCTGAATGGTTTCTATGATGTAGCAAACCGATAAAATTATTTAATACCACAACGGAAAGGTAAACGATCCAAGTGTGCGTTAGCAACTACTACACCCTGAAATAACCTAACCTACAATTCGTTATATCGCCGAAGTCTCAAAAAGCGGTTTTCAAAAGGTTCTATTTGTTGTGTCAAGCAGATTAAATGTTCATGTCCTCTAAGCAGCCCAGGTGGAATTATTTATCTAACTGAATTTCAAGCTAAAACCTTTCTCGGTAAATTAGGATATCCCAGTGAGTTTTGGCCGAAAGAATAGCATCTTTCCGAAAAACGGCTACGAACAAAAAAATTCTAAATCAATTTGCAACATTCAGTCAAACCTGCTTTTGTGCGGTATTTTTTGAGCGCAAGGAAGCTATTTGCTGTTTTACTGTTAAAATTCATAACAGATTTTAGTTAAATTTGTATGGTTTGTAAAATGGGGTTTGTCATGGAAAAAAATGTTGCACGTGCTTCTGCAATTACAGTTAAATCTGGTATTTAGAAGAGGGCTGGTATTATAACATGTTGGATGTATGTCTCGAGTTTGGTATTCGTAAGTGGAAATGGGATATTTCTTAATCGACCATCTAATAACAGTGGAAATCGAAATATGACGAGAAAACTGCGGATGACTGTTTTTTTTAAATAGGGCTAACTACGAATTCATTTTTAATTGAAAGTAAATTTGTGTGAGGGGTTTAGGACCTCCGGTAAGTGCCGAACTCCATCAAGTTATCAACATTCCCTGGAAAGGGAGTTTTTATGAGCAGCTATACCACGTCAGGTTATAGCGTCCGGTTTAAAAAAGTAACAGGAAGTGATTGAATTCATTTCATTATGCAAGTGTCTCAACCCCCTTCAAGTTTTCTTTATCTTTGCAACTGTTCCATTTTCAGCAGTCATTTCTTCCTTTTATTCACCAGATTTTGCTGGAGATAATATTAACTCTCAAATTTTTTTAAGCATTTCGGGTTTAACAGGATGGATAACGAGATTTTAGGTAGGTATCTTGGGGTTAGAAAAAAGCTCCAATGCGTAATCGTATGAAGAACATGGTCATAGGAATATAATTTTTGTGTTTAATTTTAAACCATTTCCTTTTTGTTGTTTCCCCGCAGGGTTCCTACATAGGAACAAAATCCTCTTCCAGAAAGAGAGCTGTCGAGCCGGTTTTTTTTTATCCAAGTAATACGCAGCTATAGCAATATTTCTTTAACCGTATTGGCAGCAAGCCGCCCCGGTGGCAAAGTGGTTAGCATGCTTGCTCCAGCGACCGGAGGTCCCGGGTTCGATTCCCGGTGGTGACAAGGAAAAATTTCACGGCTGGTTCAGGATCAATGAATTAATCACTCATTATCCGAAATGAAAATATGATTATGAAACCTCATTTGAGGCGGCCAAATTCCTTGATGGGATGTATAGTGCCAGAGAGAGAGAGAGAGTATTGGCAGCAATCCCTTCATGTAAATCTGACAAGTTCATTGTAACGATTATCTTCACAATAACCATTTATCTCCACTGCTTTATGTAGGTTCCCGTAATAAAAGAAATATTCGAATTGTGTACTCAATTTGAAATCTATTGCACAATCTCACATTAAAATGGAATTTATATTGAAATCCCATTTTCATGTTGCAAACAGGCTTTTGTGTGAGGTTGAGAGACAGGTTGGTTTAATTCAAATTAAACATTTTCCAAAAACTGCGTTGTGTTCCCTTCATATTGGCTATTCTATTCAAACAACCTGTGTTTCATCTGAATAGTTTGAGATAACCTTTAGTTACATTCTAATTGTCATTTTCTAAATCCCCATTTGGAACTCAAAATCGATCTCCTTTTCAATATACAAACTGTCTTTTATCTTAAAGGGTTGAGAAACGGATTAATTTTATTCAAATACATATTACGTTTTTTAGAACCATATTTGCTACAATCATTGGAAACCAATTTCCATGTGTAAACTAACTGAAGCTTTCGAATTTCAAAATGAAATTTTGCATACCGATCAACCCAATTTATTAGTGCTAAGGGGGAAAAATAATGCTAGTCCATAAGCTGAAAAACGGGAGGGGGGAGGGGGGTAATTAATTTTGCCTAAACGACGAAAAAATTTTTTAGAAAAAAATAAATAATTCAATAATTAAACAATTAATATTTTTAACACTTTCCAAAGGCGGTTAAGCTGACAAAATTTGTGGTTATCAGAGAACTAAGATTTTCGTAAATTTTTATTCATACGGAAAAACAAACTTGTCCCTAAAAGATACTGTATTAAAAAAACGAAGTCATTGGTATATCGTTCAATAATATTTGTGTTGAAAAATTTGATGGCTGAAACGATTTTCTCACATAAAGTTCAGAAACCGCATATTCCAATCATTTATGCTCAGTGCTATCCAAAAAATATAGTGGCAGGATTAAATTAAATTGACCCAATTCCATAGAACCAACGGTCTGTGTTATATAAAGTGTACTAGAAACCAACTTGGCACTTATGATTGCAAATTTCTCTCAGATATGATCATTGCCATCGAAAAATATAGCCGCGGAATTTGTGCTGGACCAGAATTGGCCCAATTCCATTGAACAACAAAAACCGTTAAATAAACAATTTAAGATTGAAATAAAGTGTTTCAGAAACCAATGAGCTTGGTTTTTCTGATTGCCAATTTCTGTCAGGAGATATGTTCATTGCCATCCCAAGATTATAGTGGCTGAATTTATGCTAACCCAGAATTGACCCAATCCATTGAACAACAAAGACTGACCGATTGATGATGACAGAGCTGCTCTAATTATAGTTAAGACTGGAGTAACGGTTGCTTAACTAGAAACCGAAAAAAACAACGGAATTTCTATGTGATGACTAAAATACAGTTAAATTTGCCATTTCTTAAAAATTGGTTCAAAATAATACACAAAATAAGCACAACAGCCACAGTAAATACGTGAGCGTTCACCTACTCGCACAAATTATTATGGCAGTCACAATAGATCTTAATTGTTTAGAGGAAGATATTTCAAATGGAATTTATCGATGAATTAAGACGAAATGAACTCCGCGAGATTTACACAAAAAAAAAAATGATTTGCTCTCAAAAATATTTCCGCGACATTTAAAAGTATCGATAATAGTGGAGCACACATTGAGATAGATAACTGGTTACTGGTGTAATGTATCATACATAGTAGAAAAATATTTCAGAGCTTCTATTGAAATAAAACATTGCTGCCGAATGGTTAAAAAGTAAAATATTTGAAATGTGTACAACAAATCGGATACAAATTTGAATATTAACTTATGTAAATTTTGTCAACAAGAGCAAAATATTGAAATTCCAAAGGTTTATTATTTGTTGACATCCAGTCATTAAACGTAGAAGAGTTTTATTCTTTTAATCTAATTACAATTCAAAAAGAAATTACAGTTGAAAGGAATAATTCATTTAATTCCAAATTCAACGTCAAATGGCATCGGACAGTGTGTAAGAATTATCAAGTGGCCTACCTGATACCTGATTGAAATAGGCAATCATGTAATAAAATTGTTTATTTATCGATCTTTATTGTTCAATGGATTTGAGGCAATTTTAGATTAGTAGGGGAAGCAGGGGCTAGTTGTATCATTTTTGAAAATACAAATTTTTTCATTTTATCTATTGAAGATAATTCAATGACAAACAATTAACTTAAATAAGCTACAAAACGTTATATAAATATAATAAATATTCCAGTAGGAATTGGGCGAGATAGAGGGTTTTTCTTAATTCGGTAGAAGTTACTTTTTACCCCGACCTCGGAGTTGAAAGGAACGACGTTACTAAAATGACAAATGTTACAATGTTACTAAAAAAAATAGAAATGTTTAGAATATCAAAAAATACATTCATGGCTCTATTCTATTCAAAATTACAAGATTTTGTACAAAATTAAAAAGAGACAAGAATAAGATATGACAAGAATGATACATGAGAGTGACTGAGACACTATTTTTTATTTTTAGTACAACATGTAGGGAAATTTTTCGACTACGATACCAACTTAACATAAAAATTATTTAAATAAAGTGAAAAATCGTAATTTTTAATAATTGACGATGTACTCGTATATTACACCTTATAAATTATTTAAAAAAAATATTATTACACAATGGCGGAAATAGTCTTGTTTTATTTAGTGAGGGGAAAATTTTGACAGGTTCCTTTATAACCTAAAAAAATCAAAAAATTTAGATTTGTGTCAAGAGTGAGGTATCATTCAAGAGGTCAAGGGTATTATTTGTCATTATGTACAAAAAAATAAATAAAAAATCGGAAAATAAAATCAGCTAAATAAAATTTTTAATTTATATTATGTATCACTATTACTGTATCACGCAATTTTCTTTCTCTGTTTAAGTATAAATCTGAGTTTTAGAATGCACCAATATGGATGAGAAAAATCCCCGTAAGTTCTGTTTTATTAAAAAGACTAAATTGAAGAAAGAATTTTATTTTTAATTGCAGTCATTAAGGAATGGAATATTTTGGCCACATGGAATTTATGCGAAAATAATTAGGAGAATCAAAATTTAATTAAATCTTGTTTGTGTGTACTTTAGGCGTGTTTGTAATCGTGCCAATAAAATATGTACACCAAAAGATGAACTTCAAAATGTAAAAGTTTAGTTTTTTTTGTTTGTCCGTGCTACCTGTTTTGGGGCCTGCTCTTTCGCGGTTTATTTTTCCGTTTATGTTTCCAAGCATTGTTCAGATATAACCATCTGAACAATGCAAGCTCCATGCCAGCCTATACTTTCATGGAAGATGGGTCGGCCCATGAGTTTTGCACTAAACAGGGGGTCATAGATGTGTTCCATTTCATCACAAATCGAAATCTGTAGGTGAAAATTCCATTTTCATCATGCTTCTATCGGGATTCGAACCCGGTACCTCCCGATTCAAACGCCAAAGCTTTAACCACTGTGCCATTTGGTCGGTAAGTTTAGTTTAAATAATTACAATTGTATTATATATGTACAGTGGCTTCATTCCAAGATGCATGTTATATATCTATTGGGGTTGGCCGAATATTTCCGCACGTCTAATGCTCCAAACATAAAAAAATGTCTGCAATGTTTACAACTATTTACATTCAATCTGCCGCATAAGGTAGAGGTCCGTACACATTTACAGATGAGACAAGTGCTCATGCCATACACGAAAAATGTTGATTTGGTGAAAAAGTATTTAGAGCAAGCGGTAAGTTGTGTTTACAGTATTCATAAATGTTCTGATCTAACCTAACAATTTTTGTTTTGATCTTTTTGCCAGTGGATGCTCTCGGAGAATTTTAACGGACTTGATGATGTAAAATTCGATACGTCAGTTTACTAGCTCATTTGTATCAACAATCGGACCAGAATCCATTGGCCAAACAAGTATTACAAAAGGCTTCGTTTTTATTCTAGATTATATTGCCTGTGTAAACTGCTATTCCGGTTCGCTGTAAGTCTAAATATGCGAGTGTTATATGAATTAGTAAGAGTATTTATTTGTTCCACAGCAAATTCTTGCAATCGACTGACGAGCAGCCAAACGCTTACTTTGTAAAGGCACTGTTCTTATTGTCGCGTGCAATTATTTCCATGATCGAACGCAAACCATTCGATATTCTTACGCTACTTGGACAAGCTTTCACTATAATTGAAACTCATATTATAAATATCCATAAGCTCGATGATAGTCTTTCGTCAATTGTAGTGGATGAACGAACAGAAAATGGTTCAATACGAATTAATTTAGGTAAATAATAATAATTCTGATTGTAAAATTTCAATTATTTTCTAACGTTTAGCATTTCAAATCGTAATGAAAAGCATCGACACTTCATCGGTCCTTTTCATTATCAGCGGTCAACGTGTAATACATGCATACCACCCTGTATGGCATATACAATACTTTACATAAATTAGCATTTCCCAATAAGTTAAATTGCATTTACCAATAAATTAAATTAGCTTAAACTGCAATTAAATATTAATATTTCAATTAACAAAAAGTGATGACAAAAAAGGTAATTGTACGAGGTACAATGTACTGAAGAACGCTGACGGGTTTTTTGTATAAATCGAGCGTGCACCAAAATTATAAATGAATAATTGATTATAGAATTAGAGTTGAAGCAGAGCAGGTGTGAAGAATAAAAATGTAAACTAAAGTGTAAAATAAAGTAGAACTAAGTATGTTATAAATCCCGTGTCTTTTATTAATGAAGTGAATAAAAAACCAATAGAAACTTTACATGGCGACCGTGACAGGACACGGGATCCTTTAAACAAGTGCTTGAGAGAGTTAAAATGAATAATTCAAAAATAAAAGTGAAAAGTTCAACAAACGTAAAATTTTTTTAAATGAATAATTCAGAAAATAAAGTGAAAAGTTCGACAAACTAAAAACGTAAAACGTGAGCAGTTCAACAAACGTAAAATTTTTTCAATTAATTATTTGAAAATTTGAAAAACGACAATCATAATGGGGAATGGTGCTGCAAAAGAGCCGGAAACAGTGGTCAAGGAGAACATTATTTTAGACAACAATAACAGCAGCAAGGATGAAGAAAAAGGATCAATCACACAGACGACGGAAATGATAGTCATCGCCGTCATCATTTATATAATTGGTGAGTTAGTAAAATATGTATATAATAAACACATCAATAATATAAAAAAGATAGCTAGAAATACGGCTGAAAGCGTATAAAATAATAGGAAGTAACTTAGCTTGAATAAATAAAATATATAAAAATATATTTAAAATACGTAATTTTTGGGTTAAGAAAAACAATAACAATTTATATTATTAAACAAATTTAGATTACCAACATTTAATTAGAAATGGTTTTAGATATTAAAAATATACGAAAGGGAAATTACAAAATAAGCAAAAATAAATATATTAAATATAACATTATCTATATGTGTATATACAAAGAACAAGGTCATTTTTCTTTGCAATCATATGTTTGATAGTAAAAAATAAAAATCATTTTTAATATTTTTTTATATAAAACGATGTCATAAGTACAATGCTCTTGAAAAAAGAATTATATAAGTATATATATTTTGTAATGTGATATTACAACAATTACAAAAATTATTTTTTCTACTTCGTTATTCGATATGGTCGTTATAAATTATGGTCTTAGATAATATTGTTTAGTTAAATAAGTATAAAATATATAAAATAGCGGTAGCAAAATGAAATATTACAAATAATTTACTGAAAAATAATGAGATGGCAATCATCGCAATTGACTCACTCTCAAATTACAAATAAATCGAATTTTTTTAAAAAAAAATATAACAGATGAAAAAGTTAAAAGAGTTAATTAGTCAATTGAAATTGAGGAAAGAGAGTTTCTCCAAAAATCCCAATAGAAAATATTCAAATAAATTTTTATTAAATACTGTAACGATATTAAAAGAATCGAATAAAGTATACATAAATATAGTAAAAGATTTGGACATAGGAGACGAATCTGTAAAATTATTAATTGACACCTATAAGAAATACTACAATTTAATAGAAGATTTTGTGGGGAAACAACAATTAAAAATATTAGAAGAAACTACTAACTCGGAGGACAATTCGGAAGACGAAACAGAGCAAATCATGGCTAGCTTTGACTTATATCAGTCAATGAAAATTGTCCCAGAATTCAAAGGCAAAAATAGCGAGTTAGAAAATTTCTTAAATATAGTGGAATTAGTTTCCGACTCGTTAAAAGACGACACGGAAAGAGAAAAATTACTAAAATTTATTTGGACGATTAAAATAAATACAATTGTGAAATTAAAAATAAACAACAACGGAATACCAAAATGTTTACAAGAATTAAAAAACTCTTTAGCCAACGGATGTCCGAATGAGGATACGGTGCAGACGTTGCATAGCCAGTTATCTCGTATTTCCCAAAATGGTTCAAATATCGATGTTTATATTTCAAAAATTGAGTCGATAATTTTAAAATTAAACAGATTAAATAAGGAAACAGTAGGTGGCGACGTCAATACTATTGAAAAAATGAATGATCAATTAGCTTTGAACATTTTTAAAGAAGGTTTAGATGAACCTCGGAAATCTTTTATAGTAGCTGCTAGGCCTACATCTCTTACAGAAGCAACTAAACTTGCAAAAGAAATGGAAGCCGCCAGCAAAACTTCCAATATAGCTTCATCAAATGTCAATTTCATAAACAAACAAAGACATTTTTTGGGCACAAACAGGAATAATAAACAAAAACATTATTACAGTTACAATAAAAAATGTATAGAAACTAAAAATAACAGTAACAATTCAAGATATTCGAATCGAAACCAACAAAATAGATTTTACGTACCAAATAAATACACTCCAAAATTTAACTATCAAAGTCAACACAGTCAAAAAAATAATGGTGCATATTCTAAAGGTTATTATAATAATCAAAAATTCCCAAATTATAATAACAATTACCAAAACCAGCGTTATCAAAATACACCTGGTACATATCGAACCGGTAAAACTTATTACATTAACAGTAACGAGTCAAAACACGGGGTTACTTTCCCGCAGGGGAAAGACACAACTGTTCAAGGGTTGGAGCAAGATTTCCAGAACCTGAATATGTAACAGAATATAGTTTCAAATTGTATAATATATCTTCTAAATTAAACAATTATATTGAAGTATACACTTCACCAAATCTAAATACAAAACTGAATTTTCTGATTGATACAGGATCAGATATATCACTAATAAAATTAAACAAATGTGATAAGAACATAGAAATTAATACTAATCAACGTTGTAGGATAACAGGTATTACTGAGAATGAAAGCTATACATTAGGTACAACAAACACTAATTTTATATTAGACAATAATAATTTTAATCAAGAGCTACACATCGTGGCGAATGATTTTTCAATTCCAACTGATGGAATATTGGGTAGAAACTTTTTAAATAAATATTGTTTCAAGATAGATTATGAAAACTATATATTATCGACAAAACTAAATGAAAATTACATCGAAGTACCACTTATAGTTCATGAAACTGAACATAATGATATTTTTATTCCCGCTAGATCTGAGATTATTTGTGCAATAAATATTGCTAGGGAATCTGAACTCATTATAGAAAAACAAGAACTGCAACCAGGTATATTCATTGGTAGTAGCGTAATACCAAGTAAGGGTATAGCACACGCTAGATTTTTAAATAGTACTGAAAAAGATGTAGTGATAAAGAATTTTAAACCAAAAACTTCAGAGTTGCACAAAAATACATGCAATATCTCTTCTCAAAAAAACCAAGTTAACAGAATAAAAAACTTAGAAAAAACTTTAAAAATAGATGGATTGGATACAGAGGCCAACAATGGAATATTAAATATATGTAAACAATATAACGATATATTTTTATTAGAAGGAGATATTTTATCAGTAAACAATTTTTATAGACAAAGTATTATAACTACGGAACATACTCCTGTTTACACCAAAAATTATAGGCAACCATATAATCAAAAGGTTGAAATAAATTCGCAAATATCAAAGTTATTAGAGAATAAAATCATAGAACCGTCTGTTAGCCCTTATAATTCACCTATCTTATTGGTACCCAAAAAGGACCAGGACAACTCAAAACAATGGAGACTAGTGGTTGACTTCCGAAGGCTTAACAATGTTGTAATAAATGATAAATTTCCACTTACTCGATTGGAGGATATCTTAGACCAATTAGGGAGAGCGAAATATTTTTCTACGCTCGACTTATCCAATTCTTTTCATCAAATTGAACTGGATGAAGAATCAAGACCACTTACTGCTTTTTCGAGCGACCAGGGTCATTATCAATTCAAAAGACTTCCTTTCGGATTAAAAATTTCTTCTAATTCTTTTCAAAGAATGTTGTCAATTGCCCTTTCCGGACTAAAAAGTCAAGCATTTCTATATGTAGACGATATTATAGTACATGGTTGTTCAATTAACCATCACAATAAAAACTTAGTATCAACTTTTGAATGTTTAAGAAAATACAAGCTTAAATTAAACCCTAGGAAATGTAATTTTCTAAAAAATGAAGTTGTATATTTAGGACATTTAATAACAGATAAAGGTATCAAAACAGATCCTTCTAAATTTGACAAAATCAAAAATTATCCCATTCCAAAAAATGCAGATGAAGTGCATCGTTTCACAGCTTTATGTAATTACTATCGTAAATTTGTACCTAATTTTGCAAAAATTGCAAAACCTCTATATTCGCTTCAAAAGAAAAAAGTTCCGTTTAATTGGTCAATAGAATGCGAAATTGCATTCAAAGATTTGAAGCAACGATTGATAAATGCTCCAGTGTTACAGTATCCAAATTGGGATAAAGAATTTATATTAACGACCGATGCGAGTAATTATGCATACGGCGCAGTGTTGTCGCAAGGTGAGATTGGGAAAGATCTTCCAATTGCCTATGCAAGTAAAAATCTTGACAAGAGTGAGATAAACAAAGATATTTTACAAAAAGAGCTTCTCGCAATTCATTGGGCGATCAATTACTTTAGGCCTTACCTGTACGGTAGAAAGTTTAAGGTCATAACTGACCACAGGCCACTGGTAAGTTTATTTACAGACAACAAACCAACCTCAAAAATGACAAGGGTGCGTCAAAGTTTATGTGAATATGAGTATGAAATTGTATATCGGAAAGGTACACTGAATGTGGTAGCGGACGCGTTATCACGTATAAAGTGGGATTCTGACATGCTCAAGGCATTAATACCAAAAGACGCTGATGTTAAAGTCATAACTAGGTCAATGACAAAGAAAGCTCAAAATAATAATGAAAATATACATATAGATAAAAATGAAATAAAAGAATTGAAGCCTGATCAACTTCATATTTGGGAAAGTACATCATACAATGATGTGAAACATAAAAAAAAATTAAAATTTGTAATAAATAACGGTTTAATGAAGGTGCGAAATGAGAATAATGAAATAATAATTACACTTAACGAAACTCTACCAGAATTAGATTTGGTATTTGAGATGTTAATAGGTGCGATGAAAAGAAACCGAATAAAGGAATTATCCATGGATATAAATGATAATATTTTCAAATATATAACGCGCGAAAAATTTAAAAAATTATATCAGAATGTATGCGAAAATCTAGATAAACGCAAAGATAAATTAAAAATAATAATGTATGAAGCACCGAAAATTTTGGAAAATGAAGATGAAATAAATAAAATAATTAAATTATATCATGACAGTCCCATAGGAGGTCATGTTGGTACCCGCAGATTAATTAAAAAATTAAAACAAAAATATATATTTAAAAACATGAACAAAATTGTAACTAAATACGTAAGAAAGTGTGACATGTGTGCTAGGACTAAAATTAATAGACACAATAAAGAATTATTAGTAATTACAGATACTCCTGATAAAAGTTTTGAAGTAGTGGCAATCGATACAGTAGGTCCTCTCTTACCATCTAATAGTTTTAGGTATATATTGACTATTCAATGTGAACTAACAAAATATGTGGTAACAGTACCAATGAGGGATAAATCTGCAATCACTATCGCGAAAGCTTTAGTTGAACATTGTATTTTAGTATTTGAAAATTTTAAGAGCATAAAAACAGATTTAGGAACCGAATTCGTAAATGAAATATTCAATAATTTATGTAAGACATTGCAAATTGAGCATAGGACATCTACAGCTTATCATCATCAAACTTTAGGAACCATCGAAAGAAACCATCGTGTACTAAATGAGTATTTATTATGTTTTGCCAATAGTAATAATTGGGATGAATGGTTGAAATATTATGCATTCTGTTACAATACAACACCGCATACAGATACCAATTATACTCCTTTTGAATTAGTTTTTGGAAAAATTGCAAATTTACCAAACGATATCACAACGGTTACAAATAAGTTATATAATTATGAAGATTATGTAAAAGAATTTAAATATAGATTAGGAATAGCGAATCAAAAAGCACACGAAATGTTAAAAATAGCAAAAATGAAAAGACAAGAAATGTCAAAGAATAATTGTACCAATAACGAATTTAAAGTAGGGCAATGGGTATTAATACGAAACACAGATAGAAGAAAGTATGAGAACCCATATAATGGTCCATATAAAATAATTGAAATAAACAATGTTAATATAATGATAGAAATAAATAAAAAAAACAAATGGATACATAAGGATAGAATAAAATCCTATGATTGTAATACTTAAAATTTTAGAATATTATAAAAAATTTATAATAAGACACAAAAGTTAGTATTATATAATTATTAATTAAGTAGTAATTTTATAATGATTGTAATAGATAATAAGTATGTTATAAAAAAAAAAAAACAAAAAAAAAAAAAAAAAAAAAAAAAAATATATATATATATATATAGAATATACATATATTTTTTTTTTCCTTAAAGGCCGGGGGTGTAATACATGCATACCACCCTGTATGGCATATACAATACTTTACATAAATTAGCATTTCCCAATAAGTTAAATTGCATTTACCAATAAATTAAATTAGCTTAAACTGCAATTAAATATTAATATTTCAATTAACAAAAAGTGATGACAAAAAAGGTAATTGTACGAGGTACAATGTACTGAAGAACGCTGACGGGTTTTTTGTATAAATCGAGCGTTCACCAAAATTATAAATGAATAATTGATTATAGAATTAGAGTTGAAGCAGAGCAGGTGTGAAGAATAAAAATGTAAACTAAAGTGTAAAATAAAGTAGAACTAAGTATGTTATAAATCCCGTGTCTTTTATTAATGAAGTGAATAAAAAACCAATAGAAACTTTACAAACGTGTAACCAAAATATAATCTAGTCGTATCGTTCGGTGGCGATTGGATGATGGAAGATGAATTACCCAACGTGAGGTTATTTCATGGAAGGAAGAAAACCAAACTGAACAAAAGTTTGTTTCATAGAAATCGATTATTGGTCATAGTTCTGAAAAAGGATCCCGTGGCATCCATCTTTATCAATTCTTAACTAATTATGATCAACTTAGATTTATACTGAAAATATTGAAAACCTCGTTGTAGTGCTGTGCATGCATATGCAATACAATTCACCACCATACAAATCGATTAAAGTTCTTCTCTAAAATCATGGCATCATAAAAAGTTGAAGTTCTAAAGTCACGTCGTACAGCTACACCATAAAAATTTACAAAAAATAAATTAAAAAGAGAGTGGGGGATTTTTATTTTTAGTTTTTTTTATTTGCTCCCATAAAAAATACTCGGCTGGATATTTTTCAAGGAAAAATTATAGCAACTCAACAAAAAATAAAAGAAATCGGAAATACCATGCTCACAAATACAAGTATTTCTAACATTTATCAGATCATTTGTTTTGACGATTGTTACTACTTGCCCCTGTTACAACCAACCCCTATTTCTCCGACAAATCATATAGTGATATTAGTGATATTTTTCGAATTGAAATGAACATGCTTGATTGGAATATGCTATCTGAGTCGCTTTCTTCGATTTTAGAATATTTTATTTATATTGTTTAATTTGTTGTTCAACACAAATATTATTGAACGGTATACCGCTATTTTTTTTTTTTAATATAGTATCTTAAAGAGACTAGTTTGTTTTTTGCTTGATAAGCACAAATTTTGTCAGTTTAGCCACCTTTGGAAAGTGGTAAAATTAGGCATAAATTATACCAGTTTTTTTTTCTAGAAATCGGGTTTTATTTGTTTCGTCTTTCAGGCGAAATTTGATATTTTCTTTTCCCGAATTTTCGACTCCTAGACATAGCACTAATTTTTCCCCGTGAGCACTAATTAGCACAAATTGGGCTTAATCGGTATGCAAAATTTCATTTTGAAATTCGAAAATTTCGCTGCTGCAGTTATCCCCATTTCCATTGTATTGTAAAATACAATTTTGACATTAAAAGTCTTAAATAGACATTAGAGGTACAAATTTCTTATTGGATAATCCGGTTTAATACAAAGTATACCGTACGGCGGATTTTATTGTATTTCATAGGCAACATTATTTTTTCATCATTTTTACATCCTGGAGTTCAAAGGAAAATTAATATCCTTTCATAACAAATTGATTTGGTTATAAAACACCATAGTTTATGTTATGTATTCAAATTTGTCGACATAGTTCCGTAATGGTTATTTATTGACTTTTAAAGGTTCGACGTGTGAATTTTAAAATATTGTCAACGACATGAGTATATTGGGAATTTAGAAGTTATATCCTGAATAACTTCCGATATATACCTATAGATACCGAGGTAGGTATATAAATAGGTAAGGCACAAAAAATATTAGACGTTTTTATTTATGTGATTGGGTGGAGTTTTACTAAAATCGATTTTATACATGTACGTGTATTTTAGATAAATATGTATATGCAATTTCCCATGCGATATGATATTATCTGCAAGGACGAGAACACCGAAAACCTTTAATGTTGATTAAATTTACGATTTCAAATATAATTATAAACTAAAGTTAGTGGTTCGAATAAAATACAACTGGACCCAAAGCAAAAAACGTTTAATGAAGCGGAAACACCAATGGAGGCCCCCACCGCAACAAACGGAAGTCAAATATGCAAATATCAAAAGGATATAGAAATTTATCATGGCAAACCAAACAACACAAATCCCTAAAGTAATAAAAGGTATAGATATTTACATAAAGATCCGATATTTAGCATTATTATTTGGTTCATTGACATATTGCAAACATCCTTGTTGTATATACAGAAATATGTAAATTGCGTTGTCATGATATATAAAATAAAAATTTTGACTTACCTTCATTTTGGGACACGGCCAAAAAATTACAGTACGATTAAATACTTCCGATAATTTTTCTGACATTTCACAATAACCAGCATCCTTTCCATCTGCTTCAGACAATACGTAAAGTATTGTGGAGTATTTTGAATTTTCCAAATTATTGAATAATGATATCAATCCTGAAAATAAAAATAAAAATTGTTAAGTACCATATCTTGACTATAAGTATATAGGTTTGTGATATACAGGCACGTGTACATAAAGTTATATGTACATTAATTTATGTCCCATTGTTATCTGTATGACAGCATAGTATGTGCATAGTTTCAATGTTGCAAAAAACCGACGTCACATTTAAATTAGTTTATATTGTGAAAAAAATATTTTTGTACTTGTACACAACATACATTTATGTTACATAATGAATGTAATTATTCTGCGTATGTTAAATGGAATTTGGTTACCATTTATCGTTGCATCATAGATTAACCCAAATGCTAAATATGAAATTTGTTTTGCGAATTGTAATTTGCGATTTATTAGAATAATTATATCACCGCAGGGCGAAGTACAAGATTCAAACCTCCTTGCGGTGCTCTCGTCGTGGAGATGAGCAGGGAAAATCCTGTTTATAATCACTACATGTCAGGGCGAATCAGTGACGCCCCAAAACTGTTAACAAATCGGCGTCTGTTGTCCAAGATTCTCACCAGTACGTGACCCACACACGTAACAAGCGGGTTGAGCGGCAGGCCAACAACCTTCCCTCATAAAAACATTTAAGTTATGAACCCTAAACAAAGGCCTCAGATTATCATATCGGATTCATCACAAACTCGACCTCGGAAATTGTACACGGACAACGCTTTAAACATGGGAACATGGAACGTGCGTAGCCCCTTAAGATCTGGAGGTCTCCAGAAACTTTCGAGCCAAGCAAAGAGTACAAATTAGACGTATTTGCACGAAGGGGATCCATGATACCACTGCGTGAAGCATCATATCCTCTATTTCCATCCTATCAACATGCGGATATGCACGGTCAGACTTCGCACTAAGAAATTTAACATCACGATCGTTAATGAACATGCACCTGTGGATGTCAAAAACAATGTTTTTGGCAATCCAACATTTCCCAATCCAATAACACACTCGCGACAGATAAATACATAATCAATAAATGAACTGAAAAATCGGTTCGAAAGATTCGTACATCATGCGAATCATGAAAGATCTAGATGTATTGCTATCACTATAAATTTGGCAACATGGCTAAAATGTGCGGAAAACCTAATTGTACCTTCAAGACGGATGAACATCAAAAAAACTAATTTCCTCCACCATCGCTACGGCAGATACTGGAATAACCGCAGTCCACCGTTTATTCATTAAATGCAAAAATAATAACTTAACTCTCTTGATTGAGATGACATTCAAAAATCTCATTGAAGACCAACTTCATTTAACCGCAGCAAACGGATCACCTATCAAAACCTATGGATCAAAACTCAAAGGTTTATTATGATCCATAATGATCCATTGCTTAAGGAATTTCCTGAACTTACTCAAGAACCAAGATATAACTTGCAAGATGTAGTTCACAGAATTGTGACAGAAGGCCAACTTCCAATTTGCAAATCACGTCGTCCTGATCCAACGAAATTCTCACTAGCTAAAGATGCTTTTCAACATATGCAAACTTGTGTCCGTCACGCCAGCTGGAACCATATCAGCCGGAACCAAACAACTATGGCACATGTAGCACGATGCATTGTGCATCATTGAGCACTATATAATTTTTCCGCCGGAACCTTATAATTCCAGCCGGAACCTGATAAAGCCACACAGAACCATACAAAAGCCAAACCAACTAGGGCACTAGTAGCACGATGTATTGTGCATCATTGTGCACTATATAATTTTTCAGTCGGAACCTTATAAATCCATAAATATAACATTTGTCGGAAAAAAACCTTACAAATTCAGCCGGAACCATACCATCTACAGCCAAACTAGCTGTGGCGCAAGTAGCACAATGTATTTTGCATCATTGTGCACTATATAATTTTTCAGCCGGAACATTATAAATCCCGCAATATATGCTTTTTCGGAGGAACCTTATAATTCCAGCCAGAAACGATGGTTTGGTTATATACAGTCAAACTAACAATATCACTAGTAGCACAATGAATCGTGTATCATTGTGCACTATATTCTTTTTCACCCGAACCTTATAATTCCAGCCGTAACCTAATAAAGCCAGCCAGAACCATACTGTAGCAAAACTTACTATGGCACAAGTAACACGATGCATTGTGCACTATAAAAATTTCCAGCCGGAACCTCATAAATACAATAATATACGATTTGTTGTGAAAAAACCTTACAATTTCAGCCGGAACCATACTCTTTACAGCCAAACTAACTATAACATAAGTAGCACGATGCGTTGTGCATCATTGTGCACTCTATAATTTTTCAGCCCGAACCTTATAATTCCGACCAGAACCTCATAAAGCCAGTCAGAACCGTACTAAAGCCAAACCAAATATAACACAAGTAGCATGATGCATTGTGCATCATTGTGCACTATATAATTTTTCAGCCGGAACCTTACACATCCAGTAATCTAAGATTTTCTGAGGAAAAAACCTTACAAATTAAGCTAACCCTACAGTCAAACTAACTATATCACAAGTAGCACGATACATTGTGCATCTTTTTGCACTATATATTTTTTCAGCCGGAACCTTATAATTTCAACCAGGGCCCACTAAAGCCAGCCAAAACCGTACAACAGCCAAATCAACTATAGCACAAGTAGCACGAAGCATTGTGCACTATATAAATTGTCAGTCGGAACCTTATAAATCCAGTAATCTGACTTTTTTGGGGAAAAAACCTTACAACTTCAGCCAGAACCATACCCTCTACAGCCAAACTAACTATAGCACATGTAGCACGATGCATTGTGTATCATTGTGCACTATATAATTTTTCGGCCGAAACCTTATAATTCCTTCCAGAACCTATTAAAGCCAGTCAAAACCTTACTACAGCCAAACTAACTATTGCACGATGAATTGTGCATCATTATACACTATATTATTTTCCACCCGGAACCTTATAAATCCTGAAATATACAATTTGTCGTGCAAAACCTTACAATTTCAGCCGGAACCATACCCTCTACAGCCAAAATAACTATAACACAAGTAGGCCACTTTCATTGATTTTAAATCATCAATTGGAGGATTTTTCGCAGATCTATGCATTTTCAACGATGATGTTACTTTCAGTGTCAATATTGAAAGAATTTGTGATAAACGTGGAGTTAGACTCGAAAGAAAGTTGCCATTGCTTTTAAAAGACGTGAATGACCTGGATTTGAGAAATGTGAGCAACTCAATAAAGATAAATATTCGAGAATCGTATTGTAGCTGTGGAAACGTACATAATCTAAATAAAGTATATAATAGTGTAGAAACAGTAGAGGTCGATCTGTTAGAACCATTAGAAAAACAGCAAAAGGTGACTATAAGCCACATAACGAAATCGCTGAATTTAGGAAGAAAATTGTTCAATTTGCGCGGTGTAATTGAGTACGATAGTGTAAATGAGCATTTCACTGCACATGCACTTAGAAACGATGGCATATGGAAAACTTACGACGATTTGCAAAAGGCTGAGACCAACACCAACACTTCACGAAAAATGCTTGCCTACATGTGGTTCTATGTACAAGAACCCAAATCAAACAAAGTTCTTCTCTAAACGATGAAATATAAAACATTATTAATAAATTATTAGCAAATAAAATGTTATTTCCGGACTTTTTTTAAATGTTATTTAAACTTTTTATTAAACTAACACTTTTAGCGGGTCGGGAATTATAGTGTGTACAAATAATTCCACTTGAAATTTTAGCTAGTTCACAATGACTCAACCATGCTTATTCTTTATTGCTCCGAATGGTTCACACCGACTTCATATGGTTGCGGCTGGTTTTACTGGTTCTGATTGGGTTGGCATTGTAATGCATAACGTTTTGATCGTTCCGAAAATCGATCGTTCATATGTTGCACTATTTATGTAAACATTTTGTTTCGACTGGATTTTTATGGTTCTGGATGGCATTATAGTTTGGCTGTAAAAACATATAGAAAACTACTATATAAATTTATATAGTGCACAATGATGAACAATGCATCGTGCTACTTGTGCCGTAATTAGTTTGGCTGTGAGGGTATGGTTCTGGCTGAATTTGTAAGGTTTTTCACGAACAATTGTATATTACTGGATGTATAAGGTTTCGGCTGAAAAATTATAAAGTGCACGATGATGCACAATGCATCGTGCTACTTGTGCTTAAGTTGGTGGTACGGTTTTGACTGGCTTTATAAGGATCTGGTCGGAATTATAAGGTTCCGACTGAAAAAATATATAGTGCAAAATGATGCACAATGCATCGTGCTACTTGTACAATATTTAGTTTGGCTGTAGAGGGTATGGTTCCGGCTGAAATTGTAAGGTTTTTCCTAAAAAATCTTAGATTACTGGATGTATTATAAGGTTCCGGCTGTAAAATTATACCGTGCACAATGATGCACAATACATCGTGCTACTTGTGCTATAGTTTATTTGCTGTTCTACGGTTTTGGCTGGCTTTAATAGACTCTGGTCGGAATTATAAGGTTCATACTGAAAAAATATATAGTGCAAAAAGATGCACAATGTATCGTGCTACCTGTGATATAGTTTATTTGCTGTTCTACGGTTTTGGCTGGCTTTAATAGACTCTGGTCGGAATTATAAGGTTCATACTGAAAAAATATATAGTGCAAAAAGATGCACAATGTATCGTGCTACCTGTGATATAGTTGTTTTGACTGTAGGAATCTGCTGAATTTGTCAGGTTTTTCCCGGAAAATCGTATATTATTGGATTTATAAGGTTCCAGCGAACAAAATATATTGTATGCACAATCCATCGTTACTTGTGCTTAAGTTGGTTTGGCTGTTATATGGTACTGACTGGCTTTGTAAAGTTCTAAGTGGAATTATAAGGCTGAAAAATTATATAGTGGACAGTGAAGCAAAACGCATCGTACTACTTGTGCTTATAGTTAGTTTGGCTGTAGAGGGTATGGTTCCGGCTGAAATTTTAAGGTTTTTTCACGACAATTTATATTTCAGGATTTATGAGGTTCCGGCTGAAAAATTATATAGTTCACAATGATGCCACAATGCATCGTGCTACTTGTGTTATAGTTGGTTTGGCTGTTGTACGGTTTTAGCGGGATTTAATAGGTTCTGGTCGTAATTATAAGGTTCTGGCTGGAAAAATATATATAGTGCAAAATGATGCACAGTGTATCGTGCTACTTGTGATATAGTTATTTTGACTGTAGGGTTCTCCTTAATTTGTAAGGTTTTTTCCTCGGAAAATCTTGGGTTATTGGATGTATAAGGTTCCCACTGAAAAATTATATAATGCACAATGATGCACAATGTATCGTGCTACTTGTGCCATAGTTCGTTTTGCTACAGTATGGATCTAGCTGGATTTATTAGGTTACGGCTGGAATTTCAAGATTCCGTGTGAAAAAGGATATAGTGCACAATGATACACGATCCATTGTGCTACTTGTGATATAGTTAGTTTGACTGTATATAACCAAACCATCGTTTCCGGTTGGAATTATAAGGTTCCACCGAAAAATCATATATTGCTGGATTTATAAGGTTCCGGCTGAAAAATATATAGTGCACAATGATGCACAATACATCGTGTTACTAGTGCTTTAGATGGTTTAGCTTTTGTATAGTTCTGTGTGGCTTTACCAGGTTCCAGCTGGAATTATAAGGTTCCGGCTGAAAAAGCATATATTGCTCAATAATGCACAATGCATCATGCTACTTGTGCCATAGTTGTTTGGTTCCGGCTGATATGGTTCCGGCTGGCGTGAGAGACACATAATTTCAACATATTAGTTCGTTGAACTCGCATATTGTGAGTTCACGAAAAAACATAATTTTAAGATATAGATTTAATAAGTCAGTCGAATAAATCATGTGAGTCAAGTTTAGGGGAGAAGTACATAAAAGAAGGATTGAATATAAACATTTATAAAAGACAAATAAGTTGCATTTTAACAAAATATAATTTATAAAAGCCAAACAATACCATCCATAAATTATACACCCACCGAAGATAAACCTGATGACACCAAAGATCTAGTCTTCGTCGAGCTAGAGGAAGTCACCAATAACATACCGAACCCCGACATTAAAATCATCGTAGGCGACTTTAATGCAAAAATCAGTAGAAGTGCAGCAAATATATTGCACATCGGTTCTAACAGTCTGCACCCAACTAGTAACAACAACGGCCAACGAGTCATCGACCTGGCAATAATGTACAACATAGTTGAATCAAGGACGGTTTTTCCACATAAGAGAATCCACAAAGTAACGTGTAGATCGAATGATGGAAGAACGCAAAACCAAATTGATCACGTCATGGTGTCTAAGAGACACTCCACCAGCATATCTGGCGTTAGATCCTACAGAGGTACAGACATGGACAGTAATCATGTGCTTGTTATATTTAAATATAAGTGCAAACTGTCATCTACGTTCAATAGACAAGCACATAAAACGGTTCGATGGGATGTTGATACTGTAAAAGACCAAGCGTCACTGCAGAATTACCAATCAGCTGTCACTAACTATTTAGAGCAGTCCAGCAACAACGAAGAAGCTCCTTCTAACATTCAGGAGCAGTGGCACCCTATACAGTCAGCCATAATAAGCGCGGCGCAAAACACCTTCGGAAGAAGACCTCCGAGATCCCGCAATGAATGGTTCGATGATCAATGCTGCCTGGCCATCGAAAATTAACGAAAGCTTCGTGAAAAATGGGTTTCCCGCAACACAAGAAGCACTCAAGCAGAATATTTCAGCACCACAAAAACCACGATTAAATAACTTCGATAAAACAAACGCGATCACATGAGATTATGCATTGAAAACATCAGCTTCCAAGCGGAACTAAGAAATTCTAGGGACTGTTTAGCTAGCGCCAGGAATTTCACTAAAGACTTCCATGCAAGAAGTACACCATCAAAGAGGAGGAGGAGGAATCAAGGGATGAAGTGATGTTGGGTCGGATCTTGAGACGCCGTTGATCCTATATATCTTGTATTAATCTTTCCAATCTCGTTGTACATCTTATGATCTGCTTTTACGTTTCCTAAAACTGTACATTCAGACTAAATCACCTCGTCCAAAGTTGCTGAATCGCTCACGCTACTGTGTTTTGTCTCCGATTTATGTATGGCGCTCATGGTGTGGCTTTGGTCTACCGTTCGATCTTTGTGCATTCTCCGTTGTAGGTCGTCTGTTTATTAAATCGTTTTGACTCGATTTTCTGGCGCTCTCCACTATTGGCTCATCATGTTCTACAGGTACTTAGGAAACTCGATTTGGAATTTTGGTCATCAACTGATGGTCACGTTACCGAAATGGTCACGCTCACATGTAACCAGAAATGTTGTAACGTTTCAACTTTCGCAAGGCTGATTTTAAAAGTCTTAATGGCAGACTTTTTTTAAAACTCAGCCCGGAAATGGCTATTCTGATTAAACGATGGCCTACCGTGAATTTAGCAGATTGAACAACGAACTTCACAATGATTTTATAAGCCTGATGGAAGTAGATCTCATCGTGAACCCAACACAGTGTTGGCAATTTGTTAGTCAAAACAAGGAATGAGATTAGAACCCGTCAACTTTAAAATATGAGGTCGTTCTAACGTTATGAGTCGTTTCTAACGTTATGAGGTCGTTCTAACGTTAAATATGAGGTCGTTCTAACGACCCAAAAATTATTACGAATAGGTGCACAATTTTTCAACTTATTTTTTCTCGTAGTGATATTGAGCCAGACGTGAATTATTTTAAATATTTAGAAGGTTGCACTCAGACATCGCTAAAGT
Organism: Nephrotoma appendiculata; assembly: GCA_947310385.1. NCBI lineage: Eukaryota > Metazoa > Arthropoda > Insecta > Diptera > Tipulidae > Nephrotoma > Nephrotoma appendiculata. The sequence continues at coordinate 112,454,741 of OX371223.1, forward strand.
ATCGATTGAAGTCATTTCTAGCACAGTTATTGGGAAAATGAACAATTTGATTGACGATTTTTCGTTCGGTGTAGACGGTTTGCCGGCAGTGGTTGTAAAATGTACTGGCCATATGACTTAACCGCTTACAACACGTAAGATTCATTCATAATCGCTTCATTAATAAGAAAGGCTGCAAGTCTGATATTACTAATTATAGATCGACTGCGAAGTGGTCCTATACGTGCTTTCACTGCACACCTCTGTTCTCTGGTATTCAAGAGGCCGATCCACCACAACAAACTTAGTTGAATTCACAACATTCGCTCTTAGCACCATGGGATCAAGGAAGGAGGTCGATGTCGTCACAACAGGTTTCAGTAAAGCCTACATCATTATGCTCAAACTTAAAGTTATCGGCTTTCCAGTATATAGTTCCTGGTCAGAGTGGAGCCTGACATAAGAATCGTATATATCAAGTTCATTTAAATCTTCTATATCCGCTTCTTTTATCATGCCTTCGGCGTACCCCAGGATAGTGGAAACACTTACCCTCTCAACTTTGAGATTATTCAATCAGTACGAACGTATTGCAAGAGCATCGCCTATTCGGGACCAGCCACCATTATCAGTGATAGCGAATTAAAATTAAGGCAGCATATTTTTAATAGGGTTAACAAAGAAAACTAAGCGATTGCCTTGGTTAAGCGTTCTCTTCCTCTGAGAAGAGGAATTCCTTCATCCATCTGTTACGAATGCGTTCTACATTACCGACCTATGCTCAAGTCAGATTTGATCTCCGTACCACAATAACCATATAAATCGTATTGCACGATTACAACCACGATTCTTTTGTTTTGCTCTCCGTGGACTACTCTGGGTAGACAATTTTAAGTTGCCTCTCTACCTTGAACGTTTGAAGCGTATCAATGTTCATGCGTTCAGTATGCGTCGCATTTTTTGCATATATGATCTATATCTGTCAATTGCTCTCGGGCAACATCCAGTTCAAAGCCTTTCTCGAGTGTATAAATTTAAATTAAAACCCTCGTGCGTTAAGAAAGGTTTCTGTATTTAGAACTGCCCCTCTTGACGACCAGAACGAGCCTATTACTAGAAGCTGCGTGTAGTAGACATACACTACGAAGTTCACGCTAAAAATACTTTTCTATTCAAATATCGACTAAATTTCCATTTTTGTACAATTCTATTTGTATCAATTTTCTATTCTTCATTTCTTATTAGTTTAATTTTCTTCTCTTTTTTACCTACCTTAAATCTGTTTACATTTAAACAGACCAAACATTTCCTTCATAAAAATTAAATGTTGTCCTATTTTATGCGGCAGTGTATCATTCTTTCAAACTCATCCGGACTCACCTTCCGGCAAGCATGCTGGAACCGTGGGATGGGCCTCCCATAGGATATTTTCTCCCTCCACTTGGTAAGGTAAATCGTCCATAGAGTCGTTTTGTCGTGCACTCTCTTCTCGCCAGTTTAATTGTTGCTTTCCTCAGGAATTAGGATGCCTCATAAAATGAACATTTCGTCGCTGTCAAAAATATCGGACGTCACTAACTTGCCGCATTTAATGCATCGCCTTATACTTTTATGTCACTTGGCTCTGCACTTGACTGTTGTAATGCTCTATGACTCTATGTGTGATATCCTCGAAATTGTGCTAACACAACTTTGTATCAGTAGCTAAACTAACCCTGTCTGCTTCATATTCTAAAGCCAACGCAAATACTTTAGTCATGGTTTTACCTCTTGTATTGTTTCTCAAATGAAGCTTCAAATGGTCGTCCTTTAGAGCGCTGAAAAACCACTGTTAGTCCGTTTAACACATCTGCAGGTGCATTACCGTAAGCTCGACGTGCCAGTTTTGTAACCTCTCTTTCTAGGTCTTGCAAGTTCTCCTCACGTAGTTGTCGCTTGCGTTGGTGTTGTATCTTGTTTTAGCTCTCTGACGCTCAAAGCTATTTTTAGTTGCGGATACATTTTGCAAGACATCTACAACTTAACCCTCTAAGAGACAAAGCTGTTTCCCTGCACTTTAAGAATTATGCTATACTTCTGCTTGGGCTGCGCTTTAAAATTCTCTTGTGAGATCTCGCCATCAAATGTTGGAGATTTACAATTCCTTTTGAGTTTCCAGTAGCTGGTTTTGTTGAAAACGATTTGTTTAACTAGCCATCTCCAATAGTTTACAAGGTATGTGTTTCAAAGTGGGCCACCAGTTGCTTAATTTTATTTTCAAGCTCCTGCCTGGTTTATCCTTCAAATTTTTTGAGCTGGTCGTTGACATTTTCTTCAAAAGATTTTTTTTTTTTTTTTTAGTTTTTTAATTTCAAGATAGTTGGTGAGCTGAATTTGGTTGAGTTTCTGGTCTAACTAGGTACCACCTAGTTCAGCTCATTTTTCTACCAGGTGGGCGCTTTGTTCTCTACGTAGCTCAGCAAATTGTCCACTTTGTTTCTCTCCTAGTTCTGCCAATTGAGCGCTTTGCTGGTCGCATGGCTGGTCTATTTTCGCTTCTAATTTAGTGTTCACTCTCCTCAGTCGTAACAAGAGTGCCTTCATCACACCTCCCATGTTTGATCCATCGCTTCGGTTCCTTTATTTTTAATTTCTTATTCACAAGACTGGACTTTCTGGTGAATGTTTTGGCATCGGTGATTATTGTCGTGATCGACGCTCTCCTGTTTCAGCATCCTCTTTCATGGCACTGTTTTGTCTCGAAAGCAGGACGTATTTATTGCCTTCGGTTGAAATCCTGAAGATCTGCAGGCTTAATGAGGTTGATGAGTTGATTATTCCAGTAAGGAAATGGTTGGTAGAAGGAGGCACTCATCGAAAATAGATGACGGAATACTAGTAAGACAAATAACAAATTGTGCTACCGTCCAATCGAATACGAGAAGTTCTACAAGAAACACGCCGTAGATGATCCGGAGCACATTAGGCAATAAATAAAGCCTTGGATAAGATAAGACACTGGTAAGGGACCACAAACTCGGGGGAAATGGAGAATTGCACAATACGATGATGGAGCACCACTTGAAATAATAGCAATGGATATCACCGTCCCATTTCCAACCCAATTGAATTAAAAAATATGAATTTTCCGGAAAATCAAGCGGAACACTGATGGTAATATTCAAGAGTTATGTAGCTCAAAATCGCATTAAAACTGCTTAGCCTTTAGATATTTCCAAGAGGAATCATTTTACTTTGGAATAGAATATTTTTTAGCTATTATCATTTTACTAGCTTTACAAAATATTCAAATTTTTTACTACACCTTGACAACGCTGCGTGCACCATCAATTGCAGACGAGCAACAACATTCTCGTCAAAATAAAATCCAACAACTTAGGCAAAATAAATCCTGGACATGCAAAGTAACGTGTGGTAAAATAATTCATCCTCTCTTCGACAATGTTATTTTCATCACCTCCTTCTCATCACGGTACCTCCCGATCCAAACGCCAACGCCTTACCCATTGTGCAGTTTGGAAAAAAATGTTTTACGAAAGTGGATGCAGCCCAACAATCCAACCATTTTATTAGTCGCATGGAGTCCTAATAAATATTAAACCAATAAGCTCTTTATCCAAGCAAGCGCATGTTGCCAGTCTAGCTATGACTACGGATGGTACATCAACATCATTTTCAAAATTTATCTTAAATTGAATAAGCCTCTCAGTAGCCAGCTAAAACATGCTTTTAGCGGAGTAAGAACCAAAACTTAGAATTAGCCTGAAGTTGAATGGTTTGTGACTATGGTGAGGAACTATAGTACATTAGCGGCCCGTGTGACCCATGCAAGCGGAATTTATGATTTTATTAGAAATAAAAGATCGACGGTCAAAGAGTGGATGACGATAAAATATCAATCATTTGACACAGTTAAATAAAAAATAAATAAAAAAAGTAAAAAAATATATGCGAAATAAAGAAATTAATATACCTCTAAACATTGTAATAAGTAGTATTTTCATGTTGCAAAATTTAAAAATATCGAAAAGAAAGCCATGTATTTTCAATGGCAAGTTTCTGAAAATTTGATCCACCACAGCTCAGCCAAGGAAGAACCTATCGGTGTAATTCCAACGGCTATGAACTTTTCTCACCGAACCCTAAGAGCATGCCAAACATCAACTTACTACCAATTACCCTTCTCGAGTTAAAAAGCTACTGCATTATTAATAAGAAATTGATGTAGCGCTTATTGTTGACGCAAGTCCATTCGTCTAATGTCATGCTGAATCGTTTTGATTCCTCCTTGATGCATTGAATTTGATCAAAACTGTACGGTTGTGAAACAAAAACGTCTATGAACTAGTTTCATAATATTATCATTATATTAAGGCAAAACGTAACCCCTTGCAAAGATAGATTCTCTAATAAATGAGCTATTTGATAAACCAGTTACAGAAAAATTATCTTTACTAATTTGGTGACGATTTCTGCTAACGACTTTCCCTTCGAACATTAAAGTACTGATTGTGCACTTTCTTTGGTGCTTTTGCCAACTTACTAGCGATTTCAGATTCTTCATCATGAGCAGTACCATTTTGTGCTCTTCTTCTAAATGTCTCAAAAGCCCACTAGTTGGTTAACTTTTTTGTCGTAATTTTTTGTGACATTGTTTGCATATTGCTTCATCTTTATTATCTGTATTTACTTCAAAATGGTATTTCTAATTTGTAATGTAACGTTCGTTTTCCATTCTAAAATTAGGGGAATCACAGTTCAAAAATTGAGCAAAACTGTTTTGAAGCTATTGTATAGTCCGTAGTATTTATTACAGAGTAACATATTAATTTATTTACATTATTTAACCACGGAAGTGTTACTTAAAATGACGACAAAATCAAAGGACGTGTTACTTGTCGCCATCTAGTTATCTAATTAACAAAATATATCATAAAATATTGAATCATCCAAAGCTGCTTTATTATATTGAGCAATAAACCATACAGCCAATTTAAACGTGTTAGGTTTCAGTGGTTAGGTTTCAGTGGTTGACACTTAGGCCATTTTTGGCCCATTGTGATACCACGCATTCACGCCACATCATTAACCCATTCACCTATTCACCTACTCACCTACTTACACAACTACATTTAAACGTGTTAGAAATTTTTAAATTTAATTTATGGGAAACATCAAGATCATTTCTGGAAAACGGGGTTTTCAAAAAAAATCGTAATTCCTGCTGTTCAAGTTTGTCATTTATATTTGTTTGAGGATTTGTTTTTGTTTTGAAATTTACGAACGCCTAAATGTGAGCAGGGAATAAACTTGTACATTTCATTTTATTTTCAATTATTTTCATATTATTCTGTTTGTATTCTCGCATTCAATTTTTCGTTCAATTTTTTTTGTATGTGTGCGAGGTAATTTGTTTGTATACTCTCTTACACTCTCATTTTATATTTTTATATATTATGTATGTTGCATCGTAATTCGTAAATTATTTTTATTTATATTTAGGTAACAGGATTCTTCTTGTAGAGTCGATTATAAAACTTTGAACGAGTAGCATGTAATTTAAAATAAGAAAATTTTTATAATAAACGACCTGAGCTAATAAACTTAACTTTGAGAACCAGCATTTTATTTACTCAACTACGCTACATAATTTGGTCCATCTCACGGATTTGAATTTATTAAACGTGATTTATTATCAGATAAATTAATAATCTTGGCCTTGACAATCAAAACGGATTGAAACAAGAAAATTCATCAACGTTAACGTGGAAATACATCCATTCAACTTATTAAAAAATTGGAAAAATAAAACTTCGCAATTACAACATTCAAGAACGGTTTCCGTTAATTATCAGCGAGTGTGAACAAATAATTATATTAAGACGTGTGGAAAACGTCCAACACTTACAACGTCAGCGGTGCTGGATCAAATTACCATTTATTGCTGTTTGCTACCTCGTCGAAAGCAATATTTTTCATCGTAAATAATAATTTGGAACATTAACATCAGTTTAACGTAGAGTACAATATAAAAACTGTAAGTACAAATTTATTTTGCTCACAGATTCGAATTTTTTAACATCCTGTATTGGTGAATAATTTGACAAATCTGACATAACCTCATTTATATTTCTCGCGAGTTAATGTCAATATTTAAAAAATATTTTGGTGATTGGCAGTTTGAAAATTTAAAAAAAAAATGTCTTTCGTGTTAACCGCTACTGCGCCTGATAGCGCGATTCCTGAATTTAAGAAAAAACTTGGTGTGTTTAAATCAAAATTTACAGTGGTCGAAAATCTTTTGAAAAGAGATGATTATATATATAAGAGATGATGAAATTAGAAGAACACGAATGTCGAAGCAGAATTAATTCCCTTGAAAAAACTTTTGATGATTATAATTCGCTTCTTAATAGTTTAATAGAAATAATTTCCGATACCGAATTTCGACAATTTGAAGAGCCTCTTGCCGATTTCGAAAATCGTTTTCACAGTATGATAGGAAAACTTAATTCAATAGCAAATTCAAACGAAAATAATCACAAAGGTGAAAATAAAGCTGAATCAATCGAAACTCATTTTTTTAAACATAGTCAATCGCAATCGTTAAAATTACCGGAGATTAAAATTCCATACTTTACATGGTACTCATCTTATTTTTCCATACTTTACATGGTACTGATCTTACTCAGTGGACTACATTTCGTGATACTTACGTAGCGGTAATACACAATAATGAGTCGATTGACGAAGTTATTAAATTCACTTATCTTATGGATAAACTTCGAGGAGATGCTAAGGCATCTATTGGACACATAACGCTATCCAAAACGGGATATGAAAAAGCATGGGCCACATTGACAAAAATTTATGACGATCATCGATTCATAATAGATAAACACATAGAAGCACTCATAGATATCGATCAGGTACATAAACGTAAAGAAGTAGAATTGCGAAAATTACTAAACGGAGCTCTTTCTCATATTTCCTCATTGAGCGCCAATGGTTACGAACTTGACACGTTATCTCAAGTAATAATATTGAAAGTAATTACTCGTAAGCTTGATAATGTCACACTTGGCGAATGGGAAGAAACTATTAAGCCTCTTCAACTCCCAACATGGGAAGATTTCATTGAATTTCTGGAACGAAAATGTCGCGTTTTACGTGAATCTGAAAATTTAATAATTAAAATACCGAACGATTCAACTTCGTATTCAAACCCTAAAGTTCCGTTTAAGTCGCATTTCAACAAAGCACATCCTAAACGGGAATCGAATTTTTTGGCTAATAAAGCAACAAATTTTTCAAACGGAAAATGTGGTATGTGTAGCAAACCATATCACGCCTATTTTAATTGTTCAGTGTTCCACAGCCTTACACCGCAACAGCGTTACGACAAAATCAAGGCAGTAAATGCATGTATTAATTGTTTGCATCCAAAAAATCGCGTGTTTGATTGTAAATCTTTGGGATGCAAAATTTGTAGAGGTCGTCATCACACCTTACTACATTTCGACCAAACGGTCACAAAACCATCAAACTCGGACGATGTGGTAAACTCGCAATTTGAGAAACAGGAATCAAGTCAGACAACGAATTATCATTTATCGAATGAACGTTACGAAAAAACGACAATTATTCCTACCGCGATTGTTTCTATTGAAGACAGTGCAGGCAAATTAATTAAATGCAGAGCGTTACTGGACTCTGGAAGCCAGTAAAATTTTATTACTGATCATTTCGTCAAAAAATTTAACTTTACGTCTCGAAATGAAAATATTTTGACAGTGAATGGTCTAAATGGTTCAAAGTCCTCAATATCACAAAGTATTTAACGAACATACACTCGAATTATAAACGTTTTTGTGTTAAATTGGAATTTGCGATAACTGACAACATTTCAAATAGACTTCCATCGAATACGTTCGATATATCTCGTTGGCAACTTCCAAAACATATAAAACTAGCCGATCCATTTTTCAATATCGCGTCACCCATAGATATTCTGATCGGTGTTGAGATGTTCCCAGAAATACTTTTAGCCAATCGTTTTCAATTTTCATTAGAACATCCAAACGTTCAAGAGTCAATGTTTGGATGGGTAGTTTTTGGAAAACATTTAGAGAAAGTTGAACATAACTTTCTTCTAAATGAATTGAGCAGTAGTGCTGTTAAAAACGAACAGCTTGACGAACGTATTAAAAAGTTCTGGGAGATTGAAAATATTCCATCAAAACGTTTTCTCTCTGAAGAGGTAAAGAAGTGTGAATCGTACTTCATTCAAACAACAAAACGTGAGCCAAATGGTCGCTATACAGTTTTGATGCCCTTCCGTGAACGACTCAATTGTCTAGGTGATTCAAAACAAAACGCCTTAAAGAGATTTCACTATCTGGAACGGAAGCTTAATGCAAACGATGATTTAAAACAAACTTATGTTGAATTTATAAACGAGCACCTGAATTTGGGAAATATGAGAATTGTAACCGAAAATGTTAACGATAATTCAAACGAATCTACGTATTATATGCCCCACCACGGTATTAAGATTTATTGGTATTAAGACCATTGTCATCTTCGACGAGACTTCGCGTGGTTTTTGACGCGTCTGCTAAGACGTCGTCAAATAAATCCCTTAACGAACTGATGCTTGTCGGCCCAACGGTACAAGACAATCTTTTTGAAATAGTTTTAAGATTTAGAACGCGCAGATATGCCATGTCAAGTGATATATCAAAGATGTACCGACAAATACAAATTAATGACACACAGACAAGGCTACAACGCATACTCTGGTAAGAAATTCCTAACAACAAAATGGACACATACGAACTAACTACCGTAGCATACGGCACAGCGTCGGCTCCGTATTTAGCCACAAGAACACTTAATCAACTTGCTTTGGATGAAGTCGCAAATTATCCAATAGCGTCTAAGGTCGCATTAAAAGACTTGTATGTGGACGATCTTATAACAGGCTGCGATAATATCGTGCAAGCAAAACAATTACAAAACGAAATGATTAAGATGCTCAATTCCGGTGGTTTTCATCTTCACAAGTGGTGTGCAAACGATTCCCGCCTGTTAGAAGATATTTCACCTCAAGATCAAGAGAAATTAAAATTCAACGAATTTAGTTTTGAAGATTGTGTAAAAGCGTTAAGTTTACTATGGCAACCTAAAGAGGATTACTTTGTCTTCAAACCACCAACGTTCGACAGTGACAAACCATTAACGAAACGGAAGATTGTCTCTGATATCGCAAGGTTGTACGATCCTTTAGGATTTCTTTCTCCAGTGATGATAACGGGAAAAATTCTTGTACAAACTTTATGGCAATCCAAACTAGATTGGGATGAGTTGATTCCAAGTCATTTGCACGAGACATGGAACAACTACACTACAACCTTTAACGAAATATCCCAAGTTCGTATTATCAGAAATGTCATGGGTTACACAAAAAAGAATGTTATTACCCGTACAGAGCTCCACGGCTACAGTGACGCTTCAGAAAAGGCATATGGCGCATGTCTGTATATAAAAACTATTGATTCAGATAACAATATCTCCGTAAACCTGCTTTGCAGTAAGTCACGAGTAGCTCCTTTAAAAACGTTATCACTTCCTAGACTGGAACTTTCTGCCGCTTTGCTCCTTGCAAAATTAGTTTCTTCGGTCATTGCAGCTCTTGATTTACTTTTCGATAACATAATTTTGTGGTCAGATTCTACCATTACGTTGTGTTGGATTAAGACTCCACCACACAGATTAAAAACGTTTATTGCTAATAGGGTCAATGAAATTCAAGAATTAACTTTAAATTTCACGTGGAAACATATCGATACTACGAATAACCATGCAGATCTCATTATTAAAGGAATAATGCCAAACGATCTCCATAATTTAGAATTATGGTGGCATGGTCCAAAAATGCTTCAGTCAAATGACTACAGTTCGATATTTACAACATCTTTAAAAGATTTCGACAATTCAAAAACTGAACTGAAACAGGAGCAAGTGTCAATGCTCTTGATAGCAAGTTCAGAAGTCATTCTGGAGTTGATCCCCAAATATGAGTCCATTGGAAAGTTAATACGTGTATTATCTTATGTTTTACGATTCATCAATATTAAAAAACATAAAGAAATCGAGAAGACCTTGTATATTACCGTTAATGAAATGAGAAGCAGTACCATATTACTGATAAAAGCTGTACAACGAGAATCATTTTCAGAGGAATTTAAATCTCTAAAGAAAAAACAGGAAATAGTAATATAGTTTACTTAATAGTTTACATCCATTCCTTGATGATAACGACATAATTTGTGTGGGGGGTAGATTGGCTAACACAAATTCGTTGAACTACAATATAAAACATCAAATCGTACTTCCACCAAAACACACCTTAACGAAATTGATATTCCAATATGAACACAAGATTAACTGTCATGCAGGACCTCAATTAATGGTATCACTCGTTCGTCAACATTATTGGCCCATACATGGCAAAAATTTAGCCAAACAGACAGTACGGTCCTGTGTCGAGTGCTCTAGAGCGAAACCTACATCGTGTCAGCAAATAATGGGAAATTTGCCATCCGAGCGCTTTCAATCATTCAAGGCATTTCTCAATACAGGTGTTGACTTTTGCGGAAGTTTTTCTGTAAGATTGTCTGGCCATTGTCTATTGTGGTATCAACATCACCAGGATCAGATGGTAACGTAAGAGTAGTGGAACTACAAATGATGGCTGATGGTATCAAAAGAACTTTCAAACGATCAATAACCAAAATATGCAAATTACCAATTGACACTTAGCATTTTGAATTAAATTTATATTGAAAGCTGTGCCTTTCAAGAGGGCCGGTTATGTTCAAGTTTGTCATTTATATTTATTTGAGGATTTGTTTTTGTTTTGAAATTTACGAACGCCTAAATGTGAGCAGGGAATAAACTTGTACATTTCATTTTATTTTCAATTATTTTCATATTATTCTGTTTGTATTCTCGCATTCAATTTTTCGTTCAATTTTTTTTGTATGTGTGCGAGGTAATTTGTTTGTTATACTCTCTTACACTCTCATTTTATATTTTTATATATTATGTATGTATGCAACGTAATTCGTAAATTATAACTGAATATTTAGGTAACAGGATTTTTCTTGTAGAGCCGATTATAAAACTTTGAACGAGTAGCATGTAATTTAAAATAAGAAAATTTTTATAATAAACGACCTGAGCTAATAAACTTAACTTTGAGAACCAGCATTTTATTTACTCAACTACGCTACACCTGCTTACAAATACTTAAGAAAGCCCTACTGCTACTACAACCTCAGTACAAAGAATATTTTTTTTGTACTTATACATTCTTATACACCGATGTGAACTTTTTAACGAAAATTGTCACTTCTAAAAAGTGCCAAAAATGTATATTTGATGCAAATATCGGGAACAAATTTTATCATAATAACTCTAGTATAACATTTGGAGTTATTAATAATATTTTCAAAATTCAATTAGTAAAAATAAATAAATTATACAAAAAAAGGATTGTTAAACTTACTAACAAAACCATATAACATAATATTTCATCAAATTATTCATTTATAAAGTATTTTATAAACATTTATTCTGCTGAAAAGTGCACAAGTCTCTAGCGCTGTCGTTAGTTTCCATCTCCTCCCAAAAGAGCTTTTTTCGAGCTAGCATATGCGGCATAAGTTCTTGTTTAATTTTATTTAATTTGACAGTGTTGATACCAAAATTAAATGCAATAGGTGAGGGTATACTATTAATTTGAAATTTGTCTTTTAAAAACACTCCTTGAAAGGAGAATAGTATCCAATTTTTCTTTGTAAAAAAGATTAAAAATTATGGGATTCATAACGAAACTCTACAAGCCGTGCTGTATTAAGTATAATTGTATTATATGTTCATCTTTCATATTTTTTCTCCGTATTTTAGAACCAGCATGAAATTGTCTGAAATCACCTGCTTGTAAATATATGTCATCATTGTTTTGGTCAGCATTCTGAATCACGTCAATGATGTCGGCCATATCTAATATGGCGGATCATTTTTTCCATTCAGCTCCAATTCTGACATGCACAGTCAGCTTTTATGAATGAATGACCTGGTTTAAAATACATATTTAATAGTTATAAAATTCGGCCCCCATTCTTTGTTTTCGATAGTAACTAGCGATGAATAGAATGTCCAGTTTTTGTTTTCTGCAGGACAATTGTCTATCCAAAAAACAAAATTGTCCACTTCTAGTTTAGCCCGTCTTATAGCTTGGCTGAATTTAAGCTGAAGTGACATCAGCGGCATTATGACCACGAATTCCTGCATGCCAAAGCACATTCATAGTTATTTCTTTGTCTAAAAGGGCAAACGTTTCATTTGAGATGGTACGGTCGAACCGATATTTTGTTTTAAAAAAACCTTACGATCTTAATCGTACCCGATTTTCTCGGAAGCATTCGAAGTAAAATGTTTGTTCAAAAATCTCACGTTTAAATGTTGTGGCAAATAATAATTTTTTCGTTGATTTCCAACATATATAATCTTCGTTTCTTGTTTGTTTCCAATGCCCATTTGTCTTTTAAATCCACTGTTCTTTTTACCTGTTTTAATTTCAGATGAGAAGTTATTATTCCATCGCTTATTCCGTTCCCAAAATTGCATGAAACATTTCTTTTGCACACAATAATATTATCTTGGTTTGGATCAGGTTAATCATTTGATTTGTATGCCTCTTGATTTTGGTTTCGGCAATGTATTTATCCAAAAACATACTTCTTTGAACAAAATCGTAGGACTTGAAATTATCTAACATGCTCTGTCTGTTGAACAAATGCACCTTCCCGTAACATTTTAATTTGCATGAACACACGTTCAAAAGTCGTGTATGCTTTTTATAAGAATTGCTATCTGGCGTTGGAAGATTCCCATTTTCATTTCGGTTTTTATTAGGAATATTTACATTCATGCTGATTGTACTAGAGCCCTGCTCCTGGTCATCGTCACATTCGGGTGTATAAACAAGATTTTGCTTTAAATTGTCACCCGTTGATTGCTCTAACAGGGGTTACAGAAGACCGTCATTACATTATTATTAATCACTTACTATGTTGACTTCAAGTACCAAAATTAAAAAAAATTAGACCAATAATTTTAGAATAACTAGTATGTGCACTACGTACTATCTTTTGTAAAAACATGTGTGACATACTATGTTCTGTAAACGAAAATTTCTAAATATGTTGCACACCCTATAAAACCACCATACATATCTCGAAAACCAAGACACATACGAGAATTCGGGCTACATATTTGGAAAGAGCTTAAAATTTTGAATTAGAATAGCGATAATTGTACAAAACATAGTAAGAGCCATTGCTATGTTTTACAATATCACGAGGAAAGTGTGGGCATATATCGCTTAATAGTGGGCAGATTCAGCAGATCGCAACAGATCACCACATCAAAATAAATAAATTTGAGGTGTCTTCACAAAAGTTTTAATGTGCAAAACTTTTAAAAAATTCTAATATTCGTCAACACTATGGCTGACTCCAAGAACACAAAAATGATAGCAAATGTGGGCATGAACCTTGTAATTGTGGACAAATCATGCTGTTCAAAACAGTTAACCACGTAAAATTAAGAAGAATTAGGGTTGCTTCACGATAACTTTATATCGGTAAATTTAATGAAAATTTTAATATTCGTCAAAATACCTGCTACGCTCAGCTACACTATGGCCGCGAGATGACACCAAGTGTTGGCATATATTTTCTAAAAGTGAATGAGTCATCTTGACCAAACTGTTTTGGTCACGTAAAAATAAAAAAACACAAATGCAATGCCTACACTTCGTAACATCTCGTAAAATTACTGAAATCGGAATAGTGTGGCAAGTATTGTGAGGAATATTTGAATTTTTTTGAATTTTTATATCATCAAACTTGTGTGGAACCACCCCAAAACTATTTACTTAATTTAGTTAACTGTTTTAAATAGCTCAAGTTGTCCACTACTAGATGACATATACCTTCACTTGGTACCATCTCTGAGATTTTTTAATCGGTCAGAGTGTCGCATATATGTACTCGTATGTATGTATATCATTTCAAACATTTAGACTGTGTGCCTAACACGATTTTTTTTTAAATAAATTATAGGTTAAACTTTTCGAATTGACATTACGCTATTCGGCGCTAGGTGATAAACGAAGTCTCCTCGCAAGATGACTTCAATTTTAGTTGTCATTTGTTATTTGTGCGTATGAGATTTATTTGTTATTATGTGTTTAAAATATATAATATAATATATACAAACATATAATGGAAAAGAGACATTACAGTAATAGATGTAGGTATAACCCTTTTTCAACCAAGAGAAACAAAAAATCGGCTCAATTTTAGTCCAACCCACATAAATGTGTGTGTAAAAAAACATCGTATGTAATGGCGTTTATGATAAAATATTTCGCTTGATTTGAAGTAAAACCAACACAATTGTGTGTATAGATATAGTGTTTTTTTTCCGACGAAAATAAGTTAAAAGGAATTCACAAATGTGTGTTGGTTCAAAAAACATACAAAACTAAATTTTAGACATGGTACTTTTGCCCTACCCACACAATTGTGTTAATAAAACACAAAAGGGATAAAATATAAATAAACTGAATTCTAATCGATTTGTATTAAAAATATAAATTTAAGGTTATGTTTTAATACAAATTATTTTTTGTTTGAATAAAATTAACAGTTCATTTTAATTAATATCATTACCTGTTGCTTATATTACTTTAAAGGGGCATATGACGAAACTGTTAGATTCATTAAAGCGCGGATAAAACTTGAACATATTTTTGTGGGAAAATATTTTGATTTAAGGAACAGTTGGGAGTAAGTAAATTTATTGCCGATTACGTACTTTTATAAATAATGTAACACATATTCAATTTTGTAGGTCAGTGGGTGCGGTAGCAAGAATTGATGAGGATTGGCATAAATTAAAGAAAAAATGGACCAATATTATGACCAAATACAAGGTACATACATAATTTTTGTATATTTCTTAAATATTTTTTTCAACAATATTTTTTGTTACAGTCGATCATTGAAACTCCTACTGGTCAAGGGACCGAGGATGACATTTTGATGTCATTTTGATGATATTTTGAGATGATCCATGATTTCGTTTCGGGTCGTCATAACATTAAGCCTCCAACGTTGCTCGATACCGCGCCTTCTACAGAAGTCTGTAAAGGAACATGTGAGGACTCTGACATCTCATAGCGAGGAATCTTCTTTAACTTCTTCCTCGCGTAGTGCAGCTTCTTCCTCGCATAGTGCGGTTTATTCCTCGCGTAGTGCAGCTTTTTCCTCGCCGAAGGGATTACGTGATAAAGATAATAAATTAATGCGGGATGCATTGGTTTTTTTCAAAACTTTTTATTTATAAATATAAGTACATATATAATAATTAAATAAAATACATCGAAATATTAATTAAACTTGTTTATTGTTTTACTTGTACTTTATACATATGTATGTACATAAAATTTACATTTGGCTTAACAAAGTATTACGAAATGCTAATGCGGCATGTTCATCAGAGTCTTGAGTGTTTAATTGGATATGCAGTGCTTCGTCATCTAATAAAAATTGAGAAATAACGCCATCTTCCAAATCCATGCCATCATTTAAACAAATATTGTGCATGACACAACAAGCCAATACTGTTTTTATGGAATTCTCAAATTTTAATTCCAAGTTTTTGAGAAAAATGGATCTCCACCTTGCTGAGATGTAAGAAGATGATCTTTACAAAAAGGTGTTATAATAGGCATCGGCGTTAAATCACATTTGTAACCCCTGTCGCCTAACAAAAACTATCCAGGAAGAGGGAAATTACCAGTTTTGTATATGTTGTTATTACGTAGGACCGGTCATGTACCGATCCAGGGTATCCGGCAACAATATTGACAAATTTGCCAAAGCTATCGCAAACTGCCATTATATTTAAACTATAATCTAGTTTGCTATTAATGTAATAATGTACCGATCGTGAAAGCGCGTGCGAACAGTAATTTTCACGTGACACCCATCTATGGCACCGATAGCTTTCGAAAATATATTTCTATTCGCCCTGGAGTTGAAATGATTAGCAATTTGTTCGTACTCTACAAATATTGGCAGTTTTATAACTTTTTTGGAAATACAAACGAATAAATTTAACATGTTATGTATTATTGTTCTTACGTAATATCGCGATATTCCGAAAGACACACCCGTCACTCTGTAGCTCGCCCCACTAGCAAATCAGCATAAAAATACTCAAAGTTTGAATTTTATACCATATCCGAGGTTATTCTGTTCAAATGCCAACAACATTCTTGCGGATCAACGTGATCTTGCGGATACACGAACATGTTTTTTAATAAATGCATCATCGTCAGATGATAGTTGTCGATATAACTCACCGTTATAATATTTGACAAAGGTTCTTTATGGCTAAAATAAGAAATTATATAAAATAGCAATAAATTTATCAATTTTTGGTTAGGATTTTTATTTATTATAGTTACCCCACAGCAAATATAATATTGCCGATCTCATATACATTTTTTCGCCAATTTTTTTTTTTAAAGATGGAACCAATGCACACTAACCCACCATACGGACACTTTTTTCATTAAAAAGTTTAGCTAAGACAACAATTTTTGTGAGACATCTAACGTTACATGAACAAAATTTTACGAACTTTAAATTTTTTTATCGATCTTTATTTTCGACGATTTGCACATGCTGGATGCACATGTTGAAGTTGTGCATATACTTATTGAATAAAAACGTAAACAAGAAGCAAGATCAAATTTGAATTTCTTCAATGGTTTTTGCTTTTCGTAAAATATTTTTTTTTTTGTTTTGTGTCCTTTTAAAACAAAATTATGTTTTGTGTCCTATATTACCTACGAGTATGTACCTTATGAATGAACTGTGAAATTATTTTATGATACGAGAGACTCCATTAAAAAGAAGTTATTGTAAATAAGACTTATTATTATTGTAAATGCAACATTGTTATTCATATTATTAAGCGATAATTTGTTAATCCGTGGATAATTGATAGTAGGGATAATAAATATGTAGATTATATTTTTTTTAATATTAAATCTAAGGAAGCATGCACGTGTTAATTTTATCTTGTCTTTATGAGTGTGTATTTTAAAAACGCATATGAACAAAATCGACCTTGAACTAGTGTATGAACTAGACATTTTTGTTTTATAAACTTATTCTTAGTGAGGAATACCGTCGATGAGGTAAACTAGTTCAGCGTTGCACTTTTTTATTTATTTATTCTGGCATCGATTGGTTTTGATATCGAAAAAATCTGAGAATGATAAAATTTTATAAAAGGGCCACAATTTATTAATATAGTCTAGGAAGTAAGAATATTACTAAATTATAGGAGCCTATTATAATGTAAAATATTATTTCGTTAAAGAAACAGCACCAGATAATTTTTTTTATGAAAGCTGGTATTCCATAGGAACTAGAAGAAACTCGCGTTTATACTGGATAAATTTGAATTTAGTTTGATTTCGGTTTGTTATTTATTTAGTAGAAATGTGGAAATGGGAATTGACTGCCGGTTCATACGACGGATAAAAATCTCGGATTTTTCTATCCCAGATTTTTGTTTAATTTTTTTCAACTTTTTTGTATGAAAAGAGGCGTGTCTGTTGTATAATTTACGTGATGTAATTGGTTTAAACGGTGGGATAGAAAAATCCGAGATTTTTATCCTTCGTATGAACTCGCTGTGAAGGAAGACGAACATATATGAATATTTATACAAAATATTTTTTTTATTTTTTCCTGTGATGTATGTGCAATAAACTTTTATTTAAAAAAGTCGAATATTATAAATGTATTGTTTCTCCAAAATTATTTTTCCGAGGAATTAAATTATTTTTCCTTTAAATATTATAAACAGAAAAACGAAATTATTTAAATTCCTATTTTGTTTCTTCTTATTTTTTACGTTGTTGGTGTACTCTCGACTGCAATTTATTCTAATGCTAATATATAAACGATAGTTATTAATATAACATACAAATTACAAGATGTAATATACATTAATAATATTAAAAAGCAGGTAGCCAATTTTTTTAACGATTTAAGTATGAAATATGGACAAATTAAATAAACCTTAAATTTTTTAATATTTCTTAGCGGTTGAACAGATGATTGACTTATGTAATGATATTTGGATATTTTTTATTTTTTTATTTATTTATATTACGACTGAGTCTTGTACTCATTTAGTAATTTACATTGCATAATAAAGTATTTTGATAACTCGGCGTGATAACACTTGATTGATTATCCCCAGTTTCGTGTAACTCCTCCTCAGATTTTTTGCCAAAGTAAGTCTACTGACCTCCTGGTCGCGAAAAGTCCAGTGGTTTGGTAAAAATAAAAATTAAAATTATTGCTGATTACGAAAAATTTATTGAATGAGTAATTTCAACTAGTTGGGATTGTTTCACTTATTTAAGCGATTTCCTGGAACATGGAAATAGTTCACTAATATTAATTCAAAATGAAAAATCTAATTTGATTGGCAGGAAATAGAATCAGATTTTAGATTTAGATTTCTATATATATATAGATTTTTTGTTTTAAAATAATAAGTGGCAACTGGTTGCATAACCAAATTTAATAAATGATTACATTTGGATTTTTTAACGATTGTTATTTAACTTTTTAAAATATCGCCACACAATTAAATGTAAATTAATTTTATGAATTTTTAAAATTGGAGCAATAAAAGAAGCATGGGGATGAAAATTAAAATTTATTATTTTATTTCCAGTAAAATTCCATAGTACAAGTTACTTATAGTATCATGTTACTAACCTTTACGAGTATATTATATAAAGGAAACTTTTGTTGAAATTTTTTGTAAACATTACGCATGAACGCCAGCGTCTCCGTGGCAAATATTATTGGCACAAAGTGCATTGATGCAGAAAAACTTGTAAACAATTGGATTGGTGAATATGTTGTGGCCTACACCACACTTTTTTTACCACGAATGTATACATAGATCTCGAATACATCAAACTTGATTTCTAAAGCGAAAAATTAAAGTTACTTGTCTTTTGGTAAAACTGTTTTGCACAATCAAAAATCATAATTCCCGCGTAAACTTCAGAAAACCAACAAAATCAACCCTTGTTGTAAATTTAATCTTTAAATTTATTTAAAACTTTAATCTTTAAATCTATAACTTTTTAACATCAGTGAAAAAATTGAAAAAGCTTCAGTGGAAGCTGCCACTTCTGGAACACAGATTCTCACTAAATCTCGCAAGAATCTCGCAATTAATACAAATTGATACAGATTAGTCAATCCGACTGGGCTATATAGATGTCGAATTTTTGTGACATAAAGTTTTATTTTAGAAAAAGTCATCATTTCCGATAAAAATTAAAAATTAACCAAACTAATGTATTTGGAAAATATTTTATGAGTAAATAATAGTAAATATAAGGTTTTTTTGGTATATGGCTCAGATTTTAAATTTATAAGAATTAATTTCTAAGCTTTTGATGTCAATTTAACATCATTATCAAAGCTAAACTTCGAACTAATGTGTTTGAAATTAAATTTACGAGGATTCTCGATTTTTAATTGTAAATAAAACATGTTGTGTGAAATTTTTTGTTTGTAATAATATTTTATGGTATTTAAGCTTGGAATATAACGTCATTCAAATGTCCGTTGGGGTTTTGCTTGGTGGGACGTATTGGGGAGGTACAATTTTCAATGAATCGAATAAATCTCGCTGAATTTGCTGGATGGCGTTCGTTATGTTTACTTTGAGGGCATCAATTGTTTGCGATTTACTCGCATAGATCAACAATTTAAGGTAGCCCCAAAGGAAGAAGTCGATAAAGATGATTTTTTTAGCGAAATTTGGGTTAACTTCTAACTGCTTCAGAGTTAAACCAGCTAGCTTACGGCGTTGTCTATGGTCGTTTACCTTAAGTTCTTAGGTCAGTTGGATTTTATACGGGTGTAGACCCAAGCCTCTACACTAAATTTGCCAAGCTGAAGTCGCGGGGCAAGATCTTGTGAATGACGAGAAATTTAACTGCCAAGGATCCCGTACACTCTTGCACAGCAGCGATGTTTTCATCAGACCTTGCTTTTCTGTGAGAAAATAACAAAAATCGCAAGATCAACATGTTTCATGGTTACTTTACTTTATTTTAATACGTAAAATAAATTAAAATGATCTGAACAAATTTTGTTTCAAATTTAATTTACAATCTTTTGGTTTTTAATGGTTTTTTCGTGAATGTTATATAAAAGTATGTATATAATATTGCTGCCACTTCTAAAATTAACGCGGTCTCTTTATTTATAGTAAAGTCTGGCTGTACAAAGCCTGAATTTTGTTGATAAACAGTTTTCTGTTAAAATTACCATTTCCATTGAAACACTGATTTTAGCCAATATTATTGTGAATTTAATTTAGAATCTTTTAGTTCATAATGTTTTTTCTAATTATAATAATACACTTTGCAAAATATTTGCACAAACCGAAAAGGCTCCTACGCCACTTCCGGACTTTCGGCTAAAAATAACTGGGATCTCCTAATTTATGAGAAAAGCTTAAGTATGAAGTTTCACTCCAATACAATGTAACAATTTCAAAAACAATTAATTTTAGAATCCAATTCCCGCAGATCATAGCAAATTTCATTTAATCTCTTTAAGCAATATTCAAGTTTCTGGTTAATTTGGAATCGTATTCCAGAACCTAAAAAATACAAGAAACTCAAACTCAAAATTTATTAAGAAATATTAAAAATTTAAGTAAATAAATCTTAAATTTTTATTATTTAAATATTGGCCCATATTTATATTAATTATCATCTATACATACAGGGTGTCCCTAAAGTAGCTAACACGAATGGTACCGTTGGATTCCTTCATCAAAACGAAGGTAAGGTTACTTCTGTCACTTTGCACGTTAAAGCCCCCCTTTCAAGTTATACATGTTTAAAGAGTAGCCTTCCAACGCAGCACCTTGTATTAAAGAAACTTCAATATCTTGAGAAATAACTATTTTTATTTCCAAGTATTAATTTCTTTAAAAAGCTGATACTATTCTCTTTTAAATAAGGTATAATAATTATTAATATATAGTTAAAAAGTATTTCAAATTTAAACAAAACTTTTAGAATTCTATTTTTTTAAAGAAATTATTTTCTTTCTGTATCATTTAACTCTTAACACTACTTTACGTCAGTAAATATTTTTTGATGAAAATTTCAGAATCTCAGAAAAGCTAATTGTTAGTCATATTTGCTATTTTATGTTACCTAAAAAATTAAAAGTTCACAATGAAAATTTTGTAGTTTCTTTATTAGACACTAGTGCGCAAAACCAAAAATGTAACAGTAAAATTCAAAAAAAAAATTCACCACCTCATTCTTTGTCGAGTGTAAGGATTTCAGTGTGACACAAGCTGAAACTCTCGTAGTGACCTTTCTCGGTGCCAAGCCCCATATTGCGAAGTTTGCCTTTGATCTCGTAGGTTTTAATCGCTGCATACATTCCTCGGTAATGAATAACGCTTGAGATCCCAATTCCAGCAACATTCTGCATATATTTGTAGATTTTCAGATTGGAACTCGAACTACTGCTGTTGGTAATAATGATTGGAAACTTGATATGGTTGCTGCATTTGACAACGACATGAGTCATAGCCTCTTCTATGTTTTTTTCTAGTAGCCGTGTTCGCTGTTGGCCTGACTGCATCTTCGGTGTGTAGCATAAGATGGTGTTTTCTGTGGCATTTACCGCATGTATAACTCGAGCTGCATACGATTGACTGATGGCTTGGAGTGAAACAGTTTAAGCACAGCTTTCTCTCAGGCACAAAACCTACCTGTCTATCATTAACGCTTAGGGAAAGAAACTGGTCACATTTACTGAGGTAATGGCCTTGCGAACATTTAAGGCACAAAGGCTCTGCACTTGATTGGAAGAAGTTAACTCGATTGCTGGTCGACACTTTATTGACTTCTATAGCATCCAATAAATCACTTCGTTTGCTTAAAAATCGGAAAAATCTTCTCATCGTAGGGAAATCCTCTACAGTTATCTCATTTTCCCTTAGTCACACTATCCAATTTGTTTATCAAAATATGAATGAGCCATGGGTCCCTTTTTCCGCTTCGGCTAACACCTTCAATCCTCTCAGAACTTCATCCGATACGTCAGCTATTTGATGAAGCGCCTTAGCCGAAACCTTTGATATATCTGGCTTATCAACAAACTGCTTTATGAGATTTGTCATCACGAGCCTTTTTTATCGTATCTCTATTTAATCTTCTCCGTAGCCGCACTATGTTTGCCTCAGTTACTGCGATATGACGAACTAATGTGGCAGCTTCTCCTGTTAAAAGTTTATAATATTTAACGGAAAAATAATTTAATTCCTCGGAAAAATAATTTTGGAGAAACAATACATTTATAATATTCGACTTTTTTAAATAAATGTTTATTGCATATACATCACAGGAAAAAATAAAAAAATATTTTGTATAAATATTCATTTTTGTTCGTCTTCCTTCAATTCCCATTTCCACATTTCTACTAAATAAATAACCAACCGAAATCAAACTAAATTCAAATTTATCCAGTATAAACGCGAGTTTCTTCTAGTTCCTATCGAACATCAGCTTTCATAAAAAAAAAATATCTGCTGCTGTTTTTTTAACGAACTAATTTTTTTCATTAAAATAGGCTCCTATTATTTAATAATATTCTTACTTCCTAGACTATATTTATAAATTGGGGCCCTTTTATGAAATTTTATCATTCTCAGATTTATTCGGTATCAAAACCAATCGATGCAAGAATAAATAAATAAAAAAGTGCAACGCTCAACTAGTCATCGACGGTATTCCTCACTAAGAATAAGTTTAAAAAACAAAAATGTCTAGTTCATACACTAGTTCAAGGTCGATTTTGTTCATATGCGTTTTTAAAATACACACTCATAAAGACAAGATAAAATTAACACGTGCATGCTTCCTTAGATTTAATATTAAAAAAAATATAATCTACATATTTATTATCCCTACTATCAATTATCCACGGATTAACAAATTATCGCTTAATAATATGAATAACAATGTTGCATTTACAATAATAATAAGTCTTATTTACAATAACTTCTTTTTAATGGAGTCTCTCGTATCATAAAATAATTTCACAGTTCATTCATAAGGTACATACTCGTAGGTAATATAGGACACAAAACATAATTTTGTTTTAAAAGGACACAAAACAAAAAAAAAATATTTTACGAAAAGCAAAAACCATTGAAGAAATTCAAACTTGATCTTGCTTCTTGTTTACGTTTTTATTCAACAAGTATATGCACATACTTCAACATGTGCATCCAGCATGTGCAAATCGTCGAAAATAAAGATCGATAAAAAAATTTAAAGTTCGTAAAATTTTGTTCATGTAACGTTAGATGTCTCACAAAAATTGTTGTCTTAGCTAAACTTTTTAATGAAAAAAGTGTCCGTATGGTGGGTTAGTGTGCATTGGTTCCATCTTTTAAAAAAAAATTTGGCGAAAAAATGTATATGAGATCGGCAATATTATATTTGCCCACAGTTTCTACGATTTTTTCTTCTTAATATCTTTTCGTAACCTATTACTACATTAACAAATAATACAAATACGACGTTATCTTCAGTTTCAATTTCCATTTCAATTTGTAAATTTTTTAAATATTTTATACAAACTGTTTCAATAAAATTTGATGTCTGAAAAGTCAATAAATGAATAATGAAGTCAGGCACAACTTGACATTCCCATCTATTAATGACTGTTGTTAACTAACGAACAATTTAGTTTATTCTATAATTTAGTCAAAAAAAATCGTGTTAGGCACACAGTCTTAAAGAATTAATTTTATTAATAAGAACCCCAACTTTTATATTAGAATTATTATGATAAAATTTATTCCCGATAATTGTCTCAAATATACATTTTTGGCGTTCTTTTTTTTTGTAAAGGTTGTTATAAGCTTGAAAGGTCATAACATCAATTCTTATTTAATTTTGTTTTTGAATTTTTAATTTCTTTTCATCGAATGGTTGGTGTCTTATACTGGTGGCAGTGTCATCTGTTGTAGAATAGACGCTAAAGTTTGATTGTATGGAAATTAGCCTCCTTATTCACACGCCGTGTCGTGTGAATTTATAATAAATTGGGAGCGAGACCAATGTGTAACTTGGGCGTGTCGCACGGTGAGATATAGAGGAATATTTTTTTGTGTGTGTTTCTTGCTTTGCGGTGAGTGACGAGCACAAAACAAAACGAGAAGAAAACGGAAAAATATTCTTCTAGTTTATTTTGGTGTTCAGTCAGTGTGGGTTCACGGAACGCGATAAAAAAAAAGCTGGCTTTTTTCAACCAACTTTTGCTTAAAAAATTTGTCTACGGTTGTCATGTAAGTCATATCGCACATCCTCTAAAAAAATGTCATAACACAAAAAAACAGTTTTGAGATAAATGCATGTTAAATTGCTAACGCTACTGTGATACTGAGATTATTTATTTTATAAAGCTAATAATGAATAATCTCAGCATAACAGTAGCGTTAGCAATTAAAAAAAAAATTAAAATGCATTTATCTCAAAACTGTTTTTTTGTGTTGACAGTTTTTAAAAGGATGTGCGATATGTTTTCTGTTGTTTTGTATTTTTTATTCCAAATTTCTGCTTTGTTTACGATTAGTTGGGGCTTTATTTTAATTTAATCGAATAAACGTATGTCTGGGTCGTAAATACACAATATTCAGTTTTATACACACATCACAATTTATAAATTATCAAATAATTTATAGAACAACAGATGAGGCAAATTAAAATTGTTCGTTCTCATCTTAATTGTTTTACATAAATGCATCTCGCATATTTATTCCATTTATTTTATATATTAACTTTAAATTAAATTATTTAAGGCGAAATTCATTCCAAAAATGTCATAAATAAACAACAACAACAACTATTTGAGCAAAAATGTTGCTCATACTTCCGGTTATTTTTGTTACTATGTTGGTACGACTTAGATTATTTGCTCATAAGATGGAAATATTTTAACTAAAGCTGGATTAAATTGGGCGGAGTTTAGTTGAATATGAAAGATTTGATTGGCTGAAGAGTTGGATAAAAAATAATCCCGTCCCGTGAATTCAACATCAAGTTTTGGATTTTGATTAAAATAGAGTCTAGTTTGTAGTGTGCTTACTATATTATTTTCTCATGTTTTATTTTACGATCATATTTTTTTTTGTTTTGCTTTAAAAATTATATCCTCTCATCTCAGAACATTGATCTTGTTGTACTCGTACGTACATTTTACTCATAAATTGTTGTACATATACATATATCTCTGTTTCATTTTGATTACACCAATCCCTCTCTTAACGAGGTCTCTTTTTAGGAAAAATCTCTGCCTACGGGAAAAGGATTTGATTTACGGTTTTTATTTTTGTTCTTAATAAAACGTGCGTTCTAAGCTCGAAATTTTTCTAGAATGTTTTGTGTTTTTAAATTAAATTAGTTCCTTACTTTAAACTATTCTATAAATTGAAATTTTGCCGAAAGTTCTGACTTTAAAGAAACAATAAAGTTGTCGGCAAATAAAATTCAATTTATTTTATTATTATTATTGTTTATTGTTTTTTGAACATACCGGAAGGTCAGGGAAGATTGTGATCGCAACATTCTTGATCTAATTAAACATTCTTGACCTAATTAAATAGACTTACGCGTTGAGGATAAACTTAAAGTTCTAAGTTTTTTCCGATCGGTGTGTGGGGAGGGGGACATCTCATGTCGTGTCGGTTCTATAATTACAGGCTGGGCTTGTCACTCCCCATCATTCCCTTGGCAGAACATCCACAAGGTCGGAGTGGAGCGTCCAGCATATGCGTCGTCCATTTGGGGACGACCGTAAAATCCACACGGTTTACCCGCGCCACTTCGGCGGTCTCATGCTGTCAAAGTGTGAATTGTGGAGGATTAGCTGAAGGTCCCGGGTCTCCAGGTGAAGGGAGGCCTCTTATGTTGAAGAGATGTCCCTACCCTCTAATGCTGCTTCGCTGTGGCTGGACATTGGCCTTTCGGAGTCAATGAGACATTCGGGGGGTCTCTTCAGCAGACGGTCGTCTCTGGGTGGGCACACTCGGTTATTATTTTATTTATTACATCTTTAAGTTTCGTTCGACGAATTATGGGATCTCACTTAATTTAATTTCAGTTCCTTTGGTTTGCTTTATTTTTGTTTATTCTGTTCCACGATGGAGGCCAGGAATACGCCAGCCTCAACTTCCCCATGACCCAAAACCCTGAGATGTAGTCGGCAAAATCACCGTGAGAGAGGCCTCAGCGTGTTTAGTTAAATCTGCGGAATGGTGGTTGAACCATTCCATAACAAGGTTCTGCTATTTACACACATTTTTTTATTAGCTAAACTTTTTACAAGTGACACTTTTTATTAATTTATGTTACTACACTTTTCGTTAACAAAAATTCACATCGGCATAGAATTCAAAGAGAAGAAGAAGACGAATAGAACACAATTTCGAAAAATGTTGTCTGATTGAATTAACTTATTCTGATGATTTTTAATACTAAGCGACCTTCATATTTTATTGATTGAATCTTTTTCCAAAGTATCATGTTTCATTTCCATAAATCTCGATAATTTAGTAAAACAAATACCCGTACTACAACCATACTCATGTATTCAACTAAGTTGTACGGGTGGTTTATTCATTTAGAGGTTAAACAAAAACGTCCTTCAATCTCCAAAATTCTCAAAAAAATTCCCCATAATTTAGTACTCAAGTACCATACAAAAGATTTCTTTCGATTCGATTAATTATTAAAGCCACGCTATAAATCGTCGAAATACAAAAGTTTGTTAAAAAGAAAAAAAAGTACTCACCATATCCCACCTCGAAATCAATCGATATTTTATCAAAATTTATGTTAAACGTTTCTTGGAATTCGTAAAACTTTTTTTGCACTTCAATTAAATTGATTTGTTGTTGTATCAAAATTAATGCATATTCAGACTCAATTAATGTATCATTATCATAATTCTTCGTACTATTATTATTAGCAGTTGAAATCATAATTTTGCTGGTATTCGCCATCAATTTAGTATTAGTAACATGATTTAATTGTACCAAAAATACTGCTATCAAAAGCAGATTTACTTTTATAATAGATAAATTTGATGACTTCATGTGAATCTTTGCCATAAATTCATTGATCCTTGCTGGTATTTTCGATTATTAACATCGAACATGATTTATCGTATATCGTTTCCAATTTCGTTTTTCTAGGATAGATCAGCCGTAGATAAATATCAAACATAGCGTAAAGTGTGCGTTTTTTTTTTTGGTTGTTGTATTTGTTGCGGATGGTGATTAATTGTTCCCGACTTGTCTTGCAATTTTTGCAATCTGAAAATATAAAAACAAAAAAAATGAAACGTTAAGATTATTTTTCACATCGTCCACATAATATTAAATTTCCGCCATCATCGTTAGCGGCAACATAAAACAAAAAATTAAAATTAATTTTCTTTTTATATTATATTTAATTATTTATAATAATATCCTTATAATATTTTCGCTTTAAACTAAGCAATTTCAAAATGAGTGTGTGTGTACGTATTATACAAATTATTATTATGCCACAATGATCTCGGAATACAGCCTCCAGCCATTTTGCCAAGTACGTACATAAAATATAAACACAATTATATAGCAAAAATTAAAATCTAATTTGGATCAAATTTCAACAAGACAAAGTATACAAAATTAATATTAATGTAGAAAAAAAACCACAAAATGATTATAACAAAATACGTACAATTTATATAACAAATTGCATGTAACCTACATACACCCATTACCCTGCGCACAGAAAGATGTCAGGATGAAGGAAACACATAAAACCAAATGTACAACGATGTGATAAAATAATTTTACAATTTTTCTAACCATAAACCTTTGGTTAATGTAAATATTGTATAAAAGATGCTTTAGATATACGAGTAATGAGTATGAAAGTAAATCACCTATCAGCTTTACACAATATCATGTAGGGTACAGTCTCTGAAAACGACGTAATCTCCATATAATATTACAGAAAAATAAACAAGTGAAATATGTCCCAAAAAAAAAAAAAAAAATCCCAAATTTGTTGCATGCAATAGATGTTGCACAATCAATAGGTGCTTGCAACAAGTTTCAATTAAGATATGGGTTCAACAAATTTCAGAGGATTGAGATGTGGGTAGCATTTCTGAACGCCTCGTGCTACGTTCTCTTACCAGGACAAACAAATCGAACGCGATATAAATAACGACTCTTTTACAAAGGAGTTGTTGCAACAAATTTCTGCATTTGGAATGCTCGTGATACCTTCTCTTAACGGGAAAAACGAATCGAACGATTATCGGGGTCGGTGATATAATTAACGGGTCTTTTACATAGGGGCTCTTGCCAAAAGTTCCAGAAAACCTACCCACACGTCAATCTTTTGAAGTTTGTTGAACAAATTTCTTAATTGAATTTTGTTGCAACTCCTTTGTTAAAGAGCCGTTACTTATACCGCCGACTTAGAAGTTCTTTTGTTATTAGCATTTTGAAAATATTCTAACATTTTGAAAACTTACTTGCATATACACTTGCCATCTTTTTATAATTTGGTGGTATGATTTTTTATGTTATATGCTAATAAATAAGTTTTAACAACAATAATAAAGAAATTTTTTGCATTCAAATTTTTGAGAACAACCCGCTGAAAATCATTTATTTTTATTTCGAATCAATCCTTATATTTGTTACGACTCCACGGTCTGCTCTTCCCGTTTTATTTTTAATTTCATTATAGTCGTTTGATGCATTTTACTGATGGCATTGCCATCTTTATTATGACATTAATATTAAAATTGTTGTGAAGGGTGCGTGAGCCTATCTAGTTTTGGTTTATAAAAGTCAAGTGAAAAAAAAATTGTCAAGTTGATCTTGAAAAGTGCTGGTCGGTTGTAAACTAAATTTTTTTTTTCTTTGGGAAATAAAAATTACACCTACCTAATTTGAAGTTGAAATGAAAAGAAAATTAATAAAATAATCAAAATTCTACTATTTCCGTGTGTAAACTTATTAATGAACCTTATTCCGAAATTCAAACTACAACTACTAGTCCTGTGCTTAAACCTGGTAATCGAAATAAAGATGTGCTATCCGTTGTATCAGTTAGTTTATGATGAAATGGAAGTCAGTGAATCGAGCTTAAATAAATACCCAAAAATTCTATGGCAATCATTAAACGATAATTCCGTCAATGCAAAATATGTAACGCTAAATCTAGGTATATCCGATAATTTGAATTTATATTTCCTTATTGATACAGGAGCGGATGTCAGTATAATAAAAAGATCGTTAGTAAACTCCCAAGCAATTCGCTAAACCGAGCTTAAGTGCCAAATCGAGGGCATTACATCTGGAAAAAAATGAAACATTGGCTCTTTGTCGCAGTCAAGTTGTAGTTGGTGATTCAAAAATAAATCAACAATTTCATTTAGTTCCAGATTCGTTTCCTATTCATGCAGATGTTATTTTGGGAACAAAATTTTTGCAAAACAATAAATGTGTTATTGACTATAATAATTCTACTATTAAATTTTCTATCCAAAACCTAGAACATCAGATACCACTTTGTGGTTTATCTAAATCAGTGATTGAGCTAGAAATACCCAATAATAAGCTTCCATCTCGTTTAGAAAGAATTATATATATTCCGAATCCACATCGAACTAATAACGACTATGGGCCTATTTTTTAATTCAACCTGAGCAAGCAGTGCGCTGTCAAAAAATACTCTGTGTTTTTTTATTCAACCTGAGTAATTTTACTCTGCACACTACGTTTTTATTTGTCAACTGTTTTTACACCGAGCTTACTCGGTTCTTCAAATTTTACTCTGAAATTAATGTCAGTGTGCGAAGAGTTTGCAAAGTAAAAAACAAGTTTTTACTCTATGCGCACCGGATAATTTTACCCAGTACAACCTTTGCTCGGTGTACACTACCCGGGGTAAGCCTGCTTGCTCGGGTTGAATTAAAAAATAGACCCTATATGTTTGTCTTTCTCACGAAATTACGAGAGGTGTATTTATTGCCAGTTCTGTAGTCAATTTCACTTCAAGAGAAATTCTCATTAGTTTAATCAATACCAACGATTACTAGATCGAGGTGAGTAAGAAAACAATCAGCTTTCAGTTGGATGGTTACTATGATGTTAACAAGATTAAAAGTTGGAATCCAAATATAAATGGTCATGGTAAACAAACTAAGCCAAAGTTTGGATTTCACTCATCTTAATGAAAAAGAAAAATCGTCTATGTTGAAGATATGCAGAGAATTCAATGGTTTTCTATTTAGAGGGCGATACCCTATCAACGTCGAATGCTTGTTGTCATAAGATTCCCATTACTCAAAATTCACAAATTATATACTAAGTAATACAGATTACCAGAAGGTTATCTTGACGATGTAGTAATTTACGGTTATGACACTTAGGATCATAATTCAAAGTTAATCGATATTATGAAGCGTTTGCGATTCTATAATTTGAAGGTACAGCCCAGCAAATTTCAAGTTCTAAGAACTGAAAACTGTTATTTGGGACATATTGTTACAAAAGATGGGGTTAAACCTGACCCGTCCAAAGTAAGTGCTATAATGAAATATCCCACCCCAACAAATGTTAAAGATGTTAGATGTTTCCTTGGATTTACTGGCTACTATCGGAGATTTATCAAAAAAAATTCAAAAATTTGTGAACCGCTAAATAGGTTATTGCGCAAAAATGTTAAGTTTGAATGGAATGCTTATTGTGATGAAGCATTCAAAAAATGTACGAGTTTCTGTTATGTCAACTCCGATATTACAACGTCCTAACTTCGAAAAAACTTTTAATTTGACCACTGATGCTAGCGATTACGCTGTTGAAGCTATACTGTCGCAGATATTCGATGACCAAGATTTACTAATTTTGTTTGCCCTCAATGATGCGGAAAGGTACTATCCTACTATTGAAAAAAGGCTGTTGGCCATGGAAATGGATGAATTTCTAACGATTCCGAGATATACCTAAAACAGACAAAATTGTTGTAGCCATCACTAGAACTCAGACCAAACAAATCGCGCAAGATGCACCTTTCGCTTTGTCGAATGATACCGTATCAGACTCACACCCTTCCATTAATTCCAGTCAGAATAGTTTGATAGTTTAATCATTTAAAGCAGGGGCCTAATGTGTTAAATGTAAAGGTTTTAACATCGGAGGAAGATATACTCGTACATGAAATAATAAAAGAATTTAAAAATTTAAGAATTTACACCCCTTGGCGGACATCAGGGATTTTCTAGAACGATAAAGCGAATCGAGCAATACTACGATTTTCCATGCATCGGAAAGCGGATAAAATCATTTATTACGAAATGTTCGTTATGCCAGAAAAATAAAGTATCTCAAAATGGTAATAAATAAATGTTAACCATTCAAGATGACCTCACAAAATACCCTCTCGCAATTCCAATAGCTTCTCAAGATACTAACACAGTTGCAAAAGCATTTTCTGAACATTCTCGTATATGTAGTTTCGGAACACCTAATTCCATTGTTACGGATCAGGGCTTTAAATATATGTCAGAAATATTGAGTAAACTCTGCGAATTACAAAAAATAAAAAAATACATACTACAGCGCCGCACCCTAAATCAAACGGAGCTTTAGAGCGATCACATCGTACCCATATAGAATACAGAAATTTCATTGTTGACGAGTCATTGGCTTGTTACGAATGGATACCTTAGGCTATTTTCAACTTTAATTCTACTCCGCATACTTCCACTAATTATATGCCGGTAGAACATCTTTTGGGATATAAACCTAATCTTCAAAGCTCTATCCAACAAGATTCGACTCTGGTATATACTTACGACGATTATCTATCAGAACTAAAATCCAGACTTCAATATTCATGGCAAGTCGTATGAAATACCTTGATTCATCATAAGTCAAAATCAAAAGAATATTAAGATCAAAATTCCAGGACGCCCACTTTTTTGAGGGGGGGAATTGGGGATAAAATTCTTTTAAAAAACGAATCGAGATTAAATAAACTAGATCCACTATGGACGGGGCTATACGAAATTGTCCAGATTTGTTCACCTCTCAATTCTTCAGTCCGTATAAATCGCAGAATCGAGACAGTTCACAATAATAGGCTGAAAATATACGAAGAATAATCAACTCAGAATTCAATCAGATTTATAGAAGGTATAGATATTCAGGTCGATTCAATATAGATCTTCTATTCTCAATATCTTCTATTCTTCTATATTTGTATATGAAAAATATTAAATTATGAAATAGAAGGAAAAATAGAAGAATTGCTATTCATATTAAAAATAAACAAATTTTTTGATTTTTTCGCTTAGAAGGTTTTTACTAAAAATAATGCGACCATACGAAATAAAGAAATTTTTGACTGTTGTAATGTTCTTTTCAAACATTTGGTTTGTTTTATAAGTTATCTAACCGTATCTTGATTTGAATTTCAAATAACTACCGACTCCGAATATTTTTCAATATTATTTTGAGGGCTATGTGTGATTTTAGATGGCTTTGATGTATATGCAACAATTTACGTTTCTAGCAATTATATTTTTTGAGTTGTTAAGGATAAAAAATAATTAAAATGTCGTTTTGACGTTTAATGTTCACGTCGATACAATGAATTCTTCTATTCTTCTTGAAAAATCTTCTTCACTAAAACAGAAGAAATCAAAAATAGAAGAATCTTCTATTTTGCTATTCAGTGTAGCAGTGGGATTGTAATCTTCTATTTTTATTATTGAAAGTTCCAAATCGAATTGTTTTCTTCAATTTTTATTTTCATAAAGTATGCCGTGCTAAAATTTCATGGAAAAAAACTCAATGTGCATATCCATACTACGGTAACTTGAATCCGGTAACTACTTCGTTTCTTTCCCCTTTATCTATAAATGTTTTTTATTTTATAGGTAAAGGGGAAAGAAACGAAAAAGTTACCGGATTCAAGTTACCGTAGTATGTATATGCACAATGAGCTTATTTTTAATGCGCTAGTAGATGTCACATCCCCAACTTTACCAGCGCATTTATGCTGTGATATCCTTTTCTGCAAATGTATAAATTGCCAGGTGTCTCAACAGAATTTTCTGGTGGGGCGATGGTTATTTGGACACCGTCAATAGCACTGATTATATTCCTCATTCCATATTTATCCTGAAACCTGTTAATGGAACATTACGAAATTTTAAAAATTAATAAATATGATACATTTTTTTCATACCTTGATTTGTTTCTAGTTTTTTCTAAAATAGTTGTAGGCAATGTTCTGTGCTTTGGCACCAAATATTTGTTTATAAGGCAAGTTACATTGTGAATACATCTTGACACACTAGGTTGTTACAGGCCCAACACATTGTTGCTACCAACGGAAGCTTGATAGCTTCCTTGCCCACAAAAACTGCAAAGTAGCAAGCACCTAAGTAATAAGACTCATTTATGTACCCTAATTGCATTTCCAAATAATTAATACATACTTGTAATTGAAATGGTATTGAGTTGAAGCTGGATTTTGCTACTAAATCGGTTACAAATATCACAACAATTCCCTTTTGCAATCAAAAGTATTTGTGGAATACACTATCAATAAACTGAAACGGATCCTTGTTTATTCTTATATCCTTCAATCTCATTTTTGGTTTTTGTCTACAAAAATTTATTTAATTAATTTTTATTAAATAATTAATAAATTTACTTACGAACCAATACGCTTTTGGCGGATTCTTTCACTTCGCATTAAACAAAAATTCATTTTTAAATTGTGAAGATTGAATCAGAACACAACCCGCTTTTGATAACAATCGAAAAAAATCTATTTCTTCTTGTCATAAAAGTCTCATTTTTATATCTTCTATTTTTAGTCAAAACCTTCAAACGAAAAAATTAAAATAATTGTTTATTTTTAATATGGAATAGAAATTCTTCTATTTTTTCCTTCTATTTCGACATTTAATAATTTTCATAAACTAGTATAGAAGAATAGAAGATATTGAGAATAGAAGATCTATATTGAATCAAATTAAATATTTTGTATAAAATTTGTACCTTTAAAATTACCCTTACCACAACCCATAACAAGTTGAAATATAGTTTGGGAACAGATGCTATTTAGAATAACTTATATTCATAAGATTAATGTTGAAATTTAAATGGGAAAACAAGATATGGGCCATCAAAGTCTAAATATGAACCCACGAAGAGTGTGAAGTTTTGACATTTATTTATCGTAACCGTTTTAAATTTTATCTTGGAGTGCAATTAGAGAATGCGAATATTGCAAAAAAAGGCAAGATAAATTATCGTTTACACGTTTACAAATTATCTTACTGTTTAGAGAATTAGGGCACAGTTTTGGTTTTGTGTAATAATACATTTTTGACATTATAGCAAGAGCAAATAGAAAAAAAAATCGATTTATAACTTTCAATAATAAAAATAGAAGATTAGGATCCCACTGCTACACTGAATAGCAAAATAGAAGATTCTTCTATTATTGATTTCTTCTGTTTGAGTGAAGAAGATTTTTCAAGAAGAATAGAAGAATTCATTGAATCGACATGATTATTATGTCGTTGCTACGATCATAAACTTATGTTGCTTATTATACCTACATTATAATTTTCGAATACATACTTCTTTATTTATATTATAATACTTATTCTATTTAATAAACACACATAATTAAATTTGAATTATATAACTAAGTGAAATTGAAAATAATTATGTACTTCCAAATATATTTAAATGCATATACAAATATGTGTATGAGATTTTCTGTGGTTAAGTCTTAAATAAAACAACCATTGTAAACTAGTTTTATTTAAAGCCACACATAATTCCTACGTAATTTCGGGATAGCTACACACTCGGACACGGAGCACCTCATCAAGCTCCCATAGTACGGCATCGACGAAATATAAATTAAATAAATTATATTTCTAATAGTTTTGAGTTGTGTTTTTTTTTTCTGAAAATAGAATTTTTCTGGTGTTTAATGAAATAAATTTTAATCGCGTAATTTGTGGTGAACATTAGAATGTTTAGTTATCGGCAAGGTGCTGCTGCAACCCTTTTTTACGGGTACGTGCCACAACGTGAGATCCGGCATACGGATGGCTAACCGAGGCCAGTCGTGCTTTTGATTAACGGTGGGGAGACGCCCAACGTTTTTGTTTATTTATTTACGGTTTCGGCGAGAAGACGTCCAACATTTTCGGCGACCTATCAAGGCCGAATTTTCGATTAAAGACGGGAAGACGCCTAACGTTTTGTAAAGAAAAACGCCCAACCCAGTTACACAGGTGGTTTACCACCACGTGGCCATTCAAATGGCCGAGTAAACGCCGCAACCGATTTCGGCGGGGCCTTTATGAAGATCAAAAAGGTACCATTTTGTTTTTGTAATTTTAAGTTAAATTTTTAATTTGCTGAGTTTTTTACAATTTTTGTTTTACAAATTCTTATTTGACTTTAATTTTCAATGTTCTCATTTCATGTCTTTCATTTTTCAATATTTATTTAAATAATTTTATAATCGAGCGCCATTACGGTTGTTCGACACGGACACAATTTCCGTTTCACAAATTCCGTCAAGGTCATCGACCCTTTCCGTATTTTGTTCGGTTTAAATTTTTTTTTTACTATCCTATTTCCGCAAGATCAGTGATAATTTCGACTTGGTTTTGTGTATGATAAAATGAAGTACTAAATTTTTTCAGATGGGGTTTTTGCCGCCCCGGTGGCAAAGTGGTTAGCATGCTTGCTCCAGCGACCGGAGGTCCCGGGTTCGATTCCCGGTGGTGACAAGGAAAAAATTTCACGGCTGGTTTAGGATCAATGAATTAATCACTCATTATCCGAAATGAAAAAATGATTATGAAACCTCATATGAGGCGGCCAAATCCCTTGATGGGATATAGTGCCAGAGAGAGAGAGAGAGAGAGTTTTTCATTTCGTGCTGGTTCAATCTTTGCAGGCTGGGCTTGTCACTTCCGATCATCCTCTTAGCAAGACATCCACAGGGTCGGAGTGGTGCGTCCAACATATGTGTCATCCATTCGGAGACGACCGTAAAATCTACACGGTCTCCCTATTGCACTCTGTCAGTCACAAGGTATTGGAGTGGGAATTGTGGGAGATTACCTAGAGGTCTCTTTGGGCGAGGAGAGGCTTTGTGTGATGGAGAAACGTCCCTACCCTCATATACTGCTTCGTTGTAGCTGGGCCTTGGATTCTAGAGTCGATGGGTCATTCGGGGGTGAGGAGGTGGGCTTCTTCAGCAGACATTGTTGTTGTCGCTTGGTGAGATCCAGTCGTTCGTGGGTGGGCACACCCAGTTATTATTAAATTTATTCCAGTTCCTCAAGCTTCCGTTGACGAATTCTGGTGTCGTTTAATTTAATTTCAGTTTTTAATTTGCTTTTTTTTATTCTGTTACACGGTGTAGGCTAAAAGCAGTGAGCACGCAAGCCTCAACTTCCCCACGACCCAAAACGCTGAGATCTAGTCGGCAAAATTACCATGAGAGAAGCGTCTGCGTGCTTAGAAGAAATCTGCGGAATGTTGTTGAACCATTACGTAACATGTTTTTTGAAATTTCTGTGCAAGTTTTGTTGCATGCAACAAATTTGAGATTTTTTTTTTCCTTTGGGACGTATTTCACACGCATGAAAAATATCATTGTAAATTGTTATATTTAAAAGGATATCGCCGCCCCGGTGGCAAAGTGGTCAGCATGCTTGCTTCAGCGATCGGAGGTCCCGGGTTCGATTCCCGGTGGTGACAAGGAAAAAAATTTCACGGCTGGTTTAGGATCAATGAATTAATCACTTATTATCCGAAATGAAAATATGATTATGAAACCTCATTTGAGGCGGTCAAATCCCTTGATGGGAAGTGTCAGAGAGAGAGAGAGAGAGAGTGTGTAAAACTGTAGTGAATTATTTAATAAATAAGAAACAAATGATTCAAATACAGTGCTATCCATAACTATATAGCTACTCGTTTTTTTCTGTTTTTTTTATATGACTGTTTCAGAAAATTTCATAAAATGTATACCAAAAAAAATAAACGAAAGATTGAAAAAAGCAATATTTAAACCCTTTTCGGAGAAGGTTTTTCTTTTCGAAAAATAGGAAGAATATTAAGCCGCAGGGATTACGGGACAAGAAAAAGCCAGATAACCCCAACAAATATGACTTGCCGACAAATTCGGAGCCGCCAATAGCCGCCAGTAATTCCACGAAAACTATTAAGCGCCTGAAACGCGATTTCCAGTTAAATGTGTTCCACGATCCGCTGGGCTCCAAAAGGTATTGGGGAATTACACAAAAATGAAACTGGCATCAAAATTGTTGCCACGGTATTAAGCGGCACGACGTGAATTTGTATATTTGTCTATATGAGGTAGCACTGGTCAAAAGTAATTTAGTCCTCTAAAGAAAAACTTTAGTCCTCTATTTATTAATAGAATAAAATTGGAAAGAATCCATATTTTGTTATTGTCCGTGGCTTTTATCACAAACTCAATAATTAACACCATTTGTGTATATTTAAATTTTTTTTAAAAACTTGAATTTTTATTG
This sequence comes from Nephrotoma appendiculata, assembly GCA_947310385.1. Lineage (NCBI taxonomy): Eukaryota > Metazoa > Arthropoda > Insecta > Diptera > Tipulidae > Nephrotoma > Nephrotoma appendiculata. Next base: position 112,492,639 of record OX371223.1, read on the forward strand.
AATTTTTTTTTTAAATTCACAATAATTAAAAATGAAAAAATAAAAAACAACAAATAAACTTTTTTCGGTTTTTTAGAAAATATATTTTATAGTAAATAAAAACTTTCTTTTGAAGTGATAGTTTATGTTTTTATTTTTGAGACCGGTTTCGGAACTTCTTCCTTCTTCAGTCTATATTTTTTTACTACTAAAATGTGCAATAAAATTATGCATAATTTTTTCATTTTTTGTCTGTCACTGTTGTGTTTGTGGTGTCATCTGTTGTAGCGCCAAATCGTAAATTTTGTTTGTTTTGAAATTCAGCTTGTCATTTAGTATATGAGGGTTATGCCGGGTATGTATATTGTGAATTCTTCTGTTCGATCCATCATGTTAGATTTTTTCATAGTGTGTAATATTTTGAGGTTTGCGTTGATATCTGTGTAAGTATGATTATTCATGGCTATGTGTTGTGCGTAGTTGGATTTGAATATTGTATTATTATTTGCATTTTTGATTTCTTTTGTATGCTCCATCATTGCATATTAATTTGTATACTCCCGTGTCAATATTGCGGTTCTGTTGTATTGAAAATTTGCTTTGAATTTTATGTGACGTTTTGTGTGCAATTATGTAGTCAAATTTCTTAAATGTTTTTCTTAATAAATTGCTCGTGTTTTTGTTGTATTCAATTGTGATGTACTTTTTCGTGTTGTTTTTTTGTATATTATGCAAAGTGCTGTAAAATTGGATTTGTTTTTTGTGTAAAATTTTTTGGTTCAATGTGTGGATTAATTCTTTGTTGTAACCATTTTGTTTAGCTATATGTTATATTGTATGTAATTCCTCAGTGTAGTCGTCCACGTTCATGGGTATGTTGTTGAGCCTGGTTAGAAGATGGTTGCATGCTGCTATTTTGTGTAGAAATGGATGATTCGAAGTGTTGTGAATAGTGTGATCTGTTTGTGTGTGTTTTCGATGTATGGTGAAGCTGTGTTGTTGGTTGAGGTGCGGTGATGTTCTTGTATTCTAACGGGTGAAATATTTTGGATATGCGCTAAAAATAAAAGTGAAAAGTCATGGCTATCGAAATCTATCAAAGATTTATACACGAAAATTAATTCATTATTTTTAAAAACCTACCACGCTCAACTGGCGGTATCCAAAATATTCGGCGGTATCCAAAATATTTAAAAAAAAATTCAATAAAAATTCAAGTTTTTAAAATTTTTTTAAATATACACAAATAGTGTTAATTACTCTATTTATTATTACAAACCATTTTCATTTTTTTCCGATGAAGAATAAATTAATCTGGAAGGGCCAGATAGTATTCGGAACTATTGGAGGGATCTTAGAAAGGAACCAATGGACTTCTCAAATCAAAATTGTTGTTGGTGGTGGTGGCTTACATTAGCCATTCCATCAACTAGAAGGAACAACACGGAATACATTAGCGTTTTAGAAGACCACGTCTTACCGTTTCTATACAATCATCAGCATTATATGCCAATTTTAGATTGGTACGTTTTTTTTTTCCAAACGTAAATCTCATAGGAAATCTTTCTCTCTCTCTCTCTAGCATTTACATCCCATGATGGGATTTTGCCGCCCGCACTATGGTCCTCCATCCTTCTCGGTCCATCGCTCTATTCCTCCAATTTCGACATCCTAATACGAGTAGGTCTTGTTCGACGTCGTCACGCCAGCGCAGTCGGGGTCTTCCTCTACGACGTACTCCGGCTGGTTGTTGATGGAACACTTTGTAAACCATTCGTTGTTGTGGAGATCTTGCAACGTGGCCGAGCCATCTCACTCGATTAGATTTGATGAAGCCGATAATATCGCTACCTCCGAGAAGTTGCTTTATTTCGTGGTTCATGCGAATCCGATATTCATTGTTCGCAACTTTAATAGGACCAAAAATTGAACGGATGACCTTCCTTTCGAAAGTAGATAATAATCTACAGTCGTTAGAGGTCATGGACCAGCTCTCGCTTCCGAAAGTCAGCACAGGTCTTATAAGTGCTTTATAAAGTGCGAGCTTGCACGACTGCGATAGGTGTTTAGATCGCAATAGTTTTGATTGCGCGTAGAAAACTCGTTGTCCGGCAGCGATTCGGGCTTTTATTTCTGCCTGCATGTCATTTGATGATGTTATAAGTGACCCGAGGTATTTAAAATTTTCGACGCTATCAAAGTTATGGTCGCCAATTTCGAGATTTGCCATAGAGATGTTCCTGGGTGTTGTTAAGAATTTCGTTTTGGTACTGTTCACCTCCAAACCAAGTCTTCTTGCGCAGCGATTGAGCGGTATAAAACTGTCCTTGATGTCGCTAGGTCTTCGGCCAAGAAGCACGATATCATCTGCAATGAGTCCGACACAGATCCTTCAATTACAATTCTACATGCAGATCCAGACGTTGTTAATTTACACAGAGAAACAAGTTTCTCTGGAATACCTATAGGCATATGAGCGCGGCCCAAAGGTTGTCGCGGTTTATACTGTCATATGCCTGACGGAAGTCTATATATAGTTGATGAATGGTTATGTTATACTCCCAACATTTTTCCAAGATCATCCTCATGGTAAAACACTGATCAGTGGTCGGCAAGTACAACATTAGCCAACACTTTGTAAGCAGTGTTCAATAGAGCTATGCCACGATAGTTTTCACATTTAAGACGGTCGCCATTTTTATGCAACGGACATATGAGTGCGGTCTTCCAATTCTCCGGCAACTCTTCTTGGTCCCAAATACAAACGACGAGATCGTATAAACTTGTTGCATGAGTGGCGCCTCCGAGTTTGATTAATTCTGCGGGGATTCCATCGAGACCGGGTGCCTTGCCGTTTTTCAATCGACTAATAGCTGCGTCTACTTCCTCTGCTGTGGGATATTCGACGAAGACCTCATCACCTGGAGGAGCTATTGCTCTAATGGGGGTCACCTCGTCATTCCGGTTTAGCAGACTTTGAAAGTAGGTTTGCCATTCTGAGAGAACATCAGCCACGTTTGTTCTCAATTCTCCATTCCCGTCTTTTATGGCTGTACTTCTTGGGTGGAAGTCTTTAGTGAGATTCCTGGCGTTAGCAAAACAGTCCCTTGAATTTCCTACTTCCGCTTGGAAGCTGATGTTTTCAATGCATGACCTCATATGATCGCGTTTCTTTTGTCGAAGGTATTTAATCGTGGCTTTCCTTGCGCGTAAGTATTCTGCTTGAGTGCTTCTCGTGTTGCGAGCCAACCATTTTTCACGAAGCTTTCGTTTATTTTCGACGACCAGGCGGCATTGATCATCGAACCAATCATTGCGGGATCTCGGCGGTCTTCTGCCGATAGTGTTTTGCACCGCGGTGGTTATGGCTGACTGTATAGCGTGCCGGATAGGAAACCTTTGAGGATCATTATAGTAAGAAATATTTGCGATGGGCAAGGACAATTTCAGACAACCAATAAGTTGAAACTGGCCATTGAAAATGCCTGGAATGAATCTTCGCCCGAAAGCATTGATTTATTGATTGGAAGTATGCTTAATAGGATTTTGGTGTTGGCCGACAACAAAAGGGGGCATGTTAATTCTTATTTAAGTGTATTTCGAGACCATCCTCCTATTTACATTATTATTATTTTATTTTTTATTTAAATAAAAATCCGGAAGAACGAGTCATTATACGTAGTTGGCGGAATTATGGATCGCATTGTATAACATTCCAATTGAAATTTCAAATATTTCTGTTACACTATTAAAATAAGGAATTTATTGGAATAAATATAAAAAATTAAAAGAGTTGACCAACTATTTGGAATTCAACTCAAAATGACTAGCCAAATGGATGTTCTGAAATTCCTCTTACTACTTACATATAATGAAAACAACAAAATTGCTTTTATTGATGCTGAGTTTCATATCGACAATGGGGAACTTACAAAAGAGACTCATTGGATGCATAAATCGAAGAAATGGCCTAGAGATAAACGAATAGCAGAGTTCTCGCCAGAAGTGGGGAAGCATATGACAAGCAAAAGTTGAAGAAACTACCAAACCTGTAAACGGGCCTCAACAACACCAGCAACAAGAACAATGCAAAGTTCCAATGAAGAAAAATGCACTGCCGTCAATTAATGTGTTTGACATAACAGAGTTTGGGAATACAGAGTAGTGACACTGAAGAAGGTAAAGAGTGGTATATGCCTACGAAGATAAAAATAACCGAGAAATAAAGGTGATGGACAGACGTCTTTATTCCATCAACGCATCAGCGACACCCAACTGTAGAATTAGTGAAAACGACCCAGCAAAATGTATAAGCTGTAAAAGGCAATACCTGACCAAGTATTGGAAACTATAACGTATCAAAGGAGAAGATTTCAACTTGAACTGTAGTGCCACCTCAACCACTCTGGTCGATAAGAGCTCTGGAGATGCTACTCGCAAATAACGCAGAAGGATATACCGACGTATATAGAAACCACAAACGCACACCTAGCCAAGCAAGAACATGATCTAGATACAATATATAACCGATATACATATATGAAATGCCTTACTCTGAAACTCTGAAATATTTTTTTACAACTAAATACTAAGACTATTCAAACAAGTGAAATTCGATGTTTATTCAGAAAATTGTAAAAAATTGCATGCCCTCTATTTGGAAAAGGCGCGTGGCCTAATTGTTTAAACAGACATATGGCCGTTATTTTCATGGTAAGGCATTTTATTAGAAACTCTGAGAATTTTGTTACAACTTAATATTGAAACTACTAAAACAAGTAAAATTCGAAAAATATATCCCTTCATTTTTTAATCAAGCTTTTCAATAGAGGCCGCTACAAAAATTCAAGAAAGAAGGGCAACGAAATTTCAAGAATAAAACGCCACCGACAAACTTGTAAAAAATGGGCCCACCGACAAGTGCTGTGCGTTGAATGTAGCATACATTTTTGTGTCGTTTTCGTACGTAACAGACACGTCCACACTTCCAAATTTTCAGCGAAAATGTTTCGAACGCATTCGACACAAATTTTTGTAAATGTGAACTCACCTTAAGAAAGCAAAAAGAGCCGACAACAAAAAAGAAGCCAAGGCATCCGTGTTGAAAAGTTCCGACAGCAACTTATATACCGTCGCATCGGTTGCTAATATGTCTAAAACATCCATTTCAGCATTGAAATGTGCAGACGGTGCTTTGGTGGTGAATTCACTAACAGAACAACTTACTGGCAAACGCCATCACATCGAACTCGATCTGAGTAGTCCCCGATGGAGTTACGCCTACGTCAATTCCATATTGTGGTTTCAAAATGAACGCCATCAACATCTCGGAGGAAATTGGCTTCGGAAACCTAAAGACAATGGACGCAAGGCCACTGGCCCGACGCAACTCTATTTTGAATATTTAATTATTTAAGGATTTTGTCAGTGATTTGGCTACAACATTAACTAAAAAATGTTCCTTTCCTATAAACAAGGTAAATACTGGAACGCTTGGAAGAGTGCGATGGTACAACCAGTTCTGAAAAGCGGTTGTGATAAAACTGACCCCTCAAACGACTGGCCAAAATAAATTATGTCCTTTCGCGAATGCCGCTGCACAATCGATCTCTTGACATATGAAGCAAACAAATGGAATCTCGCCCAAGAATATGATGGAGAAGCCTTGCCATGAGAATCTTATTTGTAAACTTATTTAGAATTCGCTGAACGGTTAGGAATTTCTGTTGAACTATAAAATGCGCAAATTTAAGGAAGCAAAAGCCTTTGCTTGAAAGATAGCGAGTTGGGTGCAGGAGCTAGGACGATTTTAGGATTTTACAATTTTTTAATAATCACTTTAGGATTGAGCTTTGATTCCTCGTTCCTTCTTTTTTTTTTCTTTTTCAAATTATAGTTACTAAAAAAAATTTCTGTATTAAAAGTTGCCTTCACGGGTTCAGGGAATATTGTAAGATCGGTCGCCAAAACGTGTGTCTTAATAGTGTTGATATACAGTCTTGTCTTCTAATAGTCAGGCTGACTCGAATGCAGTAGTTACACACAAAAAATTTAATTGTATTCCAATATGAAATGTTCTAACAAACTAAAGAGAAAGAGCCTCCAGTTGCTTGTGATGATTTCTTATTTTATTAAGCTTAAGAAAGCAAAACAGCAAGATGGGCATTACCTTCTTTTATTTCTCAGGAACGAGAATGTTTTTTCAATTTTTCCTTTTCAATTTTATTATTTTCTCCAGAGTTTATTTATCTGTTTATTTCATTCCTAAAAACAATCTTATGCTATACGAAAAACATCAGCCTGGAAACCCATAGATTATTTACAGTTAAGGTTGTATAAAAAAATGCACAGAATATAAAATTTATATAACAGTCGCATTCCCAGGGGAACGATAAATTTATATAGTGATAAAAATTCTCCCCCCTATTACATTGTGAACAATAATTATTATCCTAAATTATCTTGCAGCTATTAAACATTTTCTCAGCGCTTTTAACAAATTGCGATTAACAATTAAATAAATTAATTTTTTATGTTTTGATGGTTGCTGTAATATTCAATCACTCAGACAGATCCTTTTCGACTATACACACTGATACTATTTTTAATCCCAAACTACGGATTAAAATTCTTATCGCGGCGCATTTTACTGTTTCAATTTCCTTAAAACATTTAACAACCATTTAAAAAGTTTAATGCTTCTTATATTTGAAAATCATGCATAATATCTATAATAACATAAAATAAGGATACATAATATATTTGTTTTTATTGATTTTGTAATTTAATTGATTTTATTATCTTGTAATAGATTCAAGGATGTGTTTTATAAATTTTTCCGTTTTTTCATCCTGATCATATCAGATTTAGGTATGTCGTATATCTGAATAAAAGAACTTTTTCATTTTTATTATCAATATAAAAATATTATTGGTTAATAAAAAAAAATATTGGGAACTTCTTTTTAAGTATCTCCTCATTCATTCCGATATGGTATGATATACACGTATGTTATAACTTGAGGTAGTAAACTTGTCGGTTCGAATTTGTTTCAAAACTGGGAAACTATAGGGAAACATTAAATAATCCAGTAACTATGAAAAAATTGCCGGCAATTTACTTTAATTTTTTTGATTGATTGATTGATTGATTGATTCTGAATGCACGACCAAGTTTTACACAGGAGCTCCCGGGTGACGCCGGGCCCACCGTACACTCTTTTTTACATATAACAAAACCGAAGGATTGGATAGGTAAGTTAAGTGGGACAGAATCGGCCCGGTTACAGACACCTAGGTATAGCCGATAGTTAGTGACACAAGACAGCACAAGACTAAACTACTAGGGGAAGGATGAAGGTTTAATGGGATAAATGGATAATGATGTTATTGGTCATCAACAATTGCGTCCTTAAATACAGCAACCTAAGAAAAAATTTTATTATTTCACAATTATCTGGAAATCACCTGAAATTGAATACTATATTAATACTTTTCATTTTCTTATTAATTGATTGAATCGTCCCGGTTACATACACCTAAGTAAAGACAATAATTAGTGACACAAAGACAATACAACACAAAACTACACAATCAGCAATTTAATACAAAAAAAAATATTATTTCACAAGCCTATGTATCCTGAAAATTAATACTAAATTAATATATTGTTGCTGCTAACCTAAATAATATGAGAGAAAAAAAAAAAAAAAAAAAAAACACATGCATGTACACATACACACATACACACATACATACATAAATACACACATACATATATATATATATATATATATATATATATATATATATATATATATATATATATATATATATATATATATATATATATATATATATATATATATATATATATATATATATATACATATATACATACATATATATATACACATTATATACATACATACATACATATACACATACATACATACATACACACCCATACACGTACATATACATACACATACATCCACACACATTCGTACATGCACATGTACACATATTCCATATATGGTAATAAATAAATAATATGCGCTTACTTGCACATACATTATAAACACATTTTAAAACATTCACATATATATCTATACACACAAACACATATTTATCTATACATACACACCCACATAAACAAAATTGAGACCGGACTCATGCTGCCTTGCAAAACAACTGTCATTTTTATGCCACAATCGCAAAACATACTTAAGTCGAGGATTAACGATATCCATTCCCTTTTCCATATTGATTGATTGATTGATTGGACTGTAGGTCCAAGTACTTGACAAGTGACCCGGATAACGCCGGGCCTATTTCTACAGCCTGTTTTTTTTTCTTTTTTCCCTCTTTTTTGGGACAGAACGACCCGGTTTCAGACACCTAGCGATCGTACGGCACAACACAATTATAATCTACTTCTAATCTACTGAGGAGGGATAAAGGTTTAATAGGTTCAATGGATAACGATGATATTGGTCTTCAAAAATTGCTTCTTTAAATCAGCACCCTGAGAGAAAAAAAATATTATTATTTCACGTGCATCTGGAAATTTCCTGAAATATAATTCAACATTAATACTTTTTTCAGCCACCTAGGTAAATCCAATATTTAGTAACACAATGACAACACAATTCTAAACTATACAATAACCAATTAATCTTTCAATGAATTATTATTCCACAAGCATCTTAAGATTCCTGAAATGTAATTCAGAATTAATGTTTTCCGGCTTCCTAAATAATATAAACATTTATTAATTTACTCCTGCTACAATAACTACTTAATTTCTTTTAATTTATTTACCTTTTCATTTACCTATTCTGTCATGGTAAGGCTGTATGGTACTGAAATGTCACAAATGATGCTTCTCACAAATGCACTAAATGCTTAAAAAAAAAAATATTTGGTTTGTCTAACGTTTGAAACGTATAAACCAACTTCTCAATATTCTATCCTCAAACAGCGAAACCCCCTACACCAATTGTTTAGAAACAGAAAATCAAAATATAACACATGATTTCCAAGATCAGTCTCGAAATGACGTAGAAATTGCAAAACTTAGTAAAAATATTAAAAATTTCAACCTTTATCAATCGAAAAAATTCATCAAACGATTATTTTTTGTTCTACGCCGCAATGACGATTATATTTGGTAATTTATACTATCCCTAGCAAATCACTTTATAATTAATGTGTCCAAGATAAAATGTCATTAAATTATTAATACTCAAGCCTTTTAAAGAATCGAACAAGTTGCATACATTAAAGAGGCAATTAAATATTTATACTTAAATAGAAATTTGTTTTATCAGTACAGTACAGCCCTAAATTAAAATTGAAAATATAATATGTAATACAATTAAAATATAAAACAATTATGTACAATAAAACACAATCCACCAGTTATAAATTCTAAATAATTTAACTAATTATTGTTGGTGCCATCTACCGGCATTTATAAAACTAAAAATAACAAATGCCTACTGATAGATGCCACTTCCTTAAGTGGCTTAGTAATCATTTAACTTTGGTAACATAACACTATATGTTCTATTACTCATATTTAAATGTTATTACCCATCCTAATTATCTTTTAAATAACAAACTAAGCTTAATAGTGAAATATTATTCGTCATAGTACATAAATAAAAATCTTAAGAGTTTAAAACATAATAATAGGAAGGATAGGAACACCATTTCACGTACACCTAGAATTTCTCTGAAATGTAATTTTACATTAGTATTTTCAGCTTCCTAAACAAAATTGGTTAATTGAATCAGCACGGTTACAGACACCAGGTAAAACGAATAGTTAGTAACACAATAACAACTAAATTCTAAACTACACAATCAACAATTAAATCAGAAATCGTAATATACTTTATATTCAAAAACAGATCTGTAAAATAATTCCAAATTAGTCTGCACATTATAAAATTACACATTTTTGAAATATATTGTGATGATTAAGACCACCAAGAATAAATGTTTCATAAAATCCTACACTTAAATAATTTTGTTCAGCAGTACCCACCTAATTGAGGTAAATATAAATAATTAAATAATAATAATATAATTAAATTAACTAATTCTAATTAAAAAAACAATTCCTTCAATGTATATAAAAATAAATATTCATACACAAATTAACCCATTCATTAATATCTATATGTAATATTAATATATAATTTATACCACATACAAACATTCATATCGTCGGCGAGAAATGCAGAATGAGCAAGTAGAAAAACCGCAAACCCCAAGACACAGCCAAAACTTCCCCACTCCCATTGTCGCAATCACACCTCCTAATAGAAACCTTGCCAAAACAGGTTAAGTTTTAACAAAAATGTTCATCAAAAAAACAAACCTTCCAACCGCAAATACGAGAGCAAGATCGCTCGAACCGCGTTCCCAAAATCCACGACTCCAGACCCACCCACTCCACACCCCCCTACAACGCAATACAACATTCCCATATTAACCAATATAATTAATATAAATTAAAAGTAGAATTCCATGATCCATAGTCCCATATCCGAGAATATTAAATGTTCCACAAATTAATAAATTAAATACTTAATAATTAAATTAACATAAATTATACCTAGGAAATAAATTAATAATTTAGAATAATGAATAAATGAAATTTAAAACGTCGATTCAAAATAAAGTGCACCTGTTGAAAAACGACCATTTAGACCCAATTCCACTTCAAAACTGATTTGCCACCTATTGGAATACTACCCAAGTCCAACCCCAAAAGAAAAAGAGAATATGTATTCTCAGAACATTTCGAAGTATACAAAACGAAAACTGAAAGAATTAAAATCAAATAAAATCATTTTCAAATTAGTACATGGCGAGTTTAAGCAAGTGAAAGTGAAATTAATATGAAATAGTGCTACACCTCTATAAAGTAAACCAGTTTATTAAATTAACTACTTAAGGAATTGAAATTGGAAGACGCCACATACCACTTAATATTGACCTGGACTGGAATTTATACTGGCATAAAAAATTTGATCCCTGCTATATAACAGAAATGATATCCCCAAAGATTGAACTAACGCTTCTATATAAAATAACACTGAAAACCAACAGGTACATCTTTGTGGAACTAAACAAAAACGAGACAACTGCAGAAACATAAATGATGGAATGTCACATTTAAAGTTTGAAGTTATAGTGTATTTCTATGGAAGTCTATCGCCCTTTTTGTTGATTTTCTAAGAAAGTAACGAAAAGGTTATAAAACGGTTTTAAAGTGATTTTCTGCAGATATACTGCCCTGTCTAATGCCACAGACCTGCTACTATATTTAAAATATGTTGTGAATTAAACAAGATCAGCCCCCTCTTCACCATGCATTGAGAACTGGAATGCTCCTGGCCACAATAGTGAGCACAAACATAATACTATTGTCATCAATCTAAATCAATGCAATATTGACATTTGTGGTACACAAGAAACAAATATGGTGAAAAGCCCTAGCGCCACCGAGCACTACATTTGTCAATGGTTGAACGCTATTCTGAGTCACGCTATATTGTTCTATTGGGGGACTTAAATGCACACCTTAGTTCAGAACAAATCCACAAAAATTAATTGTTGGTGTTAACCTATTTCTAATACAGAAAATATATCCGCAAGATCCCCATGCCTATTACTCATATAAAACCGCCAGAGAGCGATATAGCAATGCAGAATCTGGTCCAAAAGATTGTCTACATATAGTTCCATAATTTTTGATGCTACAAATAAAATGAACGGATGCGAGAAACTATTCATATATGAAATAATATCGGCGAGATACGAATCAAAATAGCTGGCGGTACATTCCAATCTCTAGTTGGTTTGATACCTTAAAATTAACAGAGGTGCAATCGCCCACCTTAGCAGAGGAAGACGACTATTTTCCATTGGGGCTGCCTCCAACATTGGAAAAGATTAGATGCACAAGCTGGAGTTGCTATCGAGCTCATTTAACCCGCACCTGACGACATTATGGTAGACTTACAGACATTAGTTCAAGCCGCCAATTTATATAAATCCTTTATCAGATTGAATTCAGTTCAATTTCTCATACGTAAAATTAGAAATCCCCAAAATGTAAATGAATAACGAAAAATTACTCTACTCTGGGTTTGCTCATTTACAGACCATGGGTTTAACGAATTTATGCAGTTTATTTGGATTCACGTTATATAACTTATTATAAAAATTGTAAAATAATAATATCATAAATGATATATTGATTATCGAATAATGTGATATAATTTATTAAAATGAATAAATCCAATTAAGCAACAGAAGCAGTCATTCAATTAAGCAGAAATAAACTCATCTTGATCATCTCTCCACTCTCTAATGTTGTTATACAAATGTAGATTTACAAAAACCAAGCTACATAAAACAATGAAGCAAAAATAAAATGTTTTTTACTGCGCTTTAATAGATGAAATAATATAGTCACACCTCCTACACAATGCATACAGGAAAAGCCATAATACAACATACATAATCAAAACCAATTTATACATTTTTCTTACTGTAAAATAAAATGTGTTAATTGCTCTACTCCAATAGATTAATAAAACCATCCTATTCTAAGACCATGTATACAGGACAGGAATGGCAAAGATCCATAGAGTATACCCAGTAAATACATATCTATGTGCCCTTATTCAAATAAATATCCGGTAAACCAGTTCAACTGCATCGTGATATTTATATTCCTTTTTCAACCAAAAAAAAAAAAAAAAAAAAAAAAAAAGTGGCCCAATCCAAGTCCAAACCACACAAATGCGCGAGCAAAAAATCATCAACACAATTGTGTATACAGCTACAGTGCTTTACACAAATATGTAAGTTGGTTCAAAACACATACAAAAACCCCCGACGTGGCACCCCTGCCGCACCCACACAATTGTGTTAGCGGGCAGCAAATGGATATCAAGCAAAACACAAATTGTAGGAAACATACTCACAACTATACTACCAGGGTTGATGATATGCCATGCACTGTCCCGCGATGCACTGCCTCCATCGGGCCCGCTCCGCACCATGCACCGCCCCACGACGCCCTGCGCTACCACATCCTGCCCCGAAACGTGCCATAGTGAACGACTTCGCAATTAAACAACTATTTATTATTCGCCGGCAATTTACTTTAATTTTTTGATATAAAAATATTAATTAACTTTGGAGTGTTAATTAATATTTTTATATCCAAAACTTAAAGTACGCTCATTTGACCAATAAAAATTAATAATCAAACTCTACCCATATAGCTATTGTTAAATTAGTTTTCTTACCAGCAGTATAATTGTGCCAAACTTCGTTAAAGAATGGCTTAGTTCTGTACATTATAAAGAAAACACACGTTTGTTTCAAACAACATGGATTCAATTGAATTCCATTACTCGTTTGAGAAAAGGTCTGGAATCCTTGCAACCATGCAAAGAAAGTTGAATTCCAATTGGTTAAGAAATGAATTAGGTTTATTAATATTAACAATTTATTTTAGATCCCAATCTAAGTTCCGTCCCCTTCGATTGTGATGACCTAGTTTGATTGTGTAACAAGACGCAACATAGCGACTAAATCGAAGCACCTCTGTAGAAATTTCCTAAAATCACGATCCATTGCAGGCATTTTCTGAAGTTGAAGAATATCCTCTCTCAAATACTTTATCAATATCGTTCGAAAAAGAGAGCAGGGCAATCATTAATTAGCTAGCGAATGGCAAAAATAAATATGGTTACACATAACAACCACCATTTTCAAAAGGTCGCGATTAATGCAACCAATGTCACAGTAACGCAACTGTAATGGGGTAAAATTTTGTAATATGCTGGAGCATAACGTCCACATATGTATCTTATTACAAAAAACACAAGACCCAATACGAAGCAACAAGAGGCAACATAGTAAAAAATCACGCAACACAGAGCTTAAACTTAATTTAAACAACATGTTACAATGCCATGCAATATCTCACAACATCGTACAACGTCATGCAATCTGATGCAATAAAACTCAACATGATGCAACATCCACTGCATGGTGCAATATCCCACAACATAGTGCAATTTTATCGAGGGAATAGGGTGCAACATGGTGCAACAATATGCAACAATACGTTGAAACGTTGAGATGGCTCAGAGGACACCTAAAAATTACCCAGAAATCAGAACTCCTTTGAATCGTTTATTTGCATTCGAAAACCCTATACTGATAAATTTTATAAAAGTCGTCCAAATAAACTGTTAAAAAAGGATTGACTGACTTGTGAATAAATCTAAAAAAAATATGTTGATAATTTGGTGAAACAAACTCGAACGCAATTTTACGAATATCAGTTTGAATTAAATAGAAATAATATTAAGGGGCAATGGCGCATAATTTATGAGGCAACTGGTAAATACATGAAAAAGAAATACACTACCCGACAATGAAATACGTTCACTTTATATTATCAGTTTATTTGATAGTGGCAACAATAAACATATTTTGACTGTATAATAACGGTACTTTAACTAAACACAATTATGTGTAGCACCGCGAACATTCATTTTGAAAACGAAATTGGAAAGAAAACAAAAAATAGAAATAGTTAACGAAAAGAGTTGGACAATAGAATACGTTCGGTAATCTTTTGTTATTTTATTTATTGAAATTTATCGTCTTATTGTAAAGTTAATTTTATTATAATTTTTGTAAGTATTTTAGATACGGTTTTTTTATCTGCATTAAATAATATTAATTTAACCTTAGGGAATAGGTCGTGGAAAAAAAATTTGAATATCATGAAGTTCAGACGGTGTAGGCTTTGCATCGAGATGGACTTATAGCGGTGTTATTGGGGGTTTCACTATTAAATAAATAACACTCACTATTTTGTTAATTAAACCATTTATTATTATAATATGTGAGTATAAAAATATTATTTATTATTTTATATTAGTTCACACGATGTTGGGTGTGAACGATTGTTCGCGGCACTTTTCCACTTTGTTTATTATTTTTATGAGACTGTGTCTCATTTGACTACTAAAACGCGACTAATTCTTTTTTCGTTTTTTTTTATTTCCTTTCGCGTCTTCCCGATATTAATTCTCGATATTAATCGACAATCGATTAATATCGAGATTCGCGAATGTAGATGGCGAAATAGCTATATTCAGCAAAACGAGCAATGCCTCGTAATTAAGCGGCGCGGTGTATAAATAGTTTTGCTACGAGGAGTGCCACGAAGTGAAAAAGGATTTTTCTGTTTGAGCCGCTACAGCCTAAGCAATAAAAAAATATCATCACAAGTTAACCGTAGCTTAGATGTGATCAATAAAATTGTAAAACACCCCAACTATGGAGTAAAATCTAATTATAATGGTCGAAAATGTGCATTAACTGAGCGAGAAAAACGCAAAATTGTACGAAAATTCTAGAAATTCCAACAAAACGGCACGCCAGATAGCAGCTTCAGCAAGTGTCACGTCATCGATACTAACAATACAACGGTATTTAAAAAAAACTGCGTTCCTCAAACGAAGAAAAATGCAGCGTAAACCTCCGTTAAGTAAAGGCAACATTCAAGACAGAATGGCATTTGCTGAGAAGCACATGAGCTGGAAAAATGAATGGAACAATATTTTATTTTCTGACGAAAAACGGTTTTGTCTCGATGGCCCGGATTGTTACAACTACTATTTTTACGATATTAGAACTCCTGAATTAACACAAATGAGACGGTACCAAGGTGGGAGTGGCGTTATGGTTTGGGGTATTATTTCTTCTTTCGGCAAGTGGAAATTTGAATTTGTTGCGGGATCGCTAACTGGTGAAAGATATAAAGAGTTGTTAAATAATAAGTTTTTACTATTTTATAAGCAACTACGTCGAAGAAATTTGATTTTTCAACAGGATTCAGCACCAGCGCATAGATCCGGCATAGTACAAAAGTGGTTTGAAGCAAGTAAATCAAAGTTATGCAATGGCCAGCAAAGTCGCCGGATCCTAACATCATAGAAAATTGTTTGGCAGAACTATCGAGAATGGTATACGGTCAAGGTAGGCAATATGATTCATTAAATGACTTGCAAATAGCAATAGAAGATGCAAGCCTCCAACTTAACCCCAGTTACCTTAAAAACCTTTATAATTCTTTACCAAAGCGAATTTTTCAAACTATTGCAAATAAAGGAAAAATTACTCATTACTAAAATACGCAAAATTAGTTTTATTTGACATTTTCGTAAATGAACGTGTTTCATTGACGCACCCCGAAAATCATGTTCTACAGTAACTCGAGGTAAACAAAGAGATGGGTACCAATATCCATCTAGGATCATTTAGCAATTTGAATATATAAATAACCGTTGTAGAAATTTTAGCGATATTTGATTATTTTCAGTAAAACCAAAGATAAACATGTTGAACATTCCGAAAAATCGATGACAAATTGTTGTGTTTGACAGCTAGAAAGAAAAATGTAAACAAACGCGCCGAATGCACTAACATTCCGAAAAATCGTTGACAAATCGAATGCAATTGTTTTTTTCAGCACAAATTTGATATCAAAAATTTTGTGAATTGAATTCGGCCTTCATCAATGGAACATTTACCTCGTGCAACAGACACGCCACTTTGCATACAAAAAAGTTGAAAAAAATTGAAAAATAATCTGGGATAGAAAAACCCGAGATTTTTATCCGTCGTATGTTTCTGTGATAGAATGGCGCAGTGACATTTGTCTTCAATCATAATTTGCTATTGTAGTTAAAAAATAATTGGGGCACTTTTTAGGGCAGTTGTACCTGAAAAACTAATTTTTTGGAAGTCGAACTCGTATATCCCTTTTTCAACCAAGAAAACAAAAAAATCGGCTCAGTTTTAGTCCAACCCACACCAATGTGTGAGTAAAAACCCATAGTATGTAATGGCGTTGTTGATAAAAAATTGCGCTTTATTTGTAGTAAAACCAACACAATTGTGAGTAACGATATAGTGTTTTTTTCGGACGAAAATAAGTTAAAAAGGAATTCACAAATGTGTAAGTTGGTTCAAAAAGCATACAAAACTAAATTTTTGGCATGGTACTTTTGCCCTACCCGCACAATTGTGTTAGTAAATCACTAAAGGGATATACGGTTTCGACTTCCAGCACAGTAGGTGCTTTCGTCACTCGTTTGGACTGCCGTTCAAAGTGATAATTTACGTGATGTAATTGGCTAAAACGATGGGATGGAAAAATCCAGGATTTTTATCCACTATCGCAACGGCACGCCATTGTTTTGTCAAAGAGAAGAAAAATGTTAATTTTTTAGGAATGTTTTTTTAGAAAAAATCAGCATAAAATCAACTGAATCTATTTAACTTTCTTTTAAATAGTTTCTGTTGTATCTATATTTGTCGATGCAATGTTTATTTGATCGATTCTACTCGATTTAAATTCAACAAAATGATTAAAAATGATAAAAACAGTGTTTTTCGTTGAAATGAAAAGCAAAAAAAAATTAGATGTGGTTTTTTGGTCTTGATATGTTCGGCAAAGTTGTTGGTCTTGACCTGCGCAACAACTTTGCTGAAGAAAGCATAACGAAAATCTTAATGGTTCAAGAGCTATCAACGTGAAAATGAGGGTTTATTTTGACTCAGGGCCAAAACATGTCGAATGCGATATCTCAAAAATGGGGACTAACTTTAAAATGGGACTAGCACCGTTGAACTCAGCATACTCGAATTAGGTTTACCCCTTGGGTGCCCAGCTTGTCACGAAAAAAAAGTTTGCAATTCAAGTACAGTATTATTATACCTAGTGAGTTTTATACAACTTAAGTAACAATTCCATCTACTGTATAAGTAAATTACTAAATTAAATTATATAAAGTAAATAATTCGGAAAATAAATTGAGTTAACTACTGTTACGACTGTGTTGTCTTAACAAGACATTTTTGTAAATTTGTTTCTATTCTCCACGGTTTCTTGCGTCCGGGTTTTTTGTTGTCTAAACGTGGTTTCTTGCGTCCGGGTTTTCGCTGTGTGAACGTGGTTTCTTGGTGGATGGATTCTTGTGTGTTTTCTTCTGTTATGTTGGCAACGGAACGAAAATGGGAGAGAAAGAGAGAACAATGCGCATCGAGTGTGTGCAAAGTAAAACGTTTTGAAAAAATGTTTTTTTTTGTATGTCTCTCTTTTGTACCAACGAAAATTTGGTATAAAGGAGAGACAGAGAAGAGAAAGGCATTTTCTTCTAAAACGTTTTACGAGCTGTGCGACGCTCGAATTTTTTTTGGTTGTCGTCATTCAAGTTGTGATTTTTGGTAGAGCACATTCGAGTTTGTGATTTTGAATAAGCAAGTCGAGTTTTGTTTTTTCGTTGTTAAACGGAGTTGAGTGTAGTTTAGTAGAAAAAAGGCTAGTCTTTGGTCTTCAACCATTTTGGCATTTTATGAAAAATAAGAAAAAAAAATTTATTTTTGTTTGGGTGAACATATGTGGTAGTAATGAACTGCTATTATAAAATGAATATAAACTTATATTTTGTTAGTACTGTTTGAATAAAATAAATTGATAAAAAGAAAACGATACTGCGTCTAGTGTTATTATTTAAACTATCAAATACAAAAAAAAAAATATTTTTTATTGAAATTAATTATCCGGAAAGAAAAAGCAAAAGGAGTTGATTTCAAGAGACGGTAATTTATTTTTTTCCTTTGAGACAAGGGTGGTGTGACATTTTTTTTTTGCATTGAGTTCAAGAGGAAGAAAAGTTGTAATTGAACTACATAATTCGGGCATATTTAATTATTTAATTATCGAAGTGAATTGTTGTGGCCCGTGTTCGTTATAATAATAAAATTAAAAAAAAATTAAAAATTATTACTGTGCTTGGAAAGCGAGAGGTACAATAAAAATTGTATTGTAAATCTATTTGGGCGGATGGTCAGGTGAGGCCAGCCGCGATTGATTTGGTTTCGGTGAAAGGCACCGCAACGTGCAGGTGGCCAGCCGGCCAGTTGTACATTTTTGTTATTGGTATCGGGGAGAGGCCCCGCTACTTAACGGCACTAAGGCCGCAACCCAGTTTGGTAACGGGGAGAGACCCCGCAACATACGGATAGCCAACCGGTTATTCGATTTATTCGTATTTTATTTGATATCGGGGAGAGGCCCCGCAACGAGTTTCGGGTGGCCAGTTGAGGCCACTCTGTTTATTTTGGTATCGGGGAGAGGCCCCGCAACATTACTGTAGCCAACCGGCTATTGTATTTTTATCGGTGGTCTGCCGCACCGCAACGGCACCAAGGCCGCAACCCAATTTTTTATCGGGGAGAGGCCCCGCAACAATAACGGTCGCGCAAGGCCGCAACAGATTATTTTTAATAGTTAAGGTACTGTTTCGTTTATTTTTAATTTTTTTAAATTTTTTTCTTTTGATTTCATTTTTACATTTTTTTTATATTGAATTTCAAAATATTTTGTAATCGAGCGCCGCACAGCGAGTGCACGCTCGATGCGCATTGCTGTTCTCTCTCTCGCTCTCTCTCTCTCGTTCCCTCCTTTTCTGTTTTTTTCGGGAAGCTGGTTTTCTTTGTTTTGTTGTTGTTTTTTTCTTATAGTGAAATGAATTACTAAGTTTTCGGTCGGTATGATAGGAGCGGAGACTCCCTCTGTGTCGGTTTAGTGTTTGCGGTCCCTTGGTGCCCGCATCCAATTCCGTAACCAGGGCTCGACCCCGTTTGAATTCGGATGGATGCGCGCACCAAGGCACCTCTTCCGTTATCATTTTTTTTATTTATTTATTATTTTGATTATCTGCTGTTCGTTCCTCAGGTTCCGGCCGACGAATTTCGGCGGAACATCCGGTTTATTATTATTTGCGTTCCCCCCCAACTTTCTGTATTTAATCACGGTGTAAGCCAGGAGCCATGCATGCCTCAAACCCCACGACCCTTCGCACTTCTCCCTGAGAACGTAGCCGGCAAAAATCACCGTGGAGGCCTCTGCATGCGCTTAGTGAATATCTGCAGGTTGGCAGTAGCCAGCCTGTAACACTACAATAGGTACTGGATATGTATTTAATGCATCGGTGTTCTTCATTTTAGTTTCACTGACGTGTTCCTATTCGCAGACAAATTCTTTTAAATGTAATGCCCACCCAACTACACGTCGGGCTTTACGATCGTAAATTTGGGCCAAAGAGGTATGAGCTATATCTCTCCTCGGCAGCTTTGACCTTCTTACTAAAATAATAAATAGGAGAAAAATTATTAATTTCTTGACTGTTCAGTAATAAAAGTATGCTAAAGCCAAGTTAAGAAGCATCTGTATATATATATCCCTATGAGAGTTGGGTTTGAAAATATTTAGGATATGACAACTATTCAACAGTTGATGCAACGGCACGGTTATAGTGCTCTTGATTCGTTAATGAGTAATCTTTCGTTGAAATGAAAAGCAAAAAAAAATTAGATGTGGTTTTTCGGTCATGATATGTTCGGCAAAGTTGTTGGTCTTGACCTGCGCAACAACTTTGCTGAAGAAAGCATAACGAAAATCTTAATGGTTCAAGAGCTATCAACGTGAAAATGAGGGTATATTTTAACTCAGAACCAAAGCATGTCGAATGCGATATCTCAAAAATTGGAACTAACTTTAAAATGGGACTAGCACCATTGAACTCAGCATACTCGAATTAGGTTTACCCCCGGGTGCCTAGCTTGTCACATTTTTCAACTAGCACAGTGTTATTTTTTCACATCAATTCCTCTTAAATTATGTGCACGAACCATTGAACAGTATGATATAAGTAATCATGATAGAAATCAGCTGCTATTCTATAAATTTTAAGAGGCTAAAAACTGTTTTTTACTTCCTGCAAATATAAATGAAATTTATGCATTATTAATTCATTTGAAAAATACAAATGCGTGCAGACATGATGGCATTATAGTAATGTTCTTGTAAAACATATAGCTCGATTCATCTCCGACCCGTTGTGCTTCATTTGCAATTTAAGTATGTGTATGTGGGGTCATCCCAACCGATTTAAAGAAAGCTATAGTAATTCCTTTGCACAAAGGAGGATAAGTTTTAAATGTGTCTAATCATAGACCTATTTCACTCCTTCCAGCCTTCTCAAAACTTTTGGAAAAAGTTATTAAAAAAGATTATTGTTATTTTTAGATAAAACTGGATTTTTTAATAATGCGCAATATGGATTTCTAGAACAGCTAAATACTGAAGATGCATTGATTAGCTTTCTGGACAAAGTATACAGTGGTTTAAATAATAATAAAAAAGTCCCAGGAATGTTTATAAATATTACGAAAGCTTTTGACACAGTCAAGCATTCAATTTTGTTTGAAAAATTATGGAATGCTGGAATTAGGGGAATAGTTTTATATTTGTTGAAATCTTATCTTACTAGTAGGTCACAATCGGTAAAATTAAATAATACTTATTGTGATCCTCTACCTGTCACTGTGGGCATACCGCAGGGTTTGGTTCTTGGGCCAATTTTATGTTTAATTTATATAAATTCCATTTTTAATATCAATCTTTGTGACGTATCCCTGTGGCGTTTTCTGATGACACAGCCTGTGTTTATTGTAATAATGATTGGTCTGATATTGTATATGTCATACAGAGTGACCTAGCTCAGTTCAGAAGATGGTTTAATTTGCATTATATGATATTAAGCCCAAAACACGGTTCATGATATTTCATTTAAAAAATGTAGATGATTTCCCAGATATAATTATTAGCCATGCTTTGAGTTGTTCACTTTCTAACTGTAATTTTAAATGTTTTCAAATAGAAATGGGTTCTAGTTTTAAATACATACTTAGGTATTATTTTGGACAGCAAATTGAAATTCTCTGAGCATGTTAGCAACATTTGTAAGAAAATTCGGGTTTCATTTTGCTAATTTTACCTTCTAAGGTCAATATGACCTCAGCGCATTCTTAAATCCATTTACTTTGCATTATTTAATTCGAAAATCGAGTATGCGTTAGCTGCTTGGGGTGGTATTTAACTTCATAATTTGAATCCTGTCATAACTTTACAGAAATGTGCCATTCGCGTTATGTTTTTTAAAAAATCAACGGCTACATCATTTCCATTATTCAAGTCAGCTCAAATTCTACCGTTACGTTATCGATACTTTTATAAAGTATTGCAAATTTTTACGCAAGGTGTAGTTACGTAAAAGTAAGATCTATTGATCAGTATGATTTGAGAGTTAAAAATGTATGTGGTATTAATTTTACTCGGAAGGAATACTGTCGTTGATTTTATAGTATTATGGCACCCTATCTATGTAACTTATTACCCAGTCAAGTAAAATCAGAAAGTAAATTTAAAAAAAATTGAAGTGTTGGCTTTTTGGTTTTGATCACATCAATGATTTAGAAAAGTATTTTTAAATTTTAAATTTTATTATTATTAATTTTCATACTGCTTACATTCATTTTACATTTATTTTATTTTTTTTTTTTTAGCAAGAGATGCTATATTTTTATTCTGTTATGATTTATTGATTGTCATAGTTATTTCTGTTTTCGAGTTCCGAAAAGCATAATAACTATTAAAACATTGGAAAAATTCAACAAAAAAAAGTTATTAAGAAAATTCATTTTCTCATATATTTAGTACATTTTGTTTTTTTTATTTTGTTCGTCTCAATACAGTGGTGATTTAGGAAAAAAGAAAAGTCGGAAAAACTCAAAAGAGAAGCCCCAAAAATCTAATAAAAAAAACCTTTTTTTATATGAATATTGTAGGTGTAGTTTGTATGTGACGAATGGTGCAGTGGTTAAAGCTTCGGCGCTTGGACCGCAAGGTACTGGATACGAATCCGACTGGAGGCTGCATGCACATTTACCATTTTATTTTTTATCCAATTTTTTTTTTTATTTCATCTACTTATCTATTTATATAGATAAAATCTTCGTCCGAATTACGATTTTAATGCGAATAGTAGATTTTGACAGCTCCAAAAAAAGTTTTTTTCCTTTGCGATTTTAATATTAAATTTAATTTATTTTTGGTTTTGGTTATTTCATATTAGTTAAGTGGTTTGTGGTTTAGCATATAATATTAAAATAAGTGGTGGAATTTAGTGAAATAAGAGATTGTGTGGTGTATGCCAACAACATCAAGAAAACAGTACGTTTTTGCGTACAATTGTAAGTAATTTGTTTAGTGGTACAGAGTGTCCCAACACCAGACACCAGATTTTTTTTTGGGTTTTTTTTCATTTTTTTTTTATTCTGCGGAATTCTATTTTCGATCGGGATTTTTAAACGGTAAGTTCCCTTCGAAGATGTTCACTTTGTGAGGTTATCACATTTGTGATTGTGCGCACATCGATAATTGATTATGTAATTTTAGATTGTGTGATTAATTTTCCAGTATTATTTACAATGCCGCGAGCCAGAAGATCTAATCTTTCACCACGAAGCCGTAATGCAATTAGACTTCGGACTATTGCGAATCAATCCAGTGCAGATGAACAAGAAATCACACGAGAAGTGCGCCGCGTTAGTATGACCCGACTTCGCGCTCCACAAAGACAAGCACAAAGAGAGGCAGTACGTCAAACGGGTCAGTTGACAATCGTCGAGCTTATCGCACAGATCAACAACGAGATAATTTTCGACGCGCAAGAAGAAATCCTTCAAGTGTTGATTTGAATCGAATAGCGTTTCAATACGATTGCACAATTGACTACAACTCGCATCCTGTCGTTCGAATTGGCCCAATGGAGTTTGTGTGCGACCATTGCGGTGCATTGAGGTTCGCTGGAGAAACGCCTGGATTGTACTGTCTCAGTGGCAAGGTGAGATTGCCATTATTGCCTGCACCACCTGAACCGTTGCGTTCATTGCTTCGTGGCGAGACACCAGAATCACGACATTTTCTATCCAACACTCAAAGATACAACGGATGTTTCCAAATGACTTCATTTGGAGCAGACATTATCGAAGAACGTGGATTCAATCCAACATTTAAGGTCATTTCTGCTCGAGAGAGTAAACATTAATTTTCTTTTGGTGATCAAAAATCTATAATTCTGACTTCGTCTTCGAC
Source organism: Nephrotoma appendiculata (assembly GCA_947310385.1). Classification (NCBI taxonomy): domain Eukaryota; kingdom Metazoa; phylum Arthropoda; class Insecta; order Diptera; family Tipulidae; genus Nephrotoma; species Nephrotoma appendiculata. The sequence goes on from OX371223.1 coordinate 112,516,738, forward strand.
TTTACAGATTCAAGGCCAAATTCACCACCGAATTGGGTCATTGCAACCGATTGAAGATGGACAGCATAAATTCATCCAAATATACTTTATGGGCAATATGGAGGATCAACTTGATCGGCGCCAAACAATCAATACAGCAATGAAAAGGATAGTTCTACAAGATTTGCAGCAACTACTCCATGAACATCATGCATTGGTTCGATTGTTTAAAACTGCGTTGGATCGCATGCCAAGTGACAACTGCAAAGTCGTGATCAGAGCAGATAAACGACCCGCTGGAACACACGAACGCCAATTTAATGCTCCAACAACAGATGAAGTCGCAATTGTGATTGTTGGTGAAAACGTGGAACCGCGCGATATTGTGCTTACACGTCGCGACACTGGACAACTGCAACGAATAAACGAAACACACCGTTCATACGATACATTGCAATACCCGCTGATGTTTTGGCAAGCAGACGATGGATATCACTTCAATATCAACATGATAAATCCATTGAGCGGTGAGTACTGATATCATAATTTCCATTATGACACTAATTTCACTTATTTCATTTCAGGTGACGAAACTAACAAGAAGGTTAGCTCGATGAATTATTATGCATATAGTTTGATGATTCGTCAAAATGCTGACAACTATTTGCTGCGATTTCGTCGTTTGCTTCAGCAATATATCGTCGACATGTACGTCAAAATCGAAACGGAGCGCCTCATTTTCATTCGGTTGAACCAAGCTAAACTGCGTTCGGAGGAGTAAATCCATTTACACGATGCAATCAGTACCGAAGGAGATGCAGCTAATGTTGGTCGATTGACTATTCTACCGGCGACGTACATTGGCAGCCCGCGTCATATGCATGAATATGCGCAAGATGCAATGACATATGTTCGTCATTACGGTTGTCCAGATTTATTCATCACTTTTACTTGCAATCCGAAATGGATAGAGATTGTTCAACTGTTGCTACCCGGGCAAATAACAAGTGATCGGCACGACATCATCGCACGTGTCTTCAAACAAAAAATCCGGTCGTTAATGAACTACATTGTTAGGCATTGCGTCTTTGGGGATACTCGATGTTGGATGTATTCAATTGAATGGCAGAAACGAGGCTTGCCGCATGCTCACATTCTTATTTGGTTAGTCGAAAAAATTCGACCAGACCAAATAGATGACATCATATGTGCCGAGATTCCTGATCCCGAAACCGATCCAGACCTGCATGATGTTGTAATTACGAACATGGTTCACGGTCCGTGTGGCTCCATCAATCCCCAATCACCGTGCATGGTCGACAACAAGTGTTCCAAGCGTTATCCACGAAATTTAACCGCAGAGACTATCACTGGCAATGATGGTTATCCACTGTACCGGCGTCGATCAGCCGAAGACAACGGTAGAACTATCACAATGATAGTGAGAGGAAATGAGTTCGTGGTCGACAACACTTGGATTGTTCCATATTCGCCACTTCTTTCCAAAACATTCAAGGCGCATTGCAACGTGGAGTACTGCAATTCAGTGAAGTCCATAAAATACAATTGTAAATATGTCACGAAAGGCAGCGATATGGCGGTTTTTGGTGTTCAAAATCCCAATACAAACTATGAAATCACGTATTATCAAGTTGGTCGATATGTGAGCTGCAATGAGGCGATTTGGCGTATATTCTCATTCCCTATTCATGAACGTCATCCCACTGTTGTACATTTGGCGATGCAACTGGAGAATGGTCAACGAGTTTATTTCAACACATCAAATGTTGCTCAACGTGCTGAGATACCTTCAGCAACAACATTGACCAGTTTCTTTTCTATTTGTCAAAGTGATTCGTTTGCACGAACATTGCTCTACTCTGAGATGCCACGTTGTTACACTTGGACCGCTTCATCAAAAAAATTTCAACGTCCGAAGCAAGGCGATGAGGTTCCTGATCATCCAAATGTGAGTTCTACTGATGCTCTTGGTCGCATTTACACAGTTCATCCGAAGAATGACGAATGCTTCTACTTGCGGTTGTTGCTGGTGAATATTCGTGGGCCGACATCATTTGAATCACTTCGAACTGTCAATGGTGTAGTGTGTCCAACATTTCGTGCTGCATGTCAACAGCTCAACTTGCTTGAAAACGATACTCATTGGGACATGACAATCGCTGAATCAATTATTTCTGCAACTCCAAACCAGATACGCACATTATTTGCTATCATTATTTCGACATGCTTCCCATCAAATCCACGTGAACTATGGAGCAAGTACAAGAATGACATGTCAGAAGACATTCTACATCGAATTCGTGTCAGTTTCGGAAATCCCGATCTCGAGGTGAATGAGGAGATACATAACCAGGCTTTGCTTTTGATCGAAGACATGTGTTTTCGCATGTGCGGCAGTTCGTTAGTCAAATTGGGAATGCCAACCCCATGTCGTGGAATGAACGACGCTTTCAATCGAGAATTGAAACGTGAACATGAATATGATCGAGATGCATTGAACCAATCAGTTCGAACCAATGTACCACTGTTGAACCTCCAACAGAAAGGAGTGTACGATACGTTAATGAAGGCAATTCATGATGGAAATGGTGGATTATTTATCCTCGATGCGCCCGGTGGAACTGGGAAGACATTCCTCATGTCATTGATTTTAGCCACTGTTCGTGCGAGATCCGATATTGCTGTAGCAGTTGCTTCTTCTGGGATAGCGGCCACATTGCTAGAAGGATGCCGAACAGCTCATTTAGCGTTGAAATTGCCGTTAAACCTTCAATCGGCTGAAAACCCGACATGCAACATTGCAAAACACTCAGCAATGGCGAAAGTTTTGGTAGCAAGTAAAATCATCATCTGGGATGAATGTACAATGGCGCACAAACGCGCATTGGAAGCACTCGATAGAACTATGAAAGATCTACGCAATGACTCAAGATGTTTTGGAGGCGCAATGATTCTACTTTCTGGCGATTTCCGTCAAACAATACCAGTCATTCCAAGATCGACTGCTGCTGATGAAATAAACGCTTGCCTCAAATCATCGACTCTGTGGTGTTATGTGAAGAAACTTCAGCTGACGACAAACATGCGAGTTGCATTGTTAAACGATCCATCTGCCGAAGAATTCTCCAAGCAATTGCTGACTATCGGTAATGGCCGTGTTCCGGTCGACAAATCGAACGGATTGATTTCGTTTCCTCAGAACTTTTGCATTTTTGTCTCAACGAAGGACGAGCTCATCAACAAAGTGTTCCCGAACATCATTACTAACCACAAAAATCACAATTGGGTGAGTGAACGAGTAATTCTTGCGGCAAAGAACAAAGATGTGGATCACTTAAATTTTACAATTCAAAATCTAATCGTCGGTCCACTTCATTCTTTCAAATCTATTGACTGTGTGACAAACGAAGACGAAGCAACCAACTATCCAACTGAATTTTTAAACTCATTGGATCTACCTGGCTTGCCACCGCACAATTTGCAACTAAAAGTTGGCTTGATAATCATCATGCTACGAAACCTGAATCAACCAAAACTATGTAACGGAACGCGTTTGGTGGTGAGAAAACTCATGGGCAATGTAATTCACGCGACGATACTCCAAGGGAAGTGGCATTCGCCATGACGATCAACAAATCACAAAGCCAATCCTTGAGTGTTTGTGGCCTGAATCTAGAAAATGAATGTTTCTCTCACGGCCAATTGTACGTAGCATGTTCACGTGTCGGTAAACCATCCGCTTTATTCGTTCTCGCACCTAACAATAAAACAAAAAATGTCGTATATCACAAGATGTTTTACTGAAGGGAATCGACCCTATTGCAACCTACTCAGGAAATAGTTTAAAAGAAAGTAGTGCAATAATGCTACGCGAACCATTTCTATTCAATTCAATAAAACGAAAGCCTTGCTGCCACGTGAATTACATTCATTTCAATGTAATTAAAATATATTTCATTTTGATTTTTGTAATTTCATTGAATTTAATTAATTTGGAGTATTCATTTAATTTATTTAATCTTAATAAAAAAACTCAATTTTATTAATTAAGTTAATAATTTTAAAAAACATTTATTGATTTTGAGGCGGTACGAAGTTCGCCGGGTCAGCTAGTATTTATATAACTTCTTTCATTTTCCATATGTAATCTTTTCTGTGTTACTTTTTGTTACATTTTCTTTTATCTTTTTATTTTTTTAACTGAGCACCTCACGCTCTAATATCTTATAAATTTTATTTTTTGTTGGTACAGTTGAAACAAGCTTAACTAGCTTCTGACTGTTCCTATTTTTTTATTTTTTATTTTAATTTAAAATATCGTATGCTTAAGCGTAAATTTAAATGCCTACTTTGTAAACTAATTTAAATATCTGTAACTTTCCAAATAAAAAAAAAATCAGTAATAAATAAAATATCAGATGTTAAACGTTATCATTATTTAATTGGATCACTCGGTTAAGGAGCAAAGAAAACTATTAAAAATATTGAATTTACGTCAAAGGGATTTCATTTAGCATGGGAATCACTTATGTTCAAATACGGGTACATGATGAACGGGAAATATTAGAAAATCATTTACATAAATTTTTTAATTTAAAAACAATTAATGGTGAGAGCCGTTTGGGAATTTCACGGTTATTGGATGATAGTCAGACACATGTGCGTGGGCTTGACAAGTTAGGAGAAAAGGTAAGCGACGCAGTGAAAGTATTTTGATCAAGAAACTAGTAAATTATGGGAAAATGAGCATACATCAGATGGACAAGCAACTTGGCAAGAAATGATTATGTTTTTAAATAAAAGATGTCGTGCTCTTAAACCATTTAAGGAAGCGAATAATATTTCACGAAAGACACGTCAAAATTCTTTTGTGGCATCATTTGACCATAGTGCACCAATAATTATTCTTGCTTATTATGTAAACAATCACATTTCATAACGAATTGTGTCGAATTTTTGGCTATGACACCAAACCAAAGAATTAAAAACTTGAGAAAATTAGGATTGTGTCAAAAGTGTTTAAAAAGTCGTCACAAAAGTTTCACTTGTAAAATCAAAGAACAATGTACAACTAGTAATGGCAGACACAATGGATTAGTTCATGTCGATGATTTTAAAAAAACAATTCCAGTTGAGGAGAATAGTAAAGAGAAATCAACTTATTTATGCAATGGAAATGGAAATCAAAGTCAAGCTTTGTTGCATCTGCAGTAGTTTTAATATCCGATAGTATTGGTGATGTAGTGCACTATTGGACTCGGTCTCACAAAGCAATTTCATCTCCGCAGATTTAGCAAATAAACTGTTTTATCAATTTAAAACCGAGGACGCATTTATTGCTGGTATATATTCGAGCAATTAATAAACATGGCGACATAACAATAAATTTACTTTGTAGTAAATCCAGAGTAGCACCACTCAAGACTACATCCATTCCAAGGTTGGAATTGAATGCAGAGTTATTGTTGTCGGTTCTTATTGAAAAGGTGATAGAGTCAATGAACATAAATGTTAATGAAATATACTTGTGGTCGAATTCTATAATCGTGCTGTCGTGGTTAAAGTTGGCTCCATACAAATTAAAAACGTATGTGGCCAATGGGATTTGTGAAATTCAAGAAATCACATGAAGTGGCGACACGTTGATTCAAAAAAGAATGCCGCAGATATTTTATCACGTGGAATCATGCCTGATAAACTAAAAAATTGTAATTGTTGGTTTGACGGTCCTCCGTTTTTAAATCGACCAGAGAGCGAATGGGCCTCCACATGTCAAACGGAATCAAAGTTGCCAGAAATTAAATCGGAAAAATTAGTGTAATGAAGTTAATGAGACATGTTGCATATTGGACGTTACGTTCATAATTAAAAAAATAAAACCAAAATGGAGTTTAATAACCAGAATTTAAGGATGAAATATCTTCATTACAGGCGAATTTTCAAATCAAGAAAAACAGTAAATTAGAATCGTACAATATGACCAGAAATATTCAGACATACTCCCAAAGCATCATTGTACGGAACTTTTAATTCAGTATGAACATATTGTGAATCTACATAGCGGAATTCAACAGACTTTAGCCACTATTCGTCAAAAATACTGGATTTTAAATGGTAAAAATTTAATCAAAAAAAAAATTCATCGATGCTTAGTTTGTTTTCGATTAAAACCAAGGTTATTAAGTCAATTGATGGATGATTGAAGCATGTATACCATAAATCAAATTTTGCGTAAACCAAGGTGTACAATGGAATTTTATTCCGCCAAGAACGCCTCATTTCGGTGGTTTGTGGGAATCTGGAGTAAAGACAATTAAAACAGATATGAAACGCGTAATTGGTTCTAAGGTGATGACATTGGAATTTTTGTACACTTTGGTGGTACAGATTGATGGTGTAATGAATTCAACGCCAATATCTGAGAGGTCTTCTGATCCAAATGATTTGAATCCAATAACCACAGGTCATTTTTTGATTGGAAAAGCAATTAATACAATTCCGGAACCAGGTATTAGTGAAATGCCCTCAAACCGATTGTCGCAATGGCAACAAATCACTCAAACAGTACAATAGTATTGGGAAAGGTTTTATTTGGATTATGTATATTCATTACAACAACGCGGCAAATGGCGATCATCACAGCCCAATTTAGAAGTCAATGATTTAGACATTATCATGGATGAAAACATGGGAAGAGTCGAACAGATATATCAAGGAGCGGATGTTAAGGGATCACTAGATAGGCCAAGCTTCCAGTAAAAAACATTGATTAGTTTTATAAATTTATTTATTAGTATTGAAATGTAAAATGAAACTGTTGCAAACGATTAATCGTTGCAAGGCGGGGTGGGGTGTATGTTTGAAATCATTTTAAATTATTGTAGAAATTATCATTTATAAAATGGAATTCTGTCAGTATTCTGATCTATATGCGGTTGATGCACTCAATCTAAAAAAATTGTATGGGTGGTAGGAAAAACATGAATTGTAATTAACGTAGCTAACTATGGTATAAAAGAAAAAATTAAAACTTACTTCCTTAACAAATTCGTATTCACAAACACGTTATTTTATAAAATAACAAAAATTAAATAAATTAATAATAATCCAAATGCATCAACGTGTTTTTATTGAAATAAATAAATAAAATAATTACAGTCCTCTACGAAAAGAACAAAATTCCTGTTTCCGAGATACATACTTGAATTGATGAGAACCTGGCAAAATCTCAGGCTGAGTTTAATTCAAGGTGGTAATCTTGTTTAACATCAATTTAGATTTTAACTGGTCATTTCACGAATATAATTTTGAGTTTACAAACACAACGTAGTTTTGTTTTTGAAATTATCGAATCATGTTGGGGTATCCTTATTTCTTGTATGATATAATATAAGCTATATCTTCAGGAAAACATTGTACATATTCTATACAAACTAACAATTTAATAAGAAATATTTTAAAATTCATCTCAACATATCTTCACAAAAAACTAAAAATCTATAAAATCAACACTTTATAGTCTTAATCTTTCCCTCCCATATATATGTTAATCTTTTCTGAGTGAGGATGACATGCTAAGAAATTTAATACATTTTCATTTTTATATAGCTTGGATATTACTTGTATTGTACAAAACAAAAATCTGGTATTTAATTTAAAATTCAAGTTTAAATCTATCATTTTATTTTAGAATACTCATACGAATTTGGGTAGGATTTGTTTATGTATAAAACTTCTAAAATGCAATTGAGCTTTTATATAAACTCAACAATTTGGAAAAACATATTTCATACATCATTTCCTCCGCATCTCATACCGTTGAAATATTTTTACCATAAACAAGTTAATAATTAATTTACCACGAAATTATTTTTAGTTTCTCGTTACACATATCGAAGCGATGTTTATCTCTATACGAGTACATCTCGGTACACCTTTTGTGTAGGGCCGTGTTATCTCAATGTAAACTGAAAGCTGTGAGAAAAGCACTCTGTATGTACTCATACGTATAATAATGATACGGTAAAACAGAATATTCAGTAGGTACATAAAACAGAATAACAGAATACAGTTTCTATGGAATTTTTTCCTGCCGTACTTGCTAATTGTGGTTAAAACTAATTACCTATAATAAATTATGATTAAAACAATTTTTTACTAATTAAGAGACTTACATATAGTTATATACTTGATAGAGATTGCTCTAAAATGATTATGAAGCTCTTTTTCATTTAAACAACTTACTACGTTAATTTTAATATTGTGCGGTTTAAGTCAATTAATCAAAATGTTTGTGTTTCGTTTTATGTATGTTATCACTCTCTGGAATTTTGATATTGTAAAGGAAATTTGAGGGTGATATTCGATGTGTTTGCTCTGATAAATTGGAAATTTATTGAAATTAAGGGTGTTGTGTTTTTTTTTTGTAACTGCCAGTTTTCAGTACTCCCCCAACCTCCCAACTGAAATACACACCACATAATTTATGCCAACAAATGTAATGGGGTAGTGTACAGTGCCTACTTCTTAGAAGTTGTATCATATGACGACAGGCGTATTACATTAATTATATTCATAAAACAAGATTATCGCATTAGCTTGTATAGCTGATAGCCATGAAATCGTTACAACAACTTGATCATCGAAAATTTGAAATGTCGCATTTCAAAATCTCGAAAATTAAAATCTCGAATATCAAAATCTGGAAAAATTAAATCCCGAAAATCAAAACCCGGGAATGTAAATCCGGTCCCTCAAAAATCCCAAATTTCAGGAGGTCGATTTTAAAATAGAATTAATTATGAACTTCAGCTTAGTTCCCATTCACCCATATACCTTGATAATGAAAAACCATCAACCCTATCGTATATTAGGAACATATGAGCAAATAATAATCGTCCAGAATGCCACAAAATTTTATTCTTGTAAAGCTCGCATCATACAGAGCCAAACAAAAAATCTTTGAGGAAACGAAGGCTTACGAACAACTTTTCTCCGATTAACTACGATCTGGAAGTGGCAATATCAAACATATTTTTATTAGAGATCATCTTAGAGATCAGAACGATTATCACTTCGTATGGACAACAGAACAAAGTGCAAATTTTAAGGTTTACCGAACTTGACAGACTAACAAATTTGTAAGAAGTTAACCATCACTTCACCCTTCAAATAAATTATGCTTGTTTTATTCATGTGTTTTATCTACACTAAACAATATCTAAGATTAATTTAACAATTTTTGTTTAAATTTTGGAAAACTGATGTGAACCGCTATTATTGCAAATTTAAGTAAGACTCTTTTAATGCACAGACGATGCTCTCATAATTCAGATATTTTTCAAAATATTTATACAAAACGAAAAAGCTCCTATGGAAGATGCCACTTCTAATTTTGGCTAAATATCATTGGATCTCCAAATTTATGAACAAAGCTTAAGTATAAAGTTGAACTTTGATCAATCAATCCGTCTGGGCTGCATAGGGGTCGAATTTTTGTACGTGCATTTAAAAACATATTTTGCAAAAACCTGAAACTTCCTGCCCACTCCCAGTGGGCAGATTTCTCTGATTTTCCAGGAAGAGGTTAAATATGACATTCCATCCCGATCAAAACATCCGTCTGGGCTGCTCCGGGCAGTATTTTTGATAAAAAAACAGTTTAAAAAATCGCCCTTTCCAGTTAAATTTTGGAAAAATAATCGGACCTCTATACTTTTCAAAATATTTGCAAAAAACGAAAAGCTCCTATGGAAGCTGCCACTTCCCATCGAACAATCTCGGTCAAAAATCACTGGAAACTCCTAATTTATGGAAAAAGCTTAAGCATTAAGTTTCACTTCGATCAGTCAATCCATCTGAACTGTATAAAGGATACATACATTTAGTCAAAAAACTCGAGGTCTAAAATTTACATGATTGATTACTATAAAAAAACATTTCTTTGTCAAAATTCGATTTTCCGCTTATATTTTGGAAAATTGATCTGAACCGATATTGTTGCCAATTAAATTTAGAATCTCTAAGTGCACAGTAGATTTTCTCTTAATTGAGATACTTTTCAAAATATTTGCAACTAACGAAAAAGCCCTATGGAAAGTGTCACTTCCGGTGGGCCGATTTCGGCTATAAATCACTAAGATCTCCGATTTTGTAGAAACAATTTAATTATGAAGTTCCATCCCGATCAACTCATCCGTCTGGGCTGCTAAGGGCCGAATTTGTGTTAAAAAAGTTTTTTAGCAAAAAATCGTAAACTCCTTTAACTGTTAGTCGTTTATCTCGTAAACGCTATACTTTTCAAAATATTTGCAAAAAACGGAATGCTCCTATGGAAGCTGCAACGTCCAGTCGACCGATCTCGACCAAAAATCAATGGGATCTCCTAATTTAAGGAAACAATTTAAGTTTCACCCCTATCAGTCAATCCATCTGAGCTATATAACGAATACAGATATAATACAGTTTAAAAAACTCGATGTCAAAAATTTTCATGGTTATTATCTAAAAAAACAGGTGTTTTTTGTCAAAAACCGACTTTTCTGATTAAATTTTGGAAAATTTATTTGAACCGATATTGTTGCAAATTTAATTAAAGATTTATGGAAGGTGCTACTCCAATGGACCGAAAAAGTTTTAGTATGAAGTTCAATTCCAATCAATCAATAAAATTGGGCTGCATAGGGGCCGCATTTTTGTACGTACATTTAAAAAAATATTTTGCAAAAACCGGAAAGCTCTGGACTGATTTCGACGAAAAATGGACTGGAATTATCAAATTGTTTGAAAAACGTTAGCTATGAAGTTCCATCCCGATCAGCCAATCCGTCTGGGTTGTACAGGGCCGAATTTTTATTCACAAACAATTTTTTGTCAAAAATCATTATTTCCGGATTAATTTTGGAAAAAAGTATGCCGATATTTTTGCAAATTTAATTTAGAATCTTTTCAAAATATTTGCAAAAAACGAAAAAGCTTCAATAGAACCTGCCACTTCCGGTAGAGGGATTTCGGCTAAAAATCATTGAGATCTTCAAATTTATGTAAAAAAGCTTAAATATAAAGTTGTATCGCGAACAAACAATATACATATGGGAAAAAATTGTTTTGACCAAAATCCTTGTTACCACTTAAATTTTGGAAAACTGTTCTGAATCGGTATTGTGGCAAAATTAAATTAGAATCTGCTAGTTAATAAATAATTATAATCTATTAGATTTTCTCGTAAATGGTATAATTTTCAAAATACATGCACAAATCGAAGAAGATCCTATTGAAGCTGTCACTTTCGGCGGAAAAATTAAAAATATCTTATGGAAGCTGGCACTTCTAATCTAATGTCACAAGGAGACTCTATGGGGGAATCGGTTAAAAAAATCAAAGGCAGTTTCTTTGACTGAGAAAGTGATGGCGCTGTTTTTCTGCGACAGTCATGGAATTCTCTTGATCGATTATCTTCAAACAGGGGAAACCATTACAGAAGCATACTACGCATCATTATTTGACAAAATGAAGGCAGAAATTGCGGAAAAATGGCAACATTTGCAGGGAAAAAAGCTTGTTCCACCAAGACAATAAGTCATCTCACTCATCAAATTCACGAATTACGGTCTGAACTTTGATCCATTGGGTTTCATCTAAAAATCGGGGTGTCAAACCTACTAATAATGTTTAACTTTCTTTTTCTATTGTAATTGTTTTATTGTGATTGTTCCGTAGATTGGTTTATTTTCAGTACTTTCGAATTTACCATATATAACTCAAAAATTCAAATTAAACTGCGATCCAGCGTTAATGGAAAGAAAAAGTATTGTATATTGATCATCTTTGGTATAAGTAAGTGTCGATTATCATGGTCGTTGTCACGCAGGTTGACGCTAAATGGAAAAACTTCCTACGATTGTGTATTTAATTCGAGAGTACTCAAAATAGACCATTGTACGGAACAATCATAATAAAAATAAAGTGCAATATAAAAATTCGAAAAAAAACGAAAAGTTAGTTGTGAGAATGAAATATAGATGAAAAATGTGAAAGAATCGAATTTCGTAGGATAAGCAATAATTCGCTAGTACTACAACTACATGGTATTGTTCTAGGTATATAGACAATATTCCAACGTAAATAATACAACATCAGTCGTCGCGACCTGATGAGAAGACTGATTCAAAATTTTACAAATCAATAATCTCTTCCATTCGAAACTGATTGTTGTCAAAATTATAAATAAGTCAAAAATTCAAATACTAATAATGGTCTTTATTGGTTTAAATGATAGGCCTACGTTAGGAGTAAAAAAGCATAAGAAAAGAAATTTTTAAACGATATTGATTATAGTTCAATCCCATTTCGTCAATAGATCGAGGTGACATTTTCTAAAATAGCACAATAAAAATGCCTATTTCATAAGAAATGAAATGTTGAACGTCATACAGTGGTAATACAATATGGTGATAATCCTAAATATTAAGTATCCGTTTGAGGAGATACATGCAGATAAAATTGGTGTTGTATTTTGACTCCTAGCACATCAGGTTTACGTAGTAGTATGTCTACTTTTTCTATTAATCCCATTCCCTAAAAATGATTTAAATGATGCCGTCAGTCAATTTATACAATAAGCAAATATTAATGTTTTCAATGTTTTGTACATTTACTAATTGAGATTACACACCAAATTATCAGTCCATCCATAGAGTTTCCGCAATATAGTCACTACGTCCATCGAATAATAGGCACGCGAACCTATTTAAATTAGTATAGGCCGTATATATAAAAAGGGTTTTTTTTTTGTATATTAACATACGAGTACAATCAAAACTAGTCAAAAAAGAAATCTCGAAACGAAAATCATTAACGATGTGCTGCTGGAACGCTCAAGTAAATTAAATCGTAAATACTTATGCAATATACTGCAAATAAATTCAACTTTATCATTTCATATTGTATCAACTCTCATAACCTACTACACATATTAAACCATATACAATAAACTACTCATGATGTGATGATCATTTATTACGTCACACATAATTACAACGTCATCACCATTTATCACCACACACGTCACAAAACTGCCTACGTCATCACCATATACGTCACAACACGTAAAATTTCCACATCTGGCATTAGTATTATACCGAGCCTTTACTACTGCACAAAAGTCAAGGTCAAATTTTGTAGGTCAAGGTCAAGGTCAAGGTCAAATTTTGTAGCTCAAGGTCACGCAATCTAGGACATTGGACCCAAGTCCCTCGAAAAGTAGAACGACCCAGGTGCACTAGTAACTACTCTCCCCTGACAAAATTCGAAATGTTGTCAAAAATAGTAAATGAGAGCAGATCATACACACCTAATTAGCAGTTTCAGGGCATGGTTGGGCTCCATGACTAAATTCGAAATTTTAACAAAAATGAGATGAAAAAAATTATATGAGAACCGTGCATAAGCACCCCAATTAACAGTCACCCTAGATTTTCATCAATATACCCATTACAACCATTGAATAGTAGACACTTGAGACTATTTAAATTAGTATAGCCCATACATATAAAAAATGTTAAGCTTTCCTTTTAAAATTCGAAACAATGACAAAAATATTACATGAGCATCTACCATAAACACCCACAATCCCAGCATTTCCGAACGATGGTAATACAGGCAAAAATTTCCGCAATTTTGAAAAATAACACATGAAAGACATCATACACACCATAAATTAACAGTCGTCCAAGAGAATTCGCAAAAAGCCATTACAATTATCTAATAGATAACACTCAAACTTATTCAAATTAGTATAACCCGTATAAATACAAAGGATTAGGCTCCCCTGACAAAATTCGAAATATTGATTATCATTGTTTATGAGAGCCTATCATTCACACTCATTTGACAATTCAATTATTAGTCGTAGTCAACATTCCCGTGAAATTTACATTAATTCTTATACCTAGATATAACCTTAAACTAAGAATTTTTAAATATATATCAGGTCACAAGCATCATTTTGCAATATTTGCATTTGTTAACAAATTAGCAAGTTCGCTGATAATAGTGCTAGGTACAGTTTAGCCGTTACAATTCAAAAATTGTAGCGTTCCCATCTCTAGTCGCTTGGAGACATGTACCGTCCGGGTAACCAGTCTACTCTAGCGCACTGTAGCGCACGTTCTTTTAAGACGTTGATCAGTTCGGCACAATATGGCCGAAACTGTGGGAGTACTTCGGCACTCAGTAATTCTGGCAGTGGTAATTCATGTATGTTTGAGTTACCAAGCCACTTTTGTTTTAATGACTTGACCGTCACCTCGTTACATTCGAAAAGTAGGTGGTTTACATCTTCTACTTCCGAGCCGCATAGACATTGACAATGGTTTATTATTTTAAAGCTCTGGAGGTAGGCCTTGAACTTACCATGCCCAGAGATGACTTGACTAATCGAGCTTGTTAGTTGCAGTTTAATTTTTAGACGATCTTTTTCGTCTGGAATGAATGCAAATGTATGCCTTCCATTTGCTGATTCATTCCATCTTCTTTGTCAAAGATCAATCGCCATTTCCTCTATTTCGTTTTTGCCGCTGAATTCAATTTGTCTACTATTTGCGTCATGTATATGGTCACCTGTTCCATTTATGGCACTTCTTCTTAGGTGATACATGAGCACTCGATTTTTGATTAGAATATCCACCGGGAACACGCCGGCCAGAACCACAACAGTGTTTTTAGAAACTGTTCGGTAGGCCTTTGTTACTCCTACCAGAATATTCCTCTGAGCACTTTCCAATGATCTGATGTGGTGACAGTTTAACCTGTCATAACCAACCAGCTACGGCATACGTGAAAGCGCCTCTGGCACACCTTTGTAAATTATTACAAGTGTTTGGTGATTCAGTGCTCATCCGTCTCTTGACATTCTCACGAGTGTCAAGTGGAAAATGAAGAGTGAGTGGAATAGTTTCTTGCGTTTTCACAGACTCTAAGAACGTGAGATGTTACGCCCATTCGTTCATCTACGTCAACTCCTAGATATCTAACGCACTTGACCATTTTCATGTTTCGACCGTTTAGTGATATTGTTGGAGGTCGACTAGAGTCAAATTTTCCTTTTAGCTGCAGCATCACTGTTTTTTCTGCAGATAGTGACATTTTATTTGTTTCACACCATTGTATCATTTATGGCGATTTGGCCCTAGCGCTGAAGTTCGAACCTCGAGTTGCCGTGCACCAGAATGATTTTGTCATCTGTGAATGCTATTTCGTCCAGATTATTCATGATGTTCGTGTTAAACACGATATTCCAGATTAGGGGACCTAGGATTGAACCCTGAGGACATCCTTTTGTAACTTGTTTTGTTACTGAACCATATTTGTCTCTAATTTCTGCGGTTCGGTTGCTGAAGTAACTCTTAAAAACATTCATGATGTTTCCAGGGAGATTGTAAACTGATTAACTTGCGATGACACTAGGCCACGTTAAGTTATCAAATGCTCCAGCAATGTCCAAGAATATACCTATAACATATTTTGAACTTTGGGTTTTGACAGTGTTTGTTAGGCGGACTATCGCGTCCTCAGTAGACATGCTACGTTGGAAGCCGAATTATTTGTCCGAGGACAGTCCGCTCTGTTCGATTCTTGGAGAGATACGAACCGATAGTAACCTTTCTAGGAGTTTCCCCATGACAGGTAGCAACAAGGTTGGTCTATAAGACTTCGGAGAAAGTGGATCTCTATCCCCAGGTTTCCTGATTATAATAATTTCACCCTTTTTGCACACCTTCGGGAAGTAGCCAAATTTTAGGCAGCTGTTTAATAATTTTACTATGGAAGTCCCTATTATGAGCCAAGCCAGTTGGATTACTTCAGCGTTCAAGTTGTCAAGTCCAGGAGACTTGTTACGCTTAAAGCAAGTTAGGGCACTGTTGACCTCCTTCCACGTAAATGGGGGTCTTCAGCATCAGATATCCAACTATTGTTGGTGGCGATCTCGCGCTTTTCTGCTTGAGGCTCAGTAACGTCAGGTGTTTCGTCCGGCAGAAGCGAGTTTAGTAACTCCAAGCGTGTGTCATGCCACGTATCAGTGACGACTTCATTTGTCTTCCTGATGGTGTTTAAAACTTCAGGTGGTCTTGCTTTGCCGGTGGCAAGTTTGTATGCAAGTCCCCATGGGTCATTATTGCCATGTTCCGTGACGTACCTTTGGAAACTACTTTGCTTAGCAATAAATACTTCAAGGAAGTATTTATTCCTTGCTGCTCTAAAGAGAGACAATTTCCACTCTTTTGCTATTTGGTTCCTCTCCTTCTGGTATGCTCTTCTGAGCTTGTGCATCGAGGATCTAAGTTCCCTTAGATTACAGTTCCACCAACTGTTACGGCTCTTTGCCACTCTCTTCTTAGGAATTGAGTTGTTGCAGACATTGGTTAACTGTGTTGAGATCAGCTCCACACGATCATCAATTTCGTCAATCGAGTTAATTTCAGGAAGTGCTTCTACACTGTTCCAACAGCCGACCACGTGTCTAGCAAATAGACCCCAATCAGCTATCTTTATGGCAAATCTCGGAGTTTTGCTACTTGCAAGAGGACCATTCTGTGGCGCGTTTGATAGCTCAAACGTGATGACTCTATGGTCACTAGATGTCCAATTTTCTCTTACACACCACCCAACTATCGAGCCAAGCAAGGCTCCGTTGACTATTGTTAAGTCAATATTGGAGTTCCCATTAGACGAGAACGTCGTTAAGTGTCCCTGCAAGTTCATTATGAAAAGGTCATTTCTGGACACGAAGTCTTCTACTTTTCTTCCGTTTTCATCGGTTAAACTGTCATGCAACATTTTACTTCTAACATTGAAGTCTCCGACGATCATTACCTTTTTTTGTTGACCCGACAAAGAGCCTAGGATCGTTTCGATTTTGCACAGATGATACTCGATCAGTTCACTATATTGGGCGTATATTGAAAGTAGGTAGAATGAATCAACTTCCGATGATATTTCAACACATGTGCAGTGGCTATCACAAACCTGAGTTAGCTTCATCATGTCCATGCCGACACTATGAATACTAATTGCAGTCTTGGGATTCTCAGAGCATCCTATTGCTGCTCTGGCTGTAGAAGGCATGCCGCTGATTTTACCATTGACCGAGTGTGGTTCTTGCATACACACAATATCTATATCGTGGGTGGAAATGCTTTCACATATCTTTGATCCGACTATTTTAGCACCCTGCATGTTGAGGTGAGCGATTCGTAGGTTGCTGTGGCAATTTCTTTGATTGCGGCTAATCATCATGTTTAGTATTAAACCTCAGCGTTGCACAGCACTTTTGTATGCGTTACATAAACCGCGACCTACTTGGTGGTCATTTGGTTTTTGCATTTCCTTGCAGCTTGCGCAGCTGGCAGGTTTGTCTTTATTCGGATATCCCTTGAAGCCAACTATGGCCATGATGTGCACAGTGATAGCAGGTCTCTGTGCGCGCCCTACAATTCTTTGCAATGTGACCGTATCACTGGCACCTAAAGCACCTAGTTGAAGTCACATATTCTCTCACATGGCATCAAACCCAGTCCACGTGCAGTCTTCCACACTTTGGCAACATGTTTCTGGTTGCTGGTTCTGCTTCTACCACCCAGTGAGCGGTCTCTTTGTTCTTCGCACCAGTTCTAAATAGAACCTTAACATCTTTTTGTTCCAGGCAGTTTTGTTTTATCAGACAGTTAGTTACCATGTATCCATCAAGATCAGAGCTGACATCAAAGATAATTACCTTCGGTAATCTCGTTATAGACACTGGTTCGGTGGCTACTAGACCCACGCCTTCTAGATCTTTGTTTTCCGTGAAAACTTTCAAATCGGAGGAAGCATCGACAGTAACCGCGACTCCTTTCGGGCCGGCGTTCGTTACATAGTGAATCTTTACATTCGATTCGCTGGGAGGGATAACTTCTTTGATTTTCTTAGTTATCTCGGTGGTCGAAAGGCTGGATTCATTATCCATTGCTGAAATAGTTATCCGTTTTGTTGTCTGTTTTTGCCAACGTTTTCTGTTTCTGCGTTTTTGTCGCTTTTTACCAACCACTTGCCAGTTTCCTCCGCTTCCTTTGGGATCAGTTTCTACGTTACTGGTTTGGTCCGAATTAGCACTAGGAACTGAATGCTATGCAGCCACCTTTGGTGCCTTTTCCACAGTAACAATTGATTTTGGTTCCCGGCTGCAAGTACACCGGTACCACTCATTTGACAGTCCATTTTAGAGTTTCTGCAATATAGTCACTATTGTACAAAAAGGACTTAATTCGAAATATTATATTAGAGCCACAATGTTCGCCATCACTATCTACGAATTAATTTTTGGACCGCCCTCATGCAATATTTTTAGTAAAATTTCCCACTTTGTCAGAGTAGCCTAATCCGTTTTATATGTTCGAGCCTTACAAATTTGAATATGCTCGAATGTCGACTGTTCGATCGTAGTAGTGGCTATATTGCGGAAACTCTAGGATGGACTGTTAGTTGGGCGCATATCCTTGGCTATCATATACATACATAATATTTTTGTAAACATTTCGAAATTTGCCAGGAAAGCCCAACTCTTTCTATGTGTACACTCATCATTCACTCGCTCCTTGCTCTGCCGCAAATTGGCAGTATGTAATTAAAAATAATATAACGTAAAAACTAAACTACAACCAATACAATGTCGAGAAGGATTAAAACAGATTATCGTTTATATCGAGTGAAAGGTTAATAATCATACATTTCATTTTGAAAGCTTAATTAACTTTATTATGTTTCACATACTCGTAAATATGTGCACGAACGTCGGGTAATTATAACCAACTATAAAATTTATGGATGAGTCAATTTACCGCACACATCACACACACACAGATACATCTAAATTAAATTTACATCATCTCTCATAATTTTCCGAGCTCGTATATGAAAATCGAATCTTTTTCATTTTTCAAACGATAACATTTTATTTACAGGCTCATCGAAAAATGAGTATGAATAATGACCTAACCAAAATGTTTTTATATTAAGTTTGCGTACTGCTTAACGATATTATACGTAAATATTTGCTACTCGAATCCCCCTCCCCTTCATAAACGTAGGCCACACAAAAAAATAAAATAAATCGCAATTTGATTGATTGCCTTAATATTATCTCACTCGACTTCTTCTGGGGCTTCTTTAATTTAACTCGCATTATAATAATCGTTTTGTCAATTTTCCGGATAATGTATTTTTCAAATATATCTACAAGCCTGTGTACTCGTTGAAATACTGGTACAACAACAAAATCCATCGTTAAGACTCGATTTTAATGCAATTCTAGGAAATTTTATTTTTTTATATTTATCGGATTACGAGACAGAATAATAATTTGCATAATAATTTATGTAATTTATCCTTTAATGAACACACTTTAGAATTTATTGATACATTGTTTCGTATTGAGATTATTTTATTTATTCAAACAGGTCTCCCATGTCAGGTTCATGCTCCAATTAACAACTTGATATAAAAATATATCTAGAGATGTAATTTTAATTAACAACTTTGTCTCCTCAAAGCAATTTACGTTTATATTCTTAGGATACTTAATGAAGTTGAAGAAAAAATATTTCAAACTGACGAGACGAAAATTAGTAATGGGAACAGTATTTTCATCAATAACTTAGAACAGACCGTAGGTTGGTTAAAATACAGAGCAGTGACGTCGCCATATATGGTCACTGTAAAATCCGCGTTTTAACTCCATTCATATATTGACATTCTCCACATTTTAATGTTAAACTTAATTGTTTTTCTACAAATTTCCACAATCTTTATGAGTGACAACCAAAGTGCGTGAAATTACCCCAGTATTTCATCCTAGAAAAAATAAAAAATGTTCATCAGGCAATCTAGGTATATCCCATCCCAGGATTTTTTAATTCATCCCAGAAAATTTTAAAATGTCACAAAATATGATAATTGATGATTTATCCATTTTTCAAATATCTTTCATAAAATTATGAAAGCCAGCCGTATGTTGAGGAAGGCGCTAAAGCCAATCTTTATTTAAATTATTCTTCTGTACGTTTCTGGTTTGAAATTGAACTCCTCCTAAACGGTTGGACATATTTAAATGAAATTTTGTGTGTACGTTTCAATAGGATTCTGGATGGTTAAGATTTACAGTTAGACCAGGTAGGTGGGACTGCGATCGGGCACTAGGAAATTTATTTTTTATTTTCTAACGAAGTTTTTATTTTTTACTTTTTTAAGATTTCTTTCGTGTCAGAACATATAACCTCAGCATATGGTCCCCAGAAACCTAAAATGTCGTCATCGATCTCTTGTGATTTAAATACAACATGATGACCTCTGTCTATAAAAAAATCCCAAGACCAACCGTATGTTGAGATTGGCACAATACGTCCATATGTGAATGGCCCATACAGTTCATGTATGAATTATTGATTTAAATTTATGGTTCTCGGCTTTGCGGGCAGCTTACCAAGTATCTTACATTGCTGCATTCGTCTTTTTATGGTAGCGAAATAATTTTCCACTGGACCATTGCTCAAAGTAGTTTCGAGAAAAATATTAGACCATAAAGGTAAAAACGCTAAATATTTTTTTAAAAACATTTCGAGAAAATTTGAATTGTAGTATAATACATTAATCGGACACTAATAGAAAAATGTTTCATTCAAGCAAGAATTTGAAATTTTTTTAAAGTCTTCATAAAATTTACTTTGATTATATGTACAATGTTTCATTAAAATGTCGATTACAGGTTTCATCCTTTACTGAATAGTAAGTCTCACCACTTTTTAAAATATTATTTTCGAAATTAACCTTACTATCTTTCGAAGTGGTTACAATTGCATCTAGAGCTTTTAACACAAGCGGCGTGAGATATTTATTTTGCAAGATGCTGGAAAAATGAAGCCAAATGTACTGTAACTGCTCATAATTATCTATCAACTGCAATACAGCCATTACCATTTTCAAAATCTTTCTGTTAGCGACTTGCGGAAAGTATTTGTTGACGTCGGCAGTCATGCAACGCATGAGATGAGAAACACATAAATGAATAAAAAATATATCTTTTGTGATGCCGGGGTTACTAATAGATTTATGTAATATATGTAGATATTGAACTACATCCACTCTATTAAATGCTGCTAAAATGGCATTTATTTGGGCAAAATTAAAATCGGTTACTACATTGCTAAATGGTGGCCAAACTTTCATTCCATTAACCACTTCGTTCCTATAGGAGGACAACCAATTCCCAATGGTGTCCATATTATGGCGAGCACTAGCCAAATCGTTAAGAGGAAACGGATCGTTTGGCTCATATTCGTCTACTTTTACTTGAACTACAAGCGCATAATATAAAATACATGCTGGTTTTGGCAAAGGATTCCTTACCAGACCCCCAGTTGCATCAATAAACGCAACTAATTTTTTTGATTTGTGCTCTTGTAAAAGAATATCCAACATTTTATGTTGTACATCATTATGTGTGATTATAAAAAATGGTTTAATTGATAAAAATTGCAGAGTTCCATAATTATATGTAACTCCCTCAAATAAATCAACAATGTCATCGGCATAATTATCATTTTCTTTTAACGATTCGGATCGCGCTTTCCGAATAGCCGTTAACGATTTGACGTTAGTCGTGTTAAATTTGCTGAGAAATTGTACATTTTCATTTCTAACCATAGTCTCGTACGGCGGTGTTATGTGAAGTAAGTGACTTTTTAGAGCATCTCTTTCAGATCCTCTAATGTGGCGAGTTTTAAGGAATTCATGGCAAATTATGCCGCTGAAAATATATACCGCAAAATTCGAATGCTTATGCATTATTTGCCATAGTCAATGGATTTAATGTTTTATGTCAATAGATTTAATGCATGTGAATTTTAATTTTTATAGCGGACATGATGCCGTGTTCAAAACAGAAGAGATCGGTCACGATACTCGCGGTTCCCGGGAACCATTAATTTAAATCAATAATTCATACATGAACCGTATGGGCCATTCACATATGGAGGTATTGTGCCAATCGCAACATACGGTTGATTTTGGGATTTTTTTTATAGACAGAGGTCATCATGTTGTATTTAAATCACAAGAGATCGATGACGATATTTTAGGTTTCTGCGGACCATATGCTGAGGCTATATGTTCTGATACGAGAGAAATCTTAAAAAAGTAAAAAATAAAAATTTCGTTAAAAATAAAAAATAAATTCCCTAGTGCCGGATCGCAGTCCCACCTACCTGGTCTAATTGTAAATCTAAACCATCCAGAATCCTATTGAAACATACACAAAATTTCATTTAAATCGGTCCAACCGTTTAGGAGGAGTTCAATTTCAAACCAGAAACGTACAGAAGAATAATTTAAATAAAGATTGGCTTTCGCGCCAATCTCAACATACAGCTGGCTTTCAGAATTTTATGAAAAATATTTGAAAAATGGACACTTTAAATCATCAATTATCATATTTTGTGCCATTTTAAAATTTTCTGGGATGAATTTAAAAATCCCGGGATGGGATATACATATAGATTGCTTGATGAACATTTTTTATTTTTTTGGGATGAAATACTGGGATAACTTCACGCACTTGACAACCAGAAAATCTACATGTTAAGCGGGAATCATCATTTCAAAGACGATTTAGTGTTAATGTATGGTGTGGTATCACACACACAAAACAATCTTTTGAATTTTTCGAATGAAACAGGTCCCATTGTACTAGATCCAGTTCCACTTATCTTGAGAAATACTTTGTTGTATCACCTGCATACTATGTGTAACACCAGTTCGTTGGCCGCATAGATCTCCAGGTTTAACATCACTAGATTTTTATGTATGGGGATATTTGAAATTAGAGGCCTACGCAACCAACAATCAGACTGGGAAGCAGTTGGTTGCTCGAATCAATAATTCCTGCAACAAAATAGAAGAAAATTTATGAAATTTCAACATGTTTGCTGCTATTAGAAGACGGCCCCAACTATGTTTGTTAACAAATGGAAATCATTTCGAAAGTTGTATGTGAAGTTTAAAACTTAGGACGGATAACTCGTCTTTGGAATGATGATTCTCGCTTAACATATAGATTTTCTGATTACCTCCTTCGTAAATGTCGATTCGTTTGTCCATAAAATAGATGGCAAATATGAAGGTACCTCGATGTTTAAGAGTAAATGATAGAAATTTGTTCTCTTGGGTAAATGGAACGGTAACGATTTTTGTACTCGAGTGTGATGGAATGGGTGTAAATGGATGCTTCGAAGTACCCTCCAGACTTTATTTTTGCTAATTCCAAGTTGTACTAAAAGACGTTCTGTGTTAATGGGGGATTTTTTCGTACAAAATTCAAAATTTGTTCATCGACTTTGATTTCGTTTAGAATCTGGCTAAAATTTTCTTATTCATAAGGGTACAATGTTCCTGGTTCTCGTGATAGCGGGATTTTGACAGCGGAAAATAAGAGATTATTCTACTCGCCGCAAGTGACAGCACTACCACTAAAGATAATTAATTTTGTTATGTAATTACCGGCGGAAATTTTTCATTCATTATGTATCACTTTTTTCACTAAATAAAATATCTCAGCGGAATAAAATATTAAAAGTGATCCTTAAAATGGCAAATTGATTGATATCCGAAATAAAGGAACTCGATATATGAAATCTTGAAATTTAACAATAATCGGTCTTTCCGGCATTTCTTCCACTATGTAACCAATACTTTCGATTGTTTTTCTAATAGCTTAGGTTATACTGAGACTATATGGAAAATTTGGTGAAAATTTCATGGACTAGAATTTTCACTAGAATTTTTTGATTTTCTGTGGCCAAATAAGTTATTGTCAGTTTTTGGCCAATATCTCAAAAACTTCCACTAGTAACCAATACTTTCATAAACCGAAATTAATTAAAGCTTTCAAGTACGAATTCGAAGAAACTTTGTGTGCTTTAGCCTAACACTTTTTCTTTTATTTAACTTTGATCCGTTCTGGGGCTGAGACACTTTTTCGTCGTTTCACAGCCAATTCAAGGACGTGTGGCTATATAGATCCGATTTTCATGAAACCACCCGCGCATTGCATAGCTCCATGTCGGTCCATAAGTTCTGCACACCGATGTGCGGTAATAGTTGTGTTCCTTTTAATCACAGATCGTAGTCTGATGATGAAAAAACCATTTTTCCATCCTGACCCTATCGAGATTCGAACCCGGTGCATCCCGATCCAAAGCATTAACCACTGTTCGGTTTGGTCGATTAGTGTAAGATTTAATGCAACATGTAATGTTTGATGTGGAAATCATTAACTCCAGAATGAACTAATTTTCTTCTGTGGTTAAAGTTACAAACTTTATTTCCTAACACTATTCAGCAATTCCACTATTTATCCACCGAACAGCAGGGAGAAATATGCCTAACAAGCAACATATTCTTATGAAGCTCATCGTCTTAACAGCAGTCAGATTAATAAACTATACGAAATAAACCACGTTGGTCCTCATAAAGTTATCTCAGACGGACATAATAAGCCAGAATAGACGAGCGGTATGTTTCCACCAGTTTACACGATTGAATGAGCCAGAAGGATGGAGCCAATTAGCGGTAATATAAATGTCGAGGCTTTTATTCCCTACCCGACGTCCAGCATAACCAATCAAAGGCAGCATCTAGAACCAGTTCAACACCACTATGTAGATCACTTTTTCGTACAATTTTTTTTGTTAGATTAATTAAATGTCAACTCAAACTTATAACTAGTTTCAGTTAATAATACTTAGTTTTCAGTAGTATTAAGTTAGTTTATTAGTTTTAAGTTATAAGTTGGATAAGTTTAGATGGTCCAGCTCTGAGAGTAGCTCAAGGAGTGGGGGTTCCCCACGTTGAATTGCCGTGACTTAACTATTAAACTCCACCGTCTTTTCCAAATAGGGAATGAGATCTCTTTTCATCTCAGGGATTGGGTTTTCCCTACGCTGTAACGGAATTTTATCATATTCCATTATATTAACCTGAAATACCGTGTCAATTCTCTAGTTAATATATTTGTCAGAAGTGGCTTGGAGGGTAAAATTTATATATTTAATGGGTTAAAATCACTGGTTCGTTGGTAGTACAATAAACGTCAAATAGACACCAAATAAAAATGTTTGGGTTATCGTGCGCGTAACAAACGAAAATAACAGAAAAAAATGGAAATAAAAAATAATATTGAAGGAGCCATGACCATAAATAACAAAAATAATATGGCCATTTTATTTTTGTTATTTATGGTCATGGCGCCTTCAATATTATTATTTATTTCCATTTATTATTGTAATGTGGGGTGAGCTTGCAAAATTGGTAAAAAAGTATTTGAATCTTCAAGAAAAGATTCTTAAAGAGCTATACCAATCACGGGAGATAAAACGCTTTCCATGAAAATTTGACCAATAATTGTAAATAGTGGAGATTACGCTGAGACGAAAAGCAACATTCATAAGTACGAATCGAGAGTTACTCATTTAGAAGTATAATAATACATATACCTTAAAACTCATGGTTGGAGTACAGAGGAATAGGTAATTGTGTTTTTATTTTGGTTAGGATGCGGAACCAACTACCGGGTGGTTTCGAATACGATGAAAATGTCGAAAGCCACCGTCAAAAATATCGTTCATAAATATTTAAATATTTTTGAAAAGTTGTCATTAACAATGATCCAAGCTACCACCACTTTCGACGTTGGATGAAATTGGAGGCAAATTCGCGAATAAGGTAAGCATTACAGTATGTAAAATGTTTTATTTCATTTTAAAATCGTTGCACTTTTTAAAGATTAAATAATGTTATGGTAATTTGATAATAAATTCAATTTATGTTGGAAAAGTGCAACAATTTTAAATTGAAATGTACTAAATATGCAATATCTTTTGTGTAAATTATAGTAGGATCTATTTGAATGCAATGTACATTTTTGTATCATGTAGGCGCGTTCCAAGGTTTTTAATAAAGCAGTGAGTGCATTTGATGGGTGCCAAATTAAGGTTAAATGTCCACATAATCAGAAAGACCAATACATCAACTGCAAATTGGATTATTCCATCCAAAATATGTGCGTCGGATACCCGAGCTCCGTGCACGACTAGCGCGTACTTATAAACAGCCGCCTGCACAGGAATGCAACCTTTAGACCGGAAGGAAATTTTCTGTTGGGTGATGAGGGTTAATAAGTGCATGTTGAACCTAATCGTAATTTTAACGCCTTACAAAGGTTCCAATCTTAGTGAACGACAAGCACGATTCAATCATGCCCACTCAAAAGCTCATGAATACGAAAGTAATAGTAGAGATTTTGCAGATGCGATTCAATTTAAGTTTTAAGTTTTATATGTAAATTTTTAAAAATAAATAATTTTAATTGTTAATTAATTCATTTATTTCATTATCACATTTGTTTTTTTTTTTTTCAAATACGAGGGTATATCAAAATGTCTTACAATATCATATGAAAAAAAAGAGTGAGTGAGATAACAATAAATTTTTCAAAACCATTTTTTATCGCGATGAAACTTCTAGAAGAACATTTCGATGTAAATTTTACAGTTCGTTTGTTTTTGTCAATTTAACACGTGTTTTGAATTTTTCTTAAAGTGAATGAAATTAAATATCGCGCCGTTATTAAATTTTTCTGTAAAGATGGACGAAATGCAATTTATATATTCAACTATATATCAAAAGTTTACGGCGAATCTGCACCATCATATGCCACAGTAACAAGGTGGGTAAAATTATTCAAAAGTGGTCGGGAGTCATTAGAAGACGACAACCGCTCGGGTCGGCCAGCAGATGCTATTAGCCATGAAAACATAATTTTGGCCGAATCTATTGTATTGGAGGACCGGCGTATTTCTGTTCCGCGGTTAGCGTGGAAACTTTCTCTTTCATACGGTACCACATATACTATATTACATGACCACCTTCACATGTCGAAAGTAAGTGCGCGATGGGTTCCCCGTTTGTTGAATGCAGAACAAAAAAAATACAAAGAAGATCCGGAAAATTTTTTGAATAACATAATAACAGGCGATGAAACATGGCTTCATCACTGGGATCCGGAATCCAAACAAGAATCGATGCAATGGATTAAACGTAGTGAACCACCACCAAAGAAATTCAAAACTCAACCGTCTGCTGGTAAGATTTTGGCAACAATTTTTTGGGATGCTGAAGGAATTTTGATAATCGATTATATGCCAACGAAAACCACAATCACAGGCATATATTACGCAAAGGTTTTGCGAAAATTGAAAAAAGCGATCCGGGAAAAACGGCCAAGGAATGTTAGGAAAAAAATCTTGTTTCTTCACGACAATGCACCAGTGCACAAGGCTAATATTGCTCAAGCTGCATTAAAGGACTGCGGCTTCGTGGAAATTCCGCATCCACCGTACAGTCCAGACTTGGCACCCAGTGACCACTTGCTGTTTCCCAATTTGAAAAAACACTAAGGGGACGGAAATTTTCTAGTGACTATGAAGTACAGTCTGTTGTAAATGAATATTTTATGGAGCAAACAAATCTTTTTTTAGAGGGTTTAGGCAAGTTAATTGATCGATGTGACAAATGTATAACCTTAAAAGAGATTATGTCGAAAAATAAAAATATTGCTATCTCACTTACTCTTTTTTTTCATATGATATTGTAAGACTTTTTGATTTGCCCTCGTACACAAAAGTCATATAAACTAGTTCAATGTTGATTAGTCTTTAAATTCATGTAATTATGAGATCATTAAAATTATGTGATTATTTTAAATCTGGAAAATCTTTGTTTAGGAACAACATTTTTGGTCACGAACGTAACCAACTTTTCGAAGTTTTACACACTTTTCTTATTTCATCTGTCTTTTCCGTCAAATAACCAATTAGCATTTCCGTGGCTTTTTTTGTAGGGGTACACTCTGGTTCCGGATGGGGAAATACTGCGCACATAATTGATGGTTTTCGTCGTTAACGCGCCACCGGAAGCGAACGTTTTTACACATTCATCCTTTGTATCATCAATTAAATAAAATGGATGTAGTCCATGAGTTGTTTTTAGGAAATCATGGAGCTCATCAAAGAGCTCCCATTGAGTGGGCAGTATTTTCCCGTATTCAGTGGACACACCGGACTGTGGTTGAATCATCTTCTGTAACATAATAGATCATAAAATTTCTATAATTTGGCAAACAAACATTACCTTATATTTTTTAATAAGTTTTGTCACTTCTGAGTGAAATTTTTACGAGAGCAGGGCATTTATAATAACTTTTCTAAAACAAAAGCTCGATAGTACATTGGTTATTAAAGATGTCACAAATTATCTTTACATGTTAATCTATACTTACTCCCACCATTGCTTGGGAACGGAGTGGGTTGACTTGACTTCACTGTTTAATAAAATTCGATGAAATATTAATTTTTTTCTCTTCCTCAATAGTTCCTGTAATTTTATATATTAAAATTAATTATTAATAAAAAAATTACTAAACCTTTTGTTCTTTCAGTTTGCCGACTTACCACCGAGAAAATATGTGTAATAAAAAGAAAAACAACAAACATATAATGTCAAACAAACAACAACAGCAACTCAATCACTTTTCTATCGCATAATTTACCCAGTTTTTTACTACAGTAATTGAATTTACTCAATACACTGTTAAAATTAGGGTGAAACTGCCATTTACCCGAGCATTGGTCCACAGCCAATGTAATTATTATAAATGCAAATGAGTAAACGTAAGTATTTGTTTTGTAATTGGATGGCATATCCATATTGTAGATATGCAATCCAATTACAAAACAAATAATATTGTGTACACGGAAGACAACGTTCTATATGGAGGCAAATGAACTATTTATGAAACGATATACATAATTTTTGTGGCATTTGCAATATAAAAATTCCCCAAGTGGTTATAAATTAAATGTATAACAATGGGCGGTATTTATGCAATTATTTTGTTGATTTTGCAAAAATTAAGTTGACCAGAGCGAGAAGTGCATTTCTTGATTGATTAATGGCCTGTAGAACTAAGTACTTGACAAGTGTCCCGGATAACGAATGGTCTATTCCCACAGCCTGTTTATACACAACAATGGGAAGGATAGGAAAGGTATTTTTGGGACGGAACGACCCGGTTTCATACACCTAGCGATCGTTCGGCACAACACAATTCTAATCTACTTCTAATCTACTAGAGGAAGGATAAAGGCCTAATAGGTTTATTGGATCACGATGGTATTGGTCTTCAGCAATTGCTTCTCTAAATCAGCAATTTGAGAAAAAATATTATTATTAAACGTGCATTTGAAAAATTTCCTAAAAAATAGTTCTACATTAACACTTTTCGGCTTCCTAAATAAAATTGATTGATTGAATCAGCCCGATTACAAATACCTAGGTAAACTCGATAGGTAATAACTCAATTCTAGTCTACACAATCAGCAATTAATATTTCAAAGAAATATCATAATGTGACAAGCGGTAGATTTCTTGAAATTTAATTCTAAATTAATATTTTCCGGCTTCCTAAATAATATAAACATTTATTAATTTAATCCTCCACAACTTACAATAGAATTTCCTGAAACCATATAATAATTATAGTAAAAATTACTGTAAAATCCATTAGTATTTAACCTTTGAATTGGGCAACCACGAAATGGTAAAAAGAAAATTGTAAAAAATATGTGAGGCATCCTATAATCAATGATTCCTGGAAAACTATTAATGTTATACAATGCCAGATTAACTACCGGATTGGATATGTGGACATGACATCCAAACATGGTATGCTAAAATGGATGGGCACTTTAATGCTCAATGAACTAGGCCATCTCTCAATAAATGATGGTCAAATTCGGTGTGCGAAAATTAATAGAGTTATAGAGCTGGGCTAGGATTCTAATAAACTAAGCCCAACCTGTATTGGGATTTCAACGTACCTTTTTGATGAAGTTCTACAATTCGACAATTCTGAATGGAACTTGGTCATAAACTAACCAACTATTGTCAAATCACGTATGCAGAACCCATTGGGGATTTAAAAATGTATTTTAGAGAAGTTCTGGAATTCGATTTTATTTAAATAAATTATAAACTAATTAATAAACATTAAAAGTAGTCAATAATAATAACGCCTATCAATATAAATATGTACCTCGGAGGCACACGATACCATATGAAAATAAAATCCTCAGAGGTATATGAATTTATGTCCAGACAGTGTCTGCCTCTAACAGAAACTGCACCTGACGTTATTTCAAATATGTGAACTTAATAAACGACTTTCAAGATTACTTAGTGTTATATTAAATTAGAAAAAAAAATTAAATACAATCAAACATTATGTGGATAGTTCACCCACAAAAAAAAAATGGGCATGGTGTCATACGCTCCCGGGGCACAGAATACATATTATATATTTAAAATACATATATGAATTTAAATTACATTGGGCGACTTCACACGTAGACTCATTTCAGACCGATTTCTGGTCTCAAAATACCATTGACGTACACACGCAAATCTCATGAGTCCGGAATCATCGATAATCGTGTCATTTTTAATACCCTCGCATAGTTCACCCAATTTATCGAAAATAATTTACTTTTTCTATTTTAAATGTAAGTACAATTTGATTCCAAGCAAAATCTTTTATATATTTTGCTTAATATGTATATGTATTGTGTTATATATGTTAATTCCTGGAACTGCAATCTTTTCTCTCACGTTGCTACATCCTCGATTGTAGTGGTTGGACGTGACTCGCGCGGTAACTAATTAATTGGCCGTGATAATTGTTTGGCCGGGATTTTTGTTGTTGTTGTATTCTTGGTAAGTATAGTGATGTGGTAGGCCTGTAATTGAATACCGAGTGGCGAAGTCCTTTGGTTGCTCTAAGAAAAATCTATGAGCGGGAACATCGGAAGTAACCCTGCCCATATAGGCAGGACACTATCTATTCTAATTAAACAATCACGGATATTCCTCATGATGGATACCTCAAAAACTCACAACGTTTCTTTTTGAACGACTGAGCTGCGGGAATCTGAGCCGCATGGTGTACTATAAAATAATTACAAAAATCTATGAAACAGGTTTGCTTTTATATAACTGGACACTTTTAACTTATTAAATTACACTGTTTGCTGTTACATTACAACTGTCAATGGGTCCCAAATTGGTCGCGCTTATATACTTGTCCATCACTGTTTGAGATTATTCCATTTATTTTATCTGGTGACTTATACGAACTGCAATTGTAAATCACATGCATGTAGTGGTATTCGCGAACACATTACCATCGCCGTCGTTTATAATTTCGTTAGTTATTCCAATATTTCCCTACCACTTTCGAAACCACTTTTTCCTACTCATCGAATATTTTATCCGGTAACATCGATGAATGTGAGGAATAATTATCCTCCAATAAAATTATTGATTTCGAGTAGGCTCGATCCCGTGCATTTGGGATGATAACATTTGGTGGTGTACACCTTAAAGTCATCCCATTGTTGGTTCTTTCTATGACTCGTCTCATTCCAGCAATTTTCCCTACTCCAATGCATGCCACCTTGGCACGTCTCTCCGTTCGTCAAACTGTCCCATTATACGATTTTTTTATTTTTTTTTATTCAACAATGCAAAACCTGTGACACTTTTCTGGTAATTCCCCGCGAATAGGGAACAGGGCAAAGAATTCATATTTTTTTCCGGCATACTGAGGTAAAAACACTAGTGTTAAGTTTTTTGAAAACAAAATTAAATTGGGAATAAATTTCCCTGTCAATTGACGATGGGTAACATGACGTCTGGTGGATTCTGCGTAAAGATTTATTTTTTTTTTTTTTTTTTTCTTTATTATTAATTTTTATTGTTAGTAAAATTACATGTTTATCGATATAATATAAAATAAATCGCAAATAGTTTTTAACTAAACTAAACCGCGATCAAGCTTCAAAATAAATTTTAATTATTTAGTCTTTCTGAGAAATTAGAAGCAAATATATATAAAGTTTACAATTTTTACAAAAATTTCACAAAAAGGGTCCTGTTAATATTAACTACAATACTAATTATAAATGCAATTGTACAACTTATAAAGAATCATCATATAAATAAAACCAACTGATTAATTTCCATCTTACACATAATTATTGAAAACTGGATTATTTTATTTATTCGTTTTTGTTATTATAGTTGTGAATTTGTGATGTACTTTAATTTATTGATATAAAAATTCATTTAGTTTTCTTTTGAATTCAGAAATTTCTTTGGAATGTCTAATGCATCTAGGTAAGGCATTAAATTGAACCCACCCTTGGTACATAATACTCATTTGGCCTCTTGACGTTCTGCAAAATTTAACTTGCACATTACTTCTTCTACGAGTTGGATAATCATGCTGAGAACTTATAGGTGATATGTTAAATTTGTGACTAATGAAATTATTTTTTATTTTATATATAAATAGCAATAGTTCAAATTTATACATTTTCTCAAGGGGAATTATTTTTTTATTGTATAGTTTCGCACTTGGAAATCTATGAGGTAGACATTTCACATTTTTTAATGCCCTATTCATAAGAATTTGAATATCATGCAGTCTATTGGAGGTTGCAGCACCCCAAATAGGTAGAAGGTACCTAATATGACTTAAAAAATGAGAATAATATATCAAATACTTAACTTTGGGTGGCAGTACATTTTTTGTTTTGCTTAATAAAAATGTTATGTATCTTAATTTATTACGTACAAAACAAATATGCTCAGCCCAATCGAGTTTGGAATCAATATATAGCCCTAAATATCGAACATTATCTACTTTTGAAATTTTAGAATGATTTATTTCTAAAGAAAAGTTTTCTATATTTAGTAGTAATTTATTTTTTGTCTCAAATATGATATATTTTGTTTTCAACTCATTTAGTTGTAAATTATTACATAAAGCCCAACTATTTATTATATGTAAATCATTTTGCATCTTTGACTGCAATTCATCCAATGATTTTCCGGTGGCTACAAGGACCATGTCATCTGCATACATTACCAGGTCGGATTGTAAGTCCAAATGAAAAGCATCATTTACATACAAAACAAACAACAATGGCCCCAACAAAGAACCTTGTGGTACCCCATATTTTACACAAAGATTTGTACTATCATCTTCTGAGATATTTACGTATTGTTCACGTTGTGATAAATAAGAAATTAATAAATTTAAATCTGCTTTATTAATACCAATAAGTTTCAATTTATCAACTAACATAAAATGCGCAACACTGTCAAAAGCTTTTGTAATATCTATGAAAGTAGCTCCAACAAACAATTTTTTGTCCAAAGATTCATAAATATTATCCAGTACATATGACGTAGCTGACAACGTTCCAGAATTTTTGCGAAACCCGAATTGATTGGTGTGGATAATATTATTTTTTTCACAAAAAGATTGCAATCTCTTGTAAACGACATTTTCAAATATCTTAGAAAACGTCGAGGGAATAGAAATAGGTCGAAAATTCTCAACACAAAATCTGTCATTCGATTTAAAAATAGGAATAACTTTATTCAATTTCAATTCTGTTGGAAAGATTTTTTGATTTAGTGATTTGTTTATTAGATCAGTTAGTTTGTCTGCAAAAATATCTTTAAAGGAAATAACAAATTTTGCTGAAATATTATCGAAACCAACCGCTGATTTGTTGTTTAGATTTTCGATGATTTCTAAGATTTCTGTTTTTTGAACATTGTGAAAAATTGTCTGTATATTGGGATCATGGATATCATCACTGCGCACTAAAGGTTGATCTTCAATCAAAACCTCAACACAAGTAGTGAAATATTCATTAAATAAATTGCAGATTTCCGAGGTTCTAGTAACAATTCGATCTGATATTTTCAGATTTATATTTGCACGTTTTTTTTCTTTGTTTAATATAAATTTATTTAAATTCGACCATAATTTGCGATCATCATTATTATTTAACAAGTTAGTGAAATAATGGGTCATTGACTTCGATAGACATTTATTAACTTTTTCTTTTAATTCTTTAAATTTAGATTTAAAAAACTCATTACGCGTGTATTTTTTATGTAATCTATAATAGCGGTCACGGTCTTTTGTCATCTTCCGAATTTCTTTAGTTAACCATGGTTTTGTAGATTTAACTTTCGTTTCATTCAGCACAACTTTTTTGTGCGTTTTTATGGTTTGATTACATGCTATAATAACATCTGATGTATTACTACACGACATAATCGTTTCTCTAAAAGAATCATGGTTAACCTTCTCATACTGTAGCACAGTTTTATATCGAATAGACTCTTTTGGTCTATTAGCCCTACCTATATTTAGCAATAATAAACGGTGATCGCTTATTATTTCATCAAAATATGAGAGTCTCATTGGACTACATAGATTATTAGTCAATAAATGGTCTATAGAAGTTTTAATCGTATTGGAAATCCTAGTTGCATGATCTAATGATAAAGAATTCATGATAAGAAATCCATTGGAATTTGTTATATTTTCATATTGTTGAACATAAGAGTCATTTCTATCAAAAATATTAATATTGAAATCGCCAAAAATATATGATTTGTCATACCTTGAGAGTACAGAATCATGTATATCTAAAAACTCAGAAAAGCTCGAGCTAGGAGACCGATAATAACCGATGATATTTAACTTTAAACTATTAATACGTATAACTAGAACTTCAATATTCGTACCAAATTTTTTTTCTAATACGCTGCACCTGTGTTGATTCAAGACATACATGATTACCCCTCCAGACCTTGAGTTATCGCGTGTCGCAGAATACATTTCATATCCATTAATATTATAATCTATAATTTCATTATGATAAAGCCATACCTCAGTTAGAATTAGTACATCAATCTGACATCGATATTTATATAACAAATCCTTTATACAATCAAACTTGTTTTCTGATCTCAAACTATTAGTGTTGATATACATAATGTTTAAAAAGCTTCCATTGTTCAATAATTCTGTGGATGGATTCACTTGATATGCAATTTCAATGTCTTTAAACAATTGATGATTCTCCATTACAATTTGATTAAACTAAAAAAGATTTTTAATTAATTATAAAATTCAAAATATTTAATAAGGATACAAAAGAATAACAGTAATAATATAATAAATGTGTTGTGTTATAGTAAATTGTAATTCACACCAATTTCATTGCCATAAATTTATTGTGGTAATTTAATTGTGATGTCATCCAATGTTTTGATGAGAACCGATTTATCGTCTTTGGAATTAACCCTAACCTTAATTTCCCCATCACGATACCAGGCAGCAACAATTTTTTTATTTCTTTTTAACTTCATAAGATTAGACATTATTTGCTGATTCGTTGGTGTGAGACGATCTCGAATTATAATAGTAGCATTCACGTTATTGTCTATTAATTCATGAGCTTCAGGTTTGATGGGACCTAATTCACGTACTTTTTCCATGAGATGATCTTTGTTTTCCTTTAATTTAAACTTGATTACAAACATGACATATTTCTTATTAACCCTGTTTGATTTTTCGATTTTGTAAATATTTTTTATTGAATCACATAATTGTACATTGTAAATTTTTTCGACTGTAGATACAAGCTGACTTTGTGTGACAGTTATAGGAGCACCGGTTATTATGACATCATTATTCATTGTTAGTTGTTTTAGATAATTGATATCAGATGTGATTGTATTGATGCCAAGTGTGTGCAATTCAACATTTTGTTCAATGTCATTGACCTGTATTTTAAGATTTTCATATACATTTTTTATGTTCGCAATAGACTTTTTGATTTCCATCAACTCATTATTATTTTGTAACATGATTTTCATTAAATCTTTGTTTGTAGGTTCATCTCCATCTAAATTCAAACTCATACTTGGAAAAGATACAACATTATACAACAATTGTTGCTGATCCATGAATTGCTGTTTTTCATTTTTGTTGCAAGCTGTTTGTTGCATTAACAGTAGCCCTTGAGAAGTTGAAGATTGTTGCTGTTGCACAGCTACAGCTTTTTCATTTTGCAGTGGCTCATCTTCCGTTTTAGATGATCTCAATTTTCCTTTTACCATCAATGAAAAATTTCTTTATTTTGGTCAATCACTTAAATCACGATAGGTTAATATTAGATATTTAATGTTGTATTTTTGACGTACAATGTGCAACTTTAGATACAAGTTCATACAAAAGCTTTGATAGCTCATATTAAAATTCTAATAAGTATTTTTAAAACAAATATTTTACATAATGTGTTGAATTTATAATACAATAATTGGTGAAAATATTTTAATCTAGAATAAAATGTTAGTTTACACTTTCATTAATATTAAAAGTGTTTGAATATTCAACCGTTTTGATTAGTTTTTATGGTGGGTTGACAACTACTATTCACATTTATAGTATGAGATCTCGGGGACAATATTTCGGTGTTTCACAATGACAAACATACAGAAAACGCTCTATTTCGTTCCAGAAAATCCCATCTAATGTTCTAAGCAACCGGAAGGAACTGCTGAAGCGGACAGTTCTTCTAAAAATGAACTTTCCCCAAATATTTTTCAATTTGAAGTGGTCACTTTAAAAAAACAAATAATTATATCTATTTTGCAAAGAAAACGTTTCAAGTTTAGACTATTAAGCTTTGCTTTTCCAACAAGGAGTCTTCCGCGGTCAACATAGTCAGTAGCAAAAAATGGACCAAAACAATTTTAGCTAAATATAATTGACTAAGATAAAGAAATATTTATGATTTATTATAATATTACTAGCTGTTTCAGGAGTGGCTAAGTGTCTGTTGAAAGTCTCCTCCAACAACGAAAACCTTTCCGCCGAAAGGCATTTCGCAACCCATTATTTCATGCAACAGCTCTCAGCAAAGTAGCTACGATTCCCGTTGTTGCAAATGGAAGCACAATTTTTCCTTTTCCCCGGATGAAGGAAATGAGTGTTGCGTATAGGAACGTTTTGCCAGATCCTCCTGGTCCATCAAGCTAGAAACTTCGGCTGGAGACATTTTCATTATCCACTGCAGCAGTTATTTTATGAAATGAATCCAACTGATTTTCGTTTAGCTCAATTCGTAATTCAGCTTCTTCGGTTTCTCGGCTTCTTCGGACTTGGAGTTGGTAAGCCGATCATAGCGCAAGAAAGTCTGTGCTGTATAAGATTTATGTTGATATTGTGCGGGAGAGCCAAATTTTTTGCTACATTTTTTCAATATGGTGTCGGCTGTAATCAAAATCCAGTAATTCTGCATCCAGAGATCAAGAGGTTTTAGAGGTTTCTCGAAGCTGTCTTTGCATTTGAAAGACTGCTGCTTCTGTTAAGCAGTGATCCCATTAATCATCATTTACCAGAAGAGCCCGTGCAGCTGCAGCGTCTTTGAAGGTTTTTTAAGTAAAACCATTGAATGTTCGTACAAATTCAAAGCTGGTTGCACCTCAAATATGTAGTCTATCCACTTTGAAAACTAGAAAGACTTTAATTTAATTTTGAATAATTCCATCTCCCTGGTGTGATTAATACCAGTGGATAAGCTGTTGAACTGATGAAGTCTACTTATAAAAATATTTTTAAGGGATCTGTTGGTTTTATGGGTTTGAATGAAGAAATGTGCCTATCTTTGGGTGTAATAATTATGAATTTGGCCGGCTTGCACTAAATCTAAAGTACATTTGATTAGGTTCAATTTTATGATAATACTTTTATAAGAACATACAAGTGGGAGAGGAATAATTTTGGGTGAATAGAGACATTTCAAAGGAGTAAGCCAAGATAGTTGCAAAATGATTTTTAATGATTTTTTTGAAAAATCCTTAAAGGTTCTATTACATATTTTGCCGCATTTGACCAAATAATATTCATATAACATAAGTGTGAATGAACATGAGCAAAATACAGCATGAACGCATATTTTAAATCAATCAGTGGTCGGATTCGTTTAATTGCAAAGACCATAGGTGAGATTTTTTTAATATATGTAATGATTTTGCCATGAAAGATTAAAATCAATTATAACCCCAAGATATTTTGCTTCAGCTACTTCTTTAATTTTAGTATCATTACACTAGAAACACAATGGACAAGTTTTCGACTGGTTGATATTGAGCGCCCTCAAAAAGTTATTAATGATTGACAAGTCTGAAGACGTATGCTCAAGTATCTTTGATCGAGATAATGATTTATAAACAGTTATGGCGGTATCGGCGTACATTGGAAGGGCTCCATGCAAATGTATTTCATATACATATATCATTGATGTACAAATTAAAAAGCAACGGTCCAAGTATGGAGCCTTGCGATACACTTGCGATCGAAATGTTATTATAATTATGAATACCTCTTAGTCATGTAAATGTATTCCTGTTTGCAAGATAATTTTCAATTATAGGATCTGGGTTCAATAGTTTAAATTTTCTAAAAGGATTGTGTGATTAACACAATAGAAGGCCTTAGTAACGTTAATGAAAAAGTAAGGACACAAACATTTTATCATCCATTGCACCGTATATAATATTAAACACATTAATTACAGCAACTTGTGTGCTAGAGTGCTCAATAAATCCAAACTGGATAATGTTAATAATCGAATGTTTTTTAAAATATTTCAAATGCCTCTTCAGAAGGACTGATTCGAATATCTTAGAGAAACCATTTAAGATTAGGTCGTAAAGTATCCATTTTTAATTTATCACCTTGCTTATGTATTATAGGTACTATTTTAGCAGTTTTTAGAAAATTAGGAAAATTTCCTACAGTGAAATGTTTATTAATTAATTTTAGCAAAATTATAATTAATTCAACTTCAAACCTCGAGTTGGCTGAGAGGCGTAAAGTAAGGACGTAAAAAAGCATAACCGCGGAAGAGCAGGGTGAGACTTGAGTCCCAAAGGAGATCGCATAGTTAACAATAAAAAAAAAAATTAATTTCAAGCCTTTTGACCTTGAAATACTATCATAGCCGGCTGAGGCAGTTTTTTTAAGTTTCTCCTGGTTATTGGTTTCAAGAAACGAGAACTTTTGAATATTAAAGGGATATTTAGAATAACTTTTAAAATGAGGCACTAGGTCGTAATTAGAATTGAATGGGGTCTGAATTTGAGGGGTCAATACAATGCAATCTTAAGTTTGTTATATCATTATATGCACGATAATTAATATTAAGGTCACATGAGTATCGAATTTGGTCACTATTATTTTGTCGTTGCCTACGATTGTTTTGTCTTTACCAACAATCTCGGGCGTAGTAAACTAACTTGCCACCCATTAAGCATCTCCTTAAACATTTAACGTTATCCGGCTCAACACTTTACTATACATGCAATATTCTACGGAATCAGATTTACACAAGTTGATGGTATCAGTAGCTAGTCTTGCTCTGGCTGCACCATATAATGGTTTTAATTTTACTATTGGTTCTGAAATGAAGTTTCAGATGGTCATCCACCTATAGTCCATTCAACATATCTGCAAGTGCATTGCCGTAAGCTTGACGCAAAAATTTTGTTCCCACTTTCTAGATCTTTCGAATCCTCTCCACGTAAGAGGACCTCAGTTTTAACTGAGTCGTGAGCTCATTTCTGTACCAGATACAATTTGCAAGACATCTGCAGGTTTCTCTTATAGGTCAAAATGAGTGTTCCTCTGCGCCATAACAATTGTGCTGTACTGCAACTTGGAACTACATTTTAAAATTCAAAAATGGGATTTCGCCATTGAAAATTGGAGGATTTAAAATTTTTCTTTAGCTGCTGGCCACTAAATCTGATGAAAACGTTTTATTAAGCTGGCCATCTTCAATTGTTTGCAAGGTGTGTGTTTTAATAGGATCCATTGCTGGTTGTCTTACTGGTCCATTCTCGCCACTTGCTGTTCCAACTTGGCATCAAATTTAGCGCCCATTCCCTTTAGTTGAAGCTATTGTGTCAGCCTCCCAAGTTCAAAAATGGTTTTGTTATTCAGGAGTAGGCGGCTGTAATGAAATTGTTTCTATTTGATGCATCGCTAAGGTTCCCTCATTTTGTACTTATTATTCGCAAGGCGGCACTTCCTGCTCATCGTTTGGGTAACTGGCGGAATCTCTGATGGTCCTGCCATCGGTGATGATTTTCGCGATCTGCGCCCTGCTGTTTCAGCATCTTCTTAAATGGCGGTCTGTAGTCTCGAAAGCAGCTCGTTTTCTTTGCTTTCGGAAAGCTCTAGAGGGTATTCCACAATTGTGATTTAAATAGGTGTTTAGTTTTAATTGAGGGTATATCTGCAAAATTCCGGTTCTCTCCCGTAGAAGGCCCAGTTAGAACGCCAGATTAATATCCAACTTCCAATCAGTATTGGTATACTTGAGCCAATAACACCCGAAACATTAATTTGTATTGAACAAGCTATAGGTGTTGGCGTAAATAAAGATTCTAACATTAAACGCGAGTGTTTTGTTTGCAAACTCCACTACAAATCTATACCGAGCGGAGAGAAAACTAGCAAAAAAGCCGGAAAATTGCGTCGATCATGTTCTCACTCAGAAGACGTTAAAAATATAAGGAGACGCTTCCGGTGTGGTAAGTTAGGCCACTACACCCGAGATTGTTGGTAGGACAACTCGTTTTTTGAGATACACTAAGTGAAAACTAACAAGAGGAACAGAGAGCGGTAATACGGAAATCCATATAGAGGCCCTACAAAACATCCCAGTGCGATAATTGAGGGTGAGTCCTGTAATGAAAATGATCAAAGGAAGGTAGCCCTAGTGGAAAAATTGAAATTTTTTATACTAAAAATAAACTTACGATTTCATAGAAATTTAATAATAATTTTTGTATACTTTTAGTAGGTTATGGCAATATAATTTTAGTATAGTTTTTAAATTTAAACAAAAATTATACTTGAGATAGAATTAGAATATAATGAAAATATTCCATTCATTGTGACTGCCGATGTATGCGTATTATAATTTTAAATCATTTTTCTATGTGGTTGTATTCGCAGACATGCCACGTCATCAGTTCCTCTCCATTGATTATTTCACGCCATTGTTAATTCTAGTATTTTCAGTCAATTTTCAATCAGTGTAGTGAGAATACTTGATCCGATAACATCGTTGCCTAATTAGAATAATAATTGCTTAAATTTTGGACTCCGACTGGACTCGAACCGGCGACTTTTGCGATAATAACAATTAGCGGTGTACACCTTAACCACTGCACCACCAAAGCAATAACTATGTAGAGTTTAATTCCTAACAATATAAATCAATATATTTAAATACACAATTAAACTTAAAATATACTTAATTTGGTTTATTTCATTTGGTGCAAACTACACCAGCACACCAACATACAAAAGACCGTGAAATACGATTACTACTAAATATATTTTTTCAGCATGATAGTATTAATGCGCATCAGTGTTGCCAGTTCGTGGGAAATTTTCCTTTTTGCGGGAATTTCATCTCTCGTACAGGATGAAAAGTGATGGTTAAAATTATTTTTTTAAAATGTGTAAGATACAATTTTCGATTCCAATAATTCGCTTAAAAGAATTTTTTAAATTTATGTTTAATTTTGACTAAATTTAAATATTTGTTAAAAATGATGTTAAAATTAATATTTAAATTTGTATAAAATATTTAAACATAATTAAACTTTTAAACTGCCGTATTAAGTATTTATCTCAAATATACTTAATTTAGTTTAAAATTTGAATTTAAGAGTTAATTTTAGGTTAAAATATTTTATGTATATTCATGTTTAATTTTGACTAAATTTAAATATTTGTATATACAAAAATCATACTTAAATTTGTATAAAATGTTTATCCATTATTAAACTAAAAAACTACCGTATTAAGTATTTATCCCAAATATACTTAATTTAGTTTAAAATATGAATTTAAGAGTTAATTTTAGGTTAAAATTAACACTTATATGTGTATAATATTTAAAATCATATTTTATGTATATTAATGTTTAATTTTGACTTAATTTAAATATTTGTATATACAAAATTCATACTTGAATTTGTATAATTTTTGAGATGTATAATTTAAGTAGTATTTTGGTTTAGAAATGTATTAAACTTTAACCAATTTAAAGTATATTT
The DNA here is from genome assembly GCA_947310385.1 of Nephrotoma appendiculata. NCBI lineage: Eukaryota > Metazoa > Arthropoda > Insecta > Diptera > Tipulidae > Nephrotoma > Nephrotoma appendiculata. The sequence goes on from OX371223.1 coordinate 112,558,951, forward strand.
TGTATTTAAATTAACCATTTATATAAAAATAAATTGATTTTCGTATTCCTCAGTATAATTTTTTGGTATAAATATTTGATTTTTTCCACTAGGGAGTGAAAGAAAGAAGGCTTATATACAATGAAGCCGATCTACAACCATTAGAGAAGAATGCACAACGATAAAAAGAGACGCAACACGACCACCGTGAAAAATATAGTATTTTCGACGAGGTGGTTTAGTTCGGTTCTACATAAAGGGAAAAGGAAGTTCTCAAGAGGCACAACATATGTGGATGGGCCCATACAAACATGTCAGAAGGATCAAGAATAATGTGTATACAAGGAAACCTCGAACAGAACAGTGACAGTGGCAAGACCACCGACTTGCCAACATTTGGCAAGTTAAAAGTATAAATTTGTCGGAATAAGGCTATGTGGTCTTGAGATGGCCACACTCATGCCTTACTTTTAGTAAAATTAGAGAAAATCGTTACGTGACAACTTCACAGGAGGAACGATTTTTTTTCTGAAGAAATGCTGACTCGGGCCAAGAAGCAAGAGATACTAGATGCTGAATACGGCTTCGGATACCATGCGCTTAAACGAGGCTACACGACCACTGCACCTGCTTAAATTTTCACATTTAATCATAGGGCCAGGATAGGCTACTTGGGACAGAATATCTATATTTGAAGCGCAACTCATCTTTCTGGACATTCATATAAATTTATATTTAGGGACCAAACTTGAAACTACTGTTAAAACCAAGCCATCGGGATTAACTGATGACATGGATATGGACAGAATATCTATATTTGAAGCGCAACTCATCTTTCTGGACATTCATATAAATTTATATTTAGTGACCAAACTTGAAACTACTGTTAAAACCAAGCCATCGGGATTAACTGACGTGGTCTTAACCAGTTTCGGGTAAACATTTAAACGTTTTATCTGACTTAATGCAGCGCGACCCGTATATTGAGAAATTGTAGTGCGTTGCGCAGGGTTTGCACGTAAATCCGGCTAAAACTAGTTTACTTGTATTCACGAGACGATGAAATATATACAATTAGTTTTTAAATTTTTGAATATTTTAATTAAAAAATTTTGTCCAAAAGTTTCAAAAATCAAGTGATCGATTAAGACTTCAAGGTCATCTTCAGGAGTATCTACTGTAAGTATTTTTTAAACTTTTTGGACAAAAGTTTTAATTAAAATTTTCAAAAAATTTAATTTTTTGTCTTAATAAAAAAACAAGTGTTTAATAAAATGTGTTTGTTAATTTGAAACGGGTTAAACTTTAGCACTGCTAAAGCCAACCCATTTCCTTAGAATTGCCGCTATCCTCTAGCACCTCCCGCAGCATTGTTTCCAGCTTCTCAGTTGTTTCGAGGATGCGGTAGTGGGTTAAAAGGTACTTGGATAACCTAGTTTGCTGCGAAAAAATTGGCTTAAAAATACAAAAAAAAAAAAAAAAAAAATACAGAAAAGAAAAGGGTATGATTGGGGTATCGGAGCCCGAAGTAGCGGTTTGAGTGATCTGAATATCACGCGGGAAGCATCGACTGTGGTTGTATGTATATGTAAGATGTTTTCGCAAACATCTTACCCTAAACTAACTAAAATTAACTAAAATTATATGGCATATAGACTTCATAAGGGTGGTAGGGTTAGTAAAAACAAAAATTTCATTTATGTATGTTATCTAGGTCCGTGAAAAGAAAAGAGTTGCATAGCGTCAATAATTCCTTTTTCACGGGCTGTCGGTAGCAATCCACTATCGCTATTTGTTTGTTAGTTACAACGCCTTCCACACTTCCTACCAAAATAAAAATTAAAATCCTAAACACAATCAAAATTTTCAATTTTATACAAAGAAAAAAATAATCACAAAACTTTTACAAAAAAACAAACAAAAAAAATCAAAAACTAAGAACAAAAAACTTTAACAAACAAACAAAAATAAATTCCGACCAAACAAACATTGGTCTATCCAAAAACTAACTGATTTTTAACTTAAAATTAAATTCGACCACCGTTGGTCTCACTCAAAAACTGACACCCCACCAAAAAAACTTGTTTATTCCCAAACAATGTACAACAACCTGATATCAATTTTACTAAATCGGTCCGAGCGAAAAAAAAAACTTTTTTTTGTAAATTAAATAAATTGCAGGATACTTGCAGTTTCGATTATTTTCAATAGCAGTACATATACAGTAATTGGGGTAGTTGTTTATGATATAATTTGAGGTATTATCTCGAAGGATATGCTGATAGGTATTTTTTAAATGTTAGGATTTACAAAGTAGCTTGCATAGCTGTTACCGGTACTATGCCTTCAATTCCAATTCTTGTCTTGCAGAATACCTTGTTCCTAGGAACAGCCTGCTCTGCTGCTTTTCGTATTAGATACGTATCCCGGTATTCGGTATTGCAAGCCCTTATTTCATTATAAACGATATTCTTTGGTTTGCGTCTAGAACTCCTGTTTACGGTTCGAATAAAATCGGTCTATCATACTAACCATTAAAAAAGTATACGCGCTTTATGAAAAGGTGTAAATTTATTTTAAGTAGTTTTAAAATGTAAATAACCATAAATAAAATATCAATTTTAAAATGAAAACATCATTCCATGTTATGTGTACGCCGTATGTAGCATCGTATTCATATGCAGATATAACGTTTATCGTATATAGCAGCTCGTACATACATAATTTAATGTATCAAGTATCAGTCGAAATATTTTCCAGCCAATAACACCCGAAACATTAATTTGTATTGAACAAGCTATAGGTGTTGGCGTAAATAAAGATTCTAACATTAAACGCGAGTGTTTTGTTTGCAAACTCCACTACAAATCTATACCGAGCGGAGAGAAAACTAGCAAAAAAGCCGGAAAATTGCGTCGATCATGTTCTCACTCAGAAGACGTTAAAAATATAAGGAGACGCTTCCGGTGTGGTAAGTTAGGCCACTACACCCGAGATTGTTGGTAGGACAACTCGTTTTTTGAGATACACTAAGTGAAAACTAACAAGAGGAACAGAGAGCGGTAATACGGAAATCCATATAGAGGCCCTACAAAACATCCCAGTGCGATAATTGAGGGTGAGTCCTGTAATGAAAATGATCAAAGGAAGGTAGCCCTAGTGGAAAAATTGAAATTTTTTATACTAAAAATAAACTTACGATTTCATAGAAATTTAATAATAATTTTTGTATACTTTTAGTAGGTTATGGCAATATAATTTTAGTATAGTTTTTAAATTTAAACAAAAATTATACTTGAGATAGAATTAGAATATAATGAAAATATTCCATTCATTGTGACTGCCGATGTATGCGTATTATAATTTTAAATCATTTTTCTATGTGGTTGTATTCGCAGACATGCCACGTCATCAGTTCCTCTCCATTGATTATTTCACGCCATTGTTAATTCTAGTATTTTCAGTCAATTTTCAATCAGTGTAGTGAGAATACTTGATCCGATAACATCGTTGCCTAATTAGAATAATAATTGCTTAAATTTTGGACTCCGACTGGACTCGAACCGGCGACTTTTGCGATAATAACAATTAGCGGTGTACACCTTAACCACTGCACCACCAAAGCAATAACTATGTAGAGTTTAATTCCTAACAATATAAATCAATATATTTAAATACACAATTAAACTTAAAATATACTTAATTTGGTTTATTTCATTTGGTGCAAACTACACCAGCACACCAACATACAAAAGACCGTGAAATACGATTACTACTAAATATATTTTTTCAGCATGATAGTATTAATGCGCATCAGTGTTGCCAGTTCGTGGGAAATTTTCCTTTTTGCGGGAATTTCATCTCTCGTACAGGATGAAAAGTGATGGTTAAAATTATTTTTTTAAAATGTGTAAGATACAATTTTCGATTCCAATAATTCGCTTAAAAGAATTTTTTAAATTTATGTTTAATTTTGACTAAATTTAAATATTTGTTAAAAATGATGTTAAAATTAATATTTAAATTTGTATAAAATATTTAAACATAATTAAACTTTTAAACTGCCGTATTAAGTATTTATCTCAAATATACTTAATTTAGTTTAAAATTTGAATTTAAGAGTTAATTTTAGGTTAAAATATTTTATGTATATTCATGTTTAATTTTGACTAAATTTAAATATTTGTATATACAAAAATCATACTTAAATTTGTATAAAATGTTTATCCATTATTAAACTAAAAAACTACCGTATTAAGTATTTATCCCAAATATACTTAATTTAGTTTAAAATATGAATTTAAGAGTTAATTTTAGGTTAAAATTAACACTTATATGTGTATAATATTTAAAATCATATTTTATGTATATTAATGTTTAATTTTGACTTAATTTAAATATTTGTATATACAAAATTCATACTTGAATTTGTATAATTTTTGAGATGTATAATTTAAGTAGTATTTTGGTTTAGAAATGTATTAAACTTTAACCAATTTAAAGTATATTTTGTATTTAAATTAACCATTTATATAAAAATAAATTGATTTTCGTATTCCTCAGTATAATTTTTTGGTATAAATATTTGATTTTTTCCACTAGGGAGTGAAAGAAAGAAGGCTTATATACAATGAAGCCGATCTACAACCATTAGAGAAGAATGCACAACGATAAAAAGAGACGCAACACGACCACCGTGAAAAATATAGTATTTTCGACGAGGTGGTTTAGTTCGGTTCTACATAAAGGGAAAAGGAAGTTCTCAAGAGGCACAACATATGTGGATGGGCCCATACAAACATGTCAGAAGGATCAAGAATAATGTGTATACAAGGAAACCTCGAACAGAACAGTGACAGTGGCAAGACCACCGACTTGCCAACATTTGGCAAGTTAAAAGTATAAATTTGTCGGAATAAGGCTATGTGGTCTTGAGATGGCCACACTCATGCCTTACTTTTAGTAAAATTAGAGAAAATCGTTACGTGACAACTTCACAGGAGGAACGATTTTTTTTCTGAAGAAATGCTGACTCGGGCCAAGAAGCAAGAGATACTAGATGCTGAATACGGCTTCGGATACCATGCGCTTAAACGAGGCTACACGACCACTGCACCTGCTTAAATTTTCACATTTAATCATAGGGCCAGGATAGGCTACTTGGGACAGAATATCTATATTTGAAGCGCAACTCATCTTTCTGGACATTCATATAAATTTATATTTAGGGACCAAACTTGAAACTACTGTTAAAACCAAGCCATCGGGATTAACTGATGACGTGGTCTTAACCAGTTTCGGGTAAACATTTAAACGTTTTATCTGACTTAATGCAGCGCGACCCGTATATTGAGAAATTGTAGTGCGTTGCGCAGGGTTTGCACGTAAATCCGGCTAAAACTAGTTTACTTGTATTCACGAGACGATGAAATATATACAATTAGTTTTTAAATTTTTGAATATTTTAATTAAAAAATTTTGTCCAAAAGTTTCAAAAATCAAGTGATCGATTAAGACTTCAAGGTCATCTTCAGGAGTATCTACTGTAAGTATTTTTTAAACTTTTTGGACAAAAGTTTTAATTAAAATTTTCAAAAAATTTAATTTTTTGTCTTAATAAAAAAACAAGTGTTTAATAAAATGTGTTTGTTAATTTGAAACGGGTTAAACTTTAGCACTGCTAAAGCCAACCCATTTCCTTAGAATTGCCGCTATCCTCTAGCACCTCCCGCAGCATTGTTTCCAGCTTCTCAGTTGTTTCGAGGATGCGGTAGTGGGTTAAAAGGTACTTGGATAACCTAGTTTGCTGCGAAAAAATTGGCTTAAAAATACAAAAAAAAAAAAAAAAAAAATACAGAAAAGAAAAGGGTATGATTGGGGTATCGGAGCCCGAAGTAGCGGTTTGAGTGATCTGAATATCACGCGGGAAGCATCGACTGTGGTTGTATGTATATGTAAGATGTTTTCGCAAACATCTTACCCTAAACTAACTAAAATTAACTAAAATTATATGGCATATAGACTTCATAAGGGTGGTAGGGTTAGTAAAAACAAAAATTTCATTTATGTATGTTATCTAGGTCCGTGAAAAGAAAAGAGTTGCATAGCGTCAATAATTCCTTTTTCACGGGCTGTCGGTAGCAATCCACTATCGCTATTTGTTTGTTAGTTACAACGCCTTCCACACTTCCTACCAAAATAAAAATTAAAATCCTAAACACAATCAAAATTTTCAATTTTATACAAAGAAAAAAATAATCACAAAACTTTTACAAAAAAACAAACAAAAAAAATCAAAAACTAAGAACAAAAAACTTTAACAAACAAACAAAAATAAATTCCGACCAAACAAACATTGGTCTATCCAAAAACTAACTGATTTTTAACTTAAAATTAAATTCGACCACCGTTGGTCTCACTCAAAAACTGACACCCCACCAAAAAAACTTGTTTATTCCCAAACAATGTACAACAACCTGATATCAATTTTACTAAATCGGTCCGAGCGAAAAAAAAAACTTTTTTTTGTAAATTAAATAAATTGCAGGATACTTGCAGTTTCGATTATTTTCAATAGCAGTACATATACAGTAATTGGGGTAGTTGTTTATGATATAATTTGAGGTATTATCTCGAAGGATATGCTGATAGGTATTTTTTAAATGTTAGGATTTACAAAGTAGCTTGCATAGCTGTTACCGGTACTATGCCTTCAATTCCAATTCTTGTCTTGCAGAATACCTTGTTCCTAGGAACAGCCTGCTCTGCTGCTTTTCGTATTAGATACGTATCCCGGTATTCGGTATTGCAAGCCCTTATTTCATTATAAACGATATTCTTTGGTTTGCGTCTAGAACTCCTGTTTACGGTTCGAATAAAATCGGTCTATCATACTAACCATTAAAAAAGTATACGCGCTTTATGAAAAGGTGTAAATTTATTTTAAGTAGTTTTAAAATGTAAATAACCATAAATAAAATATCAATTTTAAAATGAAAACATCATTCCATGTTATGTGTACGCCGTATGTAGCATCGTATTCATATGCAAATATAACGTTTATCGTATATAGCAGCTCGTACATACATAATTTAATGTATCAAGTATCAGTCGAAATATTTTCCAGCTAATACATTATTCAATAATAATTTCATGTTTAACAAATATTTATTTTAATGGTGGTTTTATTTATTTATTTTTTATATTCAAAATGTGTGTGTTATTTTATTTTAGCTGGCATCAAACATTTTCCACCACCGGATAATGATTTTGCTTAAAAATATGTATTTTATCCAAGCGCCGCCGTATGAAGAAATTTTTCAACATTTTATATACTCGTACGTCTAGTTGGTAAATTTCATTACACATTTTTATTTTTTGTTATTATTGATCTGATATTCCATAAACCGCACACACACACACACACAAATACCTCATACACAAACACATATCACACCCTAAAATATTTCTTATATTAAAAATCAAAATGCAAATAAATTTGGAATGAAATATTAAGATTGATTTTTTATTTTTTTGCGATATTTTATAGACTTTCCCTCTTTCAATATTTTTGATTTGATTATTAAAATTACACAAAAAATTGTTTGTTAAATAAAAAAAAAATTCCCTTCATAACAACACCGTTCTAAATGTATATGAGCCACTTAATTTTATTTTCGTATTTTCATCAACGCGCAAACATTCAAAAATTAGCTAAGTAAATTGTTTTCAACAGCAACCAAACGAAATTTGTAAACTGGGAAACATTTGAAAGGCAAGTGAGAACAACCAAATAATTTAAAAATAAAAATTTTAGGAGCGTGTGCCAAACAAAATTTTGAACGATTATAAAATTTAATAATTTAAATGTTGGCTTTCAGGAACAGAAAATATAGTCCATGAACTGCATAAAAGTTTTTGTATATTCCTATGGGCTTTTTCTCTTTTTTTTTTGTTGTGAATTTGTACGGTTTGAAAGTCATTTGTACTAAGCATTAAATAAATTTTTGATTCAAGGTCGATGTATAGAATTAACACCCTTCTAAAATACTAAAAATACTTAGCGCCAAAATATGTAGTATTAAAAAGCTCTCAAAATCATTGGTATGTCAACTTTTCTTGCCAAATTGGTTTCGCTTTCTCAATAGTTATGCCGCACACTTGATTAAGCAACGGCTTAGTTCTAGTCAATTTAAGGAATCGGCGATTTTATTTCAATCATATTGGATATTTTCATAGTATCGACCGAGTTCTATACCATTCATTTTGGATGGAACAGTCCAATTTACTCATTTTTCAAAATCACATCCGGAACTTATTAAGGAAACCTATTTATGTTTAATATACAAAGAGAGTGTTGTACCCCACTCTGTTAAGAAATGGCTGAGGTTAGTTTAAATTGTCAATTTTCCACGAGCAAGTTCAAAATTTATATCAGATTCCCATTTTTATCATTTTTCTGAGTTCCATGCTCTTAGTTTTATTATGGAGCAACAAAACGGCTAAATAGAAGTATCTCAAAAAATTTCCCAAAATCATAATCCATTGCAGTCTTGTCCCCTATTTGAGAACCCACAAAACAAATTCTCTTGAAACTCACAAAGGATTCTTAATACTCGAAAACCCTGATCACTCATTTTTATAAAAATCAATCGTTTGACCGAAATCATAAGACCCAACTCGAAGCAACATAGCAAAATATGGCACAAAATTGCACAATGTGTTACATAGGACGTAACATGGTACAACGTCTAGCTAGACCCCACAACATTCTGCAATATAATAAAACATCACGCAACATCCCTCAGCAAGATACATCACGCAACATGGTGCAATATTAATCAAAGTGGTGCAACATACCAAAACATCACACAACAAGGTGCAAAATTGTGCAACATCACGCAACATGGTGCAACACCTAAATGAATTACCAAGCAATCAGACCTCCTTGTAATCGTTTCCTTCATTCGAAAACCCTTTCCCAACAAATTTTATCAAAGTCGTTGAAGCCAAATATCAAGGCACATTTTTTGAGGCCACACCAGAGGATCTTCTAAACATATGTATTTACCTGAAATTAGAAACCCGTATCACTGCCAATTAATAAGGGGTCCCGAGCCTCACCGCATGACCTCCAAATGAATTTTCTCGAAATTAGAACACATTTAAGTCGATTCCTGGCATTTAACAACTCCCCCTTTCATATTTTTATCAAAATCGTACGTGGCCAAAAAAAATAAATAATGAAACTGTCGGATGCTTCATAACCGAATTTTTGAAAAATCTAAACCCACAATCGGTTCCTCCAGCAATCGGCTATTGTACCAGTAAATAAAAATTAAAGAGAGGAATCAGGGCCCCACCAGACGATTCCCACTTAAAAACGCGTCCTCACGAATTTTAATAAAAATCATCCGACCCGAAAACTAATTAAAGCAACGGGCTCCACCGTAAGACCAACAAACGATTTTTCAAAAATCATGACCATGAAAATCTCCTTACACGTATTTTTATCAAAATCGGGTGAGCCCAAAAAAATATAAAATAAAAAACTGGTATTCGGCCTCCGGATGACCACATAAATGATTTTTTTCGAAATCAGGATCCTTCTCAATCAGTTTCAGATATTTGAAAACACCCCCTTAGAAAGTTTTAATAAAAGTCGAGCGACCTTTTAAAAAATTAATTAAAGAAAAAAGAAAATGAAAATTGAAGAAATGTGAAAAGGAAACTAAGGTCAAGATATTAATTAGATAGAAAATGCTACAAATCACCATCGTTACTGATAACACAAGTTAGTGCAGCATCATGCAACATGACCCGAACATGGTGCAACATATAGTAAAATGCCATAACTAGACGTAACATTCTACAACATGTTGCAACATGAAGCAACACAGTGCAACATCACACAAATCTCTCGACACGATGCAACTTCAAGCAATATGGTGCCACAACACTCAACATAATGCAACATCATGCAACATGTAGTAATATCATGTAACATGATACAAGATACGCAACATGAATACATGACAACCCAACTCCTAATGAATTATTCAAAAACAAGAACTCCTTGTAATCGGTTCTTTGGATTCGAAAACCCTGTCCCGCCAAATTTTATCAAAATCGTTGAAACCAAAAAAAATGTAACCGCCCAAACGGCACAGTGGTTACAGTTTTAGCATTTGGGTGGGGAGGTACCGGATTCGAATCCCGATAGAGGCAGGATGCAAAAGGAAGTTTTCATCATCTGGTTACGATCGGTAGTGAAAATGAACAAAACTATGATCCCCTGTTGGAGTCCAGAATTCATTTACCAATCCATCCTCTTTGTTGGTATTATATGCTGACATAGAGTTAAACAATGCGTAGCTGGTTCTACATAAATTGGGCCTATAGCCGTGTGTCCAGTACAGATAGCAAAGTTAATAAACACACAAACTAACATGAGGCCACATGGTGGAATATAACACAACAATTCACAACAAAATATAGTACATATCAAAAAAAATCACGAAATATGATGCAATATCTTTGAATCTAGTGTAACATCTCACAACACAGTGTAACATCCTATAACAAAGTGGAATTTTATCGCAACATCGTGCAACATCACGCAACCATGCAAAAAAATGCAAGAAGCATGGGCAACATGGTGCAACATATAGCAATATCCCAAAAAATGATGCAACATTGTGTAACATGATGCAAAACAGTAGAACATTACGCTACATTCCTTAACAAGTTGTAATATCAAGCAACAAGGTGCAACATCAAGCAAGATGATGCAATATCACGTATAATGATGCAACATTCTACAACATAGTATAACATCCCACAACATGGAGTTGTGTAAGATGCCACAACATCATGTAACATGATGTTTTCCACAAATCAGAAGCACCTCCTAAATGGCTTTTCCCAAAATTCGGAATCATTGCAATCAATTCCTGCTTTTAGGAAACTTATCACTGCAATAAAAGGCTGCGGGCCTCACCAAAAGAACCCTTAAACGATTTTTTCGAAATTAAAATCCATCGAAAACGATTTCTGGTGTTTTAAATCTCCCGTTCACAAATTTTTATCAAAATCGTGCGAGCTGAAAAAATTCAAATAATGGTAATCTGCCTCCCAACGGATGACCTCGCAAATCGGTTTCTGTGGCACTATTCTGGTTCTCCATGGGAATAGGGAATTTTGAAAAATATTTTCCTCGCATTTTTGTCTGAATTATATTTTCTGGCCTACTGATGGAATCGGTTTGATGTAAATATTTTAAAAACAAAAATGAGTGGGAAGCTTATGATTCAAAACATTTTGTTCGGGGGCAGACATTTTACTGAAAAGTCAAAATTAATTTTACAACAACTAGAATCTGCTAGTTCATAAAGGGTTTTCTCAAAAAATACATGCAGAAAACAAAAAGCTCGTATGAAGCTGTCAAATCTGGTGAAAAAATGTAAAAGCTCCTATGGAAACTATCACTTCTATCGTCTGGGCTGTAGAAGGGACGCAGAGATTAAGTCAGCATTGAATCACGGACACATGCATAAACACACAGAGATCTTTTAAAAAAACACGTTTTCTACTTCGGCGATGTAGGTAAATCAGAAAAATGTCGAGGTCGAAAATTTTTATGATTACTATACTTTATTTTATTACGGAAAAGAAAGTAAAATTTGTTATAAAAAACCAAACCAATCGTCTTAGTAATTTTATACTTAAGTAATTTACTTGTTGGCCTTAGAACACGAATCCACGAATATAGATAAATTCCTCTTATAATTGGAAGCATTACGTCCAATGCTCCTCAATCCTTAAGGAGGAATTCTAATATTGCTAGTAGAGCAGCCTCCTAAGCTCCTAAGAAGGGCAACGAAGAACATTCTGACCTCCGACAATGGTATTCACATGATCCATTTTAAGGCGTATGGTTTCTATAATTATGACAATACCCCTGCTACACGGTGTACTCCTTTGAACGGTGAACTTCTTTAAAGTTAAAGTTATTGGTGAGTTTATCAAGATTAGGGCGACATAGCACCTTCAAATTTTCAAAAAATCGAAATTTTTTTTATGATAGAATATTTTAGAATGAACGTTTAAAACATGATTTTAATGATACATATAAATATGAAAATCTGAAAAAAAAAATATTAAGGAAGCGCGAAGCGCGCTAAAGTCGTTTTTAATGCAGTTATCTCGAAATGAGGAACTTTAAACGCGGTTATCTCGAAATGACGTTTTTCAAGTTGGCGTGCAAGATTGAGAAAAAACTACTAATCCAATCGTTCTAAAATTTTAACACGTTGATCTACATATATTTCTGCTCAGAATGAACTACGGAAGGAATAATCGGCTTTCAATTTTTTGAATTACAACTAATTGGGGGCCAAAAAAAAAGAAAAATTCAAAAAATTTCGAAAAAATGCCGCCATTTTTTTATTTTTCAACCAATTTGTTTTCTTATAGTTCATTTCAAGGGCGATTTAATGCTGAATAAAACCCCGTTTTTTTTAATCAGACGTTTCTGAGAGTAGTTATGACGCACGCCGCGAATTTTCAGTGTTTTTGGAAAACCCTTGTAGCAGACGACCTTGGGCTAAAAAAAAAATCTAAAAAAATTGTTTTTGTACTTCCAGTTAAATAAAATGTCAATGGAAAGTTTCATTAAAAGATATTTCTTTTTATTCCATTAAAAAAAATCTTTGAAAAACTTTTTTTTTTGAAGGTGCTATGTCCCCTTAAGTTATGATTTTTCGTCATACTACACTTAAATTTCAAACCGATCTACATATTTAATGGTATTTTTTCATCTAACTCACACTACCGAGTTAATCCTGGAATTTAAATCTATTGGGATTTGACTAATCAGTTTATTAAAAAATACTCATTAAATCGGTAATAAAGTAGAATATTATACATACACAATAAAATAAAAAAGGGTTATAGTTGAAGAAAACCCCTATTATTCTCAATTTAATAATCGAACAAAATGTTGCAATAAAATGATGGTTGGATATGGAGAAACAACTGAACCAAGGCAGTAAAATAAATTCAAAATGGTTTTGTTAAATAAAATCGTTTGTTCTCAAATTGTATTTTTTTTTTTTTTTCAATTTTGTATTTTATTAATGTAACTCGTTATTTAATTGAAAAATCAAATAACAAAACGGTTCGAAGTAAATGTATTCGAGGAAATAAAAAGAAAAAACTTTTCCAGGCGTTTTAAAATTATTGTGTGTAGCTTAGTTACTGACACATTATATTTTATGTACACACAATTATTATTTTGTATATATACAAAACAAAGTTTGGGAAAATGAAAAAAATTAATTTTATATTAAATTACTCGAGCACTCTTTCTGGGGAACTCAAAAATACGAAAATAAATAATTTATGCTAATTGATCATGTACGCTGCAAATGAAGAACTTTTTGTTAGACGGAATTTTTGCCAAATAAAATTAAAATTAATCTTCCGCAACAAATTTAACCGCACCAACAATTTAATAATCCGTTTTGGCCCGCAAATCTTTTCCAGTTTTTATTTAGCTGAAGCTGAATGGATGTTATTTGATAAATGAATTGATTGACATTTTATTGCGTTTGCTTTTATATTTTAGTAATGTTGAATAAATTTGTGACAAAGAAATATATTGCAACAACAACTTCACCAAGAAAGGAGAGTATCCATTGCTTTCCATTTTTTTGCTTGTGAGACTCTCTCATTTAGCAGCGCTTGCTAAGATGCTATGGACCAATCAATCATTAAATCAAAAATATCTTGATATCTAGATTAAAAATTAAGTCTGCGTTTTTGAAAAAAAAAATAATCTTGCATTTTTCGAATTTTGCCAATTTAAAATATATTTTTTTTAGATCACATAATCTTCTAAGTATAACAAAAAAATTCTATAATTTTCTGGTAAGTAATCTAAGTTTCTGATTGATTGATTATAGCCAAGTTACATTTTCACACAAAACAGAACAGAGCACAGACCAGGATTATTAGCAACATGGAAATTAACAAGGTTACAGACATTTGACTGATCAGTTAGCTAGTAAAATTGTTGGTAGATTTATATAAATCACATTTCATTAGTCTAATTTTTATAAAACGTTTGCTTTCAGTTATTAAGCAACCTGATAATAACCTATAGTATATACGATGCCGACCACCATTCTTAAAGTATCAGTAAATAACACTGTGCTAGTTGAAAAATGTGACAAGCTGGGCACCCAGGGGGTAAACCTAATTCGAGTACGCTGAGTTCAATGATGCTAGTCCCATTTTAAAGTTAGTCCCCATTTTTGAGATATCGCATTCGACATGTTTTGGCCCTAATTCAAAATATACCCTCATTTTCACGTTGATAGCTCTTGAACCATTAAGATTTTCGTTATGCTTTCTCCAGCAAAGTTGTTGCGCAGGTCAAGACCAACAACTTTGCCGAACATATCAAGACCGAAAAACCACATCTAATTTTTTTTTGCTTTTCATTTCGACGAAAAACACTGTTTTTATCATTTTTAATCATTTTGTTGAATTTAATTCGAGTAGAATCGATCGAATAAACATCGCATCGACAAATATAGATACAATAAAAACTGTTTAAAAGAAAGTTAAATCGATTCAGTTGATTTTATGCTGATTTTTCCTAAAAAAAAATTCCTAAAAAATTAACATTTTTCTTCTCTTTGACAAAACAATGGCGTGCCGTTGCGATAGTGGATAAAAATCCTGGATTTTTCCAGCCCATCGTTTTAACCAATTACATCACGTAAATTAGACACGTAAATTAAGAAACATCTGCATCAATATATCAACCATCAAATGTCACTGCGCCATTCAATCACAGAAACATGCGACGGATCAAAATCTCGGATTTTTCTATCCCAGATTATTTTTCAATTTTTTTCAACTTTTTTGTATGCAAAGTATGTATGCAAATGTTCGAGTGATGAAAGCCGAATTCAATTCACAAAATTTTTGATATCAAATTTGAGCCGAAAAAAACAATTGCATCCGATTTGTCAACGATTTTTCGGAATGTAAGTGCATTCAGCGCGTTGTTGTTGAATATTCCGAAAAATCGATGATAAATTGTTGTTTTTGACCGCTAGAAAGATAATGTAAACAAACGTGCCGAATGCACTAACATTCCGAAAAATCGTTGACAAATCGAATGGAATTGTTTTTTCGGCACAAATTTGATATCAGTAATTTTGGGAATTGAATTCGGCTTTCATCACTCGAATATTACCTCGTTAAGAGGTTATTTATTTGATATCAATGATTTTGGCACGGCAAATTGAAAATGAATTGAAATGCGATTCGTTTTATTGTTGTCAGTCAAAACAGTTCACACTCACTCGATAGCAATTCATTTTTGATTCCTTAAACAATACAATAAAATATACATATTTTAATGTGTTAGTTGGAAACAAAAATTAATGGTATAGCTACCCTCTCGCTGATAATCCACCTTCATGCGATGGGAAGGGAGATAAGATCTATTTTTTAAAGAAATCATCATAAAGATTAAAAAAATTATCGATGTTATGCAAGGAGACTGTTGAAATGTTCAATGTTTTAGGTGATTTTATCGATCCCATCAATTTTTCATTTTTTTTTTTTTTTGTTATGAAAAAAGGGTCACTAGTAAAAATTCTCTTAGCAATGATAATAATATGACGTATTTATATTTGTTTCATTGTAATACGTTGATTCACAATCATTATGAACCGCAACGGACCGATATTAGGGTGCATTTGAGCCAAAAAATGAAAAAATTAGGGTGGCTTTTAAATTCAATTTCTAAAATCAGGTCAATATCTAAAATATACGAGTTTTCTGGGACAAACGGTTTGTAGGTAGGACAGATTGTAGGTGAGGTTTGTGGCTAATAATCCTGAAAATATGAACCAAAAGTTTTGGGCTAATTTTTTAGCAATTTGGCCGAATGTGGCCGGCCGATTTGGCATTTTTCAGTTTTTTGGCCAAAATTACCTTCAACCTTAATTTTTTGAAATTTTTTATACGCTATTTGATAGCTGTCTATACCTTTCTAACGATATGCATATGTCCAGGGTATGTCAAAGAAGTTCAGCGCTGTGGGCGTGGCTAAAATGGCATTTGAGATGCTGGCTGGAGCCAACATGGCGGCTAAATCAAAAAGTTGTAGAACAAAAGTTGCTAAGTCTTTCAAGTACTACAAACCCTGAAAATATGAGATCAAATGAAAGAAGTACGGATAAACAAACAAACATATATACCAAAGCAAGATTATATCGTGACGTCATAGTAAAATTTCCAAATGTCATAACTTTGGTCAAAATCTTCCGTTTTACCGTTTGAGGTGTCGTTGAATCGGTATTGACGTCTACAATCATAATTTGCTAGTTGAAAACACGAATGATGCTAGGTATAGCAGTTAAAACAAAAACTTGAGCAATTCTAAAAAAGGCCAAACATTTCACATGCGAAATACAACGTAGAACAAGAAGTACATTGTTGAAGTACGACTACTGTTTTCTATAGCATATAAAAGAAGCCAGAAAGCAAATATGTGCAATTGTTGATGTTCGTCTTTCTTTTGTTTTGATGCCTTACTATGGGCGAAAGATAGTCATCGTATTCAATAGTAAGGTCACAGGATTGCTTGACGCAATATGGAGAGCTTACGAAAAAAAAACAAAGGCAAATGAATCGCACCCGTTTTAGAATTCGTTGCCCTGTCACTTGTAAAAGTAACACACTATACAGAAAGGTTGGAACATTTGATGATAGTTTTACAACTGACACATTAAATTTTGGACAGGATTTCAGAGAATAAAACAAGCTTGTTGTTTATTTACAGTGCTAAAACTTCGATCGCTGAAACATCTTAAGTGACCAAGCCCAGGATGATAAGAGTAGCATGTTTTGAAAGATATCAAATTATTGTTAATAACCTGAAAGCCCAATTTAATGCTTTTAATGATACGAAAGATGGCCTAGAAAATGCACTTTATAACAGTCGTTTCTTTAATCTACAACCACACAAGATATTTGCTTGCACAAAATTCGTCAGCAATGGTAGCCATTATTTGATGGGCCCGCAAATAAACCAGCATTCATCCTTAAGTCAACCCATATATACTTATCAATATAAATTAGACGAAAGCAGATGTTGCGGAGAAGCAAATAGTGGCAATTCAGATGAGTTAAGGTGTCTCTAGTAATAACAATAGGTCCTAACGAATGTGTTAGACTCGACTAGAAGGACGCTTTTTGGCAGATTCCTCTTACAGAATTTACTAGAAACCAGATAACACTATCAATTCAGAGTGAGCCCATTTAGGCTGTGTAATGCTACTCTTTGTAAAGCCTTTGCGAAGATCTTGTGTGAACTTCATTTAGTTGCATCACAATCGATTATGTGGCGTCTCATATGAATGTGTCAGCGAAGAACCCCAAGCAGGCCATTGAATTCT